>JAUCMX010000021.1:11488220-12183374 GCA_033459395.1 Hemibagrus guttatus
AACCAGCAGTATAGAACACCTTTGAACCAGGGATACTGGAGCTGTATAAACAAATAGATATGCCTGCCATCTTCACATCCAAGCACAAAAAACCGTAAAGCATACAGTGGCTACATCAGTCAGTTCCATTGACCACAACCTTGACAGTAATTGAATACAACCTGAATTGATTTGCTACTCTCAGCAATTAGTCTCTGTGACTGAGGGATGCACAACACAGCCAATGCTGTATAGAGGATATATAACATCCTATATTTTGCTTGCAATAACCAAAGGCTTTTTTAATGGGTAAAAAAGCTGAGGTGATGTCCTCCACCTTACATATAAGCTCATGTGTGCTGTAGGCTTATATGTAATATAAGTAAGTATAATATATGTAATTATATAAAAGTAACTGTATAAGTAATAATAATAAGTAAGTAATAATATAATAATAATAAATAATACTAAGTAATAACAATAAATATTAAACTAGACCACTCTTTCTCGTGAAGCAATATTAAGGCAATAACGGGTTCAATGTAGCCAGTATGATATATACTGCCTGGCCAAAAAAAAGGTCACCACCTGGATTAAAATAAATATAGGAAAACTAGAGGTTTCCATTGAAGTATGGTGATTAATATTTTCCAGCTGGCAACAAGTTATTTAACTCTAACTGATGTAGTGAGTAGCTTCTCATTTCTTAAACAGCCATGTCTGAAGAAACTGTGGTCATGGAAGAGATGTTTCTCTGTTTCAGAAGGGCCAAATTATTGATCTGCATCGAGCAAAGAAAACTAAAGAAATTGATGAAACTACTAAAATTGGGGTGAGAACTGTCCGTATGGTGAAATCAGATAAAAAAAACAACAGTAGAACTCATGACTGTGTTTAATAGTGAAAGTAAGAGCATTTCCACACGCACAACACTAAAAGGACTTAAGGGACTGGAACTAAACAGCTGTGTAGCCTTAAGAAAACTATTTATTAGTGAGGCTAATCGAAAAATCAAAAATAAATGTTTCAATTTGCTACGGAGCATAAAGATTGGACTCATGTGGTCATGTGGTCTGATGAGTTCAGATTTACCCTGTTCCAGAGTGAAGGGCGCATCAAAGTAAGGTGAGAGACAGATGAAGTGATGCATTCATAATGCCTAGTCCCTACCATACAAGCCTGTGAGGACAGTGTTATAATCTGGTTGCTCCAGTTGGTCAGCTATAAGTTCAGCAACATTATGTGCCCAAAAAATTAGGTCAGCTGACTACCTGAATATCCTGAATGACCTGGATTTTCTATCAGTGGACTTTTTCTTCCAAGATGACAATGCCAGCATACACTGAGCTCAAATTGTGAAAGAGTGGTTCAGGGAGTATGAGATATCATTTTCACACATGGACTGGCCACCACAGAGTCCAGACTTTGAGACAGAGAATCACTGGGATGTGCTGGAGAAGATTTAAATATTTATTTATTTATTTATGCAGCAGTCTGACTCTCCCATTTTCAATACAAGATCTTGGCAAGAAATTAATGTTGTGACATTGCATAAGCTCACTGAAACAATGCCACATCGAATGTGTGTCGTAATCAAAGCAAAAATGGACCAATGAAATATTACAGTGTGACTTTTTTTTGGTCAGGTAGTGTATTTCTATAATAATAATAATAATAATGATAATAATAATAATAATAATAATAATAATAATAATAATAATAATAATAATAATAATAATAATAATAATAGAAGGCAATTTATAGTATGAACTTTGCGTGTCAACTCTGTCTTTTGAAAGAAACAGTATAATTTCAGTTTAAATTGAACTAAAATAATTATAGTTGGATTTTTTCAACATTGTTTTGAAATATTTAGAGTTATAATTTGAGGTTTTTGTATATCACAAGTGTATTGTATGCTTATGCTGCATTGACTGAGCCAGCTGCTGATTTGTCATACCATTTTTCATTAACTGTTGATTCCTGTTGTGTGTGTGTGTGTGTGTGTGTGTGTGTGTGTGTGTGTCACGAACCACCCGAGAGCTGCCCGCGAGAGGGAGCTCTCGCCCGCCTTTTGAGATTACTTCCGGGTTGCACGCCGGGCTTAAATATGGTGCGCACTTCCTGCACGTCGCGAAGTATCTTTTCTAATGGGAAGTACCAAGCGTTTGCCTCGTGCGTTTTTCAGACTGCCTCTCGTGTATGACTTGGACTGTTTATCGGTTTCGTTTTTGGATTATCTTGGATATCGCTGCTATTGGCTTTTTGACCCTGGACTGTTTATTGATTTCCCTTTCTGTCTTTTCCCATTGGATTATACGCTGTGGATTACTGACATCATGTTGCCGAACTCTTTGCCTGTCCCCGACTTCGTCATTGCTCGTCCCCTATCGCCTGCTCGGTGAATGGATCCGACCACTTCCGCCTCCGGCGGAGCCCCCTCACAGAATACTTCGCCTATCATGGATCCAGCGAAGCTTCGCGACATCATAGTGCGGCAAGGAGCGATTATACGCTCCTATCAAGACCAAGTGGAAGCGCTGCAAAACCAGCTACGCAGTGCGAGCATCGCCGCACCATGAGATCCGCTTGCAGCACGCGGTGAGTCACCCCGTCTAGCTTTGCCTGATAAGTTTGATGGCTCTGCCGACCGCTGTCGGGGCATTTTGCGGCAATGCGAGGTGTTTTTCTCGCACCAGCCGGGGATGTATCGAGAGGAGGAGACCCAGTGTGTGTTTGTGATGTCTCTATTGACGAGTAGGGCCTTGGAGTGGGCTTCTGCGGTGTGGGACGCCGACCCTCAGATTAAGTCATCATTTTCGTACTTCGCGGGCATGATTCGGGAGGTGTTTGAGTACCCTGCGGGGGGCAAGGACATCTCTCTGCAGCTCATGGAGCTACGTCAGGGTTCTGACACCGCGGCGGACTACGCTATTAAATTTCGCACCCTGGCGGCCCAGTCAGGGTGGAACGGCGCGTCATTGTGGGCCGTGTTTTGGGCTGGCCTGAACCCCGAACTCCAGACGGAGCTGGCGTGTCGCATAGAGGCCACCACGTTATCCCAGTACGTAGCCACAGCTATTCGCTTGGACAATCTAATGTGCCAACACCAGGCAGGGACATCTCGTTCTGCCACAGTCCGCCCCCGGATGCGCCCGGATTACCCTAGTTTCAGGGAGGAGGTTCCCGAACCCATGCAGCTGGGGAGATCTAGACTGACAGAGCAGGTGCATCAACAGCGAGGCCGGATGAGGCTGTGCTATAACTGCGGGGCCTCCGGACATCTGAGTCCCCGGTGAGTCTTCATCGGCACAGGTGGGTGGCAGCTCGCTTTTCTTTAGTTTGTTGGTTCCGGTGTCCATGTGTTTGTGTGATCGCTGTGTCTCTGTCCCAGCACTAATTGACTCCGGGGCGGCCGTCAATCTGATCAACGGGGCGTTGGTGGAGAAACTTGGGATCCCCACCTTTCCCTGCGTGCCATCTCTAAAGATTACGGCCATTGACAGTCAGCCTATTGGGGAGGGCTATCTCAAACGTCAGATTGAACTGCTGGAGTTCCGAGTGGGCCTATTCCATCAGGAGCGCCTGGCGTTCTACATCACCTCCTCACCGGCTAACCCCGTGATCTTGGGATTTCCGTGGCTCCAGCGTCATGACCCCCAAATCTCCTGCCGTTCGGGGGAGCTGGTACGCTGGTCATCCGCCTGCCTAGAGAGGTGTCTTCGGGACCAGGTGTCTAGGCCCTGCAGGACCTCTTGCGTGGCGGAGAGGTTTCCTACTATTCCCGGTCATCTTCCCCGAGCCTACGCGGAGTTCCGGGAGGTATTTAGCGAGGAGAGGGCGGCTCGGCTGCCGTCACATCAACCCTGGGATTGTGCTATTGACCTGCTACCGAACGCCTTTCCCCCTAGGGGGCGGGTCTACCCCCTTTCACTACCAGAGTCTAAGGCTATGGAGGAGTACATAAAGACCGCTCTGGCAGTGGGCCACATTCGGCCTTCCATGTCACCGGCAGCGGCAGAGTTCTTCTTCGTGGGTAAAAAGGATGGAGGCTTGTGCCCATGTATAGACTTTCGGGGACTGAACGCCATTACCATTCCGTACCCCTATCCTCTGCCCCTGGTACCTGCAGCGCTGGAGCAGCTGAGGGGGGCGAGGATTTTTACCAAACTGGATCTCAGGAGCGCCTACAACCTGGTTCGGATTCGCAAGGGGGATGAATGGAAGACCATGTTCCACACAACTCACGGCCACTATGAGTACCGGGTAATGCCCTTCGGCCTCACCAATGCTCCCGCAGTCTTTTAAGCCCTCATTAACGGGATGTTTCAAGACCTGCTGGGGAAATGGGTCATCGCGTACATTGATGATATCCTCGTGTACTCCACCTCCCCGGAGGAACATGTACTACACGTCCGGGAGGTGCTATCCCAGCTGCAGCAACATCACCTGTACGTGAAGTTGGAAAAGTGTGAGTTCCACCGGTCCACGGTGACCTTCTTGGGCTACATGATCTCACGATGGGGCGTGGAGGTGGACGCGGTCAAGGTCCGGGCGGTCACGGACTGGCCTGCTCCCACTACGGTGCGGGAGCTGCAGCGTTTCCTGGGCTTTGCTAACTTCTACAGGCGCTTCATACGAAACTACAGCTCTGTAGCAGGCCCGTTGATGTCACTACTAAGGGGGAAGCCCAAGAGATTGGCCTGGACAGACCAGGCCTGGGCGGCCTTCCAGCAGCTAAAGGACTGCTTCACCACGGCCCCCATTCTGCGACACCCGGATCCTGACTTACCATTTGTGGTGGAGGTAGACGCCTCCAGTAGTGGCCTCGGGGCTGTACTTTCTCAGCGTCATGGCGAACCAGGGAAGCTTCACCCATGTGCGTACTATTTGCGGAAGTTGACAGCCGCAGAGGGCAATTACGACGTGGGCAACAGGGAGCTACTTGCGATCAAGGCGGCGCTGGAGGAATGGCATCACTGGCTGGAGGGAGCGTGTCACCCATTCCAGGTACTCACCGATCATCGCAACCTGGAGTACCTTTGTGGCGCCAAGCGCTTGAACCCGCGGCAGGCCAGGTGGGCCTTGTTCTTTACCCACTTTCGGTTCATGGTGACATACCGCCCTGGGTCCAAGAACAGTAAGGCGGATACTCTTTCTCGGAAATTTGAGACTGCCAACGAGCCCATACTGGTCGAGCCCATCCTGCCTGTCACCGCCATTCTGGCACCGGTACGCTGGAACCTCGTGGAGGAGATCCAGTGGGCTTATGCCGAAGATCTGCCCCCTGCTGGTTGTCCGCCGACTAAGATCTTCGTGCCCCCGCAGTTTCACCTGCAGGTGATGCAGTGGGTACATGAAGCCCCCAGCTCAGGTCATCCGGGGATTCGGCGATCCACACAGCTCGTCCGCCGCCGGTTCTGGTGGCCCTCCCTGAACTCGGATGTGGAGGGGCACGTTCGGGCATGCCCCACGTGCGCTCAGGTACGGACCAGTCATCAACTCCCGGAGGGGCTGCTGGAGCCTCTCCCGATTCCCCGACGCCCCTGGTCTCACCTGTCAATGGACCTTCTGATGGACCTGCTGGACTCAGGGGGCTATTCTGCAGTACTGGTGGTAGTGGATCGCTTTTCCAAGGGATGTAAGCTGATCCCCCTCAAGGGGTTGCCTTCGGCCATGCAAACTGCTGAGGCTTTGTTCATGCATGTGTTCCGGAACTTTGGTCTGCCTGAGGACATCGTGTTGGACCGGGGGCCGCAGTTTACCTCCAGGGTGTGGGGATCGTTATGTGCACGACTGGGTATAGGCATTAGCCTGAGTTCCGGCTATCACCCCCAGTCGAATGGACAGGCGGAAAGACTCAACCAGGAGATTGGTCAGTTCCTCAGGTCCTACTGTAGCAGGGAGCAGCAACGGTGGAGTGAGTTTCTGCCTTGGGCTGAGTACGCCCAGAACTCTCTCATCCACTCCTCTACGGGCCTGATACCCTTTCAGTGCGTGCTGGGATACCAGCCACCTCTGTTCCCCTGGTCGGGGGAGCCCTCCAATGTCCCAGCGGTGGAGGAGTGGTACCGGTGGAGTCAAGATGTCTGGGAGAGGGCCCATGTGCGACTTCAGCGGGCAGTGCATAGACAGAGGATACAGGCCGACCGATGTCGCCGCCCACACCCTTCCTACCAGGTGGGACAGAGGGTATGGCTGTCCACGCAGAACCTCCGCCTTAAACTACTGTGCCGCAAACTCAGCCCCAAGTTCATCGGGCCGTTCGAGATTATTCGTCAGGTCAACCCGGTGGCGTATCGGCTGTGGCTTCCGGCGGCGTATCGCATCTGCCCTACGTTCCATGTGTCTCTTTTTAAGCCTGTGCATCCTTCGGCTGGGGAGGTTCTAGACAGCGGGGAGCCACCACAACCTCTGGACGTTGAGGGGTCTCCGGCGTACCGGGTACGTGCTCTCCTGGAGTCCAGGCGAGTTCGATCGCGGCTTCAGTACCTCGTGGACTGGGAGGGGTACGGCGTCGAGGAGCGTTCATGGGTGGAGGCTGTCGACATCCTGGATCCTTCCCTCACGGAGGACTTCCACCGCGACCACCTGAACAAGCCTGCCCTGCGTCCGAGGGGGTGTCCGCGACATAGAACCCCTGGAGGTGTTCCTAGAGGGGGGGGCTCTGTCACGACCCGCCCAAGAGCTGCCCGCGAGAGGGAGCTCTCGCCCGCCTTTTGAGAGGGTTTACTTCTCGCCTTACTTCTGGGTTGCGCGCCGGGCTTAAATACGTCGTGAAGTATCTTTTCTAATGGGAAGTACCAAGTGTTTGCCTTGTGCGTTTTTCAGACTGCCTCTCGTGTATGACTTGGACTGTTTATCGGTTTCGTTTTTGGATTATCTTGGATATCGCTGCTATTGGCTTTTTGACCCTGGACTGTTTATTGATTTCTCTTTCTGTCTTTTCCCATTGGATTATACGCTGTGGATTACTGACATCACGTTGCCGAACTCTTTGCCTGTCCCCGACTTCGTCATTGCTTGTCCCCTATCGCCTGCTCGGCGAATGGATCCGACCACTTCCGCCTCCAGCGGAGCCCCCTCACAGTGTGTGTGTGTGTGTGTGTGTGTGTGTGCGTGTGTGTGTGTGTGTGCCCATTATCTTTATGGTTGATGCTGGTGGATGATGTTATGACATGTAGAGATGGGTAAGTTAAATTAAAAGTATTCCCCTTTATGAAACCTTCAAGTAATTGGCTTGTAAAAAGCAAATCAGAAGCTGCTATCATTAGTTTAATCCACTTAAAAATAATACAAAGAAATAATAATAATAATAATAATAATAATAATAATAATAATAATAATAATATATTCTCAATTGATCCACCACAGTGGTTCAGAAATCTTTTTATTTTTAGTCTGATGAACAGCAGAAATATAGCAGATCAGGAGCTAAATAAATTACAGTACTTATCATGAGGTGTCCACACTAATTAATTAGCATTAATTGATTTGAAAGCATACTCCACAAGATCCTTATCACCTCAAGAATATTGCATAATTAACATACTGGATGTAAAATGACATCCTATCATATAGGGCTAATTGACATTTAACTGAACACTGTCAGTCATCCTCTAGATGATGTGCCAAATTGCACTCATGAGCCTGCTGCCAACTCTGTCAGAAATAATGTCAATGCACCTTCATTTTGGGAGATCTGCACAGCATGATGAGGGCACAGAAATGCAAAATCATGAATACTTTCTGTAGCAGTTGGCCCAGTGCAAAAAGAGGATTTTTTTAATGATTATGAATAATCATGTTCATGAATAATCAACAGTGACAGTCCGCTGTGACATGATATGCTAATTTCTAAAGATGATTTTTGACAGCCCAGTGAAAGTACATCTCATTTTGACACAGAATGACTATTTGCTCGTTTGTTGCTGTACAGTCAGACTGAAGATCTCCAGAATGATTTCATCATCACGAGCCACACCATGGAAAAATATTCATTGTTGGCAAAACCTGAATTGTGTTTATTTATTTCATTTTTTTCTCCTGTTAACAGAGATGTTTTTTAGAAGCAATCCAGGCCAATATAAAAAACTATCCCAATTTAGCTTTGAAATTAACAAAACTTTATTCAGATTAATAACAAAGGGAATATGGTTAAAAAGACTTCCTATTATTCCACTACATGGATGTTTGTACAGCATTTTTATTGAGAGAGTCTTACAGAAGTGCACTGTAGTTTCCATCAAAAACATATCCTCATGCAAGTCTAAAAACTCTGGGACTAAGAGTAATGTCTGGATGAAACCTTGCCATGTAAGTGCTTAGAAAAAGTAGGTTCTGTAATAGATGGTGGGTGAAGTGGCATTGTGCTATTGTCACGTTTCCGGTATCCATAGCATGAAGAAACAGACCCAGCGCGGAGATAAACAGCAGACAGGGGTTTTATTAAACTCAAAATCACACGAAGACAACCGACATGACGCCACACTAACACAGAACATAAAGACGTAATAATGACGACGACCAGCCCCGAACCCTGGCAAATGGCCGCTATAAATACAAAACATAATTGGGTGCAACATTAGGAACAGGTGAACATCAATTAGGAAACAATAGGACTAGGCGGGGCTAAAACAAAGCACATGACATGACGTAAACAATGACATAACACAACATCACATGACCCCTGCTGGAAACCCCCCCTATTGGCCCAACACAGGGCCTACCTCCCGTAACATCTCCCCCCTCTCAAAGGCACGGCTCCCGACACGCCAAACCATAACCCTCCCCGCCAGTCTGGGCAGTCCGTAGGTCCCGAACAGGAGTGAGGAGCATAGAGGGGCAGGTGGGGGGAGCGAGAAGCATGGTGAGGCAAATGGGGGGGGAGCGAGGAGCAAAGGCGAGGCAAATGGGGGGAAGCGAGGAACAAAGGCGAGGCAAGTGGGGGGAGCAAAGATCAAGGCGAGGTAAGTGGGGGGAGCGAAAAGCAGGAGCGAGACAAGTGGGGGGAGCACGGGGCCCGACGGCAAGGCCAAAGGGCCCCACGCGACGTCCACAACCGAGCGGAGGCGCCAAGCGATGTCCACTGCCGAGTCGCAGCGCCGAGCGACGTCCACCGCCGAGCCACAATGCCAAGCGATGTCCAACGACGAACAACAACGCCGAGTGACGACCCCTGTCCCGCTGAATCTGGAAACTCCCCAAGGGGCGGGCGGGTGGGAGACAGCTGCATCCATACGATCTCCCCCGCCAACCCAGAAAAAAAAAAACAGAGTCCCTCACAGAAACCAAAACCAAACCCAACAAAAACCCCAAGACAAAGTCCAAAAAAAAACCTGACATGAAACCCCCTCCGTTTATCTATGAGTGAGGCGACGTCTCCCACGGAAATCCTCGTCGTGGGACGACGTCCCTCACGGGAACATGAGCGGAGCCGGGGCCGCACCAACAAAAAATCCCCCAAAAATCTAAAAATTTCTAGCCGGAACCCTCCTCCATTTTTCAGGAGTGAGGCAACGTCTCCCACGGAAATCCTCGTCGCGGGACGACGTTCCCCAAGAGAACATAAACGGGGCAGGGGCTGGAATCAACAAAAATCCCAAAAATCCCAAAATCCAGGCTGGAGCATGATCCAAAACCCGGCAAAACATTATGACCAGAAAAACAAAATCCTTGCTAGCCATCGCGCTGGGTCTGTTCGGTGTTGGCTGGTTGTTCTGTCACGTTTCCGGTATCCATAGCATGACGAAAGCAGACCCAGCGCGGAGATAGACAGCAGACAGGGGTTTTATTAAACTCAAAATCACACGAAGACAACCGACATGACGCCACACTAACACAGAACATAAAGACATAAAGATAATAATGAAGACGACCAGCCCCGAACCCTGGCAAAAGGCCGCTATAAATACAAAACATAATTGGGTGCAACATTAGGAACAGGTGAACATCAATTAGGAAACAATAGGACTAGGCGGGGCTAAAACAAAGCACATGACATGACGTAAACAATGACATAACACAACATCACATGACCCCTGCTGGAAACCCCCCCTAGTGGCCCAACACAGGGCCTAACTCACGTAACAGCTATAGACTCAAATGGAACAACAAATGGTGCAAAACAATTTTTTTTTAACAGGCTTTCAGGTTGGTGGGGTGAATCATCAGCATTTTAAATATGATGTGGACAGCTACAGGAACCAACTGGCCAAGATGCACCAATAAAGTGAAGTGGGAAAGCTTGAGAAGAGTGAAAACATCTGCATTCTGGAGCACTGGCATGGGTTTTCTGGCACACAGGGGAACATCTGCCAGAAACAATCTGCATTAGACTAATCCTGACATGACAATTGACTGAACAAGCACCACCAATGTGACCTCTGTTGGGAGAAAGGTCCAGATCTTCTGAACTTGTAAAGGATTAATCTTCATGGCCAACACAATGAGAAAAGAATAGTTATCCTGAACTATGCTGAGGTTGCATGCTATGAACAAACATACCCAATTCAACTAAATTCAAAGAGCAAACAAAGTAAAGGACTTCAAAAAAATTTCACAAAGGGACAATGGTCATGTAAAGCCAGAGCAATGGTGTGCCTTCTTCAACATATGTACAGTACTAAAGTTGAGTTGATACATAGTGTAGGTGGATCATCATATAGAACCAGGAGGAAAAAAATCACACAAACAGAAGCATAATGTAGGAACAAGTACCAAGGAAATAAGCTGGCTTTGAAAGACCAGACACTTCAGCACCCACACTGACAAAATAAATGGCTCACTAAACAGACAGAAATACAATGGTGTTGATACATCTCTTCTCAAGCTCCCTTGTTTTTCAGAAGACACATTTAAAAAAAGATTTCTGCACATAGGTTGAAAAGAAAGAGCTTCTGAGAAAGAGACCTCATTTGACACAGAAGGGAATTGCTTCACTTTAATTTATTTGTGAAGCAAGATTAGACAGGAAACTAAGTAGACTATCACTCTCATCATTGTGTATCATGTTTGATCAAAGCCCCAGGCAATTAGATTTCCCTCAACCAATTTAATTCTAGCTTAAAGTTACTTTGTTCACAGATGCCTTTAGGAATGCAGTGGTAGCTGTAATAGCAAAATAGCATCTCCACTAAAGCACAAAGTCTACAGGTGATTAACAATAATTACAACTGCATTCAGCAGTCACATTGATCGTTTTAATATTCTATGCTCATTCATTGTGGGCAAGAGTTAAATAAATATGGAATGGTGAATTGTGTTTGTTATAACAGAGCTTCCCAACTTGGATACCAATTTTCAATGCAATATTATTTAAAAAGTGTTACTAGTTTAATACTATCTTTCATACTGAAGATACAATCATACCAAAGCTTAAAAAATGCCAAAGCTTGTTGTTAACAGAATTAATTATTTCTATATGTAAATGAAGTGCAGTAGGGTGTAACACAGTGCCACTATTTGTGTCCCTTCAGTGTTATAATTATTTATATCTTTTAACCCCACACCCTTGGAAAACCTTCTGATGGTTCTAAGTCACTTAAGCTGATTAGGAGAAGTGGTGGCTCAGTGGTTATGATGTTGGACTACTGCTTGTAATGTTGTGGCTTTAAATCCCAGGACCACCAAGTTGCCACTGCTGGACCCCTGAGCAAGGCCCTTAACCCTCAACTGCTCAGCTGTATAAAAGTCCTAAATGTAAGTTGCTTTAGATAAGGACATCTGCCAAATGCTGTAAATCTAAGCTCACAATTAGTCTACAGATGTGCACAGTTTTTTAAACCCACTCATGCAGTTATTATTTGTGTTTTGTGCTTTATTTTTGAATACATGTCAATAATGTTTTCCAGCAAATAGATCTCTTTCCTAAAATTTAGAAAAAAACCCTAGTACATATTAGCCCTAATGTAAACCATTATGACCTGCGTAGATCAGCTCTGGTCCAACTCCAAGCCTAATTTATCAATCTTATTTATCTATCAGAAAGTGTAAATATTTGTGTAAGCTAAACTGAAATAAAATGTCTGCTGAAGTTATAAAAGTTTTGAAAATGTTCTTCATACTCATGTATGTATGTTAATGGATGCTAAAGACCTGTTAATTACCAGCAGCAGGAAAGGCATAAAAGATTTGCACAGGAAAAGGCAAAACTCAGAGGTTTCTCAGAGGTAAAAGTGAGAGTTATTTTGAGTCACAGCCATGCCAGTCCAAAACATTGTCACAGAACCTGTAAAGCCAAAAAAATCAACATTCTTAATTGAATGACTTTTTATGAATCTATTTCATACAAAAAACTGGATTTCACAAATGTGTTGTTGAGTTTAGATCAGGGTTCCTCAAATCTTGCCCTGGAGGGCCAATGCACTGTGGAGTTTAGCTCCAACCCTGATCAAACTCCTCTACCTGTAATTTTCTAATGATCTTCAAGAGACTAGCATTCTCAGGTGTGTTTGATTAAGGTTAGCACTAAACTCTGCAGGAAAGTGGATCTCATGGTCCAGATTTAAGGATCCCTGGTTTAGATTAACTAAACATGACAGTATAATCTGCATATAAAAATAACTCATCATTATTTATATGATTTAAAGCTGATCAGTTGAGGTTTACATTAGTTATTTTAAATATGTTTACACACACACAAAATGTTTTTCAAGTTTTACATTATTCTCATGAATACTGAATTTCCTGTGTGTGGGTCCATGTTTATATTGTCCGTGGATAAATTATAGTCATTTCTGCAATACAGTGGATGGTTTACTGTAGATAATACTCTTTAATTTGCAAAGTATACCATGAAAAAAGTTTGTCAATAATTTCAACACTATTGTTTCCACTATGAGTATCAGGAAACTGATGTTTTGTTTTTGTTTTTTTTTGATAATGTGGAGTCTTTAGATTGAAAATAATAGTCAGAAAACTGCACATCTAATCAGTGTGGAGAAATATTATTGTTGTCGCACTGCACATGGAGAAGTCTGTATGTATTGTGTTTGATTGTCTTACAGCCAACACAATACAGGTGTACTTTCAGGACCAGTAGAATAACCTGAAATCCTTAACATTTCTTGTCACAATCACATCACATGTAATAATGGCCAAAGTAACATATGGCATTTGTGTGGCCTTCTTGCAAGCTAAGATAATGTGCTGATGATGAAGGGAATTTAACTTCAGTTACAGCGTTTTATTCTGCCAACTGATTTCACATTACAGCTTCCACACCCTCTTGAGATATCTTACTGATGGGAATGCTCAAGAACAATATTTATATTGGTTTTCTGTCATTCCTTATCCTAGAGAATGCTGATTTGTATTTACATCCCTGTGTCACAGAAAGCAGCAAGAGTATGACAGTTTAAATTGCTAGCTGTAATTACAACCAAATGGTCTTTTTATCACTCCTTTGTTTATATCTCTTCTGTCAAACATGCAGGAGGAGCAACTCTGTCTCCAGTGCATCCATCATTACCCCATTTACACTCACAATGCTTTATACTCATCATATTTGATATTGCTGGAAATGATAAGGAAATGATTGCTGATATAATTATTTATATCTTTTATCCCCACACCCTTGGAAACACTAGAAAAAAGTCACTTCAGCTGATTAGGGGAAGTGGTTGCACAGTGGTTAAAATGTTGACCTTCTGCTTAGAAGGTTGTAGTTTTAAATCCCAGGACCTCCAGGCTGACACTGCTGGGCCCCTGAGCAAGGCCCTTAGCCCTGAACTGCCCAGCTGTATAAAAGACAAATGTAAGTTGCTCTGTTTAAGGTCATTTGCCAAATGCTGTAAATGTAAGCTCACAATTAGTCTTAACAACAGATGTGCACAGTTTTTTAAATCCCACCCATGCAGTTATTATTTGTGTTTTATTTATGCCCCCATTTACTCTCACACTGCTTTATACTTATTATATTCAGTATTGCTGGAAATAATTAGGAAATTATTGTTCTTTCAGATTTTTTAGATCTCGCTTTCTGTATGAAATGTGTTTGTTGGTTACAACTATAAATTGGTTAGTAACTACAATTAAAATTTTATCGATGAGAGGATATACTGGACCCTTCAACAGGACATGGACATTTATAGAATATTAATCTTTGATATTAATTAATATGAAAAAATTTTAGTCTACTCACTAATCAGGATAATAAACAGATATTATGAAATGGTAGTGAAGATTAAAGCCTCAAATCTTTTGGTTTGAAAAGTTTTGGTTATGAAAGACAAGTGCAAGAAAACCTATCTATTTACTTCTGCCTACTATTTTTTGACCCACTCTGTGTCTGATAGTCAGTGTCGATGGTTTTCAGTCAGATGCTTTTAATTACAGTTTTGACTAACAGCTGTGTCAGGTGCATAAACCCAAATAAAAAGCCCACATTTTCTCTTACCATGCATCTGCACGGTTCAGTAAACAGGATGCTGCTGAGATTGCTATAGAGATATATTTCAAATTGTCCTCAATTAGAAGTGTTTTAGAAGGAGACAAACAGCTGCTGAAGTGAGCAGGAAGGTATTTTTCCATAGGCTGCATTCTTACAAACTTCTAGGACAATAGAAAAAAGCTGAAAGGCATAGATGATGAATAAAAGTTAAATTTTCCCACCCCACAATGGTTAAACAATGCTTGATTGCTAGTGTATTATGCATGAGAACATAGAGGTCAACGCCTATATTTCCTGCAAGTTTTCTCACTAATGATGTTCAATGCACTAAAGAGGTCAGGACAGAAATTTCATGAAAATACTAATTATAGTTACACTTTCTCTTTGTTTTCAGTCTATCCTGACCTCTTCTGCTCTTCAGACCTGTCTGATCCATCTGATGTGCTACCTCTGGATGGGGTTTTTACCATATGGAAACCACTCACTGTTGCTGAGGATGACTACACATAGACAACCTAAAGATACATGAAAGTACTGTGTATGGTAGCACTTAAAAACCATAAAGATGGCTTTGGATGACACAATTGGTTAAAATTGTTACAATGCCTCAGTGCTACGGTCGCTAAGATAGCTCTGGGACTGCAATTGCCACAAACAGCTTTGCACTCAAGACTCCATCAGTGTCTTCAGTGTCCATCAACAGACTTCCTGTTAAAAATAGAATGAATTTCCTGGTTACACAATTGCAATTTTTGTAGTATACAGTTATAGAAGGGAAATATTTTTATAACCACACTGTGATCCGGTGTAACACAGATAAGGATGGCTTTCCTTTTGAGTCTGGTTTCTCTCAAGGTTTCTTCCTCATATATATATATATATATATATATATATATATATATATATATATATATATGTATAATGTTACAGGTAGCAGGGCTGAGGTTGGACCACTAGGGGGCTCTCAGCATGGGGTTGGTTATGTCATGTCTGTTTTTGTTTACTTCGGCCATGTGTTAGTTAAGCCCCGCCCTGTCCTATTGTGTCTTAATTAATGTTCACCTGCACCTAATGTTTCTATGATTACATTTCCTATTTATAGTCCTGTCTTTGTCTGTTTTAGTTGCTAGTCCTCGTTTGTGTGTAGGCCGATGTAGTGTCGTGGTTTCCATTTCCTGTTTTCTGTTTATGTCTTGTGCTTTATGTTTTATGTTTAATAAAACCCCATTTTCACGTTAAGCTTCGCGTTGGGTCTGTTCCATCCAGCCGGACACTACCGGCCATAACAGAAGGACTAGACCAAACCAAACAGATCCAGCGCGAAGCTTCCGCGAAAAGGTTAGTTTTTCGTTTCCGGGTTTTATTGTTTTGCCTGTTTTCGTTTTTAGTTTGCGCTCCGGGTCGGAGTGTTTTTTTGGGGGTTTTTTTTGATTCCGCCCCTCTCTCCGCCCGTGGTTAGGGAAAGGAGGAGGGTCCCGGCAGAAAAGTT
Organism: Hemibagrus guttatus; assembly: GCA_033459395.1. Classification (NCBI taxonomy): domain Eukaryota; kingdom Metazoa; phylum Chordata; class Actinopteri; order Siluriformes; family Bagridae; genus Hemibagrus; species Hemibagrus guttatus. The sequence goes on from JAUCMX010000021.1 coordinate 11,504,081, forward strand.
AGCCTTTTGGAGGATTTTGATTTTTCTCGCTCCGTTCATGTTCCCGTGGGGGGCGTCGCCTTACGATGTAGCTTCCGTGAGGGGCGTGCCCCCGTTTTTATTCCGCAGAGGAGAGTTTCGAGGTTTTTTTTTTCCGGTTCTCGCTCCGCCTAGGTTCCGGTGGGGGGCGTCGCCCCACAATGTAGCTTCGGTGGGGGGCGTTGCCCCAATGTTCGCCGGCGGAGGAGAGTTCCGGCCAGGGCCCCGGACCCGAATCTTTTTTTTTGTAGTTTGTTCGTCCTGAATCTCGCGCCGCCCATGTTCCTGAGGGGGGCGTCGCCCCACAATGTAGCTTCCGTGGGGGGCGCTGCCCCGTCCGTCACCAGCAGAGGAGAGTTCTGGCAACACCTTGCTCCCACCCTCCCGCCCCTTGGGGAGTTCCAGACTCCAGCAAGATGGACATCGTCGCCCCGGCGCCATCACTCGTCGGTGGACGTCGCTCGGTGCGAGTGCTCGGCGGTGGACGTCGCTCGGCGCTGCTGCTCGGCGGTGGACGTTGCTTGGCGCTGCTGCTCGGCTGTGGTCGTCACTCGGCTCTGCTGCTCAGCTGTGGACGTCGTTCGGCGCCTCCGCTCGGCTGTGGACGTCGCGTTGGACCCTTTGGCCTTGCCGTCGGGTCCTTTGCTCCCCCCACTTGTCTCGCTCCTGCTTCTCACTCCCCCCACGTGCCTTGCCTTGATCCTCGTTCCCCCCACTTGCCTTGCCTTGGTCCTTGCTTCCCCCCATTCGCCTTGCTTTTGCTTCTCGCTCCCCCCCAAGTGCCTCGCCCTGCTTCTCGCTCCCCCCACCGGCTTCTCTATGTTCCTAGCTCCTCCACAGGACCCATTGCTGGACCGGACTTTTTGGGGAGGGCTAGGGTTTGGCGCGTCGGGAGCCGTGCCTTTGAGAGGGGGGAGATGTTACGGGTAGCAGGGCTGAGGTTGGACCGCTAGGGGGCTCTCAGCATGGGGTTGGTTATGTCATGTCTGTTTTTGTTTACTTCAGCCATGTGTTAGTTAAGCCCCGCCCTGTCCTATTGTGTCTTAATTAATGTTCACCTGCACCTAATGTTTCTATGATTACGTTTCCTATTTATAGTCCTGTCTTTGTCTGTTTTAGTTGCTAGTCCTTGTTTGTGTGTAGGCCGATGCAGTGTCGCGGTTTCCGTTTCCTGTTTTCTGTTTATGTCTTGTGCTTCATGTTTTATGTTTAATAAAACCCCATTTTCACGTTAAGCTTCGCGTTGGTTCTGTTCCATCCAGCCGGACACTACCGGCCGTAACAATATATATAATTAATTTTCATCATAGGTACACTTCAACTATGAGAGACAGAATGAGAAAAAAAAAATCCAGAAAATCACATTGTCTGTCTGATTTTTAAAGAATTTATTTGCAAATTATGGTGGAAAATAAGTATTTGGTCACCTACAAAAAAGCAAGATTTCTGGCTCTCACAGACCTGTAACTTCTTCTTTAAGAGGCTCCTCTGTCCTCCACTTGTTATCTGTATTAATGGCACCTGTTTGAACTCGTTATCAGTATAAAAGACACCTGTCCACAACCTCAAACAGTCAGACTCCAAACTCCACTATGACCAAGACCAAAGCGCTGTCAAAGGACACCAGAAACAAAATTGTAGACCTGCACCAGGCTGGGAAGACTGAATCTGCAATAGGTAAGCAGCTTAGTGTGAAGAAATCAACTGTGGGAACAATTATTAGAAAATGGAAGACATACAAGACCACTGATAATCTCCCTCGATCTGGGGCTCCACGCAAGATCTCACCCCGTGGGGTCAAAATGAACACAAGAATGGTGAGCAAAAATCCCAGAACCACACAGGGAGACCTAGTGAATGACCTGCAGAGAGCTGGGACCAAAGTAACAAAGGCTACTATCAGTAACACACTACGCTGCCAGGGACTCAAATCCTGCAGTGCCAGATGTGTCCCCCTGCTTAAGCCAGTACATGTCCGGGCCCGTCTGAAGTTTGCTAGAGAGCATTTCGATGATCCAGAAGAGGATTGGGAGAATGTCATATGGTCAGATGAAACCAAAATAGAACTTTTTGGTAAAAACTCAACTTGTCGTGTTTGGAGGAGAAAGAATGCTGAGTTGCATCCAAAGAACACCATACCTACTGTGAAGCATGGGGGTGGAAACATCATGCTTTGGGACTGATCCGTGTAAAGGAAAGAATGAATGGGGCCATGTATCGTAAGATTTTGAGTAAAAACCTCCTTCCATCAGCAAGGGCATTGAAGATGAAATGTGGCTGGGTCTTTCAGCATAACAATGATCCCAAACACACCGCCCAGGCAATGAGGAGTGGCTTCGTAAGAAGCATTTCAAGATCCTGGAGTGGCCTAGCCAGTCTCCAGATCTCAACCCCATAGAAAATCTTTGGAGGGAGTTGAAAATCCGTGTTGCCCAGCGACAGCCCCAAAACATCACTACTCTAGAGGAGATCTGCATGGAGGAATGGGCCAAACTACCAGCAACATTGTGTAAAAACCTTGTGGCGACTTACAGAAAACGTTTTACCTCTGTCATTGCCAACAAAGGGTATATAACAAAGTATTGAGATGAACTTTTGTTATTGACCAAATACTTATTTTCCACCATAACAATGTTATTTTCTGGATTTTTTTTTCTCATTCTGTCTCTCATAGTTGAAGTGTACCTATGATGAAAATTACAGGCCTCTCTCATCTCATCAAGTGGGAGAACTTGCACAATTGGTGGCTGACTAAATACTTTTTTGCCCCACTGTATACATAGTATATATATATATATATATATATATATATATATATATATATATATATATACACATATTGTTACGGGTAGCAGGGCTGAGGGTGAACCACTAGGGGGCCCTCAGTAGGGGTTGTCATGTCGTCTGTTTATATTTATGTTTTGGCCATGTGTGTTAGTTAAGCCCTGCCCTGTCCTATTGTGTGTTGATTGATGTTTCACCTGTTCCTAATGTTTCCTGATTATGTTTCCTATTTATAGTCCTGTCTTTGTCTGCTTTAGTTGCTAGTCCTCGTTTGTATTTAGGCCAGTGTGGTGTCGCGGTTTTTGTTATGTTCATGTCTCGTGTTTCATGTTTAATAAATCCCCTTTTTGTTCACGGAAGCTTCGCGTTGGGTCTGTTATATCCAGCCGGACACCGCCGGCCGTAACAGAAGGACTAGCCTAAACCGAACAGATCCAGCGCGAAGCTTCAGCGAGAAGGTTAGTTTTTTCGTTTCCGGGTTTTATTGTTATGCTTGGTTTTTTGTTTTGCGCTCCGGGTCGGAGTGGTGTTTTTTCGGGGGGGGTTTTTGTTGATTCCGCCCCTCTCTCCGCCCGTGGTTAGGGAAAGGAGGAGGGACTCGGCAGAAAATTTAGATTTTGGAGGATTTTGATTTTTCTCGCTCCGTCCATGTTCCCGTGGGGGCGTCGCCCCACGATGTAGCTTCCGTGGGGGGCGTGGCCCCGTTTTTATCTTGCGGAGGAGAGTTCCGGCCAAGGGCCGGAGTTTCAAGTTTTTGTTTCCGGCTCTCGCTCTGCCTAGGTTCCGGTGGGGGGCGTCACCCCACGATGTAGCTTCCGTGGGGGGCGTTGCCCCAATGCTCGCCAGCAGAGGAGAGTTCCGGCCAGGGCCCCGGACCTTGAATTTTTTTTTGTTGTTTTTGTTTGCTCTGACTCTCGCTCCGCCCATGTTCCTGTGGGGGGCGTCGCCCCATGATGTAGCTTCCGTGGGGGCGCTGCCCCACCTGTTGTCAGCGGAGGAGAGTACCAGCTGCACCTTGCTCCCACCCTCCCGCCCCTTGGGGAGTTCCAGACCCCAGCGAGACGGACATCGTCGCCACGGAGCCGTCGTTCGTCGGTGGACGTCGCTCGGTGCGAGTGCTCGGCGGTGGACGTCGCTCGGCGCTGCAGCTCGGCGGTGGACGTCGCTTGGCCCTGCTGCTCGGCTGTGGTCATCACTCGGCTCTGCGGCTCGGCTGTGGACGTCGTTCGGCGCCTCCGCTTGGTTGTGGACGTCGCGTCGGACCCTTTGGCCTTGCCGTCGGGTCCTTTGCTCCCCCCACTTGTCTCGCTCCTGCTTCTCACTCCCCCCACGTGCCTTGCCTTGATCCTCGTTCCCCCCACTTGCTTCGCCTTGGTCCTCGCTTCCCCCCACTCGCCTTGCTTTTGCTTCTTGCTCCCCCCCCAAGTGCCTCGCCCTGCTCCTCGCTCCCCCCACCGGCCTCTCTACGTTCCTAGCTCCTCCCCAGGACCCATCGCTGGACCGGACTTTTTGGGAGGGGCTAGGGTTTGGCGCGTCGGGAGCCGCGCCTTTGAGAGGGGGGAGATGTTACGGGTAGCAGGGCTGAGGGTGAACCACTAGGGGGCCCTCAGTAGGGGTTGTCATGTCGTCTGTTTATGTTTATGTTTTGGCCATGTGTGTTAGTTAAGCCCTGCCCTGTCCTATTGTGTGTTGATTGATGTTTCACCTGTTCCTAATGTTTCCTGATTATGTTTCCTATTTATAGTCCTGTCTTTGTCTGCTTTAGTTGCTAGTCCTCGTTTGTATTTAGGCCAGTGTGGTGTCGCGGTTTCTGTTATGTTCATGTCTCGTGTTTCATGTTTAATAAATCCCCTTTTTGTTCACGGAAGCTTCGCGTTGGGTCTGTTATATCCAGCCGGACACCGCCGGCTGTAACACATATATAACTTAATTGAATTACATCATTATTGTTCCTCATAATGCATCCAGATTCAGATTCTCATTATTATGTATATGTCATAAAAAAATAAACTCTGTAAACAGAGGCATGTTTGTGTGCATAAAATGAGTAAAATCAAATAATTTTCACAATATGACTAGTCCATTGGTGAAATCCAAGTAACTCACCAGTTTATTGCAGATTGTAGTAAATACATTACAAATCTCCTAAGAAGACTCTTAACAAATGGAAAGATTTATTAACAACTGGAAACATTTATGTATTTCCTGTAAATTACACAACTGTCAATGCTACAATAAAAGAAATTTCTTTGTGTGCATGTGTTTGCCTCAGAATATTTTTCTCTCACTGCAGTGAAAGTATGGAGTTTGATGTCAGTACTTGAGTTAAAGTAGGCTAGGATGAAGTAGTGTGAGGATGAGGATGTATGTTTGGTAACGTGGTGGGCTTGGTGGAGTGTTATGCCAAATGACACCAAAGCCATCCATGACTGAAAGCCAAAGAAGTAAAATTGGCCACGCTTTTTGGGTGGGAAGGATAACATGCTCTCCTTCGCCTGTCAATCACAGCAACACTAGGCAACGGTTAATATCTGTCAGCTCATGCATGCAGATGATAGCATATAAAGCTGATAGCAGACAAAACTGCAATGTGATACACCATGAGTAACTGTTCAAAAAGACAGGGATAACAGGTTTCACATCCCAAAGGAAGCATGTTTTAGTCTTCACCCTGTCCTGTTGGGGAGAAAATAGGGCCCAGAAAGTGCATCAATTGCACAGTCTAGCCAAAACAGACCACTAAATAGCCATGTCTGTTACCTAGAACACTGTCTATAATTCATGCATTCATATTCAGTAACCGCTTTATCCTGGTCAGTGTCATGGAGCCCATACCAGGAGTACCAGACATGAGGCTGGAATACACCCTGGATCTGATGGAAGTGGAAATAAACTAAAGAACCCAAAGAAAACCTACACAGACATCACCCAAATGTTATAACCAATTAGTTCTTTTGTCAATAAAAATAATTTAAAAATTTTTAATAATTGAGATAATAATTAAGGCAAGAGAGTTCCAGAGTCATTGAGACATCTTGCCTTAATGTTTTGTTTTGGAACAGGCACAGCAGTGGACTTCCTAAGGCAGGCAGGGGGATTATACAGAGGAAGAAAGAGTATGAAAATGTCAGTGAACACAAATCTGTGCATGCTCACAAGACGGTAATGCCATCTGGGCCAGTTGCTTTGTAGCTACATGCTAACAGGCTATGCTTGTGTGTGTGTATGTATGTGTTAGAGAGACCTTTGTGTTTAAGTTATATTTAGTCATTATTTAACTAGTGACTAAAGAGCATTTAGAAGTGTTTTTTTTTTTTTTTTTTTTTTTTTTCCATTACATTGTGTTATATGTGACTAAGCCAGTCAAGACCACAATCCACAAGCCTCAATGTACTGCAATAAACAATATATAAGTCATTGGAGTGGTGGCATCCTATTCTGTGTTTAAATTGCAGTTCAGTCACATGTATTGCTTGGCATTTGCAGCCACGGACATTAGTTGCATTGTAGCCCAATGTATATTACAAAATGTTCCTTTCCAAGTACGACAGGGACCACATGTTTCCTTTACTTCTTTTTCGAAGTTCTGACAGATGCCTTAACTTGGACCTAGTTTATTATGCTTGCCCACAAAAAGGGAGAACTTATTAAATATATAATTTTGTCAACCTTGACAATCTTGACAATGACTAAGAAACAAACAAAAAGAAAACAAAACAAGCCCAGTACTAAAACTGCAATGTTTAACACGCAAGACTGATTTTACACTGATATGTGCTTGTGTCTGTTTAATGAAGTAAGATGGTTTCTATTATTTTTAAAGGACGACCTGTAAAAACAACACATTGTATTAATCTGTTTATTACATCTTGTTATGTGTTGGTTCCCTGAAGCAGCAGGGTTTTTTTTTTATCTGACAAGGAATAAATTGAATAAAAGTTTTTTTTTTTTTTTATATATATATATATATATATATATATATATATATATATGGACATGGTTTTATTCCAGCCAATAAACAGATCTGGAAGATATAGCACAAGGTAATAGAGATCTGTGTTAAATTAACTAGTGTTTCATTCTCATACTGTGCAGAAAGATGGCTGGTTTCTCATTGTCTGAAGCTATTTCTTGCTCACGTGGTTTACTCACACTGAAATTAGCCATTCTGGCACAACAGTAGTGAATTTCTTTTCTTGTTTCTTTGCCATATGCCAATAACAAAGTCATCACCTTCTGACTGTGACCTCACATTGGTGGCCTATAAAACGTACATGCTAACTCACACTCATCCGCTTTCCTGTTCTCATTTTTTGTGGTTCCATGAACTTAGGATGTTATTTGAAAACCAGCACTGAATAGGTAGAACTGATGGTTGTGTGACAATGGTCTGTATAATGAAATATTACATCCTGGTGTCATTATACAATTTAGCTGAAGGACTTTACCAATAGCTCATGCATTATAGCAAGTGATGGCTTAATGGAGAAGTTGATGGAGCAGCCTTTAGAGACTCATTCAACCATTAGAGACTCATTCAGGTCCTGAGATTTCTGCACTGTACACTAAAAAATGTCTTATTGAATTTATTTCGATTCAATTGGTTGCATGAATTTAAATGTAGATGCATATTTTAGTAAAAGTTATTCAGTGTTTTTATTTATATTAGCATAATTAAGTCAAGTAAAATTTACTTCTCGTGAACAATTTCAACGTATGAATCATGAATTATCATGGAAAAGTTAACTTAATTTAGATGCATTAAACTGAAACATAAAATGACGTACATGCATAAATCAAATAAAAAAACGTTTCCTTTTATTTTATGTAAAATTAACAAGTTAAAAATTGCTGTCAGTCAAACTTTTGTGCCATGAAAATATAATACATTTTTTAGTAATACATCATTTAGTTCATGCATAAGAGCTTAATTCAATTATGTAAAACTACACACTTAAAACATGCATTATCTATTTATTATCATTTATTATTACTACTATCTTAAATGGCTTAAGCCAAAAGTAGTACTCTAATGAGAACCTACTGTACATTTAAGCAAGTTAACCAAATCCTGTACACACACACACACCCACGCACACACACACACACACTGATTTGAACTGAGTTTGAAGTTCCTCAAACACATATGCAAATCAGGTTTCTAAGCCACACACCACTACAGGATCAACATGCCAATGTGGAAATATGGCCGCTCTCATGACAAACAACATTGGCTGTATGCAGTCAGAACCTCAAGCAAGGCAGACTGAATTATTTATATATCAGCACTTATATCAGCATATATACAGTGGTGTGAAAAAGTGTTGGCCCCCTTCCTGATTTCTTATTTTTTTGCATGTTTGTCACACTTTAATGTTTCAGATAATCAAACACATTTAAATATTAGTCAAAGATAATACAAGTAAACACATCATGTAGTTTTTAAATGAAGGTTTTTATTATTAAGGGAAAACAAAATCCAAAACTACATGGTCCTGTGTGCAAACGTATTTGCCCCCTAAGCCTAATAACTGGTTGGGCCACCCTTAGCAGCAACAACTGCAATCAAGCGTTTTCGATAACTTGCAATGAGTCTGTTACAGCGCTGTGGAGGAATTTTGGCCCACTCATCTTTGCAGAAATGTTGTAATTCAGCTCCATTGGAGGTTTTTCGAGCATGAACCACCTTTTTAAGGTCATGCCACAGCATCTCAATCGGATTGAGGTCAGGACTTTGACTAGGCCACTCCAAAGTCTTCATTTTGTTTTTCTTCAGCCATTTTCAGATTATCTGAAGCATTAAAGTGTGACAAACATGCAAAAAAAAAAAGAAATCAGGAAGGGGACCAACACTTTTTCACACCACTGTGTATATATATATATATATATATATATATATATATATATATATATATATATATATATATACACACATATATATGTTTGTTCTACAGCATTTTACAATTTTCTATTACAATTTAGCTGAACCAAACACATTTAAATGTGAATAAATGGGCAAAATTTGATCATGTACAATTTACTAATAATCAGGCTTGCCATTTTTTTCACTGTGGGCTTTTGGATGTCCAGCCTACATTCAATAGGACATGGAGGACTTGATTCATGTTGGAAGGAGTAGAAGACTGAGCAAGACAGCAGGAGTAGTGTTTGGTAATATGGAAAAAAGCTAATAAAGCATTCACATTCATTTAAGCATTCATTACAAGAATTTTGTAAGTTGATAGGCTCCTGTTCCAAGCAATCCAGAGTATAGTCTGAAAATGTCAGGGTTTCTCATCATGAAGAAACTAAAAAATAAAAACCCTTCACAAAATAATCATGATTTTATTAGGTTTTCAGGATAACTGCTTTGTCCTGATCACAGTTTCAGTGGATCCAGAGCCTATCCTATGTATTCAAACACTCATTCACATATAAGGGCAATTTTTTAATAGAAAATCCATTTACTGCAAAATTCTGCACAGACATTAAACTCCTGATTGAAACAGCGTGAGGTGGCAGTGCTAGAAGTTACAACCATGCTGCTCAAAGGATTTTATATGAGTGAAATTGTGAGACAACCTATAATAAAGTAACAGTCATGAAACAAATTATTAATTAATTAATCACTTGATGATGATAAATGTGATATTTGGATTATTCTGCACACAAAAAAGGATGTAAAAATGTCTCTCACACATTTGTGAAGGTCACATTTTAATGCATGCTCCGATTTCATAACTCACTTTGAAAGAATTTAGATGTTAAAATTTCAGAGAACATAAAAATAAACCAAAGCTAACTTATTGATGCATCTAATTAATGCAAAGTTTAACTATATAATCAATGCATTTTATGCATTTAGTCTATCCTTTTTTCATTAGCTTTTATTTACTGTATGTTTTACACAGTGGAAATAACCAAGGATCAGTGATCTTAATTTGTATCTTAAATTCAGTCCTATATTCTAACTTTTACAGTACCTATAGTATCCTATAATATTCTCACTCCAAACGCGTTTTATATCGCTAGTTTTATTTGTTTTCCAAAACACTCGCCAATAGCGGGTTAGCTTAATAGCATTGCTAATTCGCTAGCCCGGCTACCACAAGTTTGTTTACTTTTTCACATCGGTTATCTCTGTTTATTACTACAACTAAACATTATGTCTGTTGTGTGTCTGCCTTTGAGTGCAGGTGAGGACTCTTTCGAGCTGCACTCGGTGGATTTGGAGCTGGAGGCCGTGGAGAAGCAGATTCGCGACCTACAGGTGAAGCAGGCCCAGCTGCGACAGCGGAAAGCCGCGTTGGAATCGTCCCGGACTGACGCTCACCTGTCCCAGGTAAATTCACGGCGTGAAACAATCACTCCCACAACCTCAACTCCGTGTGCTTCTCTGCCCAGGCCCAGCGCAAGGACGCGGCCCGCCCAGGTTTCGTTCACTCCGGCGCCGGGGTACCACGCAGCCTGGATGCAGCAGCAGCGGAAGACGCGAGCCAAGCCCCGGGCGAGGGCCTCTCCCCCTCCGCCGCCACCCGTCTTCGAGATCTCGACCCAGAACCGCTTCGCTCCCCTTCGCGAGACGGAGTGCGACACGGTGATCATCGGAGACTCCATCGTTCGGCACGTCCGTGCTACTGCGGCTAAAGGTAAGGTGCACACTCGCTGTCTTCCTGGTGCTCGTGTTCTCGATGTCTCTGCACAGGTACCCGCGATCCTGAAGAAGAACATCGGAGCTGTGGTCCTCCATGCTGGCACGAACGACATCAGGCTGAGGCAGACGGAGATCCTGAAGAAGGACTTCAGGAGTCTGGTGGAGCTGGTACGCACCACATCGCCCACGACGAGGATCATCGTGTCAGGGCCACTTCCCACGTTCCAGCGAGGAATCGAGAGGTTCAGTAGACTATTTGCTTTTAATGAATGGTTACAGTCATGGTGTCAAGATCAGAAATTACCTTTTGTTGATAACTGGAATCTTTTCTGGGAGCGTCCTAGGTTCTACCGTCCTGATGGCCTGCACCCAAGCAGAGTTGGAGCAGCAGTCCTCTCAGACAACATCTCCAGGACACTACGCACCATCTGACTGGTAAGCCATACCTCAGATTACAATTACAATTATGATAGCTACTGCTCAGCTCACCAGATTGATACGAGTGCACATATAGCTCATTTTATAGAGACTGTGTCTGTTCCCCGAATAGTGAGATCAAAGAATAAATTCATTTATAGCCCTCGAAATAATCTAATCACAGTTATACCTGAAAAACACCAAATAATTAAAGAAAAACAATTTCTAAAGTTTGGGCTTCTCAACATTAGATCCCTTGCACAGAAAGCACTTATTGTTAATGAAATGATCTCAGATTATAGTTTTGATACACTCTGCCTTACTGAAACCTGGCTTAGGCCAAATGAATTCATTAGTCTGAATGAGTCCACTCCGTCAGGCTTTTGCTATAAGCATGAGGCCCGTAAGACTGGTCGTGGAGGTGGTGTTGCAACTATTTATAGCAACTCTCTTAACGTTACTCAAAAAACAGGACCCAGGTTTAACTCATTCGAAGCGCTTGTCCTTAATGTTACACTTACAGACATGAATAAAAAGTCTCTACTATATCTTGCGCTGGCCACCGTATATAGACCCCCGGGGCCCTACGCCGATTTTCTTAAAGAGTTTGCACATTTACTCTCAGACCTACTGATTAATTATGACAAAGTGTTGATTGTAGGAGACTTTAACATTCATGTAGACGATTCCAATGATGCCTTAGGACTCGCATTTATGGATTTATTAAATTCTTTTGGGGTTAAGCAAAACATTACTAGACCAACTCATCGTTTTAGCCATACACTAGATTTAGTTATATCACATGGAACAGATGTCACTGATATAGCTGTTTTACCTCAAAGTGATGATATCACAGACCATCACCTCTTAGTGTACACTCTACCTGTAGAACATATTAGACACGTCTCCCCTCGTTATCGACTCGGTAGAACTATTATCCCGACCACTAAAGACAGATTCACAAGTAATCTACCGGATCTGTCTCAACTTCTCACCAGACCCCTAAATACAGATGACTTAGATGAATTAACTAACAGCATAGGCACTATTTTCACCAGCACACTAGACACTGTTGCTCCCATCCGATTAAAAAGGGTCAGAGATAAAACATCTGCACCATGGCACAATAATCACACTCACGCCCTCAAGAGAGCAACCCGTAACCTAGAGCGAAAATGGAGAAAAACTAAATTAGAAGTCTTTAGAATTGCGTATAAAGTATGTCTAACTATAGACAGGCTCTAAAAGCTGCTAGGGCTGAGCATTTGAGCAAACTTATAGAAATAAACCAAAACAATCCCAGATTCTTATTTAGTACAGTGGCTAGACTGACAAAACATCAGATATCTGAAGAGAGTACTCCATCACAGCTTAATAGTGAGGACTTTATGAACTTTTTCACCGACAAAATCGATAGTATCAGGAATAAAATAATGGATGTTCAACCTTTGACAGCATCCGGTGATCTAGTCCAACCTAAAGCTCCACATTCAAAGCTACAATGCTTTACAGGTATAGGGCAGGAAGAGCTGTATAAACTTATCACCACGGCTAATTCAACAACATGTTTGTTAGATCCAATTCCAACTAGATTACTGAAAGAAGTGATACACACAGCTGGAGAGCCTCTCCTCAACATTATTAATTCCTCGTTATATTTAGGTCACGTCCCTAAACCTTTCAAGCTGGCAGTTGTTAAGCCTCTTCTTAAGAAACCTAAACTAGACCCTAATGACTTATTAAATTACAGACCGATTTCAAACCTTCCCTTTATATCTAAAATATTAGAAAAGGTTGTGTCTACTCAATTATGCTCCTTCTTACAGGAAAACAATATCCTTGAAGAATTTCAGTCAGGTTTCAGGCCCCATCATAGCACAGAAACTGCACTAGTTAAGATCACAAATGACCTGTTTTTAGCTTCGGACCAAGGCTGCATCTCAATATTAGTTTTACTTGATCTTAGTGCTGCATTCGACACTTTAGATCATAACATTCTCATAGACCGCTTACAAAATCACATAGGTATTCAGGGACAGGCATTAAAATGGTTCAGATCCTACCTGTCTGATCGATACCATTTTGTAGATTTAAATGGAGAAATGTCCAGTGTAATGCCAGTGAAATATGGGGTCCCACAAGGTTCAGTTTTAGGACCTCTGCTTTTCTCAATATACATGCTTCCCTTAGGCAACATCATTAGAAGGCATGGGATTAGTTTCCATTGTTACGCTGACGATACACAGTTATATATCTCATCAAAACCAGATGAAATATCTAAACTGTCTAGATTAACAGAGTGCGTTAAAGATATTAAAGACTGGATGACTGATAATTTTCTATTACTAAATCCTGATAAGACGGAGATATTACTGATTGGTCCAAAAACCAGTACACAGAAGCTCTCACAATTCAACCTATACTTAGAAGGATGTTCTATTACTACTAGCTCTACAGTGAAAGACCTGGGTGTAATATTAGACAGCAGTTTGTCCTTTGAAAAACATATTTCCGATATTACAAAAATAGCCTTCTTCCACCTCAGAAATATCGCCAAGCTTAGGAACATTTTATCTGTATCTGATGCAGAAAAGCTAGTTCACGCATTCATGACCTCCAGACTGGACTATTGTAATGCGTTATTTGGTGGTTGTCCTGCATCCTCAATAAACAAGCTACAGTTAGTCCAGAATGCAGCTGCTAGAGTCCTTACCAGGTCAAGAAAGTATGACCATATAACCCCAATATTATCATCCCTGCACTGGCTACCTGTTAAGTTTAGAATTGATTATAAACTAGCACTTCTTACATACAAGACTCTAAATGGTTTAGCTCCCACGTATCTAGCCAGTCTTCTAACACATTACAATCCATCACGCTCCCTAAGATCTCGAAACTCCGGACTTCTGGTAGTTCCCAGAATATCAAAGTCTACAAAAGGGGGTAGAGCTTTTTCGTATTTAGCTCCTAAACTTTGGAACAGTCTTCCTGACAGTGTTCGGGGCTCAGACACAGTCTCCCAGTTCAAACATAGACTAAAGACATATCTCTTTAGCCAGGCATACACCTAATAAATCCCATAACTTTGTACTCAAATACATCCGATTAGATGCACATCATCATCTAGTGCATCCTAATATCATGAATAGCAGCTACGCTAATCCCTTTCCATTTGTTTCCCTTCTTCTACCCATCCCCGAGTCACACAGAGATTGTGCCAGCTCCGGTGGCATCCAGAGATGGACCAGCTCCAGCCGGGTTCTGCTTTCTGAGGACTGGAGTATTCAAAGCAGCACTGCCAACCCTATGTGGACATTTTACACATAACATTCTACACATGCTGTATCTGCATCACACAACTAATGCAGAAAGGACATTGTTCATATCACACTCTCCGTGTGTCACCCAGATGAGGATGGGTTCCCTTTTGAGTCTGGTTCCTCTCAAGGTTTCTTCCTAATACCATCTGAGGGAGTTTTTCCTTGCCACAGTCGCCTGAGTCACCTCAGGCTCGCTCACTAGGGAAAATTTTGTCTAACATCTAGGACTGTTTGTTTGTATGTTTATTGTTTTTTTATGTTCTGTAAAGCTGCTTTGAGACAATGCTCTTTGTTAAAAGCGCTATACAAATAAAATTGAATTGAATTGAATTGAATTGATCTGTGCTATTGTAACGCGGCTCCGCCAGAGGCGGAAGTGTCCGGATCCATACGCCGAGCCGGCGGTAGGGAAAACACAGAATCGGAAGTCGGGGACAGGCAGTAAGTCAGCAACAGGTAATCCACAGACCGAGCAATATAATCCAATAGGAATAATCCAAAGGGGGAAATCAGAAACCAGTCCAAAGTCCATAAACCAAAAACAGAGATATCAGAGAGAGAGAGAAAGAATATCCAATAAACAATCCAAGTCGGCAACAGTAATTTGTCAGGGAAAACGCTCGGTACAAACATCAAGAATAATACTTCGCGTAGTGCAGTGAGTGCGCGCCGTATTTAAATCCCCCGGTAATCCGGAAGTGAACTCAAAACACGGGTGAGGGCTCCCTCTCACGGTCATCTCTAGTGCGAGCCCCCCCCTCTAGGAACACCTCCCGGGGTTCTACGCCGAGGGCGCCCCCTCGGGCGCGGAGCAGGCCTCTCAGGACGTGCGCGGTGGAAGTCCTCAATTAGAGACGGGTCGAGGATGTCCCCGGAGTCCACCCACAAGCGTTCCTCGGGACCGTACCCCTCCCAGTCCACCAGATACTGCAGACGGGACCGGACTCGCCTGGAGTTCAGGAGGGCCCGCACCTGGTACGCCGGAGACCCCTCAATGTCAAGGGGTGGTGGTGGCTCCCCACCGGGCCTCGCCTCCTCGACCGCAGGGTGTGCCGGCTTGAGTAGCGACACGTGGAAGGTCGGGCATATACGATATGACGCGGGGAGCTGGAGACGGTAAGCCACTGGGTTGACCTGGCGAACGATTTCAAATGGCCCGATGAACTTGGGGCTCAGCTTCTTGCAGGGCAGTCGGAGACGGAGGTTGCGGGTCGACAACCAGACCTTCTGTCCCACCTGATAGGACGGATGTGGTCGACGACGACGGTCCGCCTGAATCCTCTGCCTCCTCACAGCCCTTTGCAGACGAACGTGAGTGTGCTCCCAGACCTCTTGGCTCAGGCGGTACCACTCCTCCACGGACGGGGACGTCGGAAGGTTCCCCATGCCAAGGGAACAACGGAGGCTGATAGCCCAACACGCACTGGAATGGAGTTAGTCCCATGGAGGAGTGAATAAGGGAGTTCTGGGCGTACTCCGCCCACGGCAGGAACTCACTCCACCGCTGTTGTTCCCTGCTACAATAGGACCAGAGGAAACGCCCAATCTCCTGGTTAAGCCGCTCTGCCTGCCCGTTAGATTGGGGGTGGTAACCCGAGCTCAGGCTCACCCCAATGCCCAGACGGGCACACAACGACCCCCACACCCGGGAGGTAAACTGTGAGCCCCGATCTGACACCATGTCCTCGGGCAGGCTGAAGTTGCGGAACACATGCTGGAACATTGCCTCGGCCGACTGCATGGCCGTAGACAGTCCTTTTAGAGGGATCAGCCGGCAACCTTTGGAAAACTGATCCACCACGACCATAACGGTAGCAAAACCCCCGAATCCGGCAGGTCAGTTAAAAAGTCCACCGACAGGTGCAACCAGAGGCGACGAGGGATCGGAAGGGGCTCCAGCAGTCCCTCCGGGAGATGGCGACTGGTTTGCGCCTGCGCACATGTCGGGCAAGCACGAACATACTCCTCTACATCCGAGCCCAGGGAGGGCCACCAGAACCGGCGACGAGTGAGCTGCGTCGAACGGTGGATCCCTGGATGTCCAGAACTGGGGGCCTCGTGCACCCACCGCATCACCTGTTGCCGAAATAGTTGGGGCACGAAGGTCCTATCTGGTGGGCAGCCGGCGGGTGGCGGCTCGTCGGTGTGAGCTTGCCTAATCTCCTCCATGAGGTCCCAATGTACCGGCGGCAGAATAGCGGTGGCCGGCAGGATGAGTTCGGGTTTTCCGGGGTCGTTGGCCATCTCAAACTGTCTGGAGAGGGCATCAGCCTTGCCGTTCTTGGAACCAGGGCAGTACGTCACCATGAACACAAACCGGGTGAAGAATATCACCCACCGAGACTGTCGAGGGTTCAGCCGCTTGGCTCCTCGGAGGTATTCCAAGTTACGGTGGTCGGTGAGGACCTGAAATGGGTGACGCGCCCCCTCCAGCCAGTGGCGCCACTCCTCTAGAGCCGCCTTGATGGCCAGTAGCTCCCGGTTACCAACGTCATAGTTCCTTTCAGAGACCGTCAATTTCCTTGAATAAAAGGTGCAAGGGTGGAGCTTCCCAGGCTCCCCATGCCGTTGGGAGAGCACCGCCCCTAGGCCACTGCAAGAAGCGTCAACCTCCACCACGAACGGTAGCTCCGGATCAGGGTGCCGTAAGATGGGTGCCGTGGTAAATCGTTCCTTCAACTGGAGGAAGGCTGTATGAGCCTGATACGTCCAGGACAGTTTTTTGGGCTTCCCCCTGAGTAGTGACGTCAGGGGCCCAGCTACCGAGCTGTAGTTCCGAATGAACCGTCAGTAGAAGTTTGCAAAGCCCAGGAAACGTTGTAACTCCCGCACTGTAGAAGGGGCGTGCCACTCCGTCACAGCCCGGACCTTGACCATGTCCATCTCGACTCCTTGGTGCGAAATCACGTAACCCAGAAACGTTACCATGTGACAGTGAAATTCACATTTCTCCAGCTTTACGTAGAGGTGGTGCTGCTGCAATCTGGCTAGAACCTCCCGAACCTGACGTACATGTTCCTCCATGGAGGTAGAGTACACTAGGATGTTGTCGATGTAGGCGATGACCCCTCTTCCCAGCAGGTCCCGGAAAACCTTGTTGATTAAGGCCTGGAACACTGCTGGGGTGTTGGTGAGGCCGAAGGGCATCACGCAATACTCGTAGTGTCCATGGGTCGTGTGAAACGCGGTTTTCCACTTGTCCCCCTCTCGGATGCGCACCAAGTTGTAAGCACTACGGAGATCCAGTTTGGTGAACACCCGCGCCCCCCGCAGCTGCTCCAGAGCTGCAGGCACCAAGGGTGGCGGGTAGGGGTACCGAACAGTAACTGCATTCAGACCCCTGTAATCGATGCACGGCCTAAGACCTCCATCCTTTTTCCCCACAAAGAAGAACCCTGCGGCTGTTGGGGACGTGGATGGCCGAATGTGGCCTGCTGCCAGTGACGTCTCGATATACTCCTCCATGGCCTTGGATTCCGGAAGAGAGAGGGGGTAGATCCGCCCCTTGGGGGCAGAGGCATTAGGTAGCAGGTCAATAGCACAGTCCCAGAGCTGGTGCCGTGGTAAGCGAGCTGCCCTTTCCTCACTGAACACTTCCTGGAAGTCCGTGTATTGGCGGGGAAGGTGTCCGCCAGCCGCCTCAAGTGCCCTCTCCATGCAGGAAGTCCTGCATGGTCTCGATATGGGGTCCCGTAGGCATCCCCTCAGGCACGTGGTGGACCAGTGCACCAGCTCACCCGACCGCCATGAAATATGAGGATCGTGGCGTCTTAACCACGGAAACCCCAGAATCACGGGGTTAGCTGGTGATGAGGTGACATAAAACGCCAGCTGTTCATAATGGAATAATCCGACCTGGAACTCCAGCAGCGCCGTTTGGTGTTTCAGATAGCCCTCCCCAATGGGCTGACTGTCAATGGCCATAATCCTTAATGCTGGTACACAGGGGAAGATGGGGATCCCAAATTCCTCCACCAAGCCCCGGTCAATGAGGTTCACGGCCGCTCCAGAGTCAATTAGGGCTGAAATGGGGAAACAACGGTCAGACATAAGTAACGATGCTGGCACCGTAAAGTTCAAAAACAAAGAGCTGCCACCCTCCGGAGTTGATGGGAACCTTTCGGGGCACCGAGGGCTCAGATGTCCAGAGGCCCCACAACGATAGCATAACCTCATCTGACCCCGAGACCGGTGTCCCTGAGCCGCTAAACCAGATCTCCCCAGTTGCATGGGTTCAGGCTCCACCTCCCGATGCGTAGAGTAATCCATGCGTCTCTGGGGCTGAGCTGCGGAAGACGCCTGGACCCCTGCTTGGTGTTGGCGTCGCAGATTATCCAGGCGAATGGCCATAGCCACAAACTGCGACAGTGATGTGGCCTCCACATGACAGGCGAGTTCTGCCTGGAGGGCAGGATGTAACCCGGCATGAAAGACGGCCCATAGAGCCGCGTCGTTCCAGCCCGATTGAGCTGCTAATGTGCTGAACCGAATGGCGTAGTCTGCTGCTGCCTCGGAGCCCTGGTGTAGCTCCATCAAGCGGACAGAGATGTCTTTGCCGTCAGAGGCGGAAGTGTCCGGATCCATACGCCGAGCCGGCGGTAGGGAAAACACAGAATCGGAAGTCGGGGACAGGCAGTAAGTCAGCAACAGGTAATCCACAGACCGAGCAATATAATCCAATAGGTATAATCCAAAGGGGGAAATCAGAAACCAGTCCAAAGTCCGTAAACCAAAAACAGAGATATCAGAGAGAGAGAGAGAAAGAATATCCAATAAAACAATCCAAGTCGGCAACAGTAATCCGTCAGGGAAAACGCTCGGTACAAACATCAAGAATAATACTTCGCGTAGTGCAGTGAGTGTGCGCCGTATTTAAATCCCCCGGTAATCCGGAAGTGAACTCAAAACACGGGTGAGGGCTCCCTCTCGCGGTCACCTTTAGTGCGAGTCGTGACAGCTATGTACAAACAAGAAGATTTTGTGCCAACAAATTTTGGTGTTGACAGATTTGTTCTCTCATTTACTTGCAAACAATCAGCCATCACCAAATGAACTAACCTTCAACTAAATTCTCAGTCAAAATACTCAGATCTTTATCAATGAGTTGGAAGGGAAGTGCATGTGTGTAGAGTGGAATAATGAGGTCATCTATAGCTCCAGTTTTCATTGTTTATTGCTCTGTCTGGGAAACAATAGAGTTCAGCAACACCTGGATGAAACGCTGTACATTTTATTTGAATTACAAAAGCAACTCTGAGGAATGGGGGAGTAAAAAAATATACATTAAGAAAAAATGTTCAGGGTAATATTAACACAAGTAGATTAATCATGGCAAATTGGATTCGGATATTCTTCAGACTTCCAGACTTTCCAAGCAGGAGCCACACCTGATTCCACTTATTTAATCAGTTCATCTTATTCTTCAATCAACTATCAAGTGTGCCTCCTATTAGGCTAGAATGAAAGCCTGCAGCCAGACCAGACCTTTACAGAGAAGATGAAGGTCCCATATATACATTATATAAGTGTATACTAGGGATAAAAACAAATATTCAATACATTTGATACATAAAGTCATCAGAAAACTGACAAATAATTGTACATATTTACACTACTAATGTTTAACTGATTTCATTGTCTCATTGCCAGACTGTGGGTTCTACATCCGACATTTGGGAAACTGTCATTTTTGTGGAAAGCTTGAAAGAATCAATCTTTACATGGTGAAATTTTTCTAATTTTCTATACATTTTCTAATATACGAATTTAAGAAAATTATCCCAAAAATTTCTTTCCAACTACATGGAAGGCATAGTGATAGTCTAATAGCAACTGTAGTTTACTGATGTAATTATTACTGAACTTTTTAAATAAAACCCAAAAATAAACCCAAGAAATAACACTTGACCAGAGGAGCACGATGGCTTGGTGACCAGCATGTTTACCTCACACCTCCACAGTGCCTCTGAGTACTCTGGTTTTCTCCCCCAGTTTAATGGCAGGCTGATTAGCATTTCTAAATTGTGTATGAGTGATTGTGCCCCGTCATAAACTGCCATCCTATCCTGCATGCATTCACTCATGCAATCAAACACTACGGGCAATTTAGAGACTCCAATCAGCCTAGAAGTATGACTTTGGACTATGGGTGGAAACCAGAGCACCCAGAGGAAACTCACCAAGCACGGGGAGAACATGCAAACTCCACACACACAGTGAGCGGGACTTGAATCCAGGACGCTGGAGGTGTGAGGTGAACAGTGCTATCCACTAAGCCACCATGTTGCCTGCCATATATATATATATCAAAAAACATATTACAAGTATACAGTGGGGCAAAAAAGTATTTAGTCAGCCACCAATTGTGCAAGTTCTCCCACTTAAAAAGATGAGCGAGGCCTGTAATTTTCATCATAGGTACACTTCAACTATGAGAGACAGAATGAGAAAAAAAAATCCAGAAAATCACATTGTCTGATTTTTAAAGAATTTATTTGCAAATTATGGTGGAAAATAAGTATTTGGTCACCTACAAAAAAGCAAGATTTCTGGCTCTCACAGACCTGTAACTTCTTCTTTAAGAGGCTCCTCTGTCCTCCACTCGTTACCTGTATTAATGGGACCTGTTTGAACTCGTTATCAGTATAAAAGACACCTGTCCACAACCTCAAACAGTCAGACTCCAAACTCCACTATGACCAAGACCAAAGAGCTGTCAAAGGACACCAGAAACAAAATTGTAGACCTGCACCAGGCTGGGAAGACTGAATCTGCAATAGGTAAGCAGCTTGGTGTGAAGAAATCAACTGTGGGAACAATTATTAGAAAATGGAAGACATACAAGACCACTGATAATCTCCCTCGATCTGGGGCTCCATGCAAGATCTCACCCCGTGGGGTCAAAATGATCACAAGAACGGTGAGCAAAAATCCCAGAACCACACGGAGGGACCTAGTGAATGACCTGCAGAGAGCTGGGACGAAAGTAACAAAGGCTACCATCAGTAACACACCATGCCGCCAGGGACTCAAATCCTGCAGTGCCAGACGTGTCCCCCTGCTTAAGCCAGTACATGTCCGGGCCCGTCTGAAGTTTGCTAGAGAGCATTTGGATGATCCAGAAGAGGATTGGGAGAATGTCATATGGTCAGATGAAACCAAAATAGAACTTTTTGGTAAAAACTCAACTTGTCGTGTTTGGAGGAGAAAGAATGCTGAGTTGCATCCAAAGAACACCATACCTACTGTGAAGCATGGGGGTGGAAACATCATGCTTTGGGGCTGTTTTTCTGCAAAGGGACCAGGACGACTGATCCGTGTAAAGGAAAGAATGAATGGGGCCATGTATCATAAGATTTTGAGTAAAAACCTCCTTCCATCAGCAAGGGCATTGAAGATGAAACGTGGCTGGATCTTTCAGCATGACAATGATCCCAAACACACCGCCCAGGCAACAAAGGAGTGGCTTCGTAAGAAGCATTTCAAGATCCTGAATGGGGCCATGTATCATAAGATTGCCAACAAAGGGTATATAACAAAGTATTGAGATGAACTTTTGTTATTGACCAAATACTTATTTTCCACCATAACTTGCAAATAGAGTAGTGTGAAGAAAACAAAACACCCTATGTGGGGAGGGTCAGCAGACTGAAACACCTTGCTGATAAGAGAGATCAGAGGAGGAAGACTAGACTGGTTTGAGCTGACAGGAAGCAGGAAGACTATGGTCACTCAAATAAGCACATTGGGATATATATATATATATATATATATATATATATATATATATATATATATATATATATATATATATATATATATATATATATATATATATATATTAAATAAATGATATAAGAATTATAAGCAGTTCCATTATTTTTATTTTTGTGTTGGTGGTTAGCTGATACGTTTGGACCAAGGTTCATTCATCTTTCTGCGTTCATTCATCCACTTGAGTGCTCTGAGCTGTTATCTTGGTTACACTTTTCCTTGCCTCATTTTTGCATTTGCTTAGTCCTCTTTGTTTAATGAAGATCTGATCTTTGGTATTTTGACCCTGTTTTGCATTGTGGCAACATATTTATGTTGACTTGGATTTGTTTGCCTTTCGAGTGTATTTTGGTAACAGCCAATTTGTATTAAACTTTTGCATATGGATCCACACTCTGTCAGTGAGAGCCAACTGTTACAGAGGCTTTTGTGCAGTGCAAATGGAAATAGAAAAAGTGAGCTCAACATCAGCATATCATCCTCAAAATGAAAGCTTTGAGGGTAGTACTGCAACATTTTAGGAACCCCTAAAAGGGTCACATGTGCTAGTGCAGACTACTATACATTGGTTGGGCACAACATTGCTAGGGATGTCGAGGTAAGAAAACAAGGTCTGTAAATAGATGGATACACACCTGCTGTTTCTGCACACCTATTAGGACAATACAGTCAGATAACAGATACACTGTCTCACAGCAAGCTTACAGCCAAGAATTGGAAAATTCACAGGATGGAGGCTCAGTTCATTTGGAACACCTGCAGCAAAGAAGTTGATCACTTTGTCAACAGACAGACAATTCATTGGCTAATGTGAACCTCAGATTGGGCAGAGGCAGAGCCAGAGGAATTGAGTCAGATGACTTGGTGTATGATTGGCCAAATCAACAGCTATACATATGTGTCTTCCCACTACTTTCACTGTTATTGATGGCATTGTAGTGTATTCAACAGTCTGTGCACCAGTGCTTCTCATAGCGCTATGGCTGAATAGGTCACTGGGGCACAGCAGACCACACACCATGAAATTATGGGCATCCCAGCATCCTTGGATATTTACAACAGGTCAGACATACTGTTGTAAGTGGAAGTGGTTTTTCTATGAACTACTCAGTCAAGTGAAAAGATTTGCACCATGCTGTAAAAAGCCCCTTTTCCCCAAACCATTTATTCACAGTGCTTACTGGGGCATTGTCATGCTGGAACATGCTTTGCCTATGACTCTTAGTTCTAAAAAAGGGAAACTATAATCCTATAGAATACAAACTTTTGGCTATATAGTGTGGCTAAGGTATAACTTGCGTGGTAAATGGAAGCTAGCTAAAGAGCATTGCCAGCCTGCCAATTTAAACCAGCTCAAAAGACCTACCTTACTATATAGAACAGTTTGTTTACATTTGTTATTAATGTCAGATATTGAGTAATCTAATACAAATAATAATGAACATTGTTTAAAAATTAGATTTAAAGTAGTAGATCAAATTAAAAGTGAGTTTTATTTGAATGCAGCATAAGAATGCAGCATTATTTGGTCCAATAGCAGAATAAATGATCTATAAAATGATGTCTAATGTAACAAAACACTGAAATGACCACATTTAAACTTATTTTTAATCTTGTACAGAGGGCCTGTGAACATCAAAATTGGATGATCAGAAGGTTCGTAAACAGCATCATAAAAACTTTTGCTCTGGTTCCTCCAGGGACTTTTTCAGTGTTCGACCAAGACATTCAAAAAAGGTCTTTGCTCATTGGGCACTAGCTGCTCAGCCTGAAATTGAAGCACCATTTAAAATGTTACCTGCATGTTTTTCAGACATTTCATACACTTGTCTTATAACATGCCCCTGATATTGTTGGGCATTCACCCCTTAAACATCCTTACCATGTTAATCCTTATAACCATTCTCTTCTAGACAAGGAAACAGACTAGTTTCTCTGCTACTTAATGCTCTCACTGTTCCTCATTGTAGTCTTCTCTGCTCTTTATGAGACCAGAGTTTGATGGGTTGACATTTTTGTACAGATTATAGAAAAATCAATGCTGTTACAAGCTAAGACTCATTTCCACTTCCCAGAATGAAATGCTGTGTAAGCTTTCTTTGTGGATAGAACTGTTTCTGCAAAATTTGTAAGAAATTGCAATAATAATAAGTTTTTTTTCCGCCTAACCTCTCAGGCTTCTGTTCTTACAACATACATGGTTTTCATGTTACAATTTGCACCTCCCGGATTGCAACACAGTTTCCTAGGAGTCTACCTGGATGATGTGGTTGTCTTCTCACACAGTTGGGATTTCTGTGTGCCTCTTTGGTGTGGTGCCTCTTTGATGTGAGCAAATGTAAGTTCAAATGTTTCCTTGTTATGGCTGTATATCACCGGTGCTTTTGTAAGAATTTCTCAGTTGTTGTTCTGCATTTACATCTTGTCTGGGACCATCCTTTAAGTACCATCCTTGTTCTTGCCACATATGAATTTCAATCACCAAATGGCTTTTAGTACCATTGAAAAGGAAGCATATGCCTTACTCTTAGCATTCGAGCACTTTGAAGTTTATTAGCTTCTGTATATCTTGGTACACACAGACCACAACCTCTTAGTGTTTCTGCAACAGATGGTAAACTCCACTCCGCATCTGATGGAACGATCTTTAATAGTATGGGCTTTTAATCTCTAAAGCATCTATAATAAGGGTAATGTAGTAGCTGATGCTATCTCTCTATGCCATAGAATTAAGCAATACATGAGCAAGAGTGCGGTTATACTGAATATAAGCATTGGTGAACGTCATAAAGCCAAATAGCTTGATTTAAAAAAAATAGGGAGCTTATTTAACATCTAAGCAAATACATTATAGAAATGTTTAAAAGGAACTTGAACTTTTGTAAGTGAAGCTTACAAAAAAAACACAAAATATGTACTGAATAAACAACCTAAGTCCATTTAAGTCATTGTATTGCAATTCCAAGGACTTGCTGCTGTCATTAAGTGTTTTTAAATGAGCTCCAACTGCTGTTCTGAACAAGAAATTATGAGCGTGCATACAGAAATTAGAAATGCACACCTGATTTCCTGTACTTCATGAATCCTCTGTCAGATTTCATCACAATAGTCTTTTTTTTTCAACTCTCTGAACATATTTCTAAACGTATTTTATATATGTGTCTATTTATGTTGGTACAGTATCTTCACACACTTCTCTAAAACCAACATAAAGCTGTCTCTGAGGAGATAAAGCCAGATTCAACCTGATAACTGTTAAACTGTTATTACGAGTAACAACATCCTTTAAAGCCACATGCTGGACACATATCTCACCTCAACACTTTCTAGTGCTGCTGCATCTTATCGATCTAACACTCCAGTCAAGCACAGGTAGACTTAAAAATCAAGTCAAGGTTCAAATCTAGTCTTGAAAAATACATGGGTTACAGTATAATGTATATAATTTTTAAAAAAGACTGTATATTCAGGTCCCCTCCTTGAACCGCCATCTTATTGTGGTGGAGGGGTTTGAGTACCCGAATGAACCTAGGAGCCATGTTGTCAGGGGCCTAGTGCTCCTGGTAGGGTCTCCCAAAGCAAACGAGTTCTAGGTGATGGGTCAGACTAAGAGCGGTTCAAGACCTTTATGGAAATAACAACAAGGACCGTTACGTCGCCCGGACTGGCGTCACTGGGGCCCCACCCTGGAGCCAGGCCTGGGGTTGTGGCACGCAGGCGAGCACCTGGTGGCTGAGTCTTTGCCTGCGGGACTCGGCCGGGCACAGCCCAAAGAAAAGACGTAGGCCCACCTTCCCGTAGGCCCACCACCCGCAGGAAGGAGCATAGGGGTCCGGTGCAATGTGTTTTGGGTAGCAGTCATGGGCGGGGGCCCCGACGACCCAAACCCTGGACAAAGAATCTGGCTTTTGGGACATGGAATGTCACCTCACTGGAGTGGAAGGAGCCCAAGCTGGTGAGGGAGGTTGAGCGGTACCGGCTAGATATAGTCGGGCTTGCCTCCACGCCCCAACTCCTTGAGAGCGGTTGGACCCTCTTCTCCTCTGGAGTGCCCCATGGTGAGAGGCGTCGGGCTGGGGTGGGCTTGCTTATAGCCCCCCAGCTCAGCCGCCA
The DNA here is from genome assembly GCA_033459395.1 of Hemibagrus guttatus. Lineage (NCBI taxonomy): Eukaryota > Metazoa > Chordata > Actinopteri > Siluriformes > Bagridae > Hemibagrus > Hemibagrus guttatus. Next base: position 11,530,160 of record JAUCMX010000021.1, read on the forward strand.
TGTGCTGGAGTTTTCCCCGGTAAACAAGAGGGTTGTTTCCCTGTGCCTTCGGGCCAGGGATAGGTGTCTCACTGTTGTTTCGGCTTATGGGCCGAACGGCAGTGTGGAGTACCCAACCTTCTTGGAGACCCTGCGAGGGGTGCTGGAAAGTGCTCCAACTGGGGACTCCATAGTTTTGCTGGGGACTTCAATGCCCATGTGGGCAATGACAGTGATACCTGGAGGGGCGTGATTGGGAGGAACGGACCCCCTGATCTGAACTCAAGTGGTGTCCTGTTGCTGGACTTCTGTGCTAGTCACAGCCTGTCCATAACGAACACCATGTTCAAGCATAAGGGTGTCCATCAGTACACATGGTACCAGGACACCCTAGGCCGGAGGTCAATGATCGACTTTGTGGTTGTGTCATCTGACCTTCGGCCACATGTCTTGGACACTTGGGTGAAGAGAGGGGCGGAGCTGTCAACCTATCACCACCTGGTGGTGATCTGGATCCGCTTATGGAGGAGGATGCCAGACAGACTTGGCAGGCCCAAACGTATTGTGAGGGTCTGTTGGGAACATCTTGCTGATCCCTCTGTTAGGGGGGTCTTCAACTCCCACCTCCGGGAGAGTTTCAACCAGATCCCGAGGGAGGTTGGGGACATTGAGTCATGTTCTCCTCCTCCATTGTTGACGCAGCCATCCGGAGCTGTGGCCATAAGGTCTCTGGTGCCGGTCGCTGTGGCAATCCCCGAACACAGTGGTGGACACTGGAAGTAAGGGATGCCGTCAAGCTGAAGAAGGAGTCCTATCGAGCCTGGTTGGCTCAGGGAACCCCGGAGGCAGCTGAGGCATACCGGCAGGCCAAGTGAACTACAGCCGTGGTGGTCTCGGAAGCAAAAACTCGGGTCTGGGAGGAGTTCGGTGAGGCCATGGAGAAGGACTATCGGACAGCCTCGGGGAAATTCTGGCACACCGTTCGGCGCCTCAGAAGGGGTAGGCAGCTCTCTGCCAACACTGTTTACAGTGGAGGTGGAGAGTTGCTGGCCTCAACTGTGGATATTGTCGGACGGTGGAAGGAATACTTCGAGGATCTCCTCAACCCCACTGACACGCCTTCCGTAGAGGAACCAGAGGCCAAGGACTTAGAGGTAGATTCATTCATCACCCAAGCTGAGGTAGTTCAGCAGCTCCTTGGTGGCAAGACACCAGGGGTGGATGAGATTCGCCCTGAGTACCTTAAGTCTCTGGATGTTGTGGGGCTGTCTTGGCTGACACGTCTCTGCAACATAGCGTGGCGGTCAGGGACAGTGCCTCTGGACTGGGCGACCGGGGTGGTGGTCCCTCTTTTTAAGAAGGGGGACCGGAGGGTGTGTTCCAACTACAGGGGGATCACACTCCTCAGCCTCCCAGGGAAAGTCTATTCCAGAGTACTGGAGAGGAGAGTCCGACCGTACTCTGGAACCAAACCTCGGATACAGGAGGAGCAATGCGGTTTTCGACCTAGTCGTGGAACACTGGACCAGCTCTATACCCTCCACAGGGTGCTCGAGGGTTCGTGGGAGTTTGCCCAACCAGTCCACATGTGTTTTGTGGACTTGGAGAAGGCTTTCAACTGTGTCCCTCGTGGCATTCTGTGGGAGGTGCTCTGGGAGTACGGGGTCCGTGGCCCTCTGTTAAGGGCTGTTCGGTCGCTGTATAACTGGAGCAGGAGCTTGGTTCGCATTGCCAGCTGTAAGTCAGATCTGTTCCCAGTGCATGTTGGACTCCGACAGGGCTGTCCTTTGTCACCAGTTCTGTTCATTGTTTTTATGGACAGAATTTCTAGGTGCAGCCAGGGGCTGGAGGGAGTCCGGTTTGGGGACCACAGGATTTCATCGCTGATTTTTGCAGATGATGTTGTCCTGTTGGCTCCCTCAAGCCTGGACTTACAATATGCACTGGGGCATTTTGCAGCTGAGTGTGAAGCAACTGTGATGAGGGTCAACACCTCCAAATCGGAGGCCATGGTTCTCGACCCGGAAAAAGGTGGCTTGCACCCTCCAGGTTGGAGGGGAGGTCCTTCCTCAAGTGGAGGAGTTTAAGTATCTCGGGGTCTTGTTCACGAGTGAGGGAAGGATGGATCGTGAGATTGACAGATGGACCGGTGCAGCGGCAGCAGTAATGCGGTCTATGTACCGGTCTGTTGTGGTGAAGAAGGAGCTGAGCTGGAAGGCGAAGCTCTCGATTTACCAGTGAATCTACGTTCCTACTCTCACCTATGGTCATGAGCTCTGGGTCATGACCGAAAGGGTAAGATCCCGGATACAAGCGGCCGAAATGAGCTTCCTCCGTAGGGTGGCGGGGCGCTCCCTTAGAGATAGGGTAAGGAGCTCTGTCACCCAGGAGGAGCTCAGAGTAGAGCCACTACTCCTCCACATTGAAAGGGGGCAGTTGAGGTGGCTCGGGCATCTGTTTCGGATGCCTCTGGGACATCTCCCTGGAGAGGTGTTCCAGGCATGCCCCACCAGGAAGAGGCCCCGGGAAAGACCCAGGACACACTGGAGAGACTATGTCTCTCGGCTGGCCTGGGAACGCCTCGGGGTCCCTCTGGAAGAGCTGGAGGAAGTGTCTGGGGAGAGGGAGGTCTGGGCATCCCTGCTTAGACTGCTGCCCCTGCGACCCAGCTCCAGATAAGCGGAAGACAATGAATGAATGTATTCAGTATTCAGCTAATCATCCAATACATACATAGTACCAGAAAGTCTGTATTTAATACTTGAATTGAAAGTGAAATTATAGGATGATTTTCCTAGCTTGTTGTACAAGTCCATTTTTATCCCTGTGGAGACACTCTTGTCTTCCTGTGTAGAGTTATATAACCATAAATACTGTTGTTTAAGACCAGTACAAGATCACTTTTTAGATAGAACTTTGTTCATTTATATAGACATCTCTGTCATACTGTCAGAAACTGTCAGACCTGACATGGCTTATGTGAGGATTTGGGTGTGTATTCAATGGTTGACCTCCAGCTCTGCCTGAAGGCACTGAAGGGAATCAATGTGAAAGATGTTTTAAGCTCACATATCATTGCTTTGGCTGTAGAAATTCAGTCCTTGTATCCCAAATACTGTGTGCTAACTCTTGGTTTTAAACTGTACAATTTCTCTAGTCTTTTAAGGTTATTACTTGTCACAGACAGCCTTATCTGACTCCTATAACAGACTGTGTTGTATTGTGTATTCTCCATTTCAGATTATATCATAAAGTTGCCCTAATAATAGAAAAATGAGCAATTAAAGAAAATTATTATTCTGCTTTCTCATAAGTCAGCCTGGTCACATTAACAAAAAATATTCTTCAAAGTGAGATACTGGAGGTTTGCCACTACTGTATTTGTCATGTAAGCTTTGTATCATCCAATGTCTTCTTCCAATTGGTGGATTTTAGGTTAGAGTCATAGCATTTGTCATTTTGGACACTTTCAGAGCTTTGTTTTTGGTTGCCATGGCTTCCAGTGAACACATCACGTTACATATTGGACACTTCTTTTGCAATACATCTAAAAACACAAGATTAATTTGATTGTCCAATGCATGACTCACCTGAAGCAGTTAACACAAGGTCTTTTTTTTTTTTTTTTAAAGTAAATCAAAGTTTCAGATGTTTAAAATACATTTTTCAGTAAAATAAGCTGTGAAGCTGGCCATCTCGAGCATGATTCACAGACAGCCTCAAGAAGTGGTTTAATGGGGGTGAACAGACAGGTGAAAACATCTTAACCCATTTATTGTAAAAAGAATTCTTTCACTTGTATGGGCAATAAATGATTCAATTCAATTCATGAACAAAACATATCTGAAGGTGTCTCTTTTTAAAAACTAAAGCACTAGAAAATGGCCAATTTTTGGAGATTTAGCTTATACCATGCTGAGATAAAGAATTTCCATCATTTTGCAGAAATAAACTATAATGGCCAAGGAGCACGGATACATTTATGGGTGATTTAGATGAAATTGAAGAGACTGTAGAAGATGATTGAAAACATTCCATTTTGTTGAGAAAAGTGAAGATACCTTTATTTATCTGACAGGAATTGTCTCTTTTATAATAGGGCTTCTTATTGATTCAGTTGACAGCAAATGCTAAATATGATGAAAAAGTATAAAGCAACTCCACAGCCAAGAATACCAAAATTACCAAAACAGAGGTCATTTGTAGCTGCTACTGCAGTTTATTGGATTGCCTAACTACTTGAACTGTCAGGGCCAGGAGATGAACCCATCATTATTTTCACTGCTATTACATTTGTTATGTTTGAAGCAGAAATGAGAGAATATACTGACAAAACTAAAGACTGCCTCAACCCAGATTCCACTCCACAATACACATCTGAAAGAGCTCATTCCCAAAACGGCTTACATATCATGTAGAAATATGTTTAATTCAATTCAGATTATCTGTAGGGTATTTTTTACATTGGCTTAAAGCAGCCTTACCAAAACATTTAGAACACTTAATCCAATCAATTATTAGTATGGGAGCAGCAGCAAGACATCAAGGACCATCACTGATCAAAGGGTATACGTGACCATGATTACCATTCAGTATCGCCTGACCTTTTGGGTGATAACACCTGTAACAATACCAAGCCAAGATGTACGTGACCGTGATTACCATTAAGGACATCCGGCTAGATGATAATATCACCCAGCCATTTGGGGGATACAAAGTAATTTACATTTAAAGTGAAACTCATTTAAATTAAACACTGTATAAAGCGGGGCACGGTGGCTTGGTGGTTAGCACGTTTGCCTCACACCTCCTGGATTAGGGATTCGATTCCTGTCTCCGCCATGTTTGTGTGGAGTTTGCATGTTCTCCCTGTGCCTCGGGGTTTCCTCTGGGTACTCCGGTTTCCTCCCCCGGTCCAAAGACATGCATTGTAGGTTGATTGGCATCTCTAAATTGTCCATAGTGTGTGTGTACCCTGCGATGGCTTGGCACTCTGTCCAGGGTGTATCCTGCCTTGATGCCCAATGACACCTGAGATAGGCACAGGCTCCCCGTGACCTGAGAATAGATTGGATAAGCGGTAGACAATGAATGAAACACTATAAAATGTTTGAGCAGGATTTGTCCTGCGTTCTTTTTGACTCTGATGAACCCAAAGTACTTTATGTAGCTGAAGTGAACTTTGGTTCTGCAGCAGGACAATGATCCAAAACACACCAGCAAGTCCACCTCTGAATGGCTGAAGAAAAACAAAATGAAGACTTTGGAGTGGCCTAGTCAAAGTCCTGACCTCAATCCGATTGAGATGCTGTGGCATGACCTTAAAAAGGTGGTTCATGCTCGAAAACCCTCCAATGTGGCTCAATTACAACAATTCTGCAAAGATGAGTGGGCCAAAATTCCTACACAGCACTGTAACAGACTCATTGCAAGTTATCGAAAACGTTTGATTGCAGTTGTTGCTGCTAAGGGTGGCCCAACCAGTTATTAGGCTTAGGGGGCAAACACTTTTTCACACAGGGCTATGTAGTTTTGGATTTTGTTTTCCCTTAATAATAAAAACCTTCATTTAAAAACTGCATGATGTGTTTACTTGTGGTATCTTTTACTAATATTTAAATGTGTTTGATTATCTGAAACATTAAAGTGTGACAAACATGCAAAAAAATAAGAAATTAGGAAGCGTGCCAACACTGTTTTTACACCACTGTGTATATATATATACATATATATAATCTCCAAAATCTCTCGTTTTTTTTCACGGTCTGTGTTTTTGGTAGTGCACAGGGGTTAGCACTGACTGGTCTGTTGTTATGCAGCCCCACTGGGATGCACTGTGTATTCTGACACCTTTCTATCAGAACCAGCATTAACTTCCTCAGCAATTTGAGCAACAGTAGCTTGCCTGTTGGATCAGACCACACGAAGCAGCCTTTGCTTCCCACATGCATCAGTGAACCTTGGCCACCCATGACACTGTCGCTGGTTCACCACTGTTTTTCCTTGGACCACTTTTGGTAGATACTGATCACTGCAGACCGGGAACATCCCACAAGAGCTGCCATTTTGGAGATTCTCTGATCCAGTCCTCTAGCCATCACAATTTAGCCCTTGTTAAAACTCACTCAAATCTTTATGCTTGCCCATTTTTCCTGCTTCTAACACATCAATTTTGAGGACACAATGTTCACTTACTGCTTAATACAGTGGGGCAAAAAAGTATTTAGTCAGCCACCAATTGTGCATGTTCTACCACTTAAAAAGATAAGAGAGGCCTGTAATTTTCATCATAGGTACACTTCAACTATGAGAGACAGAATGAGAAAAAAAAATGCAGAAAATAACATTGTCTGATTTTTAAAGAATTTATTTGCAAGTTATGGTGGAAAATAAGTATTTGGTCAATAACAAGAGTTCATCTCAATACTTTGTTATATACCCTTTGTTGGCAATGACAGAGGTCAAACGTTTTCTGTAAGTCGTCACAAGGTTTTTACACACTGTTGCTGGTAGTTTGGCCCATTCCTCCATGCAGATCTCCTCTAGAGCAGTGACGTTTTGGGGCTGTCGCTGGGCAACACGGATTTTCAACTCCCTCCAAAGATTTTCTATGGGGTTGAGATCTGGAGACTGGCTAGGCCACTCCAGGACCTTGAAATGCTTCTTACGAAGCCACTCCTTCGTTGCCCGGGTGGTGTGTTTGGGATCATTGTCATGCTGAAAGGCCCAGCCACGTTTCATCTTCAATGCCCTTGCTGATGGAAGGAGGTTTTTACTCAAAATCTTACGATACATGGCCCCATTCATTCTTTTCTTTACACAGATCAGTCGTCCTGGTCCCTTTGCAGAAAAACAGCTCCAAAGCATGATGTTTCCACCCCCATGCTTCACAGTAGGTATTCTTTGGATGCAACTCAGCATTCTTTCTCCTCCAAACACAAGTTGTGTTTTTACCAAAAAGTTCTATTTTGGTTTAATCTGACTATATGACATTCTCCCAATCCTCTTCTGGATCATCCAAATGCTCTCTAGCAAACTTCAGACGGGCCCGGACATGTACTGGCTTAAGCAGGGGGACACGTTTGGCACTGCAGGATTTGAGTCCCTGGCAGCGTAGTGTGTTACTGATGGTAGCCTTTGTTACTTTGGTCCCAGCTCTCTGCAGGTCATTCACTAGGTCCCCCTGTGTGGTTCTGGGATTTTTGCTCACCGTTCTTGTGATCATTTTGACCCCATGGAGTGAGATCTTGCATGGAGCCCCAGATCGAGGGAGATTATCAGTGGTTTTGTATGTCTTCCATTTTCTAATAATTGCTCCCACAGTTGATTTGTTCACACCAAGCTGCTTACCTATTGCAGATTCAGTCTTCCCAGCCTGGTGCAGGTCTACAATTTTGTTTCTGGTGTCCTTTGACAGTTCTTTGGTCTTGGCCATAGTGGAGTTTGGAGTCTGACTGTTTGAGGTTGTGGACAGGTGTCTTTTATACTGATAACGAGTTCAAACAGGTGCCATTAATACAGGTAACGAGTGGCGGACAGAGGAGCCTCTTAAAGAAGAAGTTCTTGCTTTCTTGCTTTTTTCTAGGTGACCAAATATTTATTTTCCACCATAATTTGAAAATAAATTCTTTAAAAAGCAGACAATGTGATTTTCTGGATTTTTTTCTCTCATTATGTCTCTCATAGTTGGGGGCATTGGTAGCTCAGTGGTAGGTTTCTCGCCTATCATGCGGAAGGCCTGGGTTCGATTCCCAGACAATATCTCAACCCCAGCCACTGTCCCAAGCCTGGAAAAATGGGAGGGTTGCGTCAGGAAGGGCATCCGGCGTAAAACATTTGCCAAGTTGTTGTGCGGACCAGTTGGTCCACTGTGGTGACCCCAAACAGGGAGCAGCCGAAAGCAACTTCTTGTCTCTCATAGTTGAAGTGTACCTATGATGAAAATTACAGGCCTCTCTCATCTTTTTAAGTGGGAGAACATGCACAATTGGTGGCTGACTAAATACTTTTTTGCCCCACTGTATATCCCACCCACTAACAAGTGCTGTGATGAGCAGATTTATTTCCAGTGGCAGTTTCCACACTGAGAAAATTTGATGGAAAATCCATGAGCATTTTCTGACTTTTTAAAATCTCTTTATATAATTTGATGATGCTCCTAGTGAAGTGCCTTTCCATCTATAAGAGCTTCTATAGCTTCTATTCTATTGCTTCTATTGCTCCATGGTCCAGTTCTGATGCTCACAGCCCCATTATAGGTACTGTCAGTGACAGACATTTACATTTATGGCATTTGGCAGATGCCCTTATCCAGAGTTACATACAAAATTAACAGTGGTCAGCATTGGCACTCTGCTCTGTGGCTACGCAGCTCTATACACGTGTCCTGACACCTTTGTATCATGGGCAGCATGAATGTTTTCATCAGTTTGCGATATAGTAGCTTTTGTGTGAAGTTTGTACCAGACAGTCCAGCCTTCATTCTCTATGAGCATCATTGAGCTTGGGTGCCCATGACCCTGTCTCCAGTTCCCTGGCTATCCATTCTTGGACCACTGTTGGTAGGTATACTGGGGATCTCCCACAAATCCTGCCGTTTTAGAGATGCTTTTTACCCAGTCATCTAGTGTCAAATTCACTCAGGTCCTTATGCTTGCCTATTTTTCCTGCTTTTAACAAATCAACTTTGAGAACTGACTATTCACTTGCTGCCCCACCCCTCGGCAGGTCCTACTGTAACAAGATAATCAATATTATTTACTTCCCTAATTAGTGTATTTAATGGATGTATATATTGGGTTTTCAAATGTCATGTCAGTACAGCTTCTTTTTCTGTAGTGTCTGATGGGTGACAATTAAAAGCATACAGAACCACAGTGTCCTTTATTAGAAAAGAACAGTATGTCTCAGACAGGAAAACAGGAAATGTTTAGCCAAAAACCATGGTCATGGTCTGAAAACTTCTCAGACAGCTCATATAGCGTAAATGTATTATTTCCGCTGTCTAGGGTACATCTGGAGAGTGGACACTAATTATTTGTATTCCTATTTTCACAGGCTCAGATAATGGTCACTGGCTCTAAACAAACATATCCTATTTTTAACAGAAAACCAAACAACCCAGAACAAGTACTATAGGGCACTCATAATGACCGACAGGATGTTTTCCAAATTTGTGATATTTGTCCAAGCAAAGTTCTCCACAATATTTGATAGTGTAAATGAATTGGTATACCTTCCATACCATGAAGCTTGTGGAAAATTGTATGGTTATGACTTTGTTAAATTATTGTCTTATGTATCTAACAGATGCAATAACATATTAGTCTCATGTATTATATGATATATTGTGATTGTTTTGATTACATCAGGGAAGTATGGGTATTGTTACTGCCTCACAGCTTCAGTGTCCTCATTTCAGTCCTGTGGTCAAATTACTTGTTGTCTTGTGATGTTTCCATGTGGGTTCTCCACCCCCCAAAAAAAATCTCCAGCCAGCAAGTGGATGGGCTATGCTAAATTACCCCTAGGTGTGTCCGTGTGTGTAAATGTCTGTGTGCATGGTGACCTGTAATGAACTGGCATCTGACACATGTTATATTTCTACCTTATTCTCAGTATTACCAGTATCCACACCAGATGCAATGTGATTCTGTCCAGTATAAAGCAGTTACTTAAGATGAATAAACAAATGAGTGACCCAATGACCATACTTGGCTAAGATGCAAGTGGTTTTACTGGTGTATTAACACACAGGTCACATAATTTAGAGGTCAGGTTCTGTTTTAACATTACAAATCAATGACTAAATGAAATAATAGCTGTATAACATTTATAGGAGCAGAAACCACTTGGATATAAAAAAAAGAAGCTTTTTTCAGCAACCACATTTCAACCTCAGCATAGGTTCATGTTTTATGCAAAAACTATTATTCTAGGCACAGTCATGCACTCAGCAAACAAAATCTGTTAGGCTAGGACTTATTCATGAAGAATTCTTGAACCATTTCTGATGTTTTGGATTAAGAATTTAGAGAAAATAATTAAAAACACTAGACCTGCAGATATTTGCCTATCCCAGAGTTCTGTTTGCACTGAAACATTTGTTGAACTCTAAGCTTTGGCTTTGGGTTAATTCTTAACAATCTATGTGTACCTTCTGTGCCTAGCAGTACACTAGCAGTTCAAAGACTGAATTTCCTTTATACACTGCCTGAGCAAAATAATTAGAATAAAGATGACTAAAGAACTAATTATTATTTTCATTTTTGCCATTGTTGTTCCAAGTAGAACAGCAGAGCAAGGTATGGAAATTAACTTTTTCTTTTAATTACCTTTCAGTGACATAAAATGAATTGACGTAGTGGCTCTGACAGTATGTTCAGCTACATTGTAAAATTGTTTGCTGAAAATTATAATAAATTAAGTGAAAACTTTGAGAACATTGTAAACTGTTAGAAATATAAACATGAAAAGCTGCAAAAAATATTGGGTTATTGCTGTATTAATTCAGACACGCAATTATTTATTTGTCTTCTCACATTCTAAAGTCCATTTATCCTTGTCACAGGCACAAATGTTAGATTATTCCAATGAAAAATTATTTCTCTTTCTTCTCATATCATGTTGTCCATTTATACTGCATTACAGGCAAAAAACATGCACCACTGCTGAGTCTTATTAACACAAATAATTATTTCTGGGTTTTGTTCCTTAAAGCCACTGACAAATCAAGTTTGGCCACAATTCAGGCACAAAATCAGATTAAACCCTGGAGAGAAGTTAAAATGAATTTGCTAGATTTAGAAACTTCTAGAACTTGAAATAGCTGCGGAAAAAAAAAATCAATCTCACGTCTCTACAGTATGATATTGTATTACTGATGAAGCAGGCTGAAAAAAGAAAACTGTAGAATATTTACAGCCAATCTGTGAAAGATACAGCATGTAGTGTTTTATAGAAATAGTAAATTCTTGTTAGAAATGACCTGTACATTTACATTAAAGGGTTACACTGTATAACGATAAGAATAGGTTATATAAAAATGTGCTCATATTACATCATCATTCCAGTTCTTACAGCTCATTTTCAGTGACTTACTATATAACTTACTAGTGAAGGAACAATTGAAAGAATAACTGTTATGAGAAATGGGTTCAGAAATCATTCCAATCCCATTACTTTTTGCACACTATTGTATAACAGTCTGGTATTGTATATACAATGAAAAGTAAGAATTGCCAAGTACTCTCACAGCTGGTATTATAATGCAGTGTAGAGAAAGATATTTGACAATGACATTTATCTTAAAATAAGAAAAGTATGCGTGTGAAAGAGCATGGGTTTGCACACATAATGGTTTTTCTCTCTTATCTTATCTTCACAGGAATTCAATATGCAAAAGAAAAGGTGTGTGAAGAGCTCAGAGTCATTGGATCAAAAAACTTCAGAACAATGTAAATATAAAACGTTATCATATGTTAGCTTGTAATTAGTTTAATCTCTAGAAATGTTTCATAAAGTGACTTTGTTATTTACTTTTAAATAGAACGTTTTCATGTGTGCAGTGTCTTTTTGTATAAACTTTACATAAATCCTTGGATATAAATCCTTGGACAGATTTTATCATGCTTGCTGCATTCTACTGCATTCTAATCTATTTATATGCAAGAGGGACCTGTCTAAAAGGTATGTCCAGGTAACCGTGACTGTATCCAAAAAACATATTTTTTTATAAACATAAAACCACAGCTGCCCGACTCACTGCAGAATTAAATGCACCTTGACCCTTGTTTCCTCCAAAACTCGAAAACTGTTCACCAGCAGCTCCACAGGATCGATATTTATGTTCAAGCTGCTATAGGTCACGTGTGCAAATGCCAAATGTCAGTTTCTATGGTGCCAGCAGTGGAAATCTTGGGCTGTGATACATGCGAAACATGTTTTCTGATGAGTCCACCTTCACTGTCTTCCCCACATCTGGGAGAGTTACAGTGTGAATCCCCAAAGAAGCTTACTACACAGACTTTTGAGTGGCCAGACTGAAGCACAGGGGTGGATGTGTGATGGTTTGGACTGCAATATCATAGCATTCCCTAAGCCCACTGCTTGTACTTGATGGGTGTGTCACTGCCAAGGATTACTGAACCATTCTTGAGGACCATGTGTATATTGTATTTAAAGGTGGTGACATGTATCAGGATCCACCAATAAACACAACACTGATGACAGAGTGGTTCAGTGAATATGGAAGTGAATCTGAACATCTTCCATGACCAGATCTGAGTATTATTGAGCCACTTTGGTTTGGAGGAGCGAGTCAGGAAATGGTTTCCTACACAGCATGGCCACTATTCTGCAAAAGGAGTGACTCAAAATCCCTCTGGCCACTGTGCAGGACTTGTATGTGCCATTCCTAAGAGAAAATAATGCTGTGCTGGCTGCAGAAGGAGACCCTACACCATAATTATAAATTTTAAAAGTTTAAAACCAGGTGTTCAGTTTCATTATATAATAAAGACAGATGAATAGAAAGATACATTTTTAAAAAATATATGATACATAGATAGATCTTTCAATATCTGAAATTCAATAATTTTTAATAAAATGGCAAAATGCTAATCAGATCATCTTTGAATAAAACATTACTGTTAGATGACTGTCACGTTTCCGGTATCCAAAGCATGATGAAACAGACCCAGCATGGAGATAGACAGCAGACAGGGGTTTTTTATTAACTCAAAAGCAGACATGGACAACATACATGACGCCACATTAACACGGAACATAAAGACGAAGACCAGCCCCGAACCCTGGCAAAAGGCCACTATAAATACTAAACATAATTAGGAATGACATTGGGAACAAGTGAACATTAATCAGGAAACAATAGGACTAAGGCGGGGCTAACACAGGCACATGACAGATGTAAACAATAACATGACACAACCCCTGCTGGAAACCCCCCCTAGTGGCCCAACACAGGGCCTGCCACCCGTAACAATGACTCATGCTGAAAGGTTTGTTCACCCAAATCTGTATCAAAAACAAACTTTCCTAAAAACGGTAATTTAATATCCTGAAGGAGAGTAAGATTAAGCCAAATGTCTAAACCACACAGAGGAAAAGTGATATTGATCGCTCGCTTCTACCTGATAGAAACAATCTAATCATTTTCTTTTCACTGCAGATAAAGGAGCACTGTAGGAAGCTTAATATGACTTGGCACAGAGTGACAGAATTGGTTTTGTTGTGCCAGAGTTGTTGCTGATGCAGTTTTTAAGTATGTTTGTAAGACGCGATCATAAATAAGACTAAAAATTAAACGGGACTTGGAAATAATAAGGCAATTTCATTTTTTCCGCAATTTCCTGAAGGAAAATCTTAATAATTTAAAATATGTTTCAGAGAGGCAAATTCCTTCCCCTAAAATGCTATAAGAAAGAGAAAAGTTCAAGGCCTGAGAATTACTAAATCTACTGAGATGAGAGAACTAACAGAAACAAGTAGAAAGTAAGGAGTAAACAAGGAGTAAAACCAAGAAGCAGACAAAACATAGGGATTCAATTACAAAAAATACAAAAAATGGAATTGAAAAAGGCCTATGTAACGTTTTCAAAAGCCGTATTATATAGCCGTATAAGTATCATAACAAAACAACATAAAGAGAAGGCCTGCTGTGTAAATATCACTCAGACTAATAAATTGTCAATTATATTTCATTATGCTTCATTGAAAAAGTTTAACAGTTTATTTGCTGTTGTTTCCCAGTGCTTAATGACTCTAGTGTAATACTTACACAGTGAAATTACACATGATAATAGACAAATGGTTCCATAAGAAATATCATTACTGAAATAAAATAAATGAATAATAAACAACAATAATAATAACTCAGCAAACCTTGGCAATGTCTGCCTCTTTCCTACTTTAAATGGGTATGTTTCATTTGTAATACACTTAAATTATTTATTACGTACCAAGAGTTTGATGCATTTTCAGTTTCTAAAAGTATTTGTCATGTTTCAGAGTGACAGCTGTATACAGTCAGAAATTTCCGAATGGAACCTTTGAGGAAGTGAACTGTGTGGCTGATGAAATGGGTAAACTAGCAGAACGCTGCTGCCAAGATGATGCAAGTCTGGACTGTTATGACAAAGGGGTAAGGCAACAGTTATTTTGCTGTGTAGTAACTACCTGGGTTTTTTTCTTTAAAACCCAATCATTCCGGTGAAGTCACTGATTTCCATTTGAAAGCTTGGAGAAGAGTGAGATGTACTGACAGGAAAGCCACCTCAGGCTGCTGTTATCAGCTTTGCATACTGCTACCATTCCATGGCATACAGGTCATAAATGACTCTGCTGTCAAAATTTCCGTGCACTTATTCTAACAGCTACTTTTAGATAAACTGTTCATGTGCTTTTAATACAACATGCACAGGCCAAATAAACGGCACCAGTGCAATCCAACCATAATCTAATTTTAGCTGTCAGTGTGAAATGTGAAACTTTCATACTCTCAACATGAGATGTCAGATGTTGAGGCCTAATTTTGAATGCACCCATTTCACACTTAATTACACCAATTAATATGCCACTGTGGATCGTAATTGTTCGCAAGACAGTCACTTTTAGGATGCAGCATTGTGCGTTGCTCTGTGTGTGTCTGTGTTTGAATTGTGCTGTGTATAAACACTAGGATAAATGCTATCACTCAAACATTTCAACATCAGTCATCTTTGTCAAATAATCCACATCTCCTTTGATTTTTACATTTTCCAAAGGACATAATGTTAAGATTAAAGTGACATAAAAATGGCCTAATGCTGTCTTAAAGTGCTAGAAATATAACATGGTTATGGATGAACCTACCTCATCAGCAATTTCTGAAACAGAGAATTCATGTGGGTTGGTAGTGGTAGCGGTTGGGGGATTGGTATGTAGCAGGGCCTGTCTTTTCTGTTAACCAAAGAAAGTTACTAAAGCTGGATTTCAGCCACTACATGATTTCATTTCAACTATTGGATGTGTAAGATTAGCAAGAAGTGTCAAGTTTACAGTTGCAAGCTTCATTTGTTTTACCAGCCTTCTGTCAAACCCTGCTCTTATACAACTTTATATTTTGTTGCTGTCACTGGGGGATTCTGCTCTGACATGGAAGATATGAAATACACTGCTCACCACTTCCATAATAGCTACAGGGTTAAGCAATTCCCTGAAGAATCGAAGAACAGTATTTTTTTAAGTTGCCAGAGGAAACAAAGTTACAGACACCATTAGAGCTTGTCTCACATACATTTTGGAGCATGCAAAGGTTTATCGCAGGATGTAGCACCAATGTGAGACTGTAGTTGCATATGTGACAGGATATTTGTGAGACTGATATTCCACTTCGAAGAGGAGAACGTACTAAGCAGTTAATTTGTGATGAATTGGTAAATAAATCAACCAGCATCAGATTGAGAGAAAGATTTTTAATGAAATAATAAAATTGTTCATTTCAGTAGATTTTCCCATTTAGCAATAATGTCCCACATTGAAATGATGAGCACCAAGTAATGTAAGTGTATACAGTATCCAACCCAAAACAGAGAAATGATTTCAGTTGCAAAGGTTGGAACTATCATGATTTTAGACACTGGTGCCAAAGCATCTGTGCGTAATTACATTATGTTTGTTTATTATACAAAGTCTGTGGTCCTTTCTGACTACAGTTGCAGAACGCTCTAAGGTAGCAACTCAGTAATTAACACTAAATAATTTGCCTCACTGTGGTTTTGAAAAACAAGCTGTGTATCCACAAGTCAGGACTATAGCAAACAATTTCTGATGTCATATATTTTTACTTTTTTTTTACTTGCCTTCTCTCTTCCATGCTGTCATCAAACCACAGGAGGTAAATAGTTTTTGAAACTCATGGACTCGCTCTGCTGCACAGCTGCTTCCCATAGGATTACATGTCAGCAGTGCGCAGGAGGTTGGGAACAAAAATCATTTAGTTCAAAAGCAGTCTTAGCATTTTTAATACATAAAGAACAAAAGATATATAGTTGACCTTGAGTATGATTTGTGATGGCTTTTTATGAAGCAATGAAACACATTAAAAATGTAGGCAAATGAACAGACTAACATGAATAAGAATAACATGCTGCCATGATGCAAGTTGTCACCTCAATACCTACTGCTTGTGCTTACTCACTTTCCTGTAGCACACATGAAGCAAGATAGATTTTTTTCTTATCTAAACATTTGGCACAGCACATATTACATTACGTATTGTGATTATTGCACACAGTTGCACACATCTGTACTTCTGTATTTTATTCAGTAGTCATGCTGTTCTACCACCAAATCATGTACATATATTCAGGTGTTATATTTTATATATATATATATATATATATATATATATATATATATATATATATATATATATATATATATATATATATATTATATTATAATTATTATATATTATAATTATTATATATATATATAATATAATAATAATAATTATTATATTAATATATAATTAATAAATATATATTAATAAATATAATATATATAATATAATAATAATATAATATAATAATTATTATATATATATATAATATATCCAATTCCCCACATATATATATAGATATTTCCCTATATATATAGAGATCTTTCCCTTCGTTTGTACGGGTAATTCTATTTTTATCCTATTAACCTATTAACTAAATTAAATTATTTTTCTCTTTCTTATTATGCTATTTTTTTTTATCATGACAGATACAGTCGAAATACATTTTACTATGCATGTATTGTTGTACTGTATATGTGACAAATGAAATGTATTTATTGCATTTATATGAGTCTAGTAGTAGATACTAGAAAATGTAGTCAATTTTGCTTCATATTTTTCTTTTATATTTCCATGATTGATATTTAATAGGCACAGATATTTAAATGTTATAATGATCAAAATCCAAAGTTAGAGGAAACTAATATTAAATATGTCCATTTATCTTTAAGGCCACAGAAATCACAGACAAGTCTTGTGGGAAGGATTCACCATTCCCCAAGCACCCAGGCATTGAGCAGTGTTGCACTGTCCAAGGAGATGAGAGGAAATTGTGTTTGGCCATGCTGCGTTATACAGCAGATGAACTCCCCTCCCTGCTGGAGCCCACACCTGAGGAGATCTGTACTCTGTATACTAAGGACCCCAGCAACTATGCTCTGAGGTAGGATGTGGGAAAATGTGGGATGTGGGGAATTGGATTATATAGCACTTCCTCTCAAAGTACCACATACATCTGAGAAGACAGCTGACTGGTTTGAGAGAAACTTAACATAAAAATGCAACTGGACATTTGACTTATTGCCAGCCCTGGTTTTCATGATCATTATAAAAAATATTGAATGATTTGGGGGTTTTGGGGATGATTTTAGTGTGAGAGAGAGAGAGAGAGAGAGAGAGAGAGAGAGAGAGAGAGAGAGAGAGAGAGAGAGTGAGTGAGTGAGTGTGTCATATATAATGTATGATGTGTGACATATTTATTATATGTCATGATAAACTCATATTATTCAAGCATAGCTGGAGTTCTCGACTGGTAGTTTGTGCCCCTTGCGGTTAGCCTAATGCCCTTCCATTATATATGTTGTAACATCGACTTTGCATTGATAGTAGGGTCATCCTCTAGAGTTGCTTTTCTTTAGGAGGAATTGGAAAGCTTGTTGCCATTGGCAACATGGGTTGAGCTGATTTGTTGTGGAGAACCCGTTCCAGTCAGCCAGACATTTGCATTTAGCAGAAGAATGTTGTGGTGGTTTGGGTGAGAGAAGGTTTGTGGTTTGCAGTGTCAGAATCAAAACCCAGACTGGATAATCTGTGTACTGACCTGAAAATCGCTACACACCAACATTCTTCATCTAATTTGCATTCAGGAATAGAAGCCAAAAATCAAAGCCAAGAAACTAAGAAAACTCTATCTTGGAATTGCTTCAAAAGAAATGATAGCTTGTTGGTGAAGGCATAAGACTTCTGATCAGAAGGTTGTGAGTTCAAAACCCAGAACCACCAAGCTGCCACTGCTGGGCACCTGAGCAAGGCTCTTAATCCTCAACTGCTCAGTTCTATAAGTGAGATAAATTTAAGTTCCTCTGGATAGGAGCAAGATATTTCATGCTTGTGACACTAAAACAAATTCCTTGTATGCGCAAGCATACTTGGCAATAAAGCTCTTTCTGATTCTGATTCTGAAAGGGTATTTTTCTGGAAAGTTGCTTCAGGTAAAAAAAAAAAATCATGGGATCATACACAGGACTTCTTCATTCATTCATTCATTGTCTACCGCTTATCCGATCTATTCTCGGGTCACAAGGAGCCTGTACCTATCTCAGGCATCATTGGGCATCAAGGCAGGATACACCCTGGACGGAGTGCCAACCCATCACAGGGCACACACAAACACTCTCATTCACTCACGCAATCACACACTACGGACAATTTAGAGATGCCAATCAACCTACAATGCATGTCCTTGGACTGGGGGAGGTACCCGGAGGAAACCCCCGAGGCACGGAGAACATGCGAACTCCACGATCACATGGCGGAGGCGGGAATCGAACCCCCAACTCTGGAGGTGTGAGGCAAACGTGCTAACCACCAAGCCACCATTCTAAATAGTACATTTGTGACTGAAATGTAATTTGTGTCTGAAAGTTCCTTTATTCCTGGGAGTGAATTTTAATAATTGCTATAATGATTACATGTTATATATGAAGCAAAAATTGTGAAGATTTTAATTCAGAAAATTTCATGGGGCACATCTATGGGGTGGTGATTATGTTGTGAAGGTGTATAATGGAAACGGGAACATTTGTGGCTCAGTGGTAAGTTTCTCGACTACCATGTGAAAGGCTCAGGTTCAATTCCCAGCCAGTGCTCAAACCCCAGCCCCTGGATGTAGTGCTGGTCCCAAGCATGGGAAAAAATGGGAGGGTTGCATCAGGAAGGGCATCTGGTGTAAAACCTGTGCCAAGTTGTTGTGTAGACCAGTTGGTCTGCTGTGGCAACCCTGAACAGGGAGCAACCGAAAGCCACTTCTACTGAAGCTGGATGTTTAGAAGCATGTTAAGTATCCAGCAGGTCAGTGATTCTTAACATTACCTCTAAAGGAACAAAATGACTTAAACACAACAATATGAAGGTTTTGGTGTGGCCTGAGTCCCATAAACATATACACACTCACTTTAATTCACTTTAATGTACTTTGAGTACAGATACAGATAGTGTCACACTTCTAGGCCCAAAGAACTTGCACCACTTACCTGTCTTCGCTGTGTCATTAAAGTTCATAGGGGTTCATCTTTTATTTTGTCTATTTTAACAGGCAGATTGTTGTTTTTACGCCAGTTCCCAAGATACTTCACCTCTTCTCAGCATGCTGACTCATCATGAAATGATGAGTGGTGATAATGCCCACCAATCTTGTGTCATTTGTAAACTTGTTTAATGTGATTCATCATCAGAGGTGTGAAGAGCAGCAGCTCTGCAGGGTGCCAGTGTTAACATTTGTTTTTTCTTTTTTTAGAAGACAGACTCAGGCACAGCACACTCAGCTCTCTTGTCTGTCTCTTTTAGATTGTTGTGTCGAATGCTGAACTGAAGAAAAACTTTCTCACACAGCTGCCCTTTTTGTCCTCCTGACAGATTCTGATTACTTGGCTCTAGCTTTCTGAAAGAGAATGATGGCTTACCAAGGTTGAATTCACTTTATGGCTCAGTCCTTGAATCTTACAAAGGGGTTACAAACCACAGGCACAGGTAACCAAGACCCTGTGTGCAGTGTATAAGCAAAGTAGAAAAAACACGAAATAGTGCTATAGTCAATATCACTGCTGTCTAAGTCCAAGCTAGACCAGAACTAGCCTGAGTCCAGGACTGAGTAAAGATTGCGTCCAAATGAAAAGGAGACCTAGTCAATATCAAAACTGAAACCGATTTCAAGAATCTTTTTCAAAGCCGAGTTTTTTTTTTCCAAAATACATAATTTGTGCATTGTGCCCAGTACAATGTAAGTCCAGTTCCCAAGACAAATCCAAGTATAAATGCTAATAATTCCAAGACAATTGCAGGTCGATACAGAAAACTTCAGACTAGACTTGAGCCTGAGATCAGATTTAAATATTATAGCCCCAAATATTATTTACAGCTTTTACAATAGTTACAAACCACACTCAAGCTTCAGCAACAGAACACAAATAGAGCTAAAGAAACACACATATCATACATATCATGTTTAGTTCCAAAATGAAAAAAAAAATTAAATTCTATTCAATGATTAATTTATCCACGATAAACGCTTTATTCTGGATATGGTGTTGAAGTGGATCCTGAGAACAACAAGTGTAAGGGTTGGGAGTACACCCTGTATGAGAAGCTAATGTCTCACAGTGTTCTTCTCTATTTAAAACAAAAAAAAAAACATGTGTTGACACCCATGCTTTACCCAATGAAACAAAAGACAGCTTTAACTAAGTGCACACCACTGATTTCCTGTTTAGAAGCTGGAAGAGGTGAGTGGGAAGTGTAAGTTAAATACTACGTGTTTATATTTATAAATATATACACACCAGATAATACCCTTTCCAACAATATATTAGCAATATGTATATTGATACATTGTTGACTGGTTGATTTTCCACACATTGGTTGACTTTCCTCTCTCTCTCTCTCTCTCGCTCTCTCTCTCTCGCTCTCTCTCTCTCTCTGCGCATGCGTGGCGGAAGAGCGAGTGTGGCGTGTTGAGCGTGTGAGAGCGGTTGGTGTCTAGCCAATTTTTTCGGCATTTAATGCTATATTTTCCGTTTGAACATCTCGGATATATTATTTTTGTTGTGTGAGTGTGTGTTAGTGCGGAAGTAGTGTGGTGTGTGTGTGTGAGAAGTAGTGGGGTGTGTGGGGGGGTGGGGGGCGTGTCGGAGGAGCATGGCGAATCCGAACACGCTGCAGTATGAAAGTTTGACTCGCCGGCACGGTGTTCGGGTGGTGTGCTCGGCGAGTGTTGAAGAGTGTGTGTTAGCGATTGGTGATGTGGTGGGGCACGAAAACATCGTCGCTGCCTCCCGCATGAACAGTGCAATTGTGGTTTTTCTTAATGATGTTGCTAAAGTGACTAAACTGACTGGGCAGGGCATCGTCATTAACAATGAACTTAAACTGGTTTCCCCCTTGAGTTCCCCAGCAAAGAAGGTTATACTGTCTAATGTCCCTCCTTTTATTTCTGATAAAGTAATCGCAAATGAACTTTCTCGGTACGGGCGTCTGGTCTCCCCCATTAAGAGAATCCCCCTTGGCTGTAAGTCCTCACTGATTAAGCATCTGGTGTCTTTTAGGAGAATGGTTTTTATGGTGTTTAAAGAAGGTACAGAGGAGCTAAATGTTGTTTTTAAATTCAGTGTTGACGGGTTCGATTACAACATCTTTGTATCTTCGGATGCTGATATTAAATGTTTTAAATGTGGTAAAACAGGGCATCTTGTTCGGGCCTGTCCTGAAAGGCAAAGTGACCCCGGTGTTTCTGAGCGGCCGGGGCAAGAAGCAGCTGAGCCTGCTGTGGTCGTTCCCCCTGCGGCCACAGTTCGGCCGGCTGCGGAAAGTCCCGGAGTGGCTGCTGCACCAGAACAGACAGAGAGTGAACCCCAAGCCCAGCCTGCTGCCCAAAAACCCACTGGAGCTACATTAACCCCAGAAGAGCCCTGCGTGGCTGAACCGGTCACGGTGAAGTCCTGCTCGGCTGAACTGGTCTCAGTAAGGCACGGAGGTACCGTTCGGGACCAGGAAAAGCCCTGCCTGACTGAACTGGACCGGGAAAGGCCCTGCTCAGTGGATTCTGGTGCAGTGCTGGAGCTGCCTGCGCTGGCAGAGGCAGGTACAGAGGTGCAGAGCTGTCGCTTGGAAGCACCAGTCACCACACCAGTGCAGGAGGACGGGAGAGATGTGGAGATGGAGGACGAGCCCACTTTTAAAGTACCAACTAAGAGAAAGAAAAAAGGTAAGGGACATACAAAAAAGCAAGCAAAGACAGAAACAAAAACAGACGATAGAGAGTCAGACAGTGAAGACTGTTTGTCAGATTCTGCTTTTAACTTTGCCTCACAGGAAGAACAGCTAAGTGTTGTTTACCCTGCTGAGGACATTAAAGAATTTCTGAGAACCACCAAGTGGCAAAAAAACATAGTGGTTGAAGAGTTTTTCCCAGACAGAAAACAGTTCATTCATGATGTTAAACATTTCAGAAGAGAAGGCGCTTTTATTGATGTGGAAGTCTATTGTTTGCGGAAACTGATAACTCAGGTGAATAAGGAAAACTCTGATGATGATTTGTAGAGTGTGTGGTGTGTTTTATGATAGAGTGGTTTTCACCCTCTGTTTATTTTATCTATACTTTTTAATGAACGGGATTCACGTTGCGAGCTTGAATGTTAATGGAGCAAGAGATTATAATAAGAGAGTTAAGTTGTATGAACTTGTGAAGCAGAAGCGGATTGATGTCATGATGCTGCAGGAAACCCACAGCAATAACAGCAATGCTGCTGATTGGGTGAAGGAGTGGGAAGGGCTGGCGATTTTAAGTCACAACACATCACTCAGTGGTGGTGTTGCTCTGCTCTTTGCTCGCAGTTTTATCCCATGTTCTTATACAGTTGAAGAGATTTTAACTGGGAGGCTTTTAAAAGTGAAAGCTTTTTATGAAAATGAGGTTTTAGTTTTTATCTGTGTGTACACTCCCACCAATGCAGTGGAGAGGATGAGTTTTTTAGACGAGTTGAACAGTGTCATTGCTAATAGCAACACCACTGATATTTTAATTTTGGGTGGAGATTTTAATTGCACAACAGATAATCTAGATCGGAATCACGTGGAACCTCACATGGCTTCTCGTAAGCGCCTGTGGGAGATGATTGAGGCCCATGAGCTAAGTGATGTATGGAGAAACCTAAATAAAAAACAGAGACAGTATACGTGGGCCCACTCCACAGACAACACACTCTCTCTGGCGAGATTGGATAGGTTTTATGGTTTTAAGCATCAACTGACGTTTTTTACTAAGTGTTTTATTGTTCCAGAAGGTATCTCACACCACAGTATGGTACAATGTACGATCAGTAAAAGGAATGTAAAGCCTAAGAGCACCTACTGGCATTTTAACACTGCACTTTTAGATGATGTTAATTTTAGAGAGTCTTTTATTTATTTATGGAATTGTTTTAAATTTGAGAAGGCAGCTTTTAACTCTTTACAAGAGTGGTGGGATTTTACTAAAACACAGATCAAAGTATTCTGTCAACAGTACACTCTCAACGTCACAAGAGACATTGTTAGATCTCTGAAAGCTCTGGAGATAGAAATAGTGGAACTCCAGTGTTTGGAGGCCACTGGAAATCAAGGGCATATTGAAGCCCTCAAAAGTAAAAAAGCTAAAATGAATGACCTGTTAGACGTCACAGCACAGGGGGCACTGGTCCGCTCTCGCTTCACAAGTGTGACCAAGATGGATACTCCTTCCAAGTTCTTCTTCAGTTTAGAGCAAAAGAATGGACAGAAAAGATTTATACATGCTGTGCGAACAGAATCAGGGGATCTCTTGTCAGAGCCCACTGAAATTCGTAAGCAGACAGTAAGCTTCTACTCGAAGCTATACAGCAGCGAGAGGTCAGGGGCACAGATAGTGGAGGAGAGCTTTCTGAAAGACCTGCCGAAGCTCTCGGAGCAAGCGGCCAGGGAGCTGGACAGAGATTTGACACTCGCAGAGCTCCACAAAGCTCTCCAAGGTATGGAGAACGGAAGGGCGCCAGGTATAGATGGTCTCCCTGTTGAATTCTACAAGGCCTTCTGGGCTGTAATATTGCAGGATGTACTGGAGGTCCTAAATGACAGCGTGAATGTCGGTCAGCTACCGCTGAGCTGCAGGAGGGCCGTCCTGACCCTGCTGCCAAAAAAGGGAGACCTGACCCACCTGAAGAACTGGCGCCCAGTGTCACTACTGTGCACTGACATCAAGCTGCTTTCAAAAGCATTAGCCTCGAGACTGACCAAGGTTATGGAGCAGATCACTCATCAGGACCAGTCGTACTGTGTGCCTGGTAGGTCCATATTTGATAATATATATTTAATTCGTGACATTTTGGACGTCTCTAGACTATTGGGCTTACAGACTGGTCTGATTTTTCTAGATCAGGAAAAGGCTTTTGACCGGGTTGAGCATGAATATTTGTGGAAGGTGCTGGAAACCTTCGGGTTCAACCCAGGTTTTATAGCCATGGTCAGGGTGTTGTACTGTGAAATTAAGAGTGTACTGAAGGTTAATGGTGGTTTATGTTCCCCTTTTAGAGTGTACAGAGGGATCAGGCAGGGCTGTTCCCTCTCAGGCATGTTGTACTCTCTGGCGATTGAACCTCTTTTAAACAAGTTAAGGAGTCATCTATCTGGTTTTAATATTCCACACGCTAATGCCTCAGTATATTTATCAGCTTATGCAGATGATCTGGTAGTCATGATAAACACACAAGAAGATGTGAATGTTTTAACTGCTATTTTAAATGACTTTCAGATTTTATCCTCTGCCAAAGTTAATTGGGCAAAGAGTGAAGCCATTTTAGTTGGGGAGTGGGGAGGTGGGCAACCTTCACTACCAGGAGGCTTAGCGTGGAAAAGAGGTGGTTTTAAATACTTGGGTGTCTACCTGGGGACCAATGAGTTTTTAAACAAAAACTGGGAAGGTTCTGTAGAGCACGTGAAGGGCAGACTGAGCAGGTGGAAGCGGCTGGTCCCGAAGATGTCTTACAGGGGGCGAACGCTGGTCATCAACAACCTCGCCGCGTCGTCCCTCTGGCACAAGCTGGCATGCGTAGATCCGCCGCCGAACCTGCTAGCGAACATCCAGGCCCAGTTGGTGGACTTCTTCTGGGACGGTCTACACTGGATTCCACAGAGCGTTCTCCACCTGCCGAAGGAGGAAGGAGGGCAGGGGCTGGTCCAGCTATCTAGCAGAGCCGCAGCCTTCCGACTCCAGTTCATCCAGAGACTCCTCACTGGACCTAGAGACTTAGTATGGAGAGCAGCAGCCAGTGGATTATTACGCACAGTTAAAGGACTGGGGCTGGACAGAGCTTTGTTTTTAATGGACACCAAAATGCTGGACATTTCTGGATTACCAATGTTTTACCGTGGACTTTTTAAGATCTGGAATGTTTTTAAAAAACAAAACAAGGGCTGTCGAACAGTACACTGGCTGCTGGAGGAGCCTCTGGTATACGGCGGGCGACTGGACATCTCCGGTGTGACCGTCCCTGCACTGTCCAGAACACTCGTCTCCTCGGGCATTGTGACGCTCCGGGAGCTCGTGAACGTCGCGGGGTCAGACTGTCAAGGGCAGAGGACCTGGCAGCGCGTATGGGACTGCGGTCCCGGCGTGTTGTCAATCAGCTTCTACACCGCTGGAGGTCTGCACTTACATCAGAGGAGCGTGTTCAGCTGATGGACTATCAACATACAGAGACTGGTCCTGCAGAGGACGAATCTTTTCCCCGGCTGAACATTGCTCCTGACCTCGACGGGTGTGCAGGCCCCCTCCTGGAGTGCCGGAGCGAAGGGGAGATGGACTTTGGGTCAGTGTCGGGGAAGCTGCTCTACAGAGCCTGTGTTAAGGTTTTAAACAAGAAGAAGCTGAGTGGGAGGGTAGACACCCCATGGAGAAGCGTTCTGGGTTTCAATGATGTTAAACCAGAGTGGAGGGCACTGTATAAACCACCGTTAACCAAAAAAGCTGCTGACCTCCAATGGAGGATTTTACATGGTATTATCTCTGTGAACTCTTTTATCTCTGTTTTAAACCCTAATGTTTTACATGACTGTCCGTTCTGTTCACAGAGAGAAACTGTTTTTCATGCTTTTATTCACTGCTCCAGGTTACTTTTAATGTTGATTTTACTGTTCAGTGTTTTATTCTGGGTTTTAAGTACGTCAGGAAACACAGGTTCAGGTGCCAACTGATCAATTTTATCTTTGGTCAGGCAAAAATGGCAATATACCTGAGCCGAAAAAAACGGGTAGCACAAAACACTGACTGCGAGGCCACAAGAATTTTAAAGAGGCTGATCAAATCAAGAATTTTAATTGATTTTAATTTTTACAAGAGTATGAATGATTTGGACATGTTTAAGTGTGTGTGGTGCTGTGAGAATGCTGTGTGCTCTGTTTCAGAAGGAGAACTTAACTTTGCAGCAGAGCTACGCTAATCATCACTGCTGTTTAACTCATTTACTGAAAATTATTTGAATGCACTTATTTATTTTATTTATTTATTTATCTATTTATTTATTTACTCATTAAGTCACTCTGTGTATAATATGTGACTTGTGTAAATAAAGTTTTGTAAAAGTCTCTCTCTCTCTCTCTCTCTTTCTCTCTCGCTCATCTCTCTCGCTTCCTTCTCCTCTCTTTTTTACATTTTAGGTTAAAAGGAAAATGGAATGATGAAAGGGAAAATAAAAATATTTTCCCCTGCCTTCACGTATCATGTCTCAGCTTTGCTATCATCGTGCAATGCTAAATGTGATACGTGTGGATTTTTTTTTTACCATCCACATGAAGCAGAATTTTAATGCTGGCATTTGGTTCAAGTAGTAGACTTTTAAAATCGATATAGAAACACATTTATTTATAGTCCCATATACTTTGTTGCATACTAAATGCATCTGTAATTTAATCTAAAAGATAGCTTATTCTGATACATGTTGTCTCACACCTCTGGGGATTGGGGTATCATTCCTGCCTCCACTCTGTGTGTGTGTAGATTGCATGTTCTCCGTGTGCTTCAGGGGTTTCCTCCTGATACTCCGATTTCCTCCCCCAGTCCAAAGACTATGTTCTAAGCTAATTGGCAACTCTGCATTGTTGTGTGTGTGTGTGTGTGTGTGTGTGTGTGTGTGTGTGTGTGTGTGTGTAAAACTGTGCCCTTTAATGGCATCCAGGGTGTTCCCCACCCTATGCCCCAAGTCCCCTAAGATTCCACCCTGTGTAGGATAAGTGGAACAGAAACTGATAGATCTTACATGGACAATTAGCATCTTATATGGACAATTTGTGTAAAGACTCTCACATGTATTCAGTGTCATGTGCAGTGACTAGAATGTTTATTGATTTTTACTTTTAATTGGATCAGTATAATTCCAACAAATCATAAAATATGACAAATTCTTTATATTTGACAGTAATATATTCAGGGATGTATCCTGAGTGCCAGATGCAAATGAATGTGTTTTGTTTTTGCTGTACCAGTCAGTAAGTGACATGAATATCCATGAATAACTATTCACTGCATTATGGGTTGATAATTTAAGAACATTTAATTCAGAGAATGAGCATTTAAAGCCTTTTAATGGAATTGTTGAATCTCTACTTGTTAAGGTCTACTTATTTATTTAAAAAAATATATATATCACAATGATGAAAAGGACAATTAACACACACAAAAACTTCATTTAATATACCCCTCCTCCCCCACACACTCATCATGCACACATCATTTACAATTACTCAATGTAAATCCTCCGCAACACACCTGCACGCAACATGTACATATAATGTTGCACCCTGTATTACAGCGAATCATGAATTCAGTTCCATATCATCCACATTGCACTGGAATGCTGCTGGTTACTGAATACATGTTTATGATGATCGCTGATGTCGTCTACACAATGTGCTGTGATTCTTCTCTAGTTATGTAAAGGCAATGTATATATTTTCTAATTCACATTTCAATCTGCAACTGAACAAACCAAAAAGGATTTTCTTATGTATTGCATGTAGCAATCTATATAGAGTGTATGTGTACTGTATATTGCAGTAGAACCGCTGCCTCAAAACTCCAGCATCCCTGATCAGTCCTAAGCTATACTGTATGTATATTCCCCTGTGTTTGTGTGGGTTTCCTCCAGGTTCTCTGGTTAACTTCCACCTCCCAACAACATGCCAGTAGATGGGCTGGAGATGGGCTGGCACTTCAGAATTGCCTTTGGTGTGAAACAGTGTGTAAATGTGTGTATACATGGTACCCCGCAATGGACTGGTATCCCATCCAAGGTGTATTCCCTCCTTATAATCATTGCTCCTGGGATAGGATCCACCATGATCCTGCTTAGGATAAAGTGTTCACTGAAGATGAGTGAATGTACATCAGAGTACATGAATCCTGAATTGAACTGAATTGAATCATTTGAAATTGTTTGATTCAATTTGTTCAAACACTTATTTCAGATCTTTGTGATTTTACCTTTGTTGGCTTTATGCTTTACTCTATCCGAAGATCTGAATAGTTTTTTGCATTTCTCCCACCCAAAATATTCTTTATGCACATAATCTCTCTCAGTCTTATTATAAACATTTATGTAAATGTTTGTTTGTCAACTGATTGTCTTTTCCATAGATCCATAGGCCTATTTTTAAAGGTTTTATATGAGCGGCAAAATGTTAAAACTCGCTTCACTTAGCAGGCGAGCACAGGATACAAAAACAGCAATAACAGTACAACTAATTAAATTGGAAATTCAAACCACATTCTTCAGTATCTGCAGCAAAGAGATAAATTTGAAATGCGTATTATTAAAAGTGTTTGTTCTAGCTTCAATGGTGTTGTCCAAGATTCAGTGAAAAGATGGATTCATGTTTAATTTTAAAATTCAACTTTCATGTGTTTTATTTATAGTTTATTTATAATTCCTTGCTATTCTGCTATTTGATTTTGATTTGCGAAAATTGCATCTGGGGCTTTCTTATGACATGTACGATCCCAATCAAATGTGTTATTCAAAGTTTCAGGGCATCGTTTCAGTGAATGTTACATTGGAGGCTGTGTGGAAAATAACAAGCTACTGCATCCTTCAGAAAGAGTTTAATTGGTTTTTTTGGTTCACAAAGGACCCAAAAAATTGACTCACTTACTCACAAACTCACACACTTACCTACTTACTTATTTACTTACTTACTTACTTTCTCACTCACTTACTTATGTACCTACTTTCTTACTTACTCACTCATTTACCTACTTACTTTACTGCTTTGTTGACTACCTTTCAATAATGAATCAATAGCTCTATTCACAAGAATCCCAGGGAAAATGCTGATATATTGCTGTTTATATTATATCCACCACAGTCCTGGCAGAAAATTAATCTGACTTCATGAATATATATAACAAAAATGTAAGTTAGTGCATCTGGCCAAATGTCTTGCCAAAGGTGAAAGCACATAGTTACCCAGGATATCTTTGTATGCTGTAGCTTAAAGATTTTCCTTTCACTTGAGCTAAGAGGTTCAAACCTGTTCCAGCATGGCAATAACCCCTTATTAAACTGAACACTGACTGCACCCAAGGCCTCCAAACCCAACCTCAGTGCCTGATCTCACTAATGCTCTTATGGTTGAATGATCACAAATCTTCATAGCCATCCTCCAATATCTGGTTGAAGGCCTTGTGGAGGTTATAAGGTAACTTTGGAATGGAATGTTCAAGAAACACATATTGATATGATGGTCTGCTGTCCAAATATTTATTATTTATTTGAAATACATCTTCGGTTGTTTGGTTTTCGGTGAGCCTGTGCCCACTGCATCCTGAATCATTTTCTTTCTTTTTTTTTAAACCCAAAATGAGTGTGATGTAGTTTTGAACTCATGTAGACCACGCTGTGTTTCCTGAGCTGCTTTTCTGCTCATTATTTAATGAGTTACCATAGCCTGCCTAACAACTCGAACTCACCCAGTCCTTTCTTACCTGACCTCGCTCAAAGGTCAGAGAAACTAGACATTTCCTACTGCAGAATTGATGTTCACAGTTTTTTTTTTTTTTTTCACACAATTTTTTATGGATTCTGTAGACCATTGTGTGTGAAAATCCCAGGAGGTCAGCAGTTTCTGGCATACTTAAAGCAGCCTGGCTCTAACAACCAGGCAACAGATAAAGTCACTGCAGTCACATTTTCTCCATTCTGAAGTTCTTGCCTCATATCTTCATGATTTTACGCATTGCACTGCTGCAGTGTGAATGGATAATTGGATAATTGCATGAATCAGTAGGGGGTATTGGAGTTGCTAATAAAGTGGGAGCAGGACAGCATGCATCAGGGGTTGTGTGTGTGTGTGTGTGTGTGTGTGTGTGTGTGTGTGTGTGTGTGTGTGTGTGTGTGTGTGTGTGTGTGTGTGTGTGTGTGTGTGTGTGCGTGTGTGCCCCTGCCTTGCCCTGTGCTCTGGGGATTAACTGCAGGTCCACTTTCCACAGTATAAAGTGCTTAGTGAAACTAGGGAGCTAAACTATAGAAGAGACAGATGGGTTTTCTCAGTCATTCTTAATTATGTTAAATTCCATAAAGTACTATTTGCTTTTCATATACACTGAAAATTTAAAATGTTTGAGGCTGCACTTACCCTCATTGTGTTTATGAGGCCCTGAATTAAGTGGGTGTGAGTCATGTTTGATTTTTGTGCTTTAGAGTGCTGTAGGCTTTGCTAAGACTGCTGAAAGCGCAGCTCCCCATATATTCTTTAAATTGATCTGATCTGCCCTGTAACTCATTTTTATACAAAATAAATGTGTGTGTGTGTGTGTGTGTGTGTGTGTGTGTGTGTGTGTGTGTGTGTGTGTGTGTCAGATAGCTGCTTATGCCTACCAAGATTAACAATACACGCAGGAATTATATAACACAGACATTATACTGTATATAAGATATTCTTGCCTCTACCCACAAAACCCAATGTGCTTTCTAAATAAGCACTGAAAAATAGTGTTTATAAACCAACAAAGTAGACAGGACACAGGAATACAAGTGTATTTCTACGGGACTCTTTATAGTACATTGAACAATCATCACAATCAGTTGTGACGTAAACCAGTTGGAGCCGTTCCACCAAACATCAGGCTCTCTTTTTTAAACTAGAAGAAAGAAATATATTGAACTTGAATTGACAGGGATTTTAAAACACATCATCCTGAAAAAAAATTCATCCAGAGATCCTTTGGCAGATTTCTGGTATGGTTTAACACAGATCATGTAGCTGAACGCAAGCGTTAATCTGTTAGTTAAACAGGTTGGAACCCAGAAGAGAGTACATACACAAAAAAGATTACACACAAAAAAATACACACATCATGTGTGATGTTTGTTTCCCACACTATCTTTTTGCATGGTATGTAGCTAACATAAGCCAGCTAGCTCAGCATCAGTCCTGGAGCCACACAAAGAACAGCAGAGAGTGAGTATGTTCAAACCACAGGTCTGTTTTAATAAGATTATTCTGCCAGATTAATGCAGAACATCCACTGTTTCCCCTGTTGTTACAGCTTGGATTTCAGCTGGTTATTAGCCAGCTAATTAATATGAATTGATATTATAAGCCAACTAGTGAATATAAACCAGCTGTCTCAGAAACATACCCAGTCTCTCAGGAAGTGTAGAAACCCACTACACATGACTAAATTAGTGTGTGAGATTAATGAAAAGCTCTTTGTTAATCAAGAGGTTTTCTTCATTAATCTATTGATTTAATACCTCCAGTCAAATCCGGTTGTTCTGCATGGATGATACATGAGTTACTGTTATAGTCACATTAGGGTGCATAAAAACTAGTAAAAAAAATTTTTATACTGAGGACCTGACAATAAGGACAGCATCTAATTACATACACAGATAGATAGTCTGGATTATACATGCATAATACAGTATTATGTGGCAGCACATGGTTGGTGTGATTGCTATGATATCCTATTTATTATGTACTGTGCACTTTGCGACAGAGCCCTGAATTCTTACTGAATGTGTATTATGTGTCTCTCACATTCAACAGATCAATTCACACAATGGCACAAGGACACAGAATAACCCATGTTCCAAACTGCATTTTTCTACAATTTAGAGTCAAATTCACCTTTCTTCAGCTTTAAATGGACTCTAACCAGAAATAATTTAACACAGACAGCAAAGCTTTTCTTTAATACTGGTTTATTGCCTCATATTCCAAATGGCTTAAACAAACATTAACCAAATGTTTATTTTTTACATATACACACTTAAAAATATAGTACTCTGTCAACAAAAAAAACATTTAAGGCAATTAAGGCAGCAGGTGTTTGAATTAGACTAACTGCCCTTAGATTTGCTAAATTATAGCAAAATATTTAGTTTTGTTTTGTACATTTTAAACTTGGGATAAACAAAAGGAGCCTGAACTTCTGAATAATCATAAAGTTAAACAATATTATGATTTGTGTATTTTTCTGATTTTGGTTCACAATTCAGAATCATGTGGCAATCAGAGGGCACGGTGGCTTAGTGGTTAGCACATTTGCCTCACACCTCCGGGTTCGAGTCTTGCTCCCACTCACTGTGTGTGTGGAGTTTGCATGTTCTCCCTATATTTGGTGGGTTTTCTCCAGGTGCTCCGGTTTCCTCCCCCGGTCCAAAGTCATGCATTGTTGGTTGATTGGCATCTCTAAATTGTCTGTAGTGTGTGATTGAGTGAGTGAATGAGTGTGTGTGTGTGCCCTGCGAAGGGTTGGCATTCTATCCAGGGTGTATCCTGCCTTGATGCCCGATGACGATGGAGATAGGCACAGGCTCCCCGTGACCCAAGAATAGATTGGATAAGCGGTACAGACAATGGAAAAAAAAAAATTCAGAATCAAATGAATCCCATATTATTAAGTATCATGTCAAAGCATGTTTGGATTGGAGTAATGCTAACTGAGCTGTAAATATATATGATTATACCTGTGTATTATTAGCCAATGCCCCAGACAGTATCTTTGACATATTATAAGCTGTTCACCAAGAGTAATTTTCATACTATAGCACACAATACAAATCTATGTTAATATCTTTTTCTTTCGGCTTTTCCCTTCAGGGATCGTCACAGCGAATCATCTCTCGCCACCTATCCCTATCTTCTGCATCTTCAACACTTGCACCTACTAGCTTCATATCCTCATTAATTCCATCCATATACCTCCTCTTTGGCCTTCCTCTTTGCCTCCTGCCTGGCAGTTCCATGTCCAACATTCTCCTACCAATATACTCACTCTCCCTCCTCTGAACATGTCCAAACCATCTTAATCTGGACTCTCTAACTTTGTCCACCATATGTCCAACATGAGCTGTCCCTCTGATGTACTCGTTCCTAATCCTGTCCAATCTTGTCACTCCCAAAGAGAACCTCAACATCTTCAGCTCTGCTACCTCTAGCTCTGACTCCTGTCTCTTCCTCAGTGACACTGTCTCTAAACCATACAGCATGGCCGGTCTCACCACTGTCCTGTACACCTTCCCCTTGATTCTCGCTGATATTTTCCTATCACACAGATCTCCCGACACCTTTCTCTACCTATTCCAACCTGCCTGCACATGCTTCTTTACCTCTTTCCCACACTCTCCATTACTCTGGACTGTTGACCCCAAGTACTTAAACTCCTGTACCTTCTTCACCTCTTCACCCTGTAACCTTACTGTTCCACTTCCCTCCCTTTCATTCACACACATGTACTCAGTCTTACTACGACTGACTTTCATTCTTCTTCTCTCCAGCGCAAACCTCCACCTCTCCAGGTTTTCCTCCACCTGCTCCCTGCTCTCAGTACAGATCACAATGTCATCTGCAAACATCATTGTCCAAGGAGACTCCTGTCTGACCTCCTCTGACAACCGGTCCATCACCATAGCAAACAGGAAGGGGTTCAGAGCCGACCCCTGATGCAGTCCCACCTCCACTTTGAACTCCTCTGTCTGACCTACAGCACACCTCACCTCTGTCCTGCTCCTCTCATACATGTCCTGCACCACTATTACATATTTCTCTGCTACTCCTGACTTCCTCATACAGTACCACAGCTCTTCTCTTGGCACCCTGTCATACGCTTTCTCCAAGTCTACAAACAGACAGTGCAACTCCCTCTGACCATCCCTATATTTCTCCATCAAAATTCTCAGAGCAAAAATTGCATCTGTTGTGCTCTTTCTGGGCATGAAGCCATACTGCTGCTCACAAATTTCCACTAGCTTCCTTAACCTAGCTTCCACTACTCTTTCCCATAGCTTCATTGTATGGCTCATCAACTTTATCCCCCTATATTTGCTGCAACTCTGCATGTCACCCTTATTTTTAAAGATCAGCACTAACACACTTCTTCTCCATCCCTCAGGCATCTTCTCACCCTCTAAAACCCTATTGAACAAACTAGTTAAAAATTCCACTGCTGCCTCTCCCAGACACTTCCAGACCTCCACCGGGATGTCGTCAGGACCAACTGCCTTTCCACTTTTCCACTAATCTTATCTACTTTCTGTTTCACAGAGTTCACCCCTTCTACTCTTTTTTCCCTCTCATTTTCCTCATTCATTAGCTCTTCAAAGTACTCCTTCCATCTCCTCAGTACACTCTCCTCACTTGTGAGCACCCTTCCATCTCTATCCTTAATAACTCTAACTTGCTGCACATCCTTCCCATCTCGATCCCTCTGCCTAGCTAATCTGTACAAGTCCTTCTGTCCTTCTCTAGTGTCTAACCTAGTGTACAGCTCGTCATATGCCTTCTGCTTGGCCTTAGACACCTCCCTCTTCACTCTGCGCTGTAACTCCTTGTATTCCTGTCTATTCTCTTCAGTCCTGTCCCACTTCTTCTTTGCTAACCTCTTTCTCTGGATACTATCCTGAACTTCCTCATTCCACCACCAAGTCTCCTTATCTTCTTTCCTCCTTCCAGATGACACACCCAGCACCTTTCTCCCTCTCTCCCTGATCACTTCTGCTGTAGATTCCCTTTCATCTTACAGACCATCAAAGTCATCCTACACACCACCATCCTATGCTGTCTGGCTACACTCTCTCCCACTACCACTTTACAGTCACTAATCTTTTTCATATTGCCTCTTCTACATAGAATGTATTCTACCTGTATGCTCCTACCTCCACTCTTGTAAGTCACTCTGTGCTCCTCCCTCTTCTGAAAATAAGTGTTAACCACAGCCATGTCCATCCTCTTAGCAAAGTCCACTACCATCTGTCCTTCTAGGTTCCTTTCCTTAACTCCTATACTATGAGCCTTGCTACCCTTCCACCTGGTCTCCTGCACACACAGTATATCCACCATCCTTCTCTCCATCAT
The DNA here is from genome assembly GCA_033459395.1 of Hemibagrus guttatus. Lineage (NCBI taxonomy): Eukaryota > Metazoa > Chordata > Actinopteri > Siluriformes > Bagridae > Hemibagrus > Hemibagrus guttatus. The sequence continues at coordinate 11,565,339 of JAUCMX010000021.1, forward strand.
ATCGGCCAGCTCTCTACCTTTCCCTGTCATAGTACCAACATTCATAGTTCCTATTCTCAATCCTACACTCTTACCTTTCCTCTTCTCTCTCTGTCTGTTCACTCTCCTCCCTCCTGTACTGTACTGGCTGTCGTTGTTAACCCGGGCCTCAACCGATCCGGTATGAAATTCAGAGTACTAACTATTCACATGGTTAAATTTGGCAATGTTTTACGCCGGATGCCCTTCCTGATGCAACCCTCTCTATTTATCCGGGCTTGGGATTGGCACAGAAGTCACTGGACTGTGACCCCCATGGCTAGATTGCAAATCTATGTTAATATATTAAATGAAAATGATTGTTTCCTCCCCTTTCAATATACTCCTTAAAACATTAAGTTTAAATAAGTGTGTGTTCAAGGGTAGACTTCCCTGTCTACACTGCAATGTTTTATCAGCTTACCAACAGAATACTGAGACAATGGAAATAATTTTTAGGCATGTAATTTCCCATTTTCATGCAACAATAGATGCAGAAAAGCTGCTGTTGGTCTGTGGCAGATTTATGAAAAGCTAGCTGATTAGGTGTCTACACCCACAGACATCACAGCCACAATCTGGGGCAGAAATCCTGCCCAAGCATGAGAAGTTAGTGAGAAATTCAGAAAAATGTGTCATGAAATTAAGTTGTCAATCAAATTTAATTAAGTTACCACTCAATAAAATTTTGTAATGATGAGTAATGTGTTAAAACACTACTTATCATTTGTGTCCGTTGATTTTATTTATTTATTTATTTATTTATTTATTTATTTATTTATTTATTTATTTATATTTAATCACTACATGATTTTTTAGCATGTACTAAAAGTAAATCAGAAGCATGACCAATTCTATTAATTTCCAGGGCCTGATGGATAGCTGGACAGATTTAATCTAATGTTTAATGCCAGGTTTAATGATAGATGGACACAAACATTTATAGTATTTGCTTATTATTTGTGGTCATTATTATCTAGAAAAAGTTCATTTATACCTGTCAAAAGGGCTTTGTGTTAAGCAGCACATTGGTACTTATTGAGTTAAGAACAGATGATGACACAAATATAATAAAATTGTGTGACATACATAATTTGCACTATATTGTGAGCTTTCCTGTGAGTTTCTTTATTACACATTTGCTGTAGTAGTAAATAATAAATTCACTTTCTCTCTTTGCTTGGTAGGTACGTATACGAGTATTCTCGGAGACATAGGACAATCCCAGCAGGTTTTGTTCTCAACGTGACCCAAAGTCACATGAGGATAGCAGAGAATTGCTGTAAGCCCACAGTATCAAAGCCCTGCTTTTTCAAAGAGGTACTGTAAAAATGGACTCTCTTATTTTCTTTGCCTCATTAGTTTCTATGAAATGCTCAAAAGAAAATTGTCCTAATAGGCAGCAATTCTGTTTTTAACAATACAACACTATTTTAGCCATTATTATATACAGAAGGAGAGCATTTAGGTCATGAGTACACGCTTGTTAACAATGATATGATCCGATATACAGTAATGTTATGGGAACATTTGCATCTGGCCAGTATACAAACCCAACTACCACAAGCTCAGCTACCGTATATGTCACATTATTATTATTAGTAGTAGTAGTAGTAGTAGCAGTAGTGGTAGTAGTAGCAGTAGTGGTAGTAATAGTAGTAGTGTTATTACTATTATTATTATTATTATTATTATTATTATTATTATTATTATTATTATTAAACAATTTGTAGTAGTATATTTTAATTAGTTTGATATTTTATGACTTTTTATTTATTTATTAATTTATTTATTTTTTGGGTTGGGTTACTGTATGGATTTTTGCAACAAAAAACAATACCTACAAACTGTTCATTGTTGCTGAATATATTTTTTAAACTTAGATATATTGAATGTTCATATAATGCTAATTAAATTCACTAGAAGATCAGAGTTAACCAATCACCAGACTTCTTTGCTCTTCCTGAATTTGGATTCAGATGGTACTGTATTAAAGCAAACCTATAACTGTACAGCTGTTGCAGTAACTGTACACCTGTATAATTATATAGCAGTTGTAGGTCAAATGAAATCCAGGTTCTTGCTTGAGGTCTGACAAAATGGTGTGATAACACAAATCATTCATGAAACACACTATCAAAGCAATAGGTACACATTTCTGAATGATCATGCACATGACTTTCACCTTTCCTAATTGAAGAGGATTAATGAAGTTCAAAAAGCCATGCAATTGCTCAGGTGGGATGTGCAGCTGGAATGAATTGCCGGAGGATATGAATGTATATGTAAACACTTCTCACCTCGGTGAAGTGAGCAATTAACTGAAAATGTTTGAGTAATTGATTTAAAAGCCATAGAATATTTATGTCCTGTGGGCTGCACTTTCTGTGCACTCTCACAGGAGACTGTTTTTTTTTCTCATTGAATGAAGCTATAATATTAATTCCAGCATTGCTTATGTTATTTTACTCTGGTATCACACAGCATGAGTAACAGGGCATCTAAAACAAGCATCTGGGGAAATTAGTATGCTTTTCTAATATTTACAGAGAATTTGAAGATCGAGACATTGAGTTTAATATCTTTTTATACTTTATAATCACTAAACATAAAATTAGAAAAAGTTTACCCCATTAGCATAAAAACATAGGGTTCTGGATTATGGTGTAGCATGATGACATTAATAACAACACATCCTCAAACTAATTTATGCTGGAGGCATAAACAACTTGCTATAGACTATAATCAAGTAAAAGTCAACAACTCATGATCACCCAGCATGAAGTCTAACAGCTTGTTCTGCACAGTTTTAGACTTTGGTTTCTTAAGCTACATCTCAGAAACCACACTAAAACCATGAAAATAACTAAAAGTTCTTAGGCACTTTTTCTTTTTTAGTGTTTGCATGTGAGAAGAATATTTCTACTTTTATGTACCATCCAGTTCATAATCATTATCCGTTGTACATAATCAAATCCCATAATAATTTTCTTCCAAACATTGCAATATCTCTTACAATAGAAATTGTTCTGTTCATCCAACAATTACTAGACACAGTATCTGCACTTGCACTTTCTATGGAAATCATACAGATGTCCTTCAGATGTTTTTGCTAAAATAAACAGCATCCTACATAAGACATTGTTTTTAAACTAGTCCAATCTGGCAATTCTGTAATTAAATGTCTGTTGCTCATCATTTGCTGAAAATGTTCATTATGTGAGAACGAGGCAGTGTGATTCCTGTCCTGTGGCACTTGTTACTGTTCCACATTTGACCACTAGTCAAAGACTTACCACATCATCTAGAAAGGAAAATAGGAACACCTATACACCAATCATTCATGTGGCAGCAGCACAGAGATCACACGCGTCATTATTATGTTTGACATGAGTGAGGATTAACTGAAGCTCTTGACTTGTATCTGTTGGTATATATATATTATAGTGGGGGGTCAGTCCCACCTGCCAATTTGGACAAGCTGCCACTGGGTGGATTATGATGGGCAAAAGAGACATCTAGTAATCTTTATCCATATTGACCTTTCAGTCTTGCCATCCTTTTCTACTCCTAATTTTGTGTTTACTTGTTTAATTTATCTCTTATTGTCCCCCATTACTCACGGAAAAGGGAATATAGTGCACTTTTATTAAGTTTAAGGAGAGTGTAGTGTTCAAAAGGGTGGTGAGGAAGGCTCTTGGTCTTGTATAGGAAAAATGGGGTGGTGCAGGAAAGCTGGAGCTTGTGAGTTAGGTAGGGAGGTGGCACCGAGCAGCAATGAGGCAGGCCCAGGAGCATGTCAAGAGGCTCAGCAGACATGGGAGCGTTGTCAGTGTGATCCTCGGTGGAATCTGTAGCAAGAGAGAGAACATATGTCAGTTGATATCCAGGGACCTCACTCTTACCTCCCTGCCCTATTGAACCTCAATCTGTCTGACAATCTCTTGCTGGAGGGTGAAGAGTTGAAGTGGTGCGTTTAATTAGGTTCCCTGCAGTTTGCCCCACTTCAGTGTCAATCTAGAGTTGCTACTTTTATTGAGTTAAGCCAGAGTCCTTGGAGTAACAATCAATAATCAATGTCCACCTACATTGTCCAACATCTGGAAGATGAGAGAGCACCAACAAAATCCTCCTTGCAGATACATCATTTCATTGCCCACTGGCAAGAACATACCTTTTAGTCCTGTGTTAAAATCAGGCTTTTCCCCATATGGCCTTGCTTCTCTTTATATTAGAAACTCTTTTCTATTAACTCTTAACATTTTTATTATGTCTCATACAAATGCTGTAAACTGAGAAAATCTCTTTGCCAGAGCAGTAGCCAGCAGCAACTGCAAAAGAATTGTTGTTACCTTTGATTGATTTCATTTGTCCTTTCTACTATATAAAGGTCTGGGAACTGTGTAGTTCTTTTCCTGTACTGAAATACAATATATTACTCTATTGTGTGTATGTTAACCACAATTCAGCAAGTTCTATCATTATCAAATCTGGATATTTATAAATGTGACAAATTAAAATAATTGCATTATAAGATTAACTTTTGTTTAAACTTCTGTCTTAAAAGTTGCTGTAAAAGCAACTACTTTTTTATATTAGTTTGCATTTAATTAAATATATAATAAATACAAAAATAAGAGCTAGTTTAAGTGTTTCAGGAAGAGGTAGGTCTTCAGGGATGACCAGGGACTAAAAGCTGTATGGACATCAAGGGGAAGTTCATTCCACCACCAAGGTGCCAGAACAGAAAAGAATCATTACGTATACCTGCCTCTTACTCTGAGAGATGGTGGGACAAGTTGAGCAGTGCTAGTAGATTGGAGATAGCATGGTGCAGTGTGAGGAGTAATAAGAGCTTTGAGTGAAGAGGGTTCTGGTCCATTCTTGGCTTTGTAGGCAAGCATCTGTGTTTTGAATATGATGAATGCAACTACCGGAAGCTTGTGGAGTGTAGAAACAATCACTGTGCTTTCATCAGGGATGAAATAATCACTGATTAATATGATTATATACTGTATGTTCTGTTGGCTGAATTTCCCATTTTTTAAATGAATATTTGTTTGTCATGTCTAAAATGGAAGTGACTACACAGACTATTGTGGATTATTTGACAGCTGGTTCACTACAGCACATCCAGCAACCTGACCAAATCGTGACAGTGACTGCATTAGGAAAGCACACTTAGCTCATAAGTTAGCAATTTACACTTATTCTGTATATAGGCTAACTCTTTAACTCTTTTTACAGCTGTGCTTGATATATTGTTTCTTTATTTACCTAATGTGATCTTTGCAGGCAGACAGCACAGCCAAGGTTATAAAGTAAACAAAAATGTCGGATTTGTGCTATTTCTTTATGTTGAATTCAAATAAAGATGTCAAAGTATGCTAAAGGCAGACCCCCCCACACACACTTTTATTTTGTTATTTCCAACTGTTTGCCAGAATTCATATGACAGGTTTTCTAGGGTGCCACACAATTAGGTTAAACATTTTTTTTTTTTTTTAAACTTGTTTCTAAGGAGGTGGTAGATCATGTGGTTAAGGCTCTGGGTTGCTGATCGGAAGATCAGCATTCAAGGCCCAGCACCGCCAAGCTGCTACCATTGGGCCCCTGAGCAAGGGGCCCCAACCCCCCCCCTGCTCCAGAGGCACTGCATCATGGTTGCATAATGGTGCTCTGACCCCAGCCTTCAAAGGATAGGATGTATGAAGAAAGATTTCACTGTGCAGTAATGTATTCATTCATTCATTCATTGTCTGCCGCTTATCCGAACTATTCTCGGGTCACGGGGAGCCTGTGCCTATCTCAGGCGTCATTGGGCACCAAGGCAGGATACACCCAGGACAGAGTGCCAACCCATCGCAGGGCACACACACAATATGGACAATTTAGAGATGCCAATCAACCTACAACGCATGTCTTTGGACTGGGGGAGGAAACCCCCGAGGCACGGGGAGAACATACAAACTCCACACACACACGGCGGAGGCGGGAATCGAACCCCCAACCCTGGAGGTGTGAGGCAAACGTGCTAACCACTAAGCCACCGTGCCCCGCAGTAATGTATATGTGACAAATAAAGGCTACTTAAATATGAGCAGCTACAGGTCTACAGGACAAACCTTCCCACAATTTGCCCATGTTAGATTAAATAACATCAGTGTCTTGGTGGTGGTTTGACATGATTTTTGAATATATTTACTGTGAGCAAACAGTCGTTAATCTGTCAAAAGATGATAACAGTCCGTAATCTGTCTGCATCTAGACCTTACAATAACTAATTTACCATGCAGTATGTTAATGCAAGACATGCGATCAATATGCAACAACAGACATGGTAATTACAAAGTGCACACTCAGTGATTCTATTATCTATTACAGATATAATTATCTGTAATAATTAAAATAAATAACCCTGCTTAAGACAGAACATGGTGATAGCAATGTGGCAGGCGGTAAGAGATAGCGATAGTTGCAATGAATGCTATTCATTAAAAAGGTGGCAAAAACAAACAAAAATTCCATGTGTCTTCAAGGTTGAGGACAGGCACAAGGTCGTGATGAACAATCAGAGGTCAAATCAATCAGAGTTAAGGATTGGTTTGGTAGTTGTGAAACGGAGCTTAGCAGATACTTCACAGTGTAGTTGAGTGTGCTTATAAAAGATGTATAACATTGGGGAGACACTGCCTGAGGTGGGGATATGAACATGACAAAAACAAGACTTACACAGAACACTGGACAAATACAACGTGAGTAACAAAACATAACAATAACATGGGAACCTGGAAATACAATGGCGTATGACTGAACAACAAGCATGTCTGTCAAAGCTGGATACAAAAGGGCTGGTATATATATAGGACAAAACATTGGGGTAAATGGGGAACAGGTGACATGGTGGGAAAGTGGAACAATAGGAAGGGCATGGCACAACACAAGTGGGGAATACAGAAAGAAACAGCAAGCTATGGTGAATCGTATGGCTGTAGTCCAAAGAGTCCATGGGTTGATGAAGTGCTATGGTGGTGGTACATTGTGGGATATAACTGTCTAAGCTGCTGTAACACAAGAATTTCCCTTATGGGATCAATAAAGTCTATCTATCTATCTATCTATCTATCTATCTATCTATCTATCTATCTATCTATCTATCTATCTATATTGTGTAGTGATGATATTGATGATGTTCTAACATCAGGATGCTGGTGATGATAAATGAGATGTAACTGAAAAAATGTATTTTCTTTTTAGAGGTTTCAAGAGAGGAGCTCGGTCATTTTCCTGAAGTTTCTGTCCAACATGTGTAACAATGAAGTGAATCTGAGAGCTCACAAAACTGGGTAAAGATTAATAACAAAAAAGTCTGAACCACTGGAGCATTTGTTGCTCTGAAGCTCTAATACATTTTATCATTATATATATCAAGTCAATAATGGTCTACAAATGGTCTACAAATCTACAAAAATATATAAACTGCTGCAATATTTATTTAATATATCTTTATATGGAGACAAAATATTTTTCAAATTGGCCAATATGAATGTTAACAATGTTAATGTTCACCTAAAGAGTAATTTATCACAGAATGTCACTGAATTTGCTGTTTGGCTTTGTTTTAGCAATATTCACATTAATTCCCAATTCGAATTTGTAAACATTTGTTTTGCTTTTACTGCTACTGTTTAAGAATAATAATGAAGACGTAAACAGGTAAGTAATACAACATGACTGTTATGTATGTCTGAAAACTTCACGTTACATCTTTCCCTCTTAGATTCCTTCTAAGACTCCTTCAGAATAGCAAAATGAATGTTTCCTTAAACTTTTGCAACAGATCAATAATGAAACTCGTTTTTAATTTGTTTATGAGGCATTCATATAACTAATGTTATATAGACACCTCCTTTATGAGGGAATATAAATAAATTTGTGCAAAAAATAATAAATTTCATACAATATTTTCATAAGCCGTAAACCTTTATCAAAATGTCTTCATGACAAAATTATATCAAGTGTATCCAAACCTGGTAGTGTATAATAACTTAAATGTCATAAACATCACTTGTCTAAGTGTTCACCCTTTAGTCAGGAAGCGACAATTCTGAATGCCAGCGATACCATTTGTGACTGGAAGTATCCGAAAGGACATCTGGCACACTCTATGGGTGTCAAGGATGGCCTTCCTTTCAATTAAAGAGCTGCTAGGAAATTTGGGGGGTCTCTGAGCTCATGCCTACAGAAGTAGGCAATTAGAGCATTCAGCTGTTCCATGACGTTGCAAGAGCATCAGTTACTGATTCATCAAATCTGATGCAATGGCAGGTTTTTCACATGTCTTGGTGGAAGCACGTCTTAGCTCGCTTCTTCACAGATGGAGGGATAGACTCTGATTGGTAGGAATTAGCTATTGAGCGGGATCTGTGAGAAATAAATGCCATTTGTCCTATCATTTTAGACTGACTGCGTATTTCGGAAGCCTCCTGAGAGTGCCATTCAAAGAAGCATTTCCTATTGCAAAGCAGTTTCAGTCAGGACTTGCAAAATGCTGTTTACAACCACAGCCTCAATGTGTCATTGAAGAGGTAAGGCAAGATGGTGAACATTCGCACTCCCAGATACGTTAACCCTATTATTCTCCTTTTTGTCTTTATAGCAGAAATGTTTTTAGAAGAAGAACCCTCCCATTACAGCATATCCTAGCTTTTGGAAGTTGGGGGGGTCAGCTCCAGGGTCACAGAGTCAGCCATCATACAGCTTTGCTCCATCAGTGGATTGACCATGCTAGGGCTTGAACTCTGATCTTTTGATTAACAACCCCGTGACACAACCACTTGAGCCTAGTTTAAATATTTTTGCTTCTGGCAGAGTTTAACCTTTACTTCAGTTCTTATCTGACCTTATGTTATTTTCATAATGTTATTTCCATAATATGACTTGTATACAAAATTCCTTTAACTTTTTTTTACCAACACACTGATGTTCCTTTCACTCAGTGGAATGGAAATCGACTTAACATTTTCAATCAGTATAAACAAGTGAATTATTTTATCTGAACCCTGAACCTTTCACAGAATTTTAGTGGTTCATTATTTATTTACTGTACATATGTCACATGACCTGGAAGAGTATGATCAGACTAATATTCTGTCCTGTCTTTGGTAGTTTGTCAGCTTTCAAAAGGTCCTCTGTAAGGACGCTGGCAACAAGTCTGAGGAACTGCAAAGATGCTGCAGCAAAGCCCCTCTAGATGCCATCACCTGCATGGATAGTGTGAAAAGATATCCTGTCACATTATTAGAAGTTTCTCAGGTCCAATCATCACAACTCTGTGAGGAAACCCATCCAGATCACACTGACAGGTGCTCACTTTAACATTTATTATACATGCATGTGTGCATCTGCAGGAGGAAAAACTCGAATTCAATTCAATTTAATTCAATTTTATTTGTATAGCGCTTTTAACAAAGAGCATTGTCTCAAAGCAGCTTTACAGAACATAAACAATAAACATACAAACAAACAGTCCTAGATGTTAGACAAAATTTTCCCTAGTGAGCAAGCCTGAGGTGACTCAGGCGACTGTGGCAAGGAAAAACTCCCTTAGATGGCATTAGGAAGAAACCTTGAGAGGAACCAGACTCAAAAGGGAACCCATCCTCATCTGGGTGACACCGGAGAGTGTGATATGAACAATGTCCTTTCTGCATTAGTTGTGTGATGCAGATACAGCATGTGTAGAAAGTTATGTGTAAATTAATTAGGAGCTTGTTGTCGTCCACATAGGGTTAGCAGCATTGCTTTGAATACCCCAGTCCTCACAAAGCAGAACCCATCTGGAGCTGGTCCATCTCTGGATGCCACTGGAGCTAGCACAATCTCTGTGTGTCTCGGGATGGGTAGAAGAAAGGAAACAAATGGAAAGGAATTAGCGTTGCTGCTGTTCATAATATTAGCAGGCACTAGATGATGATTTTGCATTTAATCAGATGTATTGGAGTACAAAGTTATGAGATGTATTAGGTGTATGGCTGGCTAAAGAGATATGTCTTTAATCTTCTCACATATGCATATAAAATATTCTCTTTATGTGGACATATTAGGCATGGAACCGAATATGAATATTTTATGCAGAATATCCAACTAGTGGTATGCACTGAGACTGGAAATAATTTTTTTTTTACTCGGTTTAAGTTATGAGACAAACAAACACAGTGCAACAACATGTGATTCGTTTAAAGCATTTTTTTCATAAATCCTTAGTAGCTACCTGGTCTGGTTCATGCTGGTTTCAGTCATTATTTTGTTTACCACTATATTTGGTAGAAAGCATTGAGAACATGGAACGTGGAAACAAAAATAATAACTGTGCAAAGAAATAAAAGAAACAAAAGAAATAAAAACTGTGCAACTCATTTACATGCAGTTGATTTTATCTAAGCAGAGGACAATATAACTAGATTTTAAATCATTAAATCATTTTATATCAAGATTTGTGATCATATCCTAGAGAAGCAAAGTACACAGAGTAGGCAATTTCACGGAAGAGGTGGGTCGTTGGTCATTTTTTGAAGATAGTGATGGATAATGCTGTCCAGATTTAGGGTGTAAGGTGGTTATAGCACCTGAGTGATTGTGTAGCTGTAGTTCTGAAAAGTGATGGTGCTGAGGAACTCTGAGTATCAGAATTCAATGAGTATCCTAATAATACTGTGATTTTTTTTGTCTTTTATTAGAGAGAGAGAGAGAGAGAGAGAGAGAGAGAGAGAAAGAAAGAAAGAAAGAAAGAAAGAAAGAAAGAAAGAAAGAAAGAAAGAAAGAAAGAAAGAAAAAAAGAAAGAAAAAGAAAGAAAGGAGTGTCATTTGCAGTTTAGGTACTTCTAGTATTAGTCCAAATACAACTGCAGATATTTCAGATGGCTAGAGCAAATGCAACTATGCAATAATGTATACTAAACATTTACAGTTAGTCTAGTTTGCTGGTAGTATTAGCTGGTAGTACTACCAAGTATTCTTAGTAGTATTTTGGTCATATCATATGTTATAAAAATGCTCAAAGGCCTACACAATATTTACATTTTACATTTTTGTCATTTGGCACATTTTAACTACAGTAGTTTTTTACAATTTTACACATTTGCGGGTTGAAAGGTCGTAGCTGTCCAATGACAAACATTAAGCTCTCTATAAGCAAGATTTAGTTTTCTGAATTGACAGGATATTTTAAGGTGCATACAAATTTTAAACACTTGTTGTTTTATTGAAATATGTATGCTGAGCTACAGAGTGAGTTTATTATGGCACCTAAATTAAAGTATAAAACAGATGACTCACTGGGACAATTAGCATACATGTGTGTGATAGAAGAAGTTGCTTTCGGCTGCTCCCTGTTCGGGGTCGCCACAGCGGACCAACTGGTCCGCACATCAACTTGGCACAGGTTTTACGCCGGATGCCCTTCCTGACACAACCCTCCCATTTTTCCGGGCTTGGGACCGGCACTGCATCCAGTGGCTGGGGTTGAGGCATTGGCTGGAATCGAACCCGGGCTTTCCGCATGATAGGCGAGAAACCTACCACTGAGCCACCAATGCCTCTAGCATACATGTGTGTGATGATTATTATAATTTTCCAAAAACGCAGGGTACACAGGTAGTCAGTGGTTGGTACCAGCAAACATAGGCAGAATATAAATAAAGTCATGATTGTTAAGTGAGGAATGATCAGTAAGTCAGTCACGGATAACAATGCTTAACTTTCCCAGACAGTTTCGCTGATAAGACTTTACTAAGGTCCTGAGGCTTCTGTGTGTTTATATACGCTATAAAGAAGAAATAAATGAGAATGAGGAACTGAGCTAGTATTTGGTAGATGGCAAAGTGGAGAATCTATGGGAGTTAAAGTGAAAGGAAGTGTAATAACAGATCAATATGTCAACAAAAATCTGTCATTCGATCAAGTGTTATGCCAATTTGCCATCAATTTGTCATCCATTTATGTTAAGCAAGACATGCAGTAAGACTCATTTTAAAAGAGATCTTGCGTAATCTGTAATAATTTTATTTTACAACTGCTTTCTAATCCAAACATAAAACACCAGGCTAGTGTCATGTCGTAGATGTCAGCAAATCTGTAAATATGAGTACTCCATTCCCTCCAGTGCCTCATGCAACCCCATCTGATTTGTTACAGAGAGCCTTAAAGATATAAACACAGACTTTGAAACTGTTAAAAGCTGAATAATCATTTATAAATGTTCATGCAGGTTTATTTCGGGTGGCCTGGAAGCTTGTGCAAGTTTCATGTAGCATTATAAACACTGCTAAGTAAAGTTTCTCATTATAAACTCTTAATAATGGTATTAGTAGCATATGGATTTCTTCACTTATGAGAGATTTCAAACACTGGATGAAATTTAATTTTGCTGAATTCAGGCAATTTGTTTCTCTTTTGTATTTACAGTATTTCATCATATATTTTCACCACACTTGACCAATAATCTATGTGGTTCATTCTTAATCACAGGCAAACCCCCCACCCCCATCTACCCACCTCCGCCCAGCAGATTTCATAATACACTCTAAATGTAAAAATGTGTTAATGCAAGTTTAGGATTAACTTTTAATTTATCTATCATTCATTCATTCATTGTCTGCCGCTTATCCGAACTACACTCGGGTCACGGGGAGCCTGTGCCTATCTCAGGCATCATAGGGCATCAAGGCAGGATACACCCTGGACAGAGTGCCAACCCATCGCAGGGCACACACACACACTCTCATTCACTCACGCAATTTTTCTTTTGGACTGGGAGAGGAAACTGGAGTACCCGGAGGAAACCCCCGAGGCACGGGGAGAACATGCAAACTCCACACACACAGCGGAGGCGGGAATCGAACCCCCAACCCTAGAGGTGTGAGGCAAACGTGCTAACCACTAAGCCACTAAGCCACCATGCCCCCCATTTATCGATCAGCAGAGTATATTCTTATTGAGTCCAGTTCAATGTTCTCTCTGTTTGAACTTTTCTGCTCAGTTTTGCACCTTATCCTGGCACATAATGTTTGGTGAAATCACACTAATGCACAGTAGGCTTGTGCACAGTAGGCTATGATGTGCTGCATACAGCTGATAAAAGAACTTGTGCGCTTGGGTGGACAAGAAAGGAAGAGTCCATGCTGAGACTGTCAGCTTCCCAGAGAGGGCATGATTAATTTATCCCAGGCTGTAATTAAATGGTCCTCTCTAAATGGCGTACCTTCTGTAGTAGAAAAGGAGGAACAGCCTGAACCCTTCATTTTGTCTTGGCATGTTTAGATTCCTGTATTTTTTTTTTTTTTTTTTTGACAAGCTTGAATATTATATCCTGGAAGTGTTCAAAAGTAGCACAGTTAAGTGTGATGATTATTGTAACTGTCTTTGCATAATGCATTGTTGTTAGGATTTCTAAGAATTTCTTAGATCTCAAAAACTAGAGAATGAGTCAGATAATTTTGAGAGAACCATATTTCTTTGATGCCAATGATTATCTTTCTTTCTTTCTTTCTTTCTTTCTTTCTTTCTTTCTTTCTTTCTTTCTTTCCTTCTTTCCATCTTTCATTCATATGTTCATCCATCTTCAGCAAATACACAAGCACACACACACACAAACACACACACACACGCACGCACGCACATGCACGCACACACACACACACACACACACACACACACACACACACACACACACACACACACACACACACACACACACACACACACACACACACACACACACACACACACATACATTCACTGTACATATTTATGGCATTAAAATGCAATCCTCATCACCATCTTTTCACTCGACTGATCACTTCCAGCTCTTACACTGGTGCTGAAACGTTCGCTGAATAATTCAGTGCTTTTTGTTTTGTTGGCTAAATTTCCTCTCCTTTCATGAAGTCTGTCAAACTTTGTAGAACATTACTGCCATCTGTACAGAGTGTGTAAGCACACAATCAGCTCTCTTTTTTGACAATGATGATGATGATAATCATTGACACGTTTTTGACAGCCCATACCATAGTTAGAGACTAAACTGATAACATAAGTTAATTTCGCCACAGCACAAAGCAATTAAAATATTTTTAAGACCTTGATGAAAGCATGACACTGACAGTGTGAAGAAACTGCACTTTGCTACAGTAGACACCTTTAGACAGACTGAATTTTTCTACCATCACATTAAGCCATTAAACCGCTAAATTTTCTCTTTATAACTGCACAGGTAGACATCTTATTGTATTATAAAGTGAAATAAACTTTTCTATGTTATCCTCTTATAATTGAGTTGTCAGGGTATGTTATAAGCAGGAAAAAAAAACGTATTTATGGGACAAAAAAATTTTTGGGCATAATTGAACCTTCCGTTCATAACTTAAAATAGATAAAAAATTATGCACTCATTTCTTAATAGATAATGTTTCCATGATAAAACAAGCTTTGAAATAGAATGTCATTACAGGATGCAAGAAAAAAAAAATTTCATACCGTAACATTCTGTAAGTTTACCTTTTTTTCTTGCAAAGATACATGATAAGCAATAATAATGCACTTAACCTAGCAAACAAGTCTGAATGACCTGACTATGAACTTCTGATTTCTAATTGATTACATCTAAGCTGCAAGAAGCAGCGATATGTTGATAGATAGATAGATAGATAGATAGATAGATAGATAGATAGATAGATAGATAGATAGATAGATAGATAGATAGATAGATAGATAGATAGATAGACTTTATTGATCCCATGAGGGAAATTCTTGTGTTACAGCAGTCTATTCATTAACAAAACGCAAGAGGCACACAAACAAAATAAACAATCTAAAATAGAATATTATTATATATATATATATATATATATATATATATATATATATATATATATATGTGTGTGTGTGTGTGTAAATATATATATATATATATATGATTCATGTTGAAGAGGTACATAAGTGTTGATGCATTAAAGCCTGGAATCATTGTAAAGAATAAAAATGGAATAGAGACTGTAGTAAGTATGTAGTAAATAAGTAAGCTTACTGTTTATATGTAATACAAGCATGAGGTATCCTCTATGTATGTCTGTCTGTTTCCAGATATTTGTTCCAGATTGGGGTGAAACATGTGTCAGTTTCATTGCCTGTGCTAACAACCATTCAGGAGCAGATGAGAAGCACAGTGTCAGCCTGCTGCTCTGGCACTAATGACACCACAGCATGTTTAAAGGTAGGGCTTCGACAATCACCATGGTGATGCGTGTTTAAAGATAGGTCTAAACAATTCACAGCACTGATTGTATACATTTATCATGGGCACTTCCATATTCAAAGACTAGAACACAGGCAGCAAAAACAGAAAATATTTGGCTGTGGAAGTATGAAAACAAGGAAAGGAAATAGCTAGTGTATTAATTTGCAGGGAATGGGCTCCCAAGTGGCACAACAGAAAAGTGTTCACCCCCTCTTAGTGGAGATCATTGATCTTATGATGTCAATCATACTGAGCCTCATTTATATCTACATTAGTGTCCATTTTAGAATAAATTATCTATTCATTTGAAATAATTTATATGTATTTGGCTACAGCCCTAATAGGATGTATAGGGTGATAAGACAAACTAGTATGCAACATATATGTCTGAACTGTGGCTAATGGATGAGGGTGGAGCTGGAGACAGTGAATTCTGTGGCACTTTCAGTGCATTAAATTATGGAATCACTTGAGATAACTTGTGATAAAACACTACATGCTATTTTTGATAAATGGACCTCAGGCACAGAAGTGGCACTTAGTGCAACTAATACTTAATAGTTCTGCTTTTATTTGCTGGTTTTCATCAACAGCATCATGTTCAAAATGATGCAGTTGGCTGCTTCAAATGTTGCTAGTTGGGAGCTGTCATATGGCGAGAATTGCTGGATGGTGGGTGGAAACTGGCCAAAATCAAATTTGTAAGAAAATGAAATGGGGGAGTTGTTGCAGGGGATCTATGGGGGATGGAGGATTGCAGATATGAATATCAGCATCTGTGTGAGACTAGCATCACGATTCTGCTGGATTTTATCAAAAGAACATGAACAGCAGGATTTTACATTCATGTGGCCATGAGCAAGCAGTCACATATGAAGCCTGCGGGATAAATCATTAATATGATGCACTCGCAGCATTCAGTCATTCATCTTTAAATAACTGCTTGGTCAGAATCAATTTGGTGGTTTAAATTAGCCTAGTATTTATTTTTAATTAAAAAAAAAGAAAAAAAGAAAAGAAAGATAATCTGGTGCACATCTTGAGCTGAAAACTGTCAGAGCCAGAATTCAGAAAATATTAAGACAGAGCTGGAGTTTTTCTTTTGTTTCTTTTTTCTTTTTTCAAAAAACTCTCTGAAATGATATGAAGAAGAAATCTTGAGAGGAACCAGACTCAAAAGGGAATCCATCCTCATCTGGTTGACACCAGAGAGTGGGATTACAAATCATTTCCTTTCTATAACTGTATATAGTCAAGTGCAGTTGTGTAACCAGGAGATTTTGAACAACTTGTAATTATGAGCATCAGCCTGATTTCTGAAGTCATTATAGTTTTCACATAATTTCCTTCCCTTCCTGCCGATGCCTTGAAATGTTTAATGACGACACCCGAGTGGAGAAAACAACTGCAGCAACAGCCACATCCACAGTAGTCACATGTATATCCAGGACAGTCTGTAATTAAAGCTGCACATCTTAGGAACACTTATCCACTGAATCATTGGTTAGAGAACTTGAAGTAATGAGACTTTACGAATTTGATATAGTGTTTAATAAGATATTTCAGATAGTATTGACCCTTATTCAATCCTAAACCTAGCTTCTTATCTGTGTGGAATTTGCTGAAAATGTGTGATCAAGGTGCTATGTGATGAATTGGTGGACGTCTTGGGTGTATTTCTTCCTCACACCCAGTATTCCTGGGACAGATTCCGGATCCACCTTAATCCTGACAGGCAGTTACAGAAGATGAATGAATGATAAATGGTCCTATATTTCATCAGGACTGGATTATTAAGCAATGATTTATACAGCCATTTCTAAACACCTCCTGTTCAGTCATTTCAGTACTAATTGCTAATATTTTTCATGCAACCGAGTGAACAAACATACTGATTGGTGCTGTTCTCTTTGACGACCTTTACACTGACTCCAATTTCATTAACCAACCTCACAGATAAGCTCTTAATAAGTGGTCATGGAAAATTAACAGCTAAGTAACAGGCAGGTCTGTTTAGTGTGCTTAAGGCTTGGTTACACAACACTGTAGCCTCTGAACCTGCACCTCTGTCTCTGAAACGTTACCACATTGATTGTGATTACATGTTCATTCTTCCTCCTGAAATTTCTCCAGTTAAGTACGTGAGCACTTTTATGCCAGATGGAGCGACAGCACAGCACTGGGAGTCATTAGCACACACATATAATTAGATCTGAATCTTAGTGCCCGAGGGTAAACATGCATGATTAGCATGCCTTTGAGGAGCTTGTGCCTCATCAGGCATGTGTTTGTTTCTCTCAATTTTTTTCTAAATCGATTTTTTCCCCGAAAAATTACATTTATTAATTACAAAATTAGACCTATAAATTCATGACCAGGTGCCAAGAAGTATCATATCTAACTGTACAGTAGTAGCTGTAATCTCTTTAACATTCAGCATTCAACATTGAGGTCTGATTAGAAGAGTGCATTTTCTCTTTTTTCTGTCATTCCAGAAGCCAAGCTGTCACACTGACCAAAAAATATTATTTTCTCTGTATATTTTTCTTTGTATTTTTATATAGTATTTTTTATATTGTAGAATTTTTACTTCCTTTTGCTGCTGGTCTCTGAGAGCTACCAAACAAATTTCATTGTATCACTACAATGACAATAAAGACTATTTACTTTACTTTACTTTACTTTACTTTCTTGTTTCGCAGGAAAGCAAATTGGAGAAAACAGCAGCGCTTGTGTCAGTGATTGATGACTTCTGCTCGCAGTATTTTAAACTGGAGTTGCCTGCATTTAAAACAAAGTGAGACTTATTCTCTGTATTCCACCTACATACTTCCTCTATTATAGCTTTTAACCTCTAAAGGCATTTAAAATAAATGAAAAGTAAGCCTGGCATCAGCCACTTTCATACAGCATATGGTTTCTTCCCACCATGAAGCTTTAACTCCTGTGCTAGAAAATAAGCCATTTACACTGGGTACAAAAGTTTCTAAAGATAAATAAGTATTTGGTTAGTAAGCACAAACTTTACCATCTGATCTAACTAACCTGGGTTAGCTGACTGCAGCTGCGTTAATGCAACTATAAAAATGCTAATGGGGCTGATAATAGCACAGTATTTGCATTATATGAGAATTATTCTAAATGGTCAAAAACAGTAAATGTCTGTAGACATGTGTGTGTTTTCTGTATAGAAGGTATATGTGAGTATTTTTACTAACTCTGTGTAAATGCAGAGTATAAGTGTTGCGCCACAGAGCTCATATGAAACCGTCACCATGATTTAAAATAAAAAACTGGAAGAACTGTTCTAAATCTCTAAGTCTTATTTGTAAGACTTTGTTTTTATTTGTTGTTTATCTTTAACTAGCAGAAATGAGCGTTTGCAATGTTTATACACGTCTTTGAATCATATTGATTTGCCAAAGTAAATTTTAGGCTTAGGACTGTCACACTGCAGGTGCAAAATTAATTAATTTTCACAATTAGATAGAAAGTCCCTGCTTGCATATTTAACAAGGCAGCACACAAAATAGTACAGATGTGCTAGTAACTTAACATGCATTTATTTTAAGGAATGTTTTCCCATGCTTCTAGATAATCCCTTCCGACAGCTTGAATGCAACATAAATGCAATCTAATTTAGGCCAACAATCTCTATTTAGCATGGCTCTTGTTACCTGTAAATCCACAGGTGATTTTACGTGATCTTTCTGTGGTTCCAGGATTCAGAATGAGTTCCAGGGAAATGAGCTCAAGAGCCAAGCGTGGATAGATCTGACCACCAGTTGCTGCTCCCAGCATTCTCCTGCACCGCTGTGTCAAAAACTGGTAGGCACTCTGCTTAAGTCCTCTAATACGAATGAATAATGAGACATAAAACATACTCTATAGCCTGATTTGGATGGGATTTCTTTCACTGGGTGATATTTGTAAAAGAAAAAAAAAAAAAAAAAGCACGTCTCCTCCATTTGTAGTTTCACAGATGGTCCTTTGATCTTATTTATTTATTTATTTGTTTGTTTGTTTGTTTATTTATTTATTTATTGTTATTTATTTGGTGGCATTTAAAGATACTGTAGGTAACTGTTGCACTAAATATTCATTTATTAGGGAAAAAAATGAAGCACGATACTGTTACACAAGTGAAGCTGATATTTTACCTAGAGCTGATACTTTTACCTTTTAATTAGGACTGTGCTCTTTGACTGATCTTATTTTCTTTCTCCTGTTAATGAGCTCCAAGTGTAGACAGTATGGAGACCCATTCCTATTCAGAGACTCCTCTAAAGCCTTCATCTTTTCACAAGTTGGGAAGTGGATATGAATGCTAGGTGACTGAATACAGAAGCTAGTAGCAGTCAAAAAAAAATTCATCAAAGCAAAACATAACATCTGCCTTTAAAGTTGTGGCTCTAAGACTAAATTGACTAAATTGTCAAATAACACATAATAACAGATAATTTTCTGAGAGGGAAAAAAAAGACATAATCATGGACAGTATCATTTTATGGCTTCGGCAGTAAGTAAATTATGTTAAAAATAAAATGAATTATGATGCTCATATTTATATGTTGCTTCACAGGTCCTGGTTACACAACTGCACTTGACTATATACAGTTGTAGAAAGAACATAAATTATAATCTCACTATCTGGTGTCACCCATATGATTCTGGTTCCTTTAAAGGTTTCAGCCTCTGGCTTGTTTATTAGGAATAAATATAAATTAAAATGTTTATATTCCCATAAACCTGCTTTGCAACAATGAATATAACACTAAAAGTGTCATACAAATAAAATTGAATTGAATTTAAATAGATGCAGCTGGATATGATAGAATTATATCCCATCCAAATAGGGCGTAATTAAGAGTTAGTGACTGATAAAAAAAGGGTTAAGAAAGAGATAAGAAAAGAGTTTAATGTCTTTATCTTTTGCAATGCACTGCAATGTATTCGGCATTTAAGTGTTTATGTTATACCACACACAAGTGATACTTCCATTAATCCATGAACCAGGAACTAGATTAGAGAGTGACCAAGCATAGCTATTAAAGGATTTTCCCCCAAGCATGGCTATTAAATGTACTGCATGTGAGATCTGCTTCTCATCATTTCAGTAGTAATTAAAGAAATGTCAAGATCACCAAAATCATCAGAGGTAATAGCTAAGATCACAACTTCCTGCTGATTAATTTACATTTCTTGTTGCCTTTCACAGACCGAAGCAGTCATTAAGCACGTGGACGCCACTGCAGCTTGAACACTTACTGCTGGGTTTTGATCCATGACAGATCCTGAGCTTAATCGAATGCATATCATGAATAGAAAACCTCTAATTAAACTCCATGTTGTTTTATCCCCACAAGGTTAATGACGTGAGCTTAAAGACGCGAGCTCGGGGTTTTTTTTTTTCAAACAGACTAATATATCTCTGCTGCCACAGAGACTGGCTACCTATAGACTGTTTTGCCTCTTCTAGAAAAACAGTAATAATTGAAGAATATCTCTTTTTTTTTGAGTTAATAGTTCAGAAGACCTGTTATGATGAATACCATTATTATCTAACAAAAATAAAACTTTACAGAATAGTACACAAGTGCACCTGAGAACTTTTTATAATATATGAATTGTACTTGCTTTTGCCATCTTTAAAGCTATACCTCTGAAGGCTTTTTGTTTGTTTATTTGGGGTTTTTCAAGAGTGTTGTAAGTGATTTAAAATTGTGATTTATCTTTAACATGTTTTACATTTGACATGTTAGAACTTTATTAATCCCAAAGGAAGTTGTTTTGCCAGAGACTGCTTTTATCTGAATTCAGAAAATATTGCACATTATCATACTGCACATGGTATGATATTAACGTACATATTGTAAATATTGCAGCTTGGCATAGTCCACATAATAACACAATGGTACAGTTATATACAAGCAAGGATTCAATTTTCTGTAATATTGAATGCCATGTTTTTTTTCTGAATCAAAAAAAATAATAATAATAATAATAATAATAATAATAATAATAATAGTAATAGTAGTAGTAATAATAATAATAATAATAATAATAATAATAATAATAATAATAATAAAAACTAGACATGTACATTTCCTGAAGAAAATGTGAGTGGTGCTTGCCGTGCCAAAACTCATCCGTCACGCATTTCCCCACATTGTGCTGAGTGTTTTGATATGTCACGTGTATGTTGCAGAAATGTTGCGATTACCCATAATTCTGGTGGGGAGCGCACATGACGTCACGTGACGTCACCCGGATACATGCTACTCACTTCCCCTCATTGTGCTGAGTGTTTTGATATGCCACATGTGTATGTAGTCATAATTTTGTAATTACCCATAATTCCCGGGGTGGGGGTGACGTCATGTCACGTGACGTCACCCGGATACACGTCACTGACCTTCCCTCATTGTACTGAGCGTTTTGATATGTCACGTGTATGTAGTCGTAATTTTGAGATTACACATCATGCCCGGGGGTCATGTGACATCACGTGACGTCACCCAGATACATGTCACTCACTTCCCCTGAGTATACTGAGCGTTTTGATATGTCACGTGTATGTAGCCCTAATTTTGCGATTTCCCATAATTCCCGGGGTTTGGGGTCACGTGACATCATCCGGAAACACGTCACTCACGTCCCCTCATTGTACTGAGTGTTGTGATATGTGATATGACTACGTTGCAGTGCGTGTGTGAGTTTTATTGAGGATTGAAAATTCCGCCCATTCATTTCTATGGGACTTTTTGGGGTGTTCCGAGGGCCGTGGCGGGAATACCGAAATTCCGATCGCTTATAAAAGGTCATAGCACATCTTTCCGTACGATATGATACCTCATTCCTGGGTCTACGAGAAACGGTGCGGGACTAGTTAGCGGACAAAATTCTGTGGTGAAGGCTGGTCGTTCTGTCACGTTTCCCGGTGTCCATGGCAAGTAGTAACAGACCCAGCGCGCAGATAGACAAAGGACAGGGTTTTTTTTTAACTTAAACAAACAAACACACGCGACCGACACCACACGAAGACGCTACATAAAGACGACGACCAGCCCCGAACCCTGGCAAAAGGCCTCTATATATACACAAAAGCATAATCAGGATAACATTAGGGACAGGTGAGCAACAATCAGGAAACAATAGGAACAGGCAGGGCTAAAAACAAAACACATGACATGACCGAAAACAATAACAAAACACAACATGACACAAGCCCTGCCGGAAACTCCCCCTAGTGGCCCAACACAGGGCCTACACCTGTAACATCTCCCCCCTCTCAAAGGCGCGGCTCCCGATGTGCCAAAACATGACCCTCCCCGTCAGTCTGGGCAGTCCGCAAGTCCTGGACAGGAACGAGGAGCATAGCGACGCAGATAGGGGGAGCGTGAAGCATGGCAAGACAAATGGGGGGGGGAGCAAGGAGCAAAGACGAGGCAGATGGGGGGAAGCGAGGAACAAAGACGAGGCAAGTGGGGGGAGCGAGAAGCAAGAGCGAGACAGGTGGGGGGAGCACAGGGCCCGACGGCAAGGCCAAAGGGCCCTACGTGACGCCCACCATCGAGCGGAGGCGCCGAGAGACGACCACAGCCGAGCCGCAGAGCCGAGCGATGTCCACTGCAGAGCCGCAGGGCCAAGCGACGTCCACTGTCGAGTCGCAGCCCCGAGCGACGTCCACCGACGAGCCACGACGCCCAAAAATTCCCAAAAAATCCCAAAATCCGGGCCGGAGCATGATCCGCAACCCGGCAAAACATTATGACCGAAAAAAAAACTCCTCGCTCACCATCGCGCTGGGTCTGTTCGGTGAAGGCTGGTCGTTCTGTCACGTTTCCCGGTGTCCATGGCAAGAAGTAACAGACCCAGCGCGCAGATAGACAAAGGACAGGGGTTTATTGAACTTAAACAAACACACGAGACCGACACCACACGAAGACGCTACATAAAGACGACGACCAGCCCCGAACCCTGGCAAAAGGCCTCTATATATACACAAAAGCATAATCAGGATAACATTAGGGACAGGTGAGCAACAATCAGGAAACAATAGGAACAGGCGGGGCTAAAAACAAAGCACATGACATGACCGAAAACAATAATAAAACACAACATGACACAACCCCTGCCGGAAACTCCCCCTAGTGGCCCAACACAGGGCCTACACCCGTAACAAGATGAAGGAGAAAAAAAAGAAGAAGAAGAAGAAGAGTAAGAGAAAGAAGAGTGTGCGTTTCAAGCACCACTAATAATAATAGTGTGTACAGGTATGTGTTGAATGCTGGTGCTTTATTGTAGTGTATGTTTACTGGCATATATGTAGCTGTATTTCATCATGAATACAGCGCAGCTTCTCATCACACTCCCTACTTATACAGTATATACAGTAATGGTTGGAACAGTGAGCTTTTACAGTTGTGTGAGTATGATTAGGGTAAAGTACAAAATGTGTAAAATAATTACAGGTATATAGTATAATTATAATACTACATCAGTGTACTTTAACTTTTTAATCCAAGCTTTAATATTTTGAATATGCATCAAACAATAGTTTACAGTTATAATCATTTATTTAAAAAAAAAAAGTAAAAAATAAGTTATTAAATCAGTTATCCAATAATAATAATAATAATAATAATAATAATAATAATAATAATAATAATAATAATAATAATAATAATAAAGCAACAGAAACGTTTTTAAGAAATATGTTGAGGACAATTTATTAAAAAAAAAAGGCTTTAAGATGATATTTGAGCAATATGACGAAGCATAAGGGTGACTGAACTTCCATTTTATTTATTATATTATTTTTTTATCTCCTCTTTCAAGGTTTCTTCAGTTCCTTTTTAATAAAACATAATCATAGCATGAGATTTGTTTCTGCAATATCATTATCTCCTGTAGATTGTGTAGCTCTGGGTAATACTACAAGCTATTAGTGCTACAAGCTATTAGTGTTGTGAAACATGGATTTGTGCATGATTGATGTTTAAAGACTAGATGGCGCCATCGTATCAATTTGAAAAATACTGATGATAACTGAAAAAACAGAAAAAAAGTCATACAATTACATAAATACAGATTATTATTATTGTTATTATTATAATTGTTATTATTATTATTATAATAATTATTATTATTATTATTGTTGTTGTTGTTGTTGTTGCTGTTGTTGTTGTCATCATTGGTATTAAGATATTTCAAACCCACAGAACTTCAGCCAGCTTTGAACTACAAAATGAAAGGATTGAGCTCAATGAGAAGCTAAAAAATTATGTTCCTGTCTTCCAGTAATTTCTCAAATATATATAACTCTGGGATTCACTTTTATTTTACAAGATGTTCAAATCCAGTCAGATTGTAATCTGATCCCGCAATTCCATTTCTTCTATTATACAAATTAAGTAAAATATAAAAACTACTGTATACCTATACTATACCTAAATCATTATTACTACCTGCTTAAAAGCTTGCCCAAGCTCATTTGAGGGACAGAAGGACACTTACTTTAAATCTAAAGTCCCCTGATGTTGCCTGCAGATTCAAACAAATACAATATATTTTAAATTGTTTGTAATGTATTAATTAAGAGGTTTGTTAGTCAGTAGACATTTTGTCTTCAGTTCCTAATGATCTGCAATAATATAAATGAATCATAAGTAATTCAAACTGAATCATGATTTCATCATGCGGTTCATGCTGAACTCAGTTTACGTGGTCACTGAAATCCTTTTTTTGGCTTTTACTGCTGAAAATAAAGAGACTGTTTGAGGGAGAAAATCTGTAATCCTTTCTGTTATGCTCAGTTTAATCCATCATTTTACTTCTAATTATTTGTTTGTTTGTTTTTTTATTTAGCAGAGAATTTATAAACTGATAAAGTCTCAACATAAAATCATTTATTCATTCATTCATTGTCTACCGCTTATCCGAGCTATACTCGGGTCACGGGGAGCCTGTGCCTATCTCAGGCGTCATTGGGCATCAAGGCAGGATACACCCTGGATGGAGTGCCAACCCATCGCAGGGTACACACACACACTCTCTCAATCACACACTACGGACAATTTAGAGATGCCAATCAACCTACAATGCATGTCTTTGGACCGGGGGAGTACCCGGAGGAAACCCCGAGGCACGGGGAGAACATGCAAACTCCACACACACACATGGCGGAGGCGGGAATCGAACCCCCAACCCTGGAGGTGTGAGGCAAACGTGCTAACCACTAAGCCACTAAGCCACCATGCCCCCTCTGCATAAAATATTAGCCTTAAATTTGCATTATTTGCTTGCACATAAGGTCATATATACATATATTATATATTATCTCTTATGGGTATATATACTTATGGGTATATATATATACAACTAAAAATAACCATGGAAACACTTCCTTGGATCCTTGTATTCATAACTGGGTCTGTGATAGGGTCTATATTATACTACAGTATAATATAAACAAGTATACTACAAGTAATAACACAGTGCTTGTGCTATAATGCTTTATGAATCCTGACTTTTAATAGTCTCACACATGCTTTATAAGTGTTATATGTGTTATACATGTAACCATAACTGCTTTCATATAGCATTATATTGTATAGCTCATATATATATGAGCATTTATATATACATTTATAAGAGCACTCTCATGTATGACTGATGTATATGATGTTATAAAATGCATTTATAATTCATTTATAATATTTCTATAATACATATGATCATTTTGGATACAGGTTTCATAAGAATTGTTACCATTCCATTGTCTGTACTGCTTACCCGATCTACCATTGGGTCATGGGGAGCCTGTGCCTATCTCAGGCATCATCAGGCATCAAGACAGGATACACCCTGAATGGAGTGCCAACCCATCACCAAGCACGCACACACACGCACACACACACACACACACACACACACACACACACACACACACACACACACACACACACACACACACACACACACACACACACACACACACACACTCTCATGCAATCACACACTACGGACAATTTAGAGACTCCAATCAGCCTAGAAGCAGGTCTTTGGACTGTGGGAGGAAACCCACCAAACATGGGGAGCAGGAGCGAGACTCAAACCACATGTGAGACAAAAGTGCTAGCCACTAAGCCACCATGCCACCAGAATTGTTACCAGATGCTTATCAAATTCTTTGAGCATATTTTATATTTATTATATTTGTAATGTAAGTGATTATTGTGTTAAAGAGTTTAAATGATTTTGCTGCAGTTTTGGGCAAGTCATATATTTTAGCAATGTTATTTTTCCTGCATTTGTTTAAAGTTTAAAAACTATTTTAAAGCTTAGCAGTATTTAAAGGGGAAAAAAACTGTATTTAAATGGATATCGATGTCAGTTGATGCTCATGGTTTCAATGTATTATGGGAAAACATAGCTATAAAAGGTGTAGCAGATTTTTCACACATTTAAGTATTCATAACATTGTGTATAATGTGAACATATAGAATGTGTTAAATGCAGCAAAAAATTCCAGCACCATTTATTAAATTCAGTTTATTTTTAATATTCATTTCTTTTAAAAAATATAAATTCTAAAATAATCACTTCAGCTCTGTGCTCTAGAGCATTATCAAAATTAAAATGTTATTGGAGTTGTAAAACATGCCACTATTCATAAAGGATTTGTTTAAAAGATCTGAAATTTACCCAACACTCCTCTGTTACACAATCCCCCCAAAATAGAAGTTAAAAATACATTGATATACAGTACATTGTTAAAACATAGTGATTCAGTATGACATAATTTATACAGAATTATATATTTTTTGTTTTTTGTTTTGTGAAAAAAAAAAAATAGGAGGTTGAGAAAACAGGAACAAGGCTGAAGGATCAAACACACACACACACACACACACACCATACAAACACTGGAATTCTTCTCCCACCACAGACATAATAATCATAAGTGCCGATCACATTATTGATATTTCACATCTACAAGACAACTGATGAAAATATGTAAATATAGAAAGCAATATAAAATTCAGTCAGTTATTAGAAAACAAGAAGCTTGATTACACTCTCGATGCAGCCTGCATTCATCAGATGTTTATGTATCATAATTCATTGTAATTTAGTGGTTTGAAGGCATTTTATACGTTTCAACATTTCCTTGATAGCCTGAGTAAAGTTCTGGAGTTCTGGAGAAAGATAAAGCCAAAGCTCCTATTAGAAAGTGTAATCTATGCATTCATGGCTCATGGTGTTAATGTCCTGGGCATGGAGAATTAAATTCACAAATATTCAGACTGTCAGGTATTTAGATCATTCATTCATTCATTGTCTACCGCTTATCCGATCTATTCTCGGGTCACGGGGAGCCTGTGCCTATCTCAGGCGTCATCGGGCATCAAGGCAGGATACACCCTGGACGAAGTGCCAACCCATCGCAGGGCACACACACACAATCACACACTATTGACAATTTAGAGATGCCAATCAACCTACAATGCATGTTTTTGGACTGGGGGAGGAAACCGGAGTACCCGGAGGAAACCCCCGAGGCACGGGGAGAACATGCAAACTCCACACACACAGCAGAGGCGGGAATCAAACCCCGAACCCTGGAGGTGTGAGGCAAACGTGCTAAACACCAAGCCACCGTGCCCCCCGGTATTTAGATCAGACAAAGAAAATTTGACAGTAATATATTTGTCAATTTGCTTTTAGCACTTATTTGCACTCAGTATAATGAGACACTAATCAACCATAACACAGCGATCTCTTGGACTCCCGGGCTGTGATGGCTGTGCCATTGTCAGAATATGAACAGGAGTTATTGATTATATGGTATATGACAGGGAAAGTTAGGCTTTTAAAAAATAGATTTATGTATACAGGCTTCACAAAAGGTGAAGGAAACAATTTCTTTAGGGGTCATATGTATACTGTCCTATGAATACATTCATAACGGGTTATAATGGGTTCATAAACAATACACACATTGTTATTGTTAATTATTTATGAAATGTCATTATTATTTTATAGGAATGGCTATAATGCATTCATATATTTATTACAGAATGCACTATAAGGAGGGTTTATTAAATATTACTGGCAAATAAGGTTTTGGAAGAAGTGGAAACCTAGAAATTGGAAAACAAATGGAAATGCCTGCAGGAATTGGATTTTTTTCCCAACAGGAAATGTTTTCAGAAGTTTACAAAGGGACTTTTTGTTAAGACTCTCTTTCTTTCTTTTCTTATACAGTGTAACACATTTTTGTAAGTAATAATGGTGTATAACGCCCTACAAATGCATTATAACATGATATGCATGTGTTTATAGTTCATTACAAATATGACCTTCTCAAAAAGTATTAGCCATTACTTTTAATTTTATTGTGATTCTTCATTAAGTCGCTTTAGAAAGTTATTCAGTTGAACAGCAGGAAGACGATAATGGCTGAAATAACCAGATGTGGTTAAGTAATACAACCATAGTGCAATGTATAAAGAAGAAAGAAAGACTGATATTTGGCTAATTGATTAGCTTAGATCTCTTTGCATAAACCTGTTCTTTTTAAATTATTTAATCACTCTGAAAGGGATATAATGTAATACTGTATTAAATGGAAGATCATATAGCTCAGTAGAAATCAACACGATTGAAGGGTTAAAACATTTAGGTATTACTCTTCTCCATTATATAATAATACAGTGTACTGCTTCAATTTTTTTGCTCAATATTGTGTTCAGAAGGTACAGTAGGCAGGATAACATTAAAACTCAAAAAAAAAATCAACATCAATTCTCATTTTTTTGTATTTTTTTTTCTTACACAATTCCTTCTGTCTATAGAGGTAGAACTACAAGATAAAATAAAAAATCAAAATATTAATTTTCCTGCTACAGGAAAATGGTAATTCCTTATACAAAAGAAAAAAATGGAGGAGTGTTTTCTCTCCATGTGTGGTAATAAACCATGTACAGCATTTTCAGTTGATCAAAACAAGAATGACCTGCATATGAATTGCATAGTAGTAGGAATTATTATGTCAGCCAGTGTTCTTAAGAAGTAAGCAAACAAAAAAATGAGTGAGCTTGGTCATGTGAAACAAAAAAGGTCTAAAATGGCATCTGAGAAGATGAGAGTCCAGATGTTGTACTCTGGAATGGAATGTATCCAGGCAGGCAGGCAAATGAAAATGCCTTTAAAAAATTTCTCTTGCTCAAGACAGCTTTCCATCCACGTAGATTCATCATTTTTTAGGTTTGTTATTCGCTAAATAGGCCGGCGGAGGGAGAAGCTAAAATTAGGCCTCGGACCCTCGACTCTTCCAGAAGTAGTCACTGTCTTCATTGTCTGAACCGTAGTCTATTCTAATTTGAGGCACATTTAGTGGTATTCTCTCTGGACTGGAAAAAAGCAAAACAAAATGCAATTAATATGATTTTATCAGGACATTCAAGTCAATAAGCAACTCACTTTATAGCTCCCTGTTACTTTTTATTTATATGTTTATGTACAAACGGTCACTGCCATAAACTGTGGCCTTGAACATTGAGGCCTATGCTGATTATTCTGGGTGTATCCATCATACATATAAAGAATCTTTTGTTGCCCACCTATTAACCGCCCTCATTCAGCCTTGCTAAGGCAATCCAGCTCACTAGTCATGCGAGATGACTCACTACCGCTAGAATCATGTGATAAGCACAATTACACATACACACCAAGAACCACACGCCACAAATTTAAATGGACCATATTCAAATAGATCTTCCCCAACACATGGACACAGACATTCTACTCCTCTCTGACCGCACACACCTTTTCAACTCACCTTGATATCGGACTGTCTTTATAGTAGCGTCTTCTATTAACACGATGTGTATCGATCAAGGAACGGCTTTTCTCCTGCAAAAGAAAAAGGTGGGCGGGGTTTAAAAAAACATAGTTTTTTTAAACCATGGTGCACAGAGAAAGGACGCAGAGATATATCACTTCAGCAAATTAGACACAATGAAGATGAAGTCAGACTGATCACAAGCATGCACAAAGAAGCATTGGTTAGTTGCACATAAGAGAAATATCAAATCTAAAATCTTTCCATTAATATATCATACATGCATATCGACTCAGAGTCATTTACATGCATATGCAAATACAAGCAAAATGCTGCATCCACCATGTCTCACCAACGTTCATAAAAAAAAAGTTCAGTCTGTGAATCTTTTCAAAGAATCAGATCTACTCATATTGCTACAAACCCAGAACATGCACATGAGAAACATATCAATTATCATAAGAAAAAGAGTGCAACTTAAACATTCGTAATTCAGAAGAGAAAGAGGGTCAAAACTTAGAAAATCTAAGATTAAGCTTATGAGACGAAGAAGAAGAAGAAGAAGAAGAAGAAGAAGAAGAAGAAGAAGAAGAAGAAGAAGATGATGATAATGATGTCCTTGATGTTGCTGATGAGACAAAATGTTAGTAACAGCATGCAATGAAATCATAAGGAGGCAGAGTAACATGTGAATGTTAAAGAGGCTGTAGACGAGCTGAGAAACTCCGCTTCTACTCACTCTCAGAGGCCTTATCCCCTAAAAAAGGCTCTTGCTCCATCATATCCATGGGGATTTTAATGCTGGGCACCTTCTCATTGAATGGATAATCAGACTGCAGGAAGGGAAAGGGGTTTACTGAGTAGTTAGGGTGGGGAATATACCAGGGATATGTTTAAAACACATGGAGTTAAAAATAAAACATGATGGATCATGATGTCATTATAATGGCACATATTTTTTATCCAATTATATCACATTATGTTGAAAGTTACCGAGTTACTTCCTGTTATTATTTATGTTCTAGCAGCTATTAACTGTCATTTCAAAATGTAGCTTGTTCCTGAGAAACTGCAAACAGAACAGGCTTATGAATTTCCAGAAACTCAGGACACTAATTAACTTAAATCAGGACACTTAACTTTCATTAATACTTAATCACCATCTCCATATAGAAACCATTACCAAATCAATGATAAAACTTTTCCCTTTAATAAATAATAATAGATCGGATAAGCGGTACAGACAATGGAAAATGGGAAATATAGTCTTAATTTGTTTATCATTAGGATTAGTTTGTCTGGACCATCCACTATTCAAGTCCCTCTGAATGAGTTAATACATAAACATTAACAGTAACATTAGAACTTTCATATAAACCTGTGAATTAGCTTGCAGCTGGCAGAGATACTGTTATAGCAAAGTAATCAACAGCTTCTGGCTAATCAGGTTTGAGAATTTAGCAGCACTATGGTATAAGGAATAATATCATCTGGTGCTGAAGAGTTCAGGCATTGCCAGCTAGTCGGCTTCATCCTCACTGATGAAGTTACAGCTGATTATTCAGTTATTAGTCTTAAAACACAATTCAGTAACTACAGTGAAACTAACACTTTATAATATCTAGTTACAAGGCTAAGGAACATACAGTATGTATGAGTGATTAAGGGTCAAATTTATAGTATTATG
This sequence comes from Hemibagrus guttatus, assembly GCA_033459395.1. Lineage (NCBI taxonomy): Eukaryota > Metazoa > Chordata > Actinopteri > Siluriformes > Bagridae > Hemibagrus > Hemibagrus guttatus. The sequence continues at coordinate 11,597,190 of JAUCMX010000021.1, forward strand.
AATAGTATTGCATATACACTTCAAAGTATTAAGAAGTATATTGACGATAATCGGTATTCATCTGAGAGACTGAGCTGTACTGGCTAAAAAGTTCTGGTGCTTCTCTCCAAAGCTTTGATGAAACCCACTAAATCAGAAAAAATAGATAAATCTAGTGATGAGGCACAGAGAATATCTCTGTGATCCACGGTATCTACGTATAGGATGCCACTAGTTTATTTAAACAGTGAATAATAACACAACCTACACATGGTAATGACTTCAATGTACAGTACATAACAATACATAACAATAAAAGCAGAAATATTACCTCATCTACGTCACTGTCTATGCTTTCTCTTGACTTCTTCTTCTTTTTCTTCTCATCTTCCTTCTTCTTTTTGTCCTTCTCTGGTATTACATCATCCAGGAAGCTGAGGTCATGCTGAGAGAAGACATAGTCCATAGCCTTCCTCACAGCCACCAAAGCTAGGATCTGGCCAATCAGAGTGCACAAACAGACATGCTTAGGCTTTATATAGGCTTTCGGTCTATAAAATTAAGACTCTAGAATTAAGACTAGAAAAATCTCAGTTTTACAATCAGTAAAAACACCAAAAATGCACCTGAACTTGAAATTTTAACTAGTCAGTAGTAGGGGGTAGTGTTCTCAACTACCAGTTCCTTTTCTGTTTAGATAGTGACATCAAATCAACATGGCCGCACACACTGTTGCACATAGTACAGTAGAGTGAGTACATTTACATTGGTTTATAGAAGTTTAGATCAGTTCATTTACAGACACAGTTCTTGTTTAAATCTCTAACACTGATTATAATAATCACTGTTTTGTAAAGCAATTCAGTGACATTGGAAGTCAATACCATTGGACTATACAGTTGGTAGTGAGTGTGCTTTAATGTTATAATTGGATGCATTGCTTTTCTACTGCTAGTTTACTGTCGGTCATCATTAAGAATTAGGTATTTGCACATGTCTGTATGGCTGAATATAAATTAGCTCTTGCAAATGTATCTGTTGCAAATGAAAACTGTTCTGAAGAAGTTTATGGAAATAAGCACTTCGAGTCACATTCCCAGTCACAAATTAGCCTCAGCCTATGCTACTGTTAGACAGGGTTCATTCTAGAAATTAACTTCTACTTACATGCCAATTTAAAAAAAATAAAAAATTCTAATGTTTACTGCCAGAGACAAGCACAGTGAGAGCTGAACTATGAATTCACCATGACGGGGAAAATGATGGCAGCCACGGTGGATTTGAGAATCCACAGCAGAGCCAGGCACAGCAGCTGTACAAAGGTGAAGAGGTGAACTTTGCGAAGTGGCACATGCCGCAGGTAGATCAGGTCTGGTTGGTGCTTGGCAGGCATCAGAAGCAGCTTCAGGCGGTCCATGAACTGAATCAGCAACAAAATAAAGCGTTAACGGAAACTTTGCCATAACCGGAAAGTTAAGACATGGAATGTGGGAAATTCCAGGAAGATAACTGGCTCACCTGTACTCCATTGAGCGAGGCCACACCCATATAGAGGAAGACTCCATAGAGGACAGGCATGGGGATGAACTGCAGAGATGGACACAGTAAATATTTTCATTTAAAATGGAACTGAGTCCTTTGGTTACTGTCTTGGGCTGCTGATTGGACTATTACTTGGTTGGTTGTGAGTTCAGATCCTAGCATTGCCAAGCTGCCACTGTTGGGTTCTTGCGGATAATCTTGACTTGGGATACAATTTATCGGTTTATCGGTTATAAACTTATACACTTATATATAAGTCATTTCAGCCAAATGAGCAAATCTAAATGCATACTGAGTGAATCTTCTTCTTCTTTCGGCTTCTCCCTTCAGGGGTCGCCACAGCGAATCATCTCTCTCCACCTATCCCTATCTTCTGCATCCTCAACACTTGCACCCACTAGCTTCATATCCTCATTAATTACATCCATATACCTCCTCTTTGGCCTTCCTCTTTGCCTCCTGCCTGGCAGCTCCATGTCCAACATTCTCCTACCAATATACTCACTCTCCCTCCTCTGAACATGTCCAAACCATCTTAATCTGGCCTCCCTAACTTTGTCCCCCAAACGTCCAACATGAGCTGTCCCTCTGATGTACTCGTTCCTAATCCTGTCCAACCTTGTCACTCCCAAAGAGAACCTCAACATCTTCAGCTCTGCTACCTCTAGCTCTGACTCCTGTCTCTTCCTCAGTGACACTGTCTCTAAACCATACAGCATGGCCGGTCTCACCACTGTCCTGTACACCTTCCCCTTGATTCTCGCTGATATTTTCTGATCACACAGAACTCCAGACACCTTTCTCCACCCATTCCAACCTGCCTGCACTCGCTTCTTTACCTCTTTCCCACACTCTCCATTACTCTGGACTGTTGACCCCAAGTACTTAAACTCCTGTACCTTCTTCACCTCTTCACCCTGTAACCTTACTGTTCCACTTCCCTCCCTTTCATTCACACACATGTACTCAGTCTTACTACGACTGACTTTCATTCCTCTTCTCTCCAGCGCAAACCTCCACCTCTCCAGGTTTTCCTCCACTTGCTCCCTGCTCTCACTACAGATCACAATGTCATCTGCAAACATCATTGTCCAAGGAGACTCCTGTCTGACCTCCTCTGACAACTGGTCCATCACTATAGCAAACAGGAAGGGGCTCAGAGCCGATCCCTGATGCAGTCCCACCTCCACATTGAACTCCTCTGTCTGACCTACAGCACACCTCACCACTGTCCTGCTCCTCTCATACATGTCCTGCACCACTCTGACATACTTCTCTGCTACTCCTGACTTCCTCATACAGTACCACAGCTCTTCTCTTGGCACCCTGTCATACGCTTTCTCCAAGTCTACAAACACACAGTGCAACTCCCTCTGACCATCCCTATACTTCTCCATCAAAATTCTCAGAGCAAAAATTGTATCTGTTGTGCTCTTTCTGGGCATGAAGCCATACTGCTGCTCACAAATTTCCACAACCTTCCTTAACCTAGCTTCCACTACTCTTTCCCATAGCTTCATTGTATGGCTCATCAACTTTATCCCCCTATAGTTACTGCAACTCTGCACGTCACCCTTATTCTTAAAGATCGGCACTAACACACTTCTTCTCCATTCCTCAGGCATCTTCTCACTCTCTAAAACCTTGTTGAACAAACTAGCTAAAAATTCCACTGCTGCCTCTCCCAAACACTTCCAGACCTCCACCGGGATGTCATCAGGACCAACTGCCTTCCCACTTTTCATCCTCTTCACAGCCTTCCTGACTTCATCCTTTCTAATCTTATCTACTTTCTGTTCCACAGAGTTCACCCCTTCTACTCTTTTTTCCCTCTCATTTTCCTCATTCATCAGCACCTCAAAGTATTCCTTCCATCTCCTCTGTACACTCTCCTCACTTGTGAGCACCCTTCCATCTCTATCCTTAATAACTCTAACTTGCTGCACATCCTTCCCATCTCGATCCCTCTGCCTAGCTAACCTGTACAAGTCCTTCTCTCCTTCTCTAGTGTCTAACCTAGTGTACAACTCGTCATATGCCTTCTGCTTGGCCTTAGACACCTCCCTCTTCACTCTGCGCTGTAACTCCTTGTATTCCTGTCTATTCTCTTCAGTCCTGTCCATGTCCCACTTCTTCTTGGCTAACCTCTTCCTCTGGATACTATCCTGAACTTCCTCATTCCACCACCAAGTCTCCTTATCTTCTTTCCTCCTTCCAGATGACACACCCAGCACCTTTCTCCCTGTCTCCCTGATCACTTCTGCTGTAGTTTCCCAGTCATCTGGCAGCACTACCTGACCACCCAGAGCCTGCCTCAACTTCTGTCTAAATTCCTCACAACATTCCTCCTTTTTCAGCTTCCACCACTTGGTTTTCTTCTCTATCTCTGACCTCTTCTTCTTACAGACCATCAGAGTCATCCTACACACCACCATCCTATGCTGTCTGGCTACACTCTCTCCCACTACCACTTTACAGTCACTAATCTCTTTCAGATTGCCTCTTCTACATAGGATGTAGTCTACCTGTGTGCTCCTACCTCCACTCTTGTAAGTCACTCTATGCTCCTCCCTCTTCTGAAAATAAGTGTTAACCACACCCATGTCCATCCTCTTAGCAAAGTCCACTACCATCTGTCCTTCAAGGTTCCTTTCCTTAACTCCAAACTTGCCCATCACCTCCTCATCACCTGTGTTCCCCTCACCAACATGTCCATTAAAATCCGCTCCTATCACCACTCTCTCACCCGTGGGAATACTCTCCATCACCTCATCTAATTCACTCCAGAATCTCTCTTTCTCCTCTAACTCACAACCTACCTGTGGGGCATAACCACTAACAACATTCAACATCACCCCTTCAAACTCTAACTTCAGACTCATCACCCTGTCTGACACTCTCTTCACCTCCAGGACATTCCTCACAAACTCCTCCTTCAGGACCACACCTACCCCATTTCTCTTACTATCCACACCATAATAAAACAGCTTGAATCCTGCTCCTATACTACGAGCCTTGCTACCCTTCCACCTGGTCTCCTGTACACACAGTATATCCACCTGCCTTCTCTCCATCATATCAGCCAGCTCTCTACCTTTCCCTGTCATAGTACCAACATTCAGAGTTCCTATTCTCAGTCCTACACTCTTACCTTTCCTCTTCTCTCTCTGTCTGCGCGCCCTCCTCCCTCCTCTACTTCTTCGACCAACAGTAGCCCAATTTCCACCGGCGCCCTGTAGGTCAACGGCGCCGATGGCGGTCGTTGTTAACCCGGGCCTCGACCGATCCGGTATGAAATTCGTACTGACGATTCGCATGGTTAAATTTGGCAATGTTTTACGCCGGATGCCCTTCCTGACGCAACCCTCTCTATTTATCCGGGCTTGGGACCGGCACAGAAGTCACTGGACTGTGACCCCCATGGCTAGATTATACTGAGTGAATGTAAAATCATAACCATTACTAAGACTCCAAGTCTTTGCTTTAGCAGCCTCATATGTTTATCATCATCTCCAGTAAGTCACATGAATCTTATAAGAGTTCAGTCCAGGTAACAGACTTAACTTAGAAACATTCCAGTAATTTGATACGTCACAGTTGCTTTAAATAGCCAGGCTGAAGTGACACCTAATTGACTACAATTTTCTGTCTTAACGTGACACATATCTGATTTGCTCCTGGTTACACAACTGCAATTGACTATATACAGTAGTAGTAAGGCTTTGTAGAAAGGCTTTGTAATTTTTATTCTAAATGTTTTGATTTCTGTCAATCTGCTTTGAGACAATGTCTATTTGTTAAAAGTGCTATACAAATAAATTGAATTGAACTGAATTTGTTCAGGACTATGTGGACATAAAATATCTGATCTTTACTCCTATCTTCATCACCAACACCAATGGAGACAGCAGTGACTATATTTGGTGGAAGGATGGGGAAATCCATGATTCACTTTAATATTTGGTGAATCGTTTTATGAAAAGTTGGACGGAGCATACCAAAACAGAGTAGTGGAATAAAACAACTGCCCATGAAATTGATATGTACACGCAGACTGAATGTGTGGTCATGAATGTGTAGATAGTATAGACAGATCTGATCTGAGGAAACAATTTAAAAAGTTAATAATGTGAACATGTTCCTACACTTATTTGGTGTATTTATGTAGGTGCTGTAGGGAAATGTTACGTATACAATCAACATCAACATTTTGCTGTTTCTTTATGCAAAGCAATACCATGAAAACAAGGTTACAGAGAGCCATGTTGTCAAGACTACTGCTTAACATGCTGCAGGATCAAACACATGTCTGTGTACCATCAAAAAGACTTGAGGCAACACCGTATGAGTTCATTTGTGAAAATGAAAGCCATCCAGTTATCCAAGTTATGACCCTCTTAAGGGGGACTTCAATAATAATTTACTATTTACTAAAATCGATATAATATTAATTATAATAAGTACATAAGTTCACACTTTAACCGTATCAAATCCCATGTTCTGAAGCCAAAACAACAATAATTTAAAGCATCACTACCCATTTTCTAATTGTTCAATTGCTCACGACCATGTACAATGTGTATTGCTATTCGTGATTAAATTTGTTTATAGTTTCTGTGAGAAAAGCTAGATTACCTTAAGAATGGGAGACATGAAGACAGAGAGTCCAGTAAGAAGGAACACACAAACACCAGTTACCCTCTGCTCCCTGCAAAAGAATCATACAACCCATTGTGGTGGACACTTAATTACACACTTAATTGCCATTATAACAAAATTAAAAGTAAATCCAGTCACTCATTTATTAGTGTTTTTCTGACAATTTATCTTTCTTTTCAATAAACCTATTTGCTTGTGCAGCTTACAGCTGCATCAATACAGCCTCCTGAAGTTTAACCAAATAAGCAGGTCTCTCAAAACAAGTGTCCTACCGAGCTTAACACCAGAGTGTAGCAGCAAACAAAATCACCCTGTTGTTATCTCTTTATGTACTTTAACATTAAACTGATGGTAAATAACCATAGCTTTGTTTCCCCAAGAGCAGACACTCACTGTATAGTACATCATGTGTTCAGTTTAAATTGAATTTTCAAACACAATATAACATAAGCATCAACATCACCACAATTCAATCTGAAACAGAGCTTCTACAAGCTTAAACCATCCCATGAATGTGACATAAGGAGATTTAACACTGAAACTTACCTGACACCCAAAAATTTGGGTTGCTCCCCCGGGGCTGAGGTTTCCGTCTCCATCTTCAGGCTGTCTATGTGGGCAATGGAGATGACAGTAGCAGCCACATACCAAGGCAGACCCATGAAGGAACACAGTGCAATCAATACACCCACCCAGAACAGGTCCAAATGATAGCCTGCACCTTTCTACAATAGAGAAACCATGGAAAGGAGGTTACAAAGAGCGTTGTTGTGAGGCAGAATCATACACAGGTCAGCATACCATCAAAGAGACTTTCGGGCAACAGCTTATGAGTTTGCTTGTGAAAAGAGTTACTGGTGCAATAACAGGTTTTATTACAATAAGAGACACTTCAAGGCCTTTGTGGTAATCCACACTCAAAAACTGCACTTGTGTAACTTGATTCACATCCTCTACACTATTAAAACAGTAATAAAACCCCTTAGCTTAGCTTTGGAATTGGACAGAGACCATAGTCACAAGGCAAGTATCGTGTTACACTGCCCAAAGGTAAATGGATGGATTGTTTTAGCCGCGTTACAATCGCTTCCTTGTTAGGCTTCTCATCATCTATTCATACTGAGAGCAACAAAGAAGTTGGATAAAAATGGATGAAATGGAAATGGAGGAAAATAACTTTTTTGGGTGTTGTGTCATAAATATAGAATGAAAGGTGAAAGAAAATCTGGCTCTTTGTTCTAATTTGAAAAGCAACAAATAAATGCCCCAATTTTCCATGCTCTTAATAAGCTCTGAATCACCTGCCATGCTCAAAGGAAGCTATGTTTTTTATAAGTCTTTATTCACTTCCTAAAAATAAATCTAGAGCCAAATAAAGCTCCACTATGTTCACAGGAGATAAATATAGCAGAAATGGCACAGAGTGCAATCTTGGCTGTGCTGGAGGTCTTTCCTGGGTTCCCAGGGTGTTCAAAGAGAGTGTGTTAATCCATCTCTCAGCATGCACTACCTTTAGTTTGTGCTCCTTCCGGTTCACAATGACAGCTGTGATCTGCTGGTCCATGAATAGCAGAATGGTGACAAGCAGAGCGGGCAGGGCTGATGCCAGGTAAACCCACCAGGGGTTGCCTCCAAACGGTGCCACAAACCAGCCACGATGTGGGCTTGTTGGCTGAGGAATGAGAAGGAATAAAGTAGAGTAGAGTAAAGTAGAGTAGAGTAGAGTAGAGTAAAGTAGAGTAGAGTAGAGTAGAGTAGAGTAGAGTAGAGTAGAGTAGAATAGAGTAGAGTAGAGTAAAGTAGAGTAGAGTAGAGTAGAGTAGAGTAGAGTAGAGTAGAGTAGAGTAGAGCAAAATAGAGCATAATTTATTAATCTTCATAGTGAAATTTGTTGTTTCAACAGCCATAAAACAGGAACAGGATCAACTACGACTAAACAGCTCACAAGACTTTACCAGTGTGCAATAAACTCACAATATACAACAAATAAGAAAGAACGAATAAAATACATACATGTAAATAACTCTACAGTGACTAAAATTTATGTACAGATTATCGGAAATATATACCTCGTTGTTGACTCATTAAAGAATAGGATAGTAGTGGGTAACATAGTAACTTGGGTTGGGAGGATTAGAGAAGAGATCGTGTCTAACCAGGAATTTTTTGTCATCCCATCCAGTTGTATAAATTTACCAACTGGTAGAGATTTTTTAAATACTGTTTTCTGTACAGCTTAACACTTCCAGACGCAATGACATAGGCAACCAATGTGTTTTTTTCCTTTGATGCCGCACATCCAGGTGTAGGGCTGCAGAGAGCACCGATTCTTACTGTTTTATGCCTACCATGTACATCCCATGTGCCAAAACTTATGATTGTGCAGGTACCACTCAGCTCTAAATTCCATCAGATAAACAAAAAGAGGATAGCTGACTAAGAAAATGTAACAATAACTGGATATTTAATAATAGAATATAAAGAACATTAGCTATTTTTGCCCTGCTACTAAACAGGTTTATAGCATAGTATCTCTTGATTAGATATGTCAAATTATTCTTTGGTTTGTTTCCTTGCTATTTATATGATTTCAAATTACAATTCGAGTAAACAAGATTCTGTTCTTATCCTCCTGACTACCCACAGTTCAAATTTGTCCTCTGTAGAGGACATTTGTCAACCTTAATATCTTCTACACCCTGCATACTACTGAGCCAACTCCTTGTGTGCTCTAAAGAGGACGTTTAGCACTTTCAAATGAGACCAAAAATGTCTTTAGTATTATCATTACCTTCCAAACAATTGGGAAAGTTTAAAAAACAAGTATTTGGGACATTTATTTTTTCCTGGTAGTCAGGAGGATATGGTCCACCTCTATATCCATCGTCATTCAGTGCACCTATCTGATTGGTCAGGAGGTGTTAAAATATTTTCTACTACTGCAGCTCTTACAATGCTGGCAGCAGAGAGGTAAATCACAGGCTACGCTGTCATAATAAATGTTGTTCATCTATAGTAACAAGTGGCGCAGGGATTTTTCTGTTTCAGAGATAAAGCTGTTTCTTTATGTTTTAAGCCATATTACAACACTCCATGCTTGATTCAATTCAGTTGGTGTTGGGTGGCACAAGGCACAAATTAGCCCCAAATGATGCCAAAAAATTGTTGGAACTCACTGTAGGTGAGCATTAAGCATGCATTTTGGGCATATGAGGAAAAGACTCACTTTAAATTCAGATGGCACAATTAGCTTTGGTGTGTCGACTCCTACCAAAGCATCAACACAGCAGAAAATCAGGATGGCCAAAATGATGGCGAAGTCACTGATGAGTTTCCTCACCTGAGAAAATAAAAAGAATCGAAACAACTTCAGCTATCTAGAGCTTTGTTCAAGTTCTAAAGAGTTGCCTCAATTTGTCTTATGTGCATTAGAATCATTAAGAAAACATATTCTTAATAAATATAGATTCAGATCATTTTACACTGAGAGTAATAGCATTAAATAAAAGTGTTAAAAGACTGCTGTAATTATATAACAAAAAGATCATTTGAGTCACCTCCATTAACCTGCAGTATTTGTAGGAAAATCCTAAGCCAGGATATATACCTGGTTTCAAAAATAATGTCTATAATGTACAATTATATTCCAATATTCCCTGTATTCCCTATATTGGAAACCTAGCATCTGGATTGTACAAAGGGTTGAAGAAGGATATAGCAGAAAGAGAGTTGCTTGCCGTGGTGGGGAAAAAGGGACTGAACTTAAACTTCTTTAAACACATGGAGCAGGTGTAGGTGCCAAAAAACAGGATGAAGGACATGAGGGTGATGTCGGGCACATAATCGCAGGCTTTTCCCACCAACTCTCCACCGTACTTCAGGCATTCCTTCTTTGACAGAGAGGACCAGGTAGCATTTAAGGGCTTTTAGAAAGAAAAGAGGTACTTTAGTTACACATGGTTCACGTTGACTTCAAGAATCCACAGTAGCAAACTCCTTTGTTGTGTGTTGGAATTCATGGCACCAGTTCAAATTAGGTTTAAATGGAGGGCTGTTCCTTGCGATATGAAATCATTCAAGATCACTGAATTTTAGTACATGATTTCATACCCAAAGGAACAGATTTGTCCCTTAATCAACAATGAATAAATGATTGCAACAATAACATTTTGAGAAGACGGAAGAGACTGCGTTTGGCCATTATGTTTCAGTGACCTGTGAGTGAGAGCAAGAGCTCAAAGAACCCATTGTGACCATTTTCAACATTATTACTAAGACATAAAGTGACTGTGTTAGTTAAATATGGCTAAGGAGGGGGATGATAATGAATCAAATTTCAGTTGAATCTGGGGCAATATTGAAACAGTGGTGTGTGATTTCAGTCAGATACAAAGGATGTGGACGTGTATTAGTCTTTTACAAACAAGTATAGATTGTTCAAACTATAAAAAGAGTGGGAATACTATATACATTTGAAACAATTTGGCATTTTAAATATCACATTTGGCAGCTTACTAGATCGGTGTAGTTGTAGAACCATATAGAAGTCCCATCTATTGAGTCTGTGAACACGTTTGTATTGTTTACTGAAAGGAAGAGAAAAAACAGATAAAACCAGAACATGTACTACCAAAGTAAATATTTTTAGGCTGCACAATATATTGTTTGTTATTCAATTAGAGATGCTGTTACTGCTAAAGTCTGCAACATACAGATCACAAATGTAACTGATATTTTTATCAACACATGAGTTCCATATATACTTTCTCTAGGTGTTCAGACAAAAACATGGCATTGGTGTAATCGAGACTGTTCTGACTATTCTGGTCAAATTAACGCAGGTCTTAACGCATCTTATACCCCTGAAATGTTGCAGTTCACTGTTTGCTTTTAATATTTAGCAAGGCATATGACATATACAACAATATAATTGTCAACCGTGACTTCTTTCAGCTGGTGATGAGCAGAACAGCATGTCTGAGCCATAGCACAGTGCACCCTGGGAAATGCTTGCCACCCCTCCCCCAATGTTAATCTTTAATTAGTAGCCTCAGATCATTTCCACCGAGTTGTTTTTCCTCCCAATGTGTTTGTAGTGTGCTGAGGGGGATGACGGATAGAACACCATGGAGAGAGGTAGTAGGTGGCGGATGAGTACGCCAACCCCTGGTGGGGACACATTAACCCTGTCACCTCCAATCTGCATGGCCTGCCTAGCACAACAAACACATGCATCAGCTGTTGCACACAAAGCAGAGATGACAGATCAGTGAATAGACGCTGACATGACGCTGCTGTATTAACCTATCAACTGTACAACAGATTTATAAAAGCTTTCTAAACTACCTTACCTTTATATACTACCTTACTTTTCTACATTACAGTGCCCCTCAGCGCCATTGTCTACAATATATTTTCTGACTTTGCCCAGAAAATCCTGCAAATGACCCAAATAAAGCAGCATGTAGTAACTGGCACTACTCTGGAGATTCCTTTTTCTTGAAAAGAAATTAGCTTATGAAGTTATCACAGATTGCACTAGGGATCTAAGAGTGTAGATTAATCATTAATGCTGGGATTAATAATTCATACTCCATATGGAATAATAAAAAAGACAAAAAGGGTTGAAATTAATCTGAAAGCCCCAGAGCAAATTTTATACTAACACACCATGAACCAGAATCAGCGCTGCGAGTGATTTACACAATCCTGAACACAGCAATTAAAAATATGTTCACTCAAAGCATAAACATATACATAGATTGTAATCTTATATAACAAAAATATCCAAGGCATATACTATATATAAGCACAATATATATATATATATATATATATATATATATATATATATATATATATATATATATATATATATATATAAACCAAGAATAGCAAAAAAGCCAGTTTGTGCTCAATCAGCATTGCCTCAGGGAGCAATTACTGTAATATGCATCAGTGCATAAGAGCAGACATGGAATAAAAAAGAAATTTTAGCCCTCTTTCTCAGCCACTATTAATACTTGCATCACCTATCTGGTGTAGACTGAATGTAGCATGTCAGATCACAATTTTAAGAAAAAAGCACTACCAACAATTTTACTCGACACTTCTTCTTTCATGAATCTGCAGGAAATATGATGATTTAATTAGGCTTAAAGTGGTCTGGTTCTTTAAAGTCATTTACACACAACTCCACGTCTTCTGCTTTCACATTCCTTGATTTGTCTGTAGCCTCTGCCACTGTGAATCACGGCATCCTCATTTGCTCTGATCTAGCCCTCATCAGACACAGTGGAATGATCCAAGTACAAGAGCAAAAACTATGTGGACACCTGACCATTACACCCATAAATGCGCTTTTCTCTGTTGGAACAAAGTTGGAAGCACACCATGGAACAGGATGTCATTGTATGTAGTTACAGCTTCCCTGTCATGGAACTAAGTGGCACAATGCAATGTTTATGAAGCCATGGTTTGCTAAGTTGCAGTGAAAAAAGCGGAGTGGCCTGCATAGAGCCCTAATGAATTGGAACGTGACTGCACCCCAGGCCTCCTCGCCTGACATCAGTCCCTGACTTCACTAATGCTTTTGTGTCTTGAAGTGGTTCAGTTTTCATCACCTCACTACTGGAGTCCCTCAGGGCTCAGTACATGGTCCATTCATGTTCTCTCTATATGCTAATTTACTGGGGGTCAGGGATATCACTGCCATGATGTACTTCTTACATATATCAGGTTTGACAAGGCTAAGTTTCAGTCACTAGATTCTGCATATTTCTTATTTATAATGTTTAAGACTTCCACTCAGAATAGCCCTGTGCCTCAATTGTTTTTGCAGATGTCTAAAAACCTTTCTCTCCAAATAGTACATAGGTTGTTCAATTATGTGTGTCATTATTCATGCACATTATTTCTTGAAATAGTTGTTCTTACTCATTTCATAAATCTTCATGCTAGCACAAACTAGCATTTGATTCTTGTTTATTATCCCTGCTGCTGTTATGTGAATTAGTAACACATGAATTCCTGTTGTCATAAGTAATGTTTGCATCTCCACAGTGTATGACATTATGCCATGACATGACAAAAGATGACATGATGGCATGATGATGCCATGATGACCATGATGTGACAAACAACAGAAATTACGTAACAGAAAAATCATACATAACCCAAAATGTCACGTGATATTGACCTGACGTGACCTAAATACCTAAAACCTTAGATTTTCATTAATGTGGTATCTAGCAGTTTTGTTCCCTACCTATAGTAGGTGCCATGCACATGCAGTCATACTGCGTGGCGTGGTCAACTTTGTATTCAGAGTTGATGGGATAGTGATGTGCAAGCTTCAGCATCTTCTTAAAGGAGTCGTAGATGAAAATGAAGCTGATGAGTGAAGAAAAGCCCTCTTCTGTGAAGCGCGTGAAGTATTGCACCAGGAAACTGGCATCTGTGGCCACCAACAGCAGGAGGAAGAAGGCTGACCACAGACCAATCCACAACCGGAACTCCAGGTAATCAAACTCGTTATCTCTGCAACATCAGAGATATGTTTTTTTAATTGTAAGCAGTATTGTTTATGTGATTGATAAGAATTACAAACTAAGACTACAATAGCAAGTTACTTAATACAGTGTTATGAAATATATTATGCTCATATAGAAAAATAAATGCATAAATTATGTGCCTATATTTCAAAATTCCTATTAATTAATTCCTATAAATAGCTGCAAAAATCACAAGGACATTAGAAGGTTAGTCTTTTTTACAAACAAACATTTAATTATATGTTTTTATACTTAAGGTAAACAACACTTTTGCGAATATTAGCCTTTCAACTTTACATATACCATCACCAATACGTCTTCACATAGAACTTTTTTTTATTCCTAAACAGTTTAGCCTTTATCTCTTCTCACTCCCTATTCACTTACTTAAGCTTAAAGCATAATTGGCTTGTACATAGCATCCTAGCAGTAGTGCATGACATTTTTCATTCAGCCACAGAAAAAAAAATGTGGTGGAAACAACAGACAGGAATATGAAAGGCTTAAGTGTGAATAGTGAAATTAAAGCCCATGTGTAAATTATATCTTATTTTTTGAAAATGTCTCTTTTAACAAGTAATGTTACTTAAAATACTTTTTTCAGTAGAACATGGGAGAACAAATCAGCCAATTTTGGAAATTTACCTAAAGCCTCCTGGGTGGTTAAGGTTCATCAGGAATACTGTTACAAATTGAAAGTATAAATTGATGGGTTTTTGTTTGTTTTTTGGTAATTCCATAATTTTATCTGTATGATTTATGGTGTTGATTTTTTAAATCAATGTTAATTTTAAAGTAATGGGAAATAAATCTATGGGCAGGTGTGTCACAACTATCACCGGTAGTGTATATTGAATACACTGTATGTTCTATTAACTGTAACATTCCTGCTATATGTATATAAAATAGGATAAAAACCTGCTAAAGTTGAACAGGAGTCTCTCAAACACGAGTACTGGACCTGTACTGCTGAGGATGGTTAGTGGCTGTCCAGCTAAGAGGCAGAAGACAGCTCCAGTCACGGCTGTTCCCAGAAAACTCTCCAGCACACCCTGCACAGTGCCAGTGAGGTGAGGGTTACACATGCAAAGCCATGCAGCAGAGGATAGGCTGATTTCCCTTGCACACCAGCTCAGCCTGGCCCAGTAAAGAATGCTGTTTCATGTAGGTGTGTGTGTTTGTCAGTTTTTATTAAAAAAAAAACGTAACAACGATTCCACCGAAGATCTTTCTGTCCTGACATGAGGTCATCATGTCCGGTGGGGTGTGTGTGGTGTTATCTGGAGTGTCTGTATGGTATGGGCGGTTCAGAGAGTGATGAAAGCAAACTTCATTGTTACGTTTATCAGTAGTGAATGTCCTTGGTGGAAGTCTCTTAGAGTTAAACGGTCACTTTTGAAATCACAGCAAATAATATGACTCCATATCAGGCTTAAATCTGCATAATACATATTGCATTATAGTGTTTAATCTATAATGTTACACTCAATAATGACACTAAAGTAATACCGCTATATTGTAGGAGCAACAAAGTATCAGTAAAAGTAGTACAAAAATCCCAAAAGAATAGCATATTAGATGTTTTACCTGCATGTTTTCTGTGGCATCTCCCAGCAGACCTCCGAACGTGATTGCATTGGTGACTGTTCCCAAATAGATGAACAGGATGGCAGACAGAGCCTGGATGTGCAGTGCATCATAAAAATCACTGGCAAAGAACGGGGCTTTCCTTTTAATGTCAAGTACAAGGCCTCCACAAAAACTGAATAAAAAGAATACAAAACAGTTAGATTTCATATCACAGACTTATATGATCTACTCAGGAGTTTTAACAAAACTCTTACATGCTTAGAATTCTGCAGTACAAAAATACATAGAGCTTTCAAGTGGAAATGTTAGACCGAGAGCTCAGTGAACTACAAAATGTAAACTCGGCCATATTTGGAGTGTTAATTGTTAATTGGAGTGTTAAGTGTTAATAACAAAAATAAGACCCCAGACATAACAGTTTGTCGAAAAAGCTTAATCTGCTACTTCAGTACACACTCTCTATCCCACTATGTTTACTGGGAGTGTCTTTTTTTCTACTTAAAATCAAGCTCATAGCCATGAACAACATGTGTAAGAGAAGCCCAATAAAATGAACTTAAGCAAATGTATTGCCAAATCAGTGGTCAAAGTGGTGGGTTGTTGATCAGAGGATCAGGGTTCAAGCCAAGCTGCCACTGTTTGGCCCCTGAGCAAGGCCCTTACCCCTCTCTGCTCCAGGGGTGCTGTATCATGACCCTGTGCCCTGACCCCAACCTACAAAGTTGGTATATGCAAAGAAATAATTTCACTGCTGTAATTTTTGGCAAAAATAAAATCTTCAGAAATCTTTAAACAGGATTAGCGTTCCCTGTATAAATTGATTATTTTGAACTTAAGTTTCCGAATGTTATTGTGTTGTGTATATTCTAAAATTAAGCCACTGTATCATATTCTACACTGCCTGTTTATACTAATATCCATTTGATATCGCAAAGCACTCAAACCTGGTCTCCAGACAAATTCTGATCTTGAACTATATGAGAATGTCAGAGGTTATGTTCCCTTTATAAATCCACTTTATTAAACTGCAACGTTACATTAAGTAGTTTTGTACAAGCATCCACATCATCAGTATTATCCAAGTGAAACCATTTCAACTCAGCTCTTTAATACATGTATGAGAAATCAGCCTGGAGTCTTCCTGTCCTTCAGATCTCTTAACCTCAAAACATGCTGACATTTCTCAATAGCCATTTCCTTTTGAGCTGCTATTTTTAGAACTGCTGACCTGAGGGGAACAGAATAGAAAAGAGAGGAACATTTCAAAAACTGAAGGCACTTAATAACTCACCGCCCTGTCTTTTTCAGCTCTTCACCAACGGCGTGTCCTCCACCACCATGGCCTCCGTCGTGAGGCGTGTCTCCATTCATCTGTGTGTTGTCCCCTCCAGCGTACATGTTCTTCCTGATAAACAGACACAAGCAGACAGGAGATGCTGAATAGAACGGTAGTAATCAACGTCCCCATTTCGCAAGTGCTTTAAAGGGCACTTCCGCATCTATTCGTCTGTTTGCTGAGTCCTAACCAGAGTCAAACTGATACTTTTGGTTCTTTTAAACCACGCTGAATAAACTGCACACTTTGGATGCTTTCAAATGTGCAAAGTTTATTCAGAGTAAATCAAACTATGGTCCTTAAATCTCTTTGTGCATTTATTAATAAGTTCTACGCTACCCAGAATCCTTTCAAATAAATCCCTAGCAGGTCAAGGCATCAGCATGTAGTCACATGTCCTGCCCAGATGTGCCATTTATTTAACTTCTGCCCTGTTCCTCTTCCACATTGACTGAATGCTCATGGCTGCGCTATAAGGAATTCACTAAATCCAAAGCAACTAGGGTGTAAACCATCAGCCTCTTTGGTGATAAACACATGCAGTTTTAAAAGAAGGCCTAACTTATCACGGTTTTACTCCTACTCATTTTTGATGATGATCTAATGAAATTATAATAATCTGTATAAAATGAAGATGACATGCAAATATTAAACAAATCCGGACCTTTTGTCTGAAGATGGGAGGGACTTTGGAGGTTCTATTCTGATGGCAGGGTCCCATTCACCAGGTGGAAGGACGATGACTTCATCCAAGAACTCATCAATGCCAGCAAGCAGGTCTTGTCTGTCCTTGGCTTTGTACGCAATATCATGGAAAACCTTCATAATGAACATGTAGGTCAGTATCTAAATGTTCTATATCAAATTTAAGCAAAATAATTATAGGGCAGATGCTGAATTATATTTATTTCTCATACCTCATCAGACATAAGGGTGGCAATGGCTCTACCAATTTCATGATATGACTTGCCTTTGCCTTTGGGGCCGAGAAGAATAAAAAGGAACCTGTATGGAAGAATTCACATTATTGTTATATATTGCACATCTCAGAATCGTGTGAAATGGTTTTGAAGTGAATCTATTTGATGCTTTCATAAATGTAATGTAAGATATTTTAGTGTGGCAACAATCGAGGACATTTAAACATAACACTTGTGAAAATAATTGAAATTAAGAAGTTTAAAAAGAATGGATTAAAAATACAAATAAAAAAAGAGTACATTGTAAAATATATACAAGATTACACAAAAATGTATTGCCTTGATGACTGAAATGTATAATGAGTTGTATTTATTGTACATAAAACCATTAAATGCACACGAATAAATATTATTCAGAACATGGAGGCCGAGGCCTGTTCATAGTGACCTGGAGATTTCCTAGCTCTAATCACCATGCAGCTAATCAAATTCTTCATGACCTCACACTTGAGCTCCATCAAGGTCTGTCTCCATGAGCAGCCAAGGGTTTTAGATAAGGAAATATTTGGTGATGTCAGAGTTCTGAAGGTTGGTTTAGGTCATACCTGGTTGGAACTGGCACTTCTGTTAGTGCTCCCAGCATGACAGCCTGCTGCAGCCTCACAAAGGCCACAAAGGGTGCATCTAGGAAGTCCACTTCCCCGACTAGTACATTGGAGGCTTCGGCATCCCTGGGCAACTTCTTCATAAATTTGTTCTTCAGCTGAATGGACAGACATTGTAGAAAATTAATGAACCTAGCAAATACAGAAAAAAACGATTGCCAAAAGTCTTGGACAAAGAGTGTGCTCTGTTGTTCAACACACCAAAGCAAGACATAAATAATGGTAGATGTTTTCCAGGGAATGGCAACAAGTGTTCATTTGTCTAAATGAGGCTGCTGTTCAGCAAGTCCATTCTTTTAGTCCAGCATATCATTTCTTTTTCCACACAAAAACCATTGGTAACATTAACAATGTAGAGACATGATGCCATTCTAACAGTGTCATGCTCACACTGCTACTGATATACTGAAGGACAACTTCAAAGCTTACTTCTTTTGCTGCCACTGAACTGGTGCCAAATCTTACAATTTACAGGCTGAAGATAATTAGTACCCTGCAACTCCAACCGTGTCCACCCCCGTAACACAAAGTGGTGTTAGACAACTTATCTTCCATCACTGGCTCCAAGGTCATAACTGTTCTCGCCGTTTTTTTGTGAGCTGTTCATTTAGCACTATAATGACGTAACCTTTTAAACCTTTATCACTTTACCACTTTCTCTATGTTGACAGTGAACTTCAATAGCTGATAGGAATGTAACCCTTTAGTTGATGATTGTCTAAGGATAAAAATCTATTAACACTATTGCAATAAAACTGATTTCTTGCGACAGCAAGACTTATGTAAATCCTACACAGGATTACATTGATACCCTGCCATAAATGTCAGCTCGAGCTAAAATGGAAATTATTCAACCTAAATGGAAAAACTTCAACTGAAAGCACAGAACAACTTTCAGTCAATCTCAGAAAGTTACTATCTGCTATTGTACCAAGGGGCAGTGGAAGTGTGGCAAGAGTGGAGCAACATAATATACAGTACAGTCAGATTTACTGTTCGCTTTATTTCCCAAAGCCAAAGCACATAGTGGATTAGAGTGCTTCCAACATTTAAGGGGTTGTAACCCAAGTAACTGAAGAGCATTAAATTACAGAAACAGTGCCAGGATAACAGACTTTTACAGCGCAGGAACTGAAGTGTACATAGTGTACGTATTTATTTCGAAATAGCACTAATCTGACAGACAATAAGATTTCATTCATAGCATGAAGTATGCGTGCAGTTAAAAAAACTGTCCATACAGATCTGACATGAGCTATGGACACATCTGCAGGAAATACTTTTCCGACATGATAATGATGACATCAGGGTGCATCGTGGAGTTTTTTAGTGGAAGAACTGCACCATATCAGCATTAGTGTAACAGAGCTTACAGTGCCTGTTTAACACCCGAAGGCTGTGAGTTTAAGTTACCAAAACATGGGAAAAAAGAAACTGTAAATATGAAACATGACATTTGTTTTTAGGCACTGCACAAGTCTTATTCAAATAGAAAGCTTGACTTATGTACCTATATAATACTGCAAGTTTGGAGGTTTTTGGGATATTATGTATATCATGTTTATGAAGACTGGCTTATGACTTATCCCTATGATCCCTAGCAGCAGCAGAACAGAGATGTTGCCTTGACTAACCAAATGTTTATATTGCTAGTGCATAGTGGTGAGGGTAACCTTTAGATTTTCAGAGAATATACTGCATTCACAGCATCCTTATGTGATTAAGGTTTTGTACTAAATAGCAGTTATTTTACAAGTAGGTACAGGTAAGGTAAGGTAAGGTACTTTATTGTCATTGTATATAATACAATGAAATTTAGTTGCCAATTCTCAGACAGCAACAAGGGCATCTAAACATAAAAGTTAGAAGAAGAGGATTAAGGATAAATAGAGTACATCAGTTATCTGAATGCATTATTGAGCTGTGTATATTGCAAATAGTATAAAAAGATATATTCCACATTCTAAAGTGACATGGTACACTGTTGTGCGTGTCACAGCAAAGATAGGTTTAGTGTAAATTGTCTTAGAGAGTAGTAGCTAAGGATAGGTCCTTAGTCCTTAACAGTTATAGGGGAAAGGAGTAGTAACAAAGGATAGGTGAAAGGCAGACTATATATATTACACAAATACCCATTAGGAAATTGTAGCTAATAAGAAAAGTTTCTACTATTTTCCTAAATATGAATACTGTTACTTACAAAATTTGTCAAAGAACTGCTTGAAACTCAAAGTGATTTCAATTCAAAGTCATAAAATCTCTATATAAATAGTAGTATCTATATATAGTGTATCTGCTACATCACTAACAAGGAGGTTTTAAGTGTTTTAAGTGTATAAAGCTGTTCCACAGCATACTAAGATAAACATCATTCAACATAATTCTGCTAATGTGTAAGCAGCTTCCAAAAAAAGCAATTTGCACCTGTTTGGATGTATCAGTGTTGAATTTGAATTGAATTTCTTTGTCATGTCACACTCCACAGTGGTGGTTAATGGCCCATATGAACAAAGATACTCAGCGCTTTAAGAATTACTATTAATGTACTAATGCAAATAATGCACTATTTCTGTTTTTGCCTAGCATACTAGGGGCAATATATTCATTAAAATAATTCCAAAAAACTGTTATTTGTTTCATACAAATGTTTTTATATTCAAAGTAAATGGTGATATCAAACCCAATTCTGCTCTCTGAGATGCCCCAACCCCGTGCTCATAAGTAACTTGAAGGCGTTATAAAAATTGTGTGTGAGTTTATCCCAACAGAGGTAAACAAGGTCTCAGACTGAAAGCAAACAGTGACTAATTTTATATCAGACCTGTAGCAATAAAATAATGCATTTATTTACACATATTGAAAATGTCTGATTTGCCGATTTCCAGGACTGGATCACCACACGTAGCGGTAAAACAATTTAAACTTGTAAATATTTGGCACAATATAAGAAAATAGACATACCTGATCCTTTTCTGGCTTATCCGAGATATCATTCATGCTGCTTGACTTCAGGTTTCGATGTGCAGTAGCAGGACTACCTGAGAAAAATGATCAGTCCCGATATGGTTAGCTCATTCATCACAACTGGCAAATCGATGAGATTTCACGGCAAAACCAATGAGAAAGAGAGTTCAGCACAAACAAAGACCATTCCACCCTGCAAGCGTAGCTGGAGACAGGACCAGAAAGCAAATCCCAAGCTGTAGAGCAAAGGCATGCCATGTCTGTCATGGAAATCCAAATGAAATGACATAGGGAACACCTCAGAAACTGGACCATGCAATGCCAAAAGGGCAAACTGCCTCCTTTAAAGCTAACTATGCATGATAATGTGCAAGATGTGTCAGTTAACATGCAGAACATTACTTAGTAGGAAAGGACACACTGTTCCACACTCTTTTCTCAAAACATGAAATTTCTCACATACATAGGACTTCAGGTTATTTTGAGATTTAATTCAATAATTGGAATATTGGGAATACTTACTGGTAATGTGGACTGTACTGCAGATTAACCATTAAGCTATATGAACCAAAGACTAGTCTGCTATGCTGAGGGAACAAACTTTGGGAATATTTACACAGTTAGCAATGACTAATAATACAAAATTAATTAATAACACAACAATGGCATGGGTGACAGTTTGATGCAGACAAAACAAAACCTGGCCTCAGATATATCTGTTTAAAAATAGCAGAAATCATGCGTTTATTTGATACAAGGACAGATTTTTGTACTTTGATTTCCCAATCCAGTACTGCTGATAAACTCTGATAGAAATCATTGAGATGGAACGATGGAACGATGGAAAATTGTTATTGAATGACTGAGCTGAAGATCAAAGACCAACCTGCAACATGACCTCCTGTTATACAACAGACTGTTGGAGGAGATAATTATGATATCAACAGACAACAAAGCCTCGATTTATGACAACTTGGCAGGAAACGTTAACATTAACAACAGGGTTGAGTGCCTCGATGCAAAGGACACAAACACAAAACAGGATGGCCAAACTTTTAGACAAACAAATGAGTTATTAAACACTCCATATCACTCCACAGTGTAATAAAGCAAGCATGCAAAGGTAAGGACACTAAATGGCATGGAGTCTAATGAGGGATCCTTGAGCAGCCACCAGACTTACTAAGCCATCCTGTATTCGGGCTGCCCGAGGTTCTCAGATCTTCGTTGGAGCCAGGTGCTGTTAGACAAGGCACTGAGCTCTCAAATGAACTATGAGCTTTTTTGCAGCGAGGAACAGGGAGAAAGAAGTGAAGCAAAGTGAAGAAAGGCACTGTAAAAAGCCAACGCAGTGGTGTTAAGATTAAGTTGCATGAGTATGAGAACATGGAGATGCCTGTGATTTTGTGAGACACCTGAGTAACTTGTTTACTGGGTTAATCATCATTTGAGCTTGCAATACTGACAGATAAAGTAAAAAAGTGTTTGGGAAAAATTACATAAAAATTTAAGCGTGTAACAAATAAAAATGAAAAAAATGGAAGCCAACAGAAGAGCAATGAACACCATTCTAGCTAAAGATATATTCCCTCAGTTGTTTTTTTTTATTGTTAATTATGGAAGAGAAGTGGTAGAGAGTGATGTCACTCTCCTATAGCTTTAAGTTGAAATTAGGATCTGGGATCTGCTGCTTGTGAAAGCCATAACATGATTTATATCATTTTCATACTGGTCAAACTATTTTGTGCCAATAGGATGGGCTCAGGGTGATCCTGGAAGAGATCCCTGACATCATCAAAGGCTAAAGTGGATCTGTTAAGCAGAAGAGTGGACTCAAACCATGTCAGCAAAATGTCCAGCCAGCATAACATACCTACCATGAAGCTTTTCCCCATTAATTGTACACCTGTCTTTATATGTAATATTAAAGGTCAACTTCCATTAGTATTGACCTGAAATAAGAATGATCAGTGGAAAGCAATATATAGTTCACTGATATATTAGATCATAAAGTTTTGCTTTACACAGCACTAAAGCAAATGTTTCATAGGGACGAGTACTTTGCCTAGGTCATTGCCTTAATGACAATGATTAGTGTTACTAATCTAAAGCTAATAATTGACTGAGATTAACCCATACATAACAAGTTACATTCCCAACAACATCATAAAACTTCTTATTGATTGCAGAATGTAAAACATTAATACACAGAGAGAGAAACTTTCATTGAAGGAATACTCCAGACTTATTTAATCTAATGTCTATCAGCCTCATGTGTAGTGTGTAAGACATTTCCCTGAACAATAACTTCAGCATGGATTTTTTTTTGTTGGAATAAAAACATTTTACTCACATATAAGGGCTGCTACACCCCATAAATAAACATTAAAATATGCATAAATGTATCAAAAAACAAAAACACAAAAAAAACCTGTCACAATCTTAGGGTGAAAATACATGAGAATGACTTCCTAAAGCTGGTCTTGTGTAGTTTTGGCCAAACTTCCAAAACTAGAGCAAATAGTGATCATTGTGATTCATTAAATATTAATAATCACAATAAACACAAATTCTTTTCTCTGAAAAAGTAGTTGCAACTTTGGATATACAAAATACTAAAACTAATTATAGAGAAATCTTTGAATGAAGTTGAACTTTGAACAAACATGTGAAAGTTCATGGAAATTGCAACAACTGCCCATGAATTTCATGTAAACCTGTTTCTTTTCTAATTATAGTGAAATGTGTTGAAATTGTCTGTGGCAATCGTTCCTACACTATACTACAGAGGCAATGGATTGAGATTAGGTTAAAAACGCTGAAGTATCCCGTCAAACACTATTAAAACAGGACAGAGTTTGTTGTTCCTATTTAGTACTAAGGACATTATTTGCTGAAGAAACGTATAAATATAAAGATGAGCAATGTATAAAGTTTTAGTGAGCAGGTTTTTGATATGCTTATTGGAAAAACTAAGCCTGCTTCACAGTGCTTAGGTAAGCCTTAAATTCTACAGGTAATAAAAAGACATTAGCATGATTAATTAAATGAAAGCTTAAATGACTTTCATTTATGGTGATTAGTGAATTAATCAACACTGCACACTGGGACATTAAGGCTTAGCTGTACAAAATGACCTAAAGTAATTAAGTCAATAACTACAGCGTTTTGTGGCCTGCAGTTCACACAGATCTCTATATATTTATCATCGGATAATGTCTATTTACTGTGTGATTTCAAATAGGAAACATTTATCCTTTTTAGGTGTATCAATTAAATTAGATCTAATATTTATAATCTTGTTTTATTGTGCAAAGAATTGTCTTATGAAGGTAAGGACGGTATAGAAATGCATAACAAAGGAGGAAAAGTAGAATAAAGACTTTATTATTAAGAACTGCACCAAACTGACACCTGTATTACCATTATCCGTGTTGGAAAACATCCTACTTGCACTGGAGACCGTCTTGCCGATGTCGGCCAGGGAGCGCAGGTTGGATTTCTTGGTTTGGTGACGATGCTTCCTCAGCAAGGTATAGGTGACTTTATCCCTCAAGTCTGCCTTCAAAAGGCCGGTATCAATCTGATTGTCTGTAATCATCTCTGAGAAAAAAGAGAGAGAAAGAGAATACAGTTTGTCTCATTTATTTCAATTCATATTGAGATGTTTTGAATAGGTAATCTGAGCAGTGTTTCACAACTATGAAGCCTCACAAAAGAAGATCTTTGGGTGTGGTGCCCAACTATCTAATCTAATCTATCCATCCATCCTCTACACCACTTATCCAACTGGGTCATGGGGAACCTGTAGACTTTCCCAGGAGACTCAGGGCACAAGGCAGGGTACACCCTGAACAGCACACACACTCACACACCTGTTCACAAACTGTGGATAATATAAAGATGCCAATCAGCCTACAATGCATATGTTCGGGCTGTGAGAGAAAACCAGAGAACCTGGAGGAAAATTTCTAGGGCATAATAATAATAATAATAATAAGAAGAAGGACTATAAACTCAGCTGAGCTCATCCTATCTGTATTCGAAGGCTCTACTGAAAATTCACTAATGGGGCAAGTCTGTTATCTTCATGGGGCTACAAATGATATTAACAATTTGAATTCAAAGATTCCTCTCACTAATCAAATAAGTAATAATAGGATAACAGTATACTGTTACGAGGTTCTTATTATTCATTATTTTTCAGGAAAGGGTTGTTAGAATGTTTTTAACACAAATGTGAATAAACACACCACAGCATGTTTCTTTTGACATCGTAGCCATTATGCATCTAGTGCAAAACTAAGGACAAAGAAATGCTACCAAATGAAGGCAGAGAATTGTGCACAAAATTGAATTTCTGCTTAAACATTGGCTTCTGTCCTAGTTAGAGATTTTGCACAAAGAATCAGAGGATCTTCCCAACCTGGTGTTTTGCTTAACAAGGCGCTTTTGTCCAACATTATGCAATTTTATGCAACTAATGGCCTCTGCCCAACCAGAAGCTGGGACTTAACTGGAGGTTGGGAACTGGCCAAGACTAAATTAGAGAGAGAAAAAAATAGAAAGGGGTTTCAAGAACCAGAGCCATAATATGCAGGTAAACTTCTCCAAAGACTCCTTGCAAAACTAGAAGATTAATAATACAATTATTCACTATAATGCTTTACTCACCCACAACCTGAGGCAGAGTGGAAGCTTCCAGATCCAGCATGATGGTACCTTTCTCTATACATGTTCGGAGTTCAAACAGACTGTGCAAGGAGAGCGTCGCCACGTGAGGTTTGCTCCAGCGCTCCCCACCCTTTTCCACCTTTTCTTCAAACTTAATCCACCTGAGAAAGAGGCAGGGACATGAAAATCAAACAGTGAACTGTTCCTCTGCACTACCATCTCCAACCAACAGCCATGAATAAGCAATGAACCTGACTGACTTCAAGCTACAGTTGGAATTGTTAACAATGTAAAGGCTTCTATCGTAGCTAATCTATACTTTTAATAACCTAATTCACATTTGCACTCAACACTCTTTACATGCATTTCATCTGCAGTTGTTGAAATTTGAACATTATCCCCTCAGCATGAAAAGCCCCATAGCCATACACACACAGCATCACTAATCTCATTATAAAAGCCCATAAATATTATTCATTTCCAGATTCTCACTGTAGCTCATGCTGGCCAAATAATTTTTTGGCACTACCTTTCAAAACCTGCTTAATTGTAATGAAAGGCGTAAGTAACACTTAACATGATTTGTGACTCTACACATGTCTTAGTGGATGTCCTAAATTACAGATGCTACAGTCAATATAAATACCTGTTACACATAAACCTAGCTCCTCAGTGTACAAAACAAGCTTAGCATCTTGAAGCAAGCAGCAAGCTGAGGAGCTGCTCCAGCTCCATTTATTTCTCTGCACTGCATTGGATTATTACATGCTGACACCTTTTTTTAAGTATTTTTGCTTTAAAAAAAGTATTTAATTGCTTAAGTATTTTGCTTAAATGTGATTGCAAACTATTAACATATACAGAAAACTTTTCAGAAAGTGTATGACATCAATATATGCATAACAATAATAACATAAAATTATATGAATTATATCAATAAGAATTTACATTGCTGCGCAAATGCCTATGGTACCTTAAATTTTATACAAATGTGTCCTCTATGTTTATTTTATGCTTTCTGTATATGTGGTGCAGTAGAAAGCACATTTCCAAACATGTTACCTGCTGTAAATACAGGCTCATTGCAACTGGACAACTGAAGATTGGACCTTATGACTGTCCAATCTGTGTGCCCACTATAGTCTCAGTTTTCTGATTTTGACTAACAGGCTTGAAAACAGGTTTGGTCTTCTGCTGTTGTATTGCATCCAACTCTAGTTTCTACATGCTGTGTGCTTTGAAATGCTTTTCTGCTCGCCACATTTGTAAAGAGTGCTTATTTAAGTTACTGAAGCCTGGCCTTTCTCTTCTGACTTGTTTCATGAGCAAGGCATTTCTGCCTGCAGAATCGTGTGGGTCAGTGGATGTTTTTTGTGCTACCAATCTACTAAAGCCTTCTCTGATTCACATGCATCTAATATGAGTACAGCTATCATAGAAAGTCATTACCTTTTTGTTTTCACTGGTAGGAGTTTGCTCAGATCAGAAGTTTTTCTAATGCTCAAACTAGTCCATCTGGCACCCACAACTATACCAAAGTCAAATTTAGCCAGATCAGATTCCCCCATTCTGACACTGTTCAGGCTAATGTTCTTTGACATGAACATTACCTAATATTCTTGATATGTATGTATCTATATGAAATCATTCACTGTGCTGCTGCCACATGATTGTCTGACTGGATAACTCCATGAATGTAGGTGTACAGGTGTTTCGGATCCCAATTCTGTCACAAGATCTGTGTATGGGACTATTTATCTATTATGTCAAGCAGAAATAAAATGGGAACTGGGAACTACTGCTCCTGTGGTCTAATTTAAATGAGTGAATTTAAAATGTAGTCAACCACCATTATGTAAAAAATGTACACTGAGTTCTTTTTTCAAAAGAAAAGCAATAATGCTCTGCTCAGCCTGAGTGGTACAACTTAGCATATTGGCATCAAACTGTCACTGGCAATGAGCCACAGACTCAAGATGTTTTATTCATGAGGTTAGCAGAGCTTCAAATGTGCTGCTGTACACAGTCCATTCATCACGTTGTGCTTTTTAATGAGTAATTAATCTTCCGTCTGTAGATTTTTATTTTTGTTCTCTAAACAAATTGGCAACTTGGGTTAACATTTTCTTGCTAAATAAAAATCTGTGTAATATCCAACAATGTTCAAAAGAATTTCTACAAAAAAAGCTTTAAGACAAATGTTTTATCTTGTTGTTTCATGAGTAATTAATGAGTAATTACACTTTTTCTTTCTTTCTCAATCCAAATTCTTAATGTTTTCATTGTCAACTTGGGTCAATTTGTTCTTGCTAAAACCTCAAACTTTTCATAAATATGTCTATGTAAGTCACTAAAATTAAAAAATTATGGGAAATGTTTTTTGTAACACTTTTATTTTTATTTTTTTATTTTATTATTTCTCATTTTTTCTCATCTTCGCAAACTTTCATTAAACAGCCAGTCAGAAGTTTAAACAGTCTTACCTGGCTGTCTCCTTCCATTCCATCTCCTGGCCATCCTCAGCGAGGAGTTCATCCAGTTCTGTGAAAAGCTGCGGAGGCGCTGGCCCGTCATCATCCTCTCCCAGGATGAAGCGAATTCGTTCAGCTGCTGGAGAAACTGTGAGGGAGAAAATACTTTTGCTCAGAGGTTGATGAGGATGTCCAAGGACGTTTGGCTCACCTTGATCCCCTAAACCATTGGGCCTGACTTTAACAACAGGTTCTGAGTCAGGTGAAGGAGGAATCTTCACATCAGAAATATCCTGCTCTGCACCATCTTTCTCATCTTTCTGATCAGTCACCGTTTCCTGTTTCTCCTCTACCTCGCTTTTCTCCACATTATTATTATCCGATATAGTTTCCGGGTCATTCTCAGGTGTCTCCATCTTAAAACCCTGGGAAAAAGGTTTTGCTCCAAGTGACAGCTGGATCTGACTTGGTGAGGATGACTGAAAGAGGGATGGAGGTTCAACTAAAAATCCTCCAATCCCTAAACAAAGTGCACTTAGACCTTCATTAGAGTCTTCTGAGTTGTTTACTGTCTTCTGTCCTCTATTAGAGCGCACTGACACCTCAGTGGTTAAAAATCAGGGTCCCCTTGTTCCCTGACTGCAATATAGCCCACCCCATTTGCTTCTCCATCAGGACCCCCCTTTCTCATTGGCCCACAAGTTCTGGTACACTGCCCTCAGTCCCTCATTAACAATTAGGAAATGTTTCCCGAACAGTTCATTCTGTACAAAAAGGCTTTGCTTACCTTCAATTTTGTCTTCTAATTTGAATATTAGTCAGGCGTCAGTGCTCGCTCAAATTGTATTACAACTTTCAATACAGTGAAGATGAGAACGCAAAAAATGTGAAAGGACTAAGTGAGGTAAAGGAATGGGAATAGGAAAGGTGACAACCATTATGTTAATTCTTCACAGCTAGAATAACCGGCACTTTCCTATTCTTAAGCTTCTTAACCAGCTACATATTAAAAAATTAGGAATTACAATGTCAGTTATATACAGTAGTTCAGTAGTTGCACTCTACAGGTTCTTCATAAATAAGACTAAAATAATCAAGCTTAGATTGATTACTTGAAATTGTTTGTTTAATCACTGGCAACATTCTTCAAATTCCTCAGACTCTGGGATTAAGGATGCTCTTGAAATACTAGAACGATAGATTATTCTAATATAATAAGAACTAGCATTATTCTAATTGAACAGACATACAGGATACAGAAATACAGGAATAATTAGGAGGGGCATTACAAGTTTTTTTGTTTGCTTGTTTTTTGAAAGCTTGCCAGAACGTTCACAGGGATTCTAGTTGAAACTAGAGGAACCCACAAGGGACGTGACAAAAAAAAGTCCTGCAAGCAGGAGGTTTTTACTTTCATGCGGGCATGAGCAAGTAGTCAGATTGCGGGCATTGCCATTTGAATGTGACTCCTAGTGTCTTGCAGAATAGACCACGCCCACTTTTAAATATTTTAAGCATTATTGCTTAATGCCCCGAACTAATACAAATACAAATTTTGTGGTCTTGTCCAGTTCTAAAAAGAAATAATAATCTTCAGGTTCTTTGTAGCACTGAGAATTTGAAGGCCTACAAAACTCTTATCAATCATAGTTATAATATGTGTAATGATTGTGTAATATGATATCAAAACATCTCCCAAGTATGACAGCTCATCAATGAAATCTTGAGTAAAGCTATTGTTATCTTTATGTTGATCAGCTCAACTTCAACTCAATATTGAGCAACTGAGATAATATATTGTAGACAATTTCTAAACAGGTTTACTTGATACAATGCATGTAAAATAAGTAACATCCCTCTCGATTAAATTCTGTCGCATCACCATCTCTCCACTAGCTTTTATCTGCTGTTGTTGATTTGACCAGCTTCACCATGTGACACACCATGACGTTGCAGTTTAAATGCAAATGAAAATGTTAGTAACAGAGTTGCATGTTAGTGCTAAATTCCAAATTATTTTGGGTGCTGTTAAAAGAGTGAAGAAATTATTAGCCAATTGCTTTGGCCTGGAATAAATAAGTAAATTAATTACAAAAATTTCCAAGGTATGATATCAAGATGGAGATGAATATTCATTACATGTCAACAACAGTACAACAGGTGGATTGGATACTGCTGAAAGATTTATGCTTGTCAGCACATTTTTTGGTCTTCTGTGGCTTGGTGTAACGTCTCATCAATGAGTGTAATGCAAAAACTAAAGCTGTACTGAAATGAGCTCAAAAGAATGTGTTTCATACTATAAGCATGGAATCAATATGAACATTGTTTTAAACCATTTTGCTTAATGAAACCGATAATTGATGATTAATCACAGCAACAGATTAAAAGATACAATCTGTTACAGCAAGACTCATTTAGGTCACTTAGCTGCTTGTCCCCAAACACTGTCCCCCCGCACTGCATACAGACCATATCACTATGGATGCCACGCACTGAGCCTTAGAAAAAAGTCGTCTCACCCAGTTACTAAACAAGGCTGCCATAGGGACGGTTTGAGGGGAGGGAGCGAAAATGGAGAAGAGCGAGTATTTCAATATGGGCAACTGAACAGGGAGAGAGCAAAGCACGAAAAGGAAGAGATGGGAATGAAAATCGCATCGTTCAAATGCATTTCAATGCTTCAGTCTTAGTCGCCAAGAGCCACAGGCCTGCACAAAGGGGACATTGTCCTTGAAACCGGGGGCTCATGGGAAGCGCAAGGGGAGGGAGAGAATGCCCACTGACCAAAGTAGGGCTTAGTGGAGCTGCCACTCCAGTTGGAGAGTCTCAATCTCGCTAAAACCTCCCAAACAACTACTACCTCTACTATACAGTAAATGCAGCTGCATTCTTCAGCTGTGGCATCAACATCTACATCTAGTAAATACTGAGAATGTGTTCATCTGAGAATTCTCACTAGTCTTGCATTGATGATTAAAGAACATCATCGCTATGAGATTCAGGACAAACATGCTGAACGCTAGATTAGGGGTTTGATGAGAGCGATGATGTGATTAGTGTTAACATGGTGTACTGATCCTCATCATCAATCCACAATCTATGTAACAATTACAATTTCTATTTATTAAAGAATGGTTTGTACTTATTTTATCTGTTTATAGTTACACTTAATGTTGTGGAACACACATGAAACAAGTTGTTTCGTGTTATCTCTTATTAAGACAGCATTACACACTGATCCCCGCACCAGCCTCTCTCCTTTTTCCATTATTATAACCAGAATAGAAATGGGAAAGTGCAACGTCTTTTCCTAAAGACTGTTCCTATCTCTAACTATTACAATGCGCTTGCATTTCACCATATCAATGACTTTTTTCTTTGATAAATACTAGCACAATTCAATCTGTTTATTATTTGTCTTAGATTACGTGGAGCATTTACTAAACTGGGGAGAATCCAGAACTGAACCAGACATACTTTGACTCCACCATATTCATAATCCTGATGTGGAGTCTAATCATGGATAAAGCCTGCATAAATAAACAGGCAAGCATTGCAAATAAAAGATAACAGGAAGTCTAGGTGCTCTGAAATCCATCTCCATGTTTAAAGCCATGTTCCAGTTGTCTGTTAAAACACTGTACATCTCCTGGCTGGAAATAAATAGGACAAGGACACTGGCATTGTATCTTGCTCCTGGCAACACGAGCTGCCTGGAAGCATGTGATTAGCTACATATCATGACACAAAAAGACTTGAAATTCACTTCCGATTCAATTCACTGGTCCACATTCACTGTTTACCCTGTGAGAGGTAGAATTAACAAAAAAATAAAAAATAAAAAATAAGGAGATAAAATACAACAGATTTTAGCACTATTGCAAAATAAATAAATAAATGACAAATAAATAAGAAATTTAAATTACATTTTCACTGAGGTCTACAGGTTCAGACATTTTGTACATTAAGCTACAAGAAAGATTAAAATTAATTAAAATAAAATAAAATTATTTTAAATTAATTAAAGTAAATTAAATAATTTTCCATGATTTTAAACGTCTAAAGTCTTGGGCAAAAAACCAAAGGTGTAAAGCTGATATTTACAAAATGTGATGTTCTAGTCATGTGTGCACATAAAAAAGTGAATTTTATACAGGAAAATATGTGTATACATGAAATTAAACATACTGACTAAAAATATCCAGCTGGTTTAACACCTGTAATAATTTTGTGGTTTAATACTGAACTGAAGAGAGCATTTTACAAGACAAATAAATCTGTTACATACTGCATCAGCTACTTAGTTTATCTCAAGTCCTGTCCTTCATCAGAAAGGTTCTAATTTACATCCTGATGAATTTTTCATCAGCAGCCTTGTTAGTATTTTTTTTAGATCTGTCATGTTCTGTGTGTTAGATGGAGAAAGGAAAGTACAGAACCCATTTGAGGTGTCACATGCCTATGATCAGTGGCTCTTGTCTTTTGTTTGCAGCACAATGGTACAACATTGAGGCTGGCGATTGTTCTTTCAGCTCATGCCCACCCAGTTACTGCTTATTGCATCCTAACACTGGCTAGGAAGCAAATACTCAAAGTCTACATAAAACAGGGCACAAACATCCACTAGTGCTAGGGTGATCATGCAAGGCCTTTCTCTTAAAATTGTCAAAATCTGTCAGAATTTGTCAGAATTGTCAAAATCTTCTACTTTTGGCATTTCCTAAATATATTCCTCTTATTAATGTTGATTTTGACCACTTCATTAACAAAATAAATGTACAGGACTAGTAAATTGGATCAAAATAATACAGCAATGAATACAGTCCATATAACCTCACATCAACATAACCATAAACTACTACCATAAACTATACATCCAGACAAGCTACTGACATAATAAACAATAATGCTCTCGCATGACATAGAGTGTACAAACTACTGTGATATAAAAACAATAAAATTGTTAATTATTTTCCTATAAAAGCACTCCCACCTCAGTGTGCAGCTTGTGCAGCAAACACTTGGAACAATTCACCAAAACAAAATCCAAGTAATGATGCTAATAACATTTTAAAAATCCTAAAATAATACCACAATTCTCTTTCGCAGAATAAATAATGAAATCTATTTTCCAGGGCTAATATATATGTTTAATTATCAGCCACCAGCAGAGTAACAGGAAATGCATGGATCTACTAGTATACAGATTATGACCTGTAAACCTGACTGAGCTTCCTGTTTTAGATTTTAGATAAAGAGAAAATGCAGTTTGGGTTTGAGTCAGTGAGGCATTCGGTCTTTCTAGCCAGACACTGCACGCTTTGGAGCCACAGCAGGATGCAGAAGAAGGTGAGATTAACTAATTACAACCTGCGGTTAGGAGAAGGATGGACTGCTTTAAAGAGGATTAACTCGAGCTAAATGCCAGTGACACACTTTAAACATGAGCAAGGCTGACGACACAAAAAACACAACTTGGACACATATAAGACAACTTAATCCAGCAGCTATTATGCAATTAACTTTTATATTATTATTCAATGCATCAAAGTGGAAAAGCAACAAAATGACTGAAAGCAAACTGTGAAAATTGATAGGTGGCTCTCAGGTGGCTCTCATTTGTTTTTGTTATTATCCTCTCATGAATCTCAGCTATTACTCAATTCTGCAACTGGCTTTAAGTCACATGTATCTTGAGCAACATGGCAGTAAAGCGTATATTTATTGCTTAACATTATGATATTAAACTGGCAAAATATATTTCAACACTTTCTGTGAAATCTAGAGATCTGCATCACGTCAACAGGTTAATCTTTATTCACATATAAACCAGAGCCTCATCTATTTCGGACTTCATCCTCCGATAATTGAGGGATGCTTGTTAATGGTTAATTAACATTAATGTTAGCTTTTCTGCTTAAACAGAATGCAACAACAGCCTCATAATGTGCTGTGTGCACTCTGTGTAAATACACATAAAAAATAAGATGCACCAGCACCACAACTTCATACCACACCATATCATGGTGTTATTTTACACAGCAATTAGCCCCGATTACTACAGCTCACAAAACTCACCCCAGTAACATGACACATGGTTCACTGGTCAATTAACTTAATCTGATTTTACTGGTTTGTGCTTCTTTTATTCATTCTTCATGTCTTAGTGTAATTATATGATTATATGTTGTTACGATGCAGCTTAAGAAAAGCTTTTTACAGTAAAGCTAAAGTAAGTGATTTTATTTGTGAGTTTTAGAATATAGATGAAACATGATCCAATTCATGATCCTTTGTAACTCAACAAGCTGCGTTGTTTTGTCTTCAACTTCTATTTTAACTTCAATTTCAGAGAAGAAAAGCTGATGAGGAAACAACTGTTTGCAGCTGTTATAATGTAAGTGCTATCAGGAAGTATCTCGTCTTGTGGATGTTCCATAACATTAATCTTACAATAAACAGTAGAAAAGCATGATATCATTTGTTTCTCATTCAAGCAGACATTAACACAAAATCAAGCCAACTTTGTAATGTGATTTTTCAAAATCACCACACATTTTTCCACAGATCTGGGCCAAGATGTGTCCTGTGAATCAAATCTTTTGGCTGCAAGAATCACAAAAACAATTACAAAAGTAAGTGAGTGATTATTATATAAAATTTTTAATTGTTAGAAAATCACTGTGATTAAGGATGGATAAAATGTTTCAGCTATATCAGGGCAAACTGTCAGAAAAAAAGGGCGTGGCCAAAATAAGTCTTCTTCTTCTAAATAAGGGGCCAGTTAAAAAAAAAACTTTGTCTGCCTAAAACTGTCTAAAATCATTCTAGCTGAATGTTATTTCCTCACAAAGTCAGTGTCATGCTTGCTCTTATGTCTAATCAATTAGATTT
This sequence comes from Hemibagrus guttatus, assembly GCA_033459395.1. NCBI lineage: Eukaryota > Metazoa > Chordata > Actinopteri > Siluriformes > Bagridae > Hemibagrus > Hemibagrus guttatus. The sequence continues at coordinate 11,632,440 of JAUCMX010000021.1, forward strand.
GTGCGGTCAAAATGTCAGATCAAGCAAAAAATGTAAAACTGAGAATAACATTTAAAATAGTCAATAATATTATATATTTATATGGAAAATATATGTTATTAGAAATAATCAGGATTGCATTAGATAATCCTAAGCTACTTAAACAAGTGAGAAAGGCAAATATGTAATGAATGTGACAGACCCAAATGATTACGTGCCTCTTGGGGTGAAAGTTTAATAATTTATATGGATGAAACTGAGCTTACCTGGAAAAGAACTGCTTCCCCATGTGTTATCTATAATTAAACAGAAAAAAGACAATGATTTACATGTAAAAATGACTGCATGGGTTAACATCTTCCCCTGTTAACAAGTTAAATGTATGTCAATGTAACAACGTCAATGTAATTCTGGCATATTTCTGAACAGTACAAACAATTAACGTAAAAACACTGAGCAGCAGCTCTAATATTCATTTACATTATTTTTAAATTATAGTTATACAATATAGCAATTGAGGGTTAAGGGCCTTGTTTGGAGACCCAGAAGTGGTAGCTTGGTGGTCCTGGGATTTAAACTCACAACCTTCTGATCAGTAGTCAAACACCTTAACCACTGAGCCACCACTTCCTCTATAGTCTGCAGTGAAGCTAGTACAAAATGCTCCTACATGAATCGATTCAAAGCCTTCTTTCAGAGGAATGTCTTGCTTTCAAACCAGAGATTTTTCCCACACAGTGAACAGCTTTCAATGATATCTGTTTTTGTTATAGGATACATATAAACCCTCTACTAGGACTCGGTTACAATAGCAGCCTTTTATTTCATGAAAACAAAAAGAAGGAAGGCATGAAATTTTCCCCATGTCTTTAGAGCAAGCGCAAATCTGTATGACTTCTTATAGGAATCAGGGCCAAACAAAGTGGAGATTGAGTTTCATTCATGTATAAAAGAACAGATTGAAACCTACTGTAAGAAAAAACCAAAATACAGCACCTAAAATACAGCAGATTACAATACTTATACTTATAATAATACTTATATACTTATATATGTACAATACATATACATGAGCTTTAAGCGTGAAAGAAGCTCAGTTAGCATCAATGTCCTCACACAAATACTAATGCTAAACATTTCCATATATGAATATTATTTGTTTATTTTTGCACTGACATACAGGTTTAAAGCCGAGATCTTAAAATAGAATTTCTCAGTGTTTTCTTAATTTTTTCAAAAAGATTAACAAACTAATACAAACAAATCATTAGCAGGTAACAGGAAATGTTTTCGCTACAAAACATGCATCTTAAGCTAGCCAGCTAGCAAACACAGCTGATTGTTGTGGTATATATTTCCTAGTTTGGCTACTAAATGAACTGTTGAGGATATAACCATGCGGATATAACCTTCACTTCACTTTTGTCAACCTGTGAAAATGCCAGGCTAATGAAACAGTTAGCTAACTAGCAAGCAAGCTATGTGCTAACATCACCTACAGTACAATAAACCACAGCTGACATTTATTCAACATATATATCAACAGATTTGATAGGCAAATCTTTATAGTCTCCTCTTTAAAAGAAATGAGGTCTGAGGGACAGTGTTACAGGGTCCTGTGTCTGCAGTGTGCACTTTTGTCAGCTCATATTAGCATAATATAGCAGCTTGCAGTAGCATAGTGTAGACAGGATGAAGAAAACGGGTGAGATTAGGATGGACTGCGAACATGAAGCCATTTCTAACTTGCAACACTTACAAAAACCCAAAAGATAAATTACTTCTGGTCTCTGGCGCATTATCAAATTAAAACACAAATATATTTTGAATTCTCCCGTATACTACAGTGCTTTACAAAGTGTCAGTTGCAAACTATTCCCGTTTTAGGCAGATTTACTACTTCTTATGTTGTGGCTTTTAATAGAGGAAGATTGATAACCAAAAACAAGCATCCAGATCACACATAACAACCAGGAAGCAATCCATCTAAAGACAAATGTTCAACTGTGTACACAGAGGATTTAGACTACAGAGGGTCAGTGGCATGAATCCAGCACATTGTTACTGCTCCGTTTGGGCTGATCCTCTCTCTTATAATATCAGTTTCCCAGCAAAAATCACCCACTTGGACACATATACCAAAGTCCTGATGAGACAGGAGACATGGACTCAAGACATGAAGCTCATAGGGCTCAGTGAGATGCCGATAAAATATCAATATAATGATAAATTATAGCATGATATACTTTTTTGAGATATTGAAAACGTTTGTTACTGGACACTGCTGATATGGTAAAGATTTTGTATTTATTTTATTTTATTAAATGTCAATTTATTTTTATAACCTTTTTTAGTGGTAAAATGTTCTTTTTTTCATTTGGGGTGAAAACTAATATATATTGTATTTCATGCTACTTATTGTGGATTGTAATGCATTGGATTGTATGTGAAATGCCTCTGTGGATTGTGATATGATATTTTTTACATCGCCCCCCAATAACACCTTCCAAGATCTCAAGCAAACCCCTCAGATAGATGAGTGTGAGGACTAATATTTTTCTCCCTTTATCCTCCTCCTCTCTCCTCCACTTTCCTCCTCTCTCCTTCCTTATCCTTCACCCTTCTACCCTCTACTCTATTCTCCTGCTCTCTACTCCTGATCCCTTATCCCCAATAGCCATCAGAACAATGTATTAACACTAGGTATCCAAACTGACTGAAACGCTTAGTAATCTCTCTCTCTCTCTCTCTCTCTCTCTCTACACAATTTAGACTTAACTCTATGACTCACATCAGGTAATTAGCACCTAGTTAGAATAGGTCACTACTTACACACAGGGGCCTTCATTCCTGTCTCTCCAAACACACTTATACCGTACATAGACTGGATATTGGCTGTGACTAGCAGCCAGCAGTGTCCTATGGGGGGGGTGTGTGTGTGTGTGTGTGTGTGTGTGTGTGTGTGTGTGTGTGTGTGTGTGTGTGTGTGTGTGTGTGTGTGTGTGCATGCACCATGAGTGTGTGTGTTCACTGAAGAAGCAGGTGATGATGTGAGCTGACGGTTCTTACTGAGCGGTGCTAATATGAGCTGACAGTGCTTACTGAGCAATCTGAAAGTGTATGTGTGTGTGTGTGTGTGTGTGTGTGTGTGTGTGTGTGTGTGTGTGTGTGTGTGGGCATTGTATCTCTTTATGGCGACCAAATGTCCTTGTAACAAAAGGAATATGTGACCCTGTCAAAACATTTAGTTCCCATAAGCACTGGTCGGGACACAGAGCTCTGATATCAAAATTGTATTAAATTGGAAAAATGGAATTGATGAATCCTAAACATTTTCTCTCAGAAATGAATTTTGTCAGAACAACATGCTGAATGTGGTTCAAAAAAGTGTGTGTCAGTGTGTGAGAAGTGAACTCAGTGCTAACATGCCCAGCACTTACCAGTCGGTTTGAGGATGCTGCTGCTCGTTCCCTCCGTTTGCTCTGTCACTTTTTCCTTCCTCTCCTTGTGGCTGGTGCGCCGGCGATGGCGTCTCCGTCGTCTGTAGCTCTTCGGTACATGTACGCCAATGTAGATGGTGTGGTGGCCTGTGTGAGAGAGAAACAAGGGGAAATAAGACAGACGTTTGAGCTAACTTTCCTAAAAGCAAGGGAGGACAAAAATAACTGTTGAACACTAATGCAAGATACACATTTTGCTCTGTTACAGTTACAGCATGCCATATACAGAGTCCACATATATTTATTCTAACTGTCAGCAATGTACTGTATGTCCTATTGACCCAAGCGTTACAATTGCAAAACATTTTTGTATACATATATCTCACCAGCTCGTTTTATAATCTTTCCACATCTTGTTGTGTTTTGTTTCATTTATGTAACAAAAAACACAGTTCTTCCTTGTAAGTAAAGAGATGGAAATCCATCCACCCAAAGAGGATCTATTATAAATTGCACAAACCAGAATTAACAATTCTTAACACAGAGCGCTATGAATTCGCCTACTAAATAAATCACACAAAAAATGCCATCCTTATTACTCTCATCCTTAAGACTCTCATCTTATTACTCTCAGTGAATTTTTGATATTTAAAGTACTGGCCAAAAAGCAGCTGCTCTCCAATGATACAAATTCTCAGGATGAAAAACAAACTACCTATAACATAATTAAAAGAAAGTTTACAGCCATTTATCCTAACGATAAGCAATTCTAAAAGAGGAAATGACGTACGAGACCTTGAGGTCAACAGCTGGGTGTCAGTTGTTTCCTCATGGTCTACTGGGAGAGCCATTTGGTGTTCTGTCCAAAGTGAGGATGTAAATAAATGCCAACTACTTCCTTCGCACAATGTATACAGGAAATGGCTTCATCATTCAAGAAGACATCCGGAGAAAAATGGTCTGCTCCTCGTTAAAAGGGCCTGCTGCTGACCGTCTAAGCAAATATTTTAACTGCGGGGACGACATCAGGCTTTATCAGGTAGCGGTGAACTTTTGATGCTTAGGTTCTTCTCACTGAAGCACATTCCATCTTTCTGTGCATAACCTTTGAGGATATACAGAGGCACACTGACGACACACTGCTTCTCCACTCTGTTTTGACAAGTAGATCCAAACGAGATGATGAAATGAGTACTTGACCTTGGAAAAGCTAGAACGCATTGATTGTTTGTTTTGCTTGTTTTGTTTTATTAAAACATACTCCTTCCGGAGATTTCTTATCATCATGTATGCAACAGATTATCTATCACACCAGCCTCCACACACTGGGAACATTTATCATGCACATGTGCAACTGCTATTCCCTAGGCAATGTTAAACCAAGACTTTATCTTTAATGACAGATTACATGTTTTGTATGTGTTCCTGTTAGAAAGTACTTTTTTCTAATTACATAGAGATGGAACAGGGAACAAGGGGCCATGTGTATTTACTATGTATTGTACTGCAGTAAACAGTGTTCATGTCATAAAATAAAGCGGGTTAATAGTGAAATAAAGCGTGTGGCTGAAACCTTATCGGAGCTTATCGAGTGGTGTCTTTATTCGACTTGCTTTCCAGAAATGATGGAACAAACAGATAATAAATAAAGGTTTTAAATAAAACTTTTAACCTAAGCTTCCTCTAAACCAAGATTATTTACCAGTAAAGTAATCAAACCATCCAGCTATAAAGTTACAACCTAAATGAATGTTAGCAAAGTATGACAGTAAGTAAAAGACTTATTTTAAATGTCAAAATAAATCGATCTACGTCGACTAATCACTAAAAACGAGTCCGCAGCTATTAGTGATGATTGCGATTAAATTTAATTTCATTTTCAATTATGGATCCCTGGAAGAAATTTCACTTGTTCCAAGGGTGAAGAATATCAATAAGATCCAACAAAGTGTGAAATACAGTTAAATACAAATATGTATGAAGTAGATCATTTAGAATTATAAACAGTAAAAAGTAAGCACAAAGCAACAATGCAAGAAGGTAGACTTAACAGTTATTACCTTGTTAATATTTCAACTGCACACAGTTAAACTTGAACAATTTAACCAATTTTTTAATCTTGTATGGCATAATATACCGGTTCAGTGTCTTTGGTTTATTATTTTAAACTATAGATTACAAACTATACATTACACAAGCACAAACACTTACAATGCATTAATTCTGAAGTTCACTGTATGAACTTGTTAATTAATGGTATTAATAATGCATATAAAGTGGCACATGATGCTAAGATGACTGTTTGAACATGACATCACTATTAACCATTTAATTACAAGTGAATATCTAGTAATTGTATTCATTTGTAAGAGTTATTAGACTTTTTATAACTAATCTACTCTTTTCAATCAGAGCTGCATGTATCTCCTGAAGGAGCTTGGTAATAATTACCAATATTATGTTACTTATTTGCGCAAACTGCTGAATTTTGTGTTACTTTTCACATTGGTTACTACACGTACAACACGCACAACACTACACATTCAACTTGCAAAAATATATATCAAGTCCTATGATTTTATTGGGCATTTATGATTTTAATGCTGTTTTTCACAATACTGGCCTATGACCTTTTCTTTGACAAGATCTAATATCACAGTACAATATGTTACGATAAGTAATGTAAAATGCAGTTACTGTGAAATAAAAAATGGTTCTTCTGCATTCCATGTTGGGGTTAGAGGCTAAAATCATTTGAACTGTAGACTTACAGTTGTTAACAGTAGTTAATCGTAGTTAAATATAAATTATTTTGTACACTGGTTGGAAAAACGTTTGTAAACCTGTGTCTATGCTGACCATTTTTGCTGAAAATACATCATATTGGTAGAAAACTTCAATGAATAAAGTCAGTTATTATTATTAGCTAATAATGTCTATTACACTCATTCTATGTTGAATATTAGAAACTATAGTAATTAGCTTGTAATTACGATATCATTTTATAGTATTGTACTACATTATACAGTATAGAGTATTAGTAACAACAGTAACTATTTAGAACATTTGTATGTATATGACTTGTTGATACAATGCCATTAGTATTTAAACTTGTTTATATATTAAACTTATTTGGTATATACTGTAATAACTCAGATTCTGTAAACTAGTTGAAAATCTATAATTACTTTTAAATAAAGGTTAGAAGGCAGCACATGCACTAAGAGGCAAGTTTGAACCTGACATTATCAATAACCATTAACTTATAGTTACATATCAAATAACTGTACATATTTACAAGCATTATTACACTTGTATCTACTCTAAGTTATGCATATATTTAATAAAATTGCTGTACTTCTTACCACTTTTATACTACTTTTTAAAATTAACATAAAATGTTGAATTTGGACAGGTACATTTTTTACTTTAGCTACTAAGTATTTACACTTTTAACTTGCAAAATATACATCATGTACAACTGATTAAGTGTGATATATTAACCTGTAAAAATCTGAGTTATTACTGAATTATCTAAACCATTACTGCTGCACAAACCATGTTGTTTTAGATATGTTACTGCATACTAAAGTCCATTATACATAGTAGGTACAAGAAATGCCTTTTTATTGCCACTCACTTACCTATTAAATATTAAGAGCCTACCATGTTGTAAAATAAACTGCTACAAGTAGGTTAAAAATCCCTCTACAAAGTTGACAAAAACAGCCAGGAGGACATTAACCCTCACATTTTAAAAGCTATTTCAATGCAAATTAAAAGCATTCTACATAGTCTATTAACCCCTGTAAAAATGTGATGGATGACCCTGGAAAGGTGAAAAGCATCGGAAGTCTTGCTCAACTTATGACGGGTAAATGATTAGATCTGAGCCACTGATTATCAACTGGATTTGATAATTAGTATATTAGATAACTAGCATTAACTGTTGCTGGGTCAGAAATTCAGATTATGTTGATTAATTGACCAAAATGGAGAAACAGGCTGGTTCAGCAAATAAATTATAAACTTTAGGGGTTTTTGGCATCTCTGTTAGATTTGTTATTAAGGAAACTTTCGTAGGGCCTTCCAATGGGAAATGTGTTATGAAAAGAAAAGTACTTTCTGCATTTAGATTGATGTTTAATGTTTTAGAATGTCAAATGTTGTATTTTTAAATGCTGGATTGTTTTCAAAGCTGCATTTGAGAATTTTCAGTTTACATTCACACTTAAAGTGAAACTGGAATTAAATCCAATGGGAAAATATGCGGCATTAGTTAAATATGAAACAGTTCTAGGCACGTGCTTGGAAACTGATCTGCAAAATTAATCAACTGTAAAGATGCCAGACATTGAATGAGAAAGAATAAGATAGTGATGAAAAAAAGAGCAAGATGTAGGAAGGGAGGGGGGGAAAAATCACGTTGATGGTGAGTGAGCAAAATAAGGAAAAGGGAGTGAATGTGAAAAAAGGTAACGGAAGAAACAGGGAGGGTGGAAGGGTGGAAGGCGGCTTTGTACCAGACATCCTGTCCTTTTGGGCAAACCCACAGAAAGCAGTGTGAATTAAAGTGGCACACACGCACACAGGCTGTCAGTGGTGAAAGTTAATAGCCTGAGTGGCCAAACGCTGTGGGCTTCCAGAGTCAGCACCTCTTGTTTCCCCAAATAACAGAGCTGCTGGAACATGAGGTTCCACAAGAGCAACACAGATCCACACTTCTCCAGCATGCTAATACAGCCACAGTGCAATGACTATGACTATGATACATTATAGATATAGTACTTCTACAAAATCTACAAAATCTAATCAGTTTCTTTTACCACGTATTTCACTTTTCCACCTTGTTCTTATTTAATCCTTTTAAAAAAATATTCAAACCAGACTAAATACATGATACATACACCCCCTGAACAGGTTATTAAGAACACCTGTACACCTGCTCAGTCAGTCATTCAATGTGTAAATTATAATTTTACACAAAATGGTGTAAAAACGAAAAAACAACCTGGCCTGGATATGAAGGCTCTCAAATACATCAAATAAATCAAATATCTGAATATCTGTAAAGCTGCTTATACATTAAAAAAAGTACTGAATTGAACTGAATTAAAAACAATCACTCTTTACAACTGTGGTGAGCAGAATAGCATGTCAGAATGCAAAACTTGAAGTGGATGAGCTGCAAGAGCGAAGATCACACTGGGTTCATACCTCTCAGCCAGGAATATGAATCTGAGGCTACAGATTCATAAAAATGAGTTAGAAAAATGTTACCTGGTCTTGAAAGTCTTTAACTTTCAAGCATCATGATACTATATGTTTGCTAACTCCCATCACTCCCTCAAAGCAAAATCAGCACATACAGTATATCCTTATTTTAACATGATTTATAAATATTCACAGTCAAGTTCACATTCAAGTTCACTTTTTTTACTCAGTTAGTCATCTTCAGTAACTTCAGCATGGGAAGCCAGTCCACTGAAGGACTCCATGTACAAACATTCACACCTTCATTCACATCTAGCGGGAAATTAACACAACCAATCCACATGCCAGCATGCTTCTGGGAAGTGGGAGGCAACCAGAGAATATGCACTGAAACTCCACAGTGCATATTTATGATGTCATAAGAAAAGCACAGAACGTTGACCAACTCCTTAACCATGCGTCCATTTTTATTCACATCATAAATGCAAAGTCTTAGGAATGAGAATGTTTTCGTCTTTAATATTTAACAAATTCCTGTTTATTATTTTTAAATGGAATGCATTCCTTTAGCATGGCTGACACATGAACTCATGCTTAGCTTAAGTATACTTGAGGGCTAAGTAGAATAGGAAGCGTCCACCAAAAGTGATTTAGTTCCAAAACCTGGGAACACTCAGTATCCTCTGGCAAAAGGAAGCAGGGAAGAATTGTGTGAGAGTTCATTCAGAGGTGAAAGGAAATATCACAGTCGTAATAAAGCAAGCATAAAGTGAAGAGAAGAAACCTGGATATCCATACTAATCTCAGAGTATTACACCTTTCTCTACTCATATGGGAATATCCTTCAGGACAAAATGAAAATAATGAAAAAATCTGACCTCACATATCAAGACAACCTTGTGTGTACTGACTAAGTATTTAAGCTATGTGTTTTCTTAACAGAAGTTTTACATCCATCACTGACATCTCAGTAGTGTTGCTATAATGTAGCCTCGGTGGCTGATAATGCACTGTAAACATCAGCAGATATGGCTGTGAGCAACATTTCTGTTGAATGCTACTGCTAACAGCTAAATAGCCTATTTAAGCTAGCTTAAAGTTATGACATGGTGCAAGGAGGTGGCTTTCCTTTCTCCTTCTGATTCAGTATCAATGGTGATGTTCATATTACAAGCCATATTGCTTTATTACATTGTTGTATAGATATCTGTTGGTTTCTAGGAACTGGTCTGAAATTAAAAAACAACACACGTTAGCTATGTCTCACAGCATACGACTCAATAATCAGTGAGGAGAAATAAGTAAGTACAAATAGAATCCAAAGACTGCTTGAGCTGAAGGTCAACTAACAGCTTGTTGGCAAGAAGGTGGCAAATAGCAAGATTCTGTGGGTGTCACGATAACTTCTGTGCTAATTGAAATGTAAGACGTCCCACACACACCTATACACACAATCACACACACATCTAGCCAAAGCTGGCACACCAAGTACACATAAAATAGGGATGAATCAGATAAATATCCAATTTCAGACCACATTAAAAAGTCACACAGTTTTGAAAAATAATCATGTGTTTATAGTGAAATATTCTAATACTCTCTGGATGTTAAGAGAGTGTTTAGATTAATTCCACAACTGCTGTTTCAACAAACACTAGCATCTGGGATATACTGTATCTCTTATCCCAAACTACTGAACAACTAAACTGTAACCTGAATTATAAGCTATACTTATACACACATGTTTTAAAAGGAATCTTAGTAAAAAATCTGATTGTAATTATTATTTCTGTTTAGTCATTCATTGTTTAATTTAAAGAACTTGCTTCCCCTGTTACTAATCAGATTATCCTACTTTGGGAGAAAATTTGGGTGTAACACTATACTATGGCAACAAAAAAAGAGAAGTCTAGAACTTTCATTCTTACTGACTTTTTAATTCAGGGCCCATTAATTATAGAGCAATAGAAAAGGAGATTCTGGGTTTTAGCCAAAAGTCTACATTACATTAGCAGACAGATAGAGAAGTAAACACAAATGCTATCGGTTTGCTAAATGTTTAATACTAAAAACCGGGCCAATGAGCAAGTACTGAATGTTATACTGGCCAAATTTTGGATTGAATTTGACATTCTTAAAGTAAATAAACATGAATATAGTTCAGTACTGGGTGAGTTGAGCTAGTACTAACTGTACAGATTGTAATAATCTTCATTACTCCACCTAAAACCTGGATAATTATCAAGTATCAGACTTTTTCATGTTCACTTTCTCTTTACTCAATGAATGGAAAAAAAATTACACTCTTCTAGTTTAAAAAAAAATCATGTTAGAGATCTTACCTTCGACTTCCTCCTCATCACACACATGTTTGAGAAAGGATGCCCCTCTGTCCAACACGGCCTCGTCCTCCATCCTGTAATAGTAGAAGAGGAAGAAAGATTGCTCGCATTTTTCTTCTAGGGACAGCATGGAGCCGTAGCCCCTCGGCTGGTTTACCTGCAACAAGTTACCAGCCATGTTCCCAGGTTAGCAGCTCGCACTAACAATGATGGCAGTTCCAGCTTTGGACCTGGATCTAGGTGAAGGGGAGCTATCAGGGGGGAAGGTACTGGTAGGACACAGGAGGGTAATCCATTGGATGGGGGTAGGATGAGAGTCCCTGTTAGATGCTAATTGACTTTGATGAGCCGCAAAGGTTCCACGTGGTCAGAAAACACACTAAGCAAGCTTAGACTCACATGTTGCATAGATGAAGACATCCTCTGACCTAAATAAGCAGACACACTTCCTAACACTCACCAAGACAACAGACAGGTGGGTCGGCACATGGCTAGCGTGCAATCATCTGCTCTGTAAGGATTAGGTGAGCTTGTTTTGGGGGTATAATATAGAGCTCATTTCCTGTTTTAGGCTTTCTTATAATAGGTATAGCAGACATGTAATACATGTCTTTTACTAAATAATATCCAGTTCATTTAAAAATGAAGGAGGTTGAACAAAGAACAAAACCATATGTGGTCTGTGTTAGTAAGAAGAAGGTAGGTGTAGATTTATTTCCTATAACTGCACAGCCCAAAGTGTGCTATTCATCTTAAACCATGCTTATTTGCCAATTTTGAATCTATTAATGAACAACATGACATTTGACAGTTATGAAATAAAGTATTGCTATATGAATGCAATTAAAAAAGCACATTGCTTTATGAGCTAATCAAGCATTCAAAACTGCTGGGTTATAAAGGCTTATTACATTCAACATGAATATTCAATCACCTTTTAACCCCATTTTTAAACTCAAACACTTGCATTCCTAGGTCATGTAACAACATACCCTTTTCCACTACTTTTACTGTAGTTAATGCGTAATATACTTAAAGGTAAATACCACTATAATAAAAAACAAAGGGGTTCAAGGGATTAAGGCACTTTTGTCATTCTCTGGAAGAACTTACATAACTTGACTGATAGCTGAGAAACAAGTCCAATAGTAGTGAAGTTCAGTTCAACAAACCCCCAAACAACTCCAGACCTAATCACGCGGATCGTTTAAACAACTTAATGGACTTTCCCTCAACGATGTACTCACCTCCTCAGACAGTACACCCCAACACTCCTTCTGAAAAATGCTTATGAGGCCATTTACAGATCCCTATTTAAATTTAACTGTTCAATCTGCATAAAAATTTGCACAGAAATGGCTTTGCATTAACCCTATTTTGTTATAGGCAGGAGTGAAGCCATTCACTCTAATCAGCTAAAATCTAATGGTTTGGGGCTTCCTTGCAGGATATGACACATGTGAAACTGTGAAAATCTCTTAGGTGTTAGATAAAAAGGAGTCCAAAGACCAAAAAACAGCCATGACACGATGACGGTATTAAACAAACAGAGTAGTATGGCACATTTAAACTGAGATGTGCCACAATCTATATGACCTATATGTGAGTTGAAGTGTTTCGATGTCATATCTGTGGATCATTTTGAAGAATATCATATGTGCTGTAGTGCAAATTTTCCACTTGTCGTCGCTAACAGGCTTTGACAGAGTGAATGAAGTAGGAGCTAACAGCAAGTTAGCTAGACACAGCTAGGTTGTGATGTTTGACTGTTATTCAAAACAGCATAAAAAATGTTAGCTACTCAGCCTGGAAGTTAAACATCCAGCTTATTTTCATTGTAAAACACATTATTTAGTAACTAGTATGAATTATTCTGTAACTACAGTTTAACTAATAGAAAATATGTAGTTAGAGTGAGGAATGTAACTCTGAACCTGATGGCAGGTCCTGTGGTTTAAACTTTCTCTAGAAGATATTTTTCTGCAGGGCAGCAGGTGTGTTTGAGATTTCACAAGCCTTGCTAAAGCCGTCGCTTCAAAATAACTGAAATGCCATGTCTGAGCATAGAGCTTCCATACAATACTGACTTCAAACGTCAAGCATAAGCTGTCTTCGGGATAAAACAGCCTCCAGGAACACTACTGCTGGGCACATGTGATTATCAATATCCTGATATATTAATGCTAAACGTCATCACAAAGCACTTTGTCATGATACACAGATGTAATACTTATGTATTTAAGTACATATCTAACTATGTAACAAATAAATGGCAGTCACGCTGCATAAGAATTGATCCAAGATCTAGTGTAAAAGAATACATTTTATTATCCAAACTAACCAAAAGAAACAACAGGGTTGTTCAGTGTAATAAAAGTACTGACAATACCTAGAATATGTACTTACAATATTCTAGGAAACCATCTTGTGATGTCACGTGTTGTGATATTGATATATCCTTCTAGTGAATCAGCATGAGCCTAGTTAACATTTTAACACTTTTTTCCTTTTTCATAACCAAATCATGCTAGAAAATACCCTCAAATTATCTGGCAACATAATCCACATGTTTCCAATAGCATAAATACAAATTAATATAATCAACACAGCCAGGAAGGATGGATCTGGTTGATGTGATAGCAGTGATTGGACCCCTGAGACAGACTCAAAGAATGCTTTTACCTCTTAAAGACAGCAGTTTGTCCCTGTCAGAGATCATCAGAGCATCTTTTCCTCACTGAGATTCAGCTGAAGCTTATATCCAAAGTGACCGAGTGCTCTGGAAGTCTTTGGGAAGCCCTGACATTTTAACTCACTAGTTTAAAACCAATAAGCTTCTTTAAAGAAATATATATATAGATATATATAAACTCATATATATAAAAGTATATATATATATTTTTTTTTTTTTTTAACCCCTAACTGAAAATCCCAAATCATCATAAAGAGCATTATTCAGTAACTATTTGAAAATTGCTGAAATATACAAAGTTATACAAGTGAGAAATGTCAGTCTGGACCTAAATTCTTTCCCTCATACTTCTCTAAGCACTGTGAATGTAAGAAGAGAAGGAAGGGGATGAGAGAGATAAAGAGAGAGACAGAGAGAGAGAGACAGACAGAGAGAGAGAGAGAGAGAGAGAGAGAGAGAGAGAGAGAAAGGGAGAAACACAGAGACAGAAAAAGAGCATGTGTGTGTATGTCTGTGTGTGTGTGTGTGTGTGTGAGAGAGAGAGAGAGAGAGAGAGAGAGAGAAAGTGAGGCAGAGAGAGAGAAGAACAGACAGAGAGAGAAATAGAGTTTAAGCCACATGCATACACACTTCTCCTGAGTCAGCGAAATGGCACAGAAAGGCTATTACTATGGAATATCTGTTTACATATAAACAGAAAAGCTTCCAAAATTGCTGTTTCCATAAACCGTCTCAGTTCTCCAGAGAACTTGCGAATGCAAACATGTTAGATGCAAAACTTCATAACTAAAACTTTTGCATTTATGAAATAAAATAACATGCCTAGAACATCCAAAACAAATGAGTGCACAAATTCTGTATTAAAATGTTAATTAGGCACATGATGATTCAGTCTGACACTATAAGGATATATCAGTTTCACAGGACATGACATCATAAGATGGTTTCCATGAATATTGTAGGTAGGTATTCTAGGTAACAATGACTAACCCTGTTAATGCTCTCAGTCTGACTGAATAATAAAAAGTATTACCCCGTTATTATTATTATTATTATTATTATTATTATTATTATTATTATTATTAACCATGTCCATGCATACAGGCACTAGTATGATGGTTCATGTGTATTGATTACACATCCATTGTGCTATAAATACTCAGATGTTTGCTCTGGCCCTCGCTAGTTTTCTGCCTCCCCCAAAACTCCATTGCCACCTATGGAACAAACCCAGAAAAAACAAGTGTTCTGCAGGACTGCCGGCAGCAAAGTTCCCACTGCCAATGTGTGCCAACATGTACGCCTATGCTTAATAACAGCATACCATAATCCTGCTGAATGTGACATGTAGCCTCATGTTAGCATTTGTCCTCACAGCACTGAAACACAGCCAAATAACGTCAGTAAGTTTCGGAGAACCTCGGAGTAAAAAAAAATAATAATAAAAGGCATGCCATTGATGACTGAAATACAGATATGTACATTATACTCTACATGTACATTGCATTACACCTGAATAGTGTCACATTTGTTGCACTCCTGACTGCAAATACTGTACACACTCCAGCTCTCTTGTCAAGATGTGGCTCTTTCTCTTTCTATGTGATTGTGTGCATGTGTGACTATGTGTGTATGTTTGTAATACACCTGAATGAATACCAACTCTCAAATTAGTTCTGGTTTTGTGTGTGTGTTCCAGTTCTGCACTTGTATCACCGTCAGAACCTTTTACAGCTCTATGCTTGGGTCACGTTCTACTCTTCTGGTGCAAAAAGCCATATCTAGATACAAATAAATCTGCCAAATCAGTTCATCTGTAAATATCCAACTAAATTTTAGGATATTCACCAATTCAAAGACCAATAAAAAATCATCATCTCATTTCAGGAGTAATTTATTAATGGAAAAATTGGTGGTTGTTGCAGGAAAAAAAAAAAAAAAGGTCACTTTAAAACCTGTATAGAGTTCGACTATTTTGGGGGACACTCATTTAAAATCAGTGTTGCAATGAAGCCAGTGAACTAATTCTAATGCCATCATATGGATAAGGGTTGAGACCTAAGGATTTTAAGTAGAGGTTTATTCTAAAGAGTCAGAGTCAAGGGCAGTCTTTGAGGAAACAGAAAAGAAAAAAAAATGAACTGTTGCTTAACTTCCTTCTTATGTGCCTTTTTTAGTCGATGTTTAGAAATCATAAATACAAAGCATGAGAAAGTGCAGGCTTATGCAACATGCATATAATTCTACATCACAGAGTTTTCAAAAGATTTGCATTACACCAGCACTGATGTGCTGAAACACTAAAATCACGTTTTATGAATTCTTACACAATACAGTGTTTAGTTACATTTTTACTTAGAAATTGAGTAGGTGTCCATTCACCACTGTGCAGGAGTTTTAAATGACCTGCATAAATGAAAGTTTACTTACTTGATAAAGGACTTCGATCTCATGAATGCCCCCCTCTCTCTCTCTCTCTCTCTCTCTCTCTCTCTCTCTCTCTCTCTCTCTCTTTATGTGTATATAAATGTGTATATTTGGGCTCAACTAAACACTGAATGTGCTCATTCTACCCAGGAGCTGTTGATGTAACCTGAGAGTAGAAATTTTTTTTAATACAGCACAAATGAATGCAGCATTCACTTACTTGGTCTTTGCGCCGCTCATTTCTAAAACTGGACGATAATTCAGATCTACTCCAGCTGATCTTCTTCGGACACTGCTGGAGCAAGCAAAAGAAAATTACTTCTGGTGCATATTTTGAAGCTTTCCCGTTACAAGCACTTGAAAACCGAAGTAAACACATGCAGCAGTTTACATGTGAGCGCTATATCCCGGGCGAGCAAAAGTTCAGAAACTAACAAAGATAACAACAAAGGGGAGGGGGGAACGGGAGGAAGATTCTACATCTGCATTAAGACAAACACACACACAAAAAAAATTTACCTTCCGTTTTTGTTTTTTTTTGTTTTTTTTTTAACTTTTGCTTCCGCAGACCTTTAGGTCTTCAATGTGAACGCGCACTGTTCCGCTACGGCTCCGGTTCATATTTGAGGCGTCATTCATCCGAAAACGTCACGCCAGAAGTGAGACGTCAGAAGAAGAAGAAGAAAAAAAAAAAAAAAAAACGTTGACGGAACGAGCTCACCTGTGGAGAGATGATCCTGAACATGTCTGAGTTCACTGCGGAAAGACAGGTGAATTAAACCTGTATGAACACAGAAGCACACAATGAACCTATTAGTAGTAGTAGTAGTAGTAGTAGTAGTAGTAATAGTATTAGTAGTAGGATATTATTATTATTTTACTCGCTTCTAAGTAAACAGTCTTCTCAGTGTTATCCCTGTATATCAGTACAGCTTTGTATTTAAGTAAATTAGCTCTGTACATTAACCTGTACATTAGTTATGTATTTGAAACAAGGTTGCTATTGGGTATTCTAAGCTGCCAATTCTTTATACTGGGCATTTTACCCCCGAGACACAGCGACCCCTATCGGGTATATATTTTCAATTCAATTTCACCTTTATTGTGTTTTACACCGATCATGCATAACATTATGACCACCTCTCTAATATTGTGTTGGTCCTCCTTTTGCTGCCAAAACAGCCCTGATTCGTCATGCACTGTGTATTCTGACACCTTTCTATCAGAACCAGCATCAATGTCTTCAGCAATCTGAGCAACAGTAGCTCATCTGTTGGATCGGATCACACGGGCCAGCCTTCGCTCCCCACCTGCATCAGTGAGCCCTGACAGCACTGAGAAGTGAAGTGAATAACACTGATTATCTCCTCATCATGGCACCTGTTAGTGGGTGGGATATATTAGGCAAGTGAACATTTTGTCCTCAAAGTTGATGTGTTAGAAGCAGGAAAAATGTGCAGGCGTAAGGATTTGAGTGAGTTTGACAAGGGCCAAATTGTGATGGCTAGACGACTGGATCAGAGAATCTCAAAAACTGCAGCTCTTGTGGGGTGTTCCCGGTCTGCAGTGGTCAGTATCTATCAAAAGTGGTCCAAGGAAGGAACAGTGGTGAACTGGTGACAGGGTCATGGGCGGAAAAAGGCTCATTGATGCACGTGGGGAGAGAAGGCTGGCCCGTGTGATCCGATCCAACAGACGAGCTACTGTTGCTCAGATTGCTGAAGAAGTTAATGCTGGTTCTGATAGAAAGGTGCATGATGGGTCAGGGCTGTTTTGGCAGCAAAAGGGGGACCAACACAATATTAGGTAGGTGGTCATATTGGTCATGTTATTCCTGGTCGGTGTATATATGTATGTAAAGCAACATATATAGATAGTTTTTATATTATCCTCTAGAATCCTCTTCAACCCTAACAAGAAGTCCATGAACTCTCTGAACATTATTTAAATAAAGTGTGCAATAATATTTGTTCCATTTCTTAAAGCCATAGCACTTTTTATTCCACTAACCAAACACATGAGGTTCAAGTTAGCGTTATTTGAAGGCCTATTCACTTTTGAGTGAATGAAGTTTGGAGTAAAAATGGATTGTGAATTTCACCAGTGTAGGCAAATTTTTTTATTTTTTTTTAAATTATGGACCCCATGGGTATTCATCACAGATCTTTCTTTGAGTACATTGCATTTTCACTTTTCCTAAATATCAATTTAAATGAAAATTTATTGAACTGTCTAAAATTCCCTGAATTGGACAATCATTAAAAATATGAAAAATTAGGTAAAATGTGCTGTAGAGCTTTCATAAGTGTTTAATTCATCCATTTACATTTAGTACAGCACATATTTAATGCAAACAATGACTCTTATGTTTTATCCTGAAAAACAGTTATTTTTAGTCAGAAAAATGTATTAAAATATGCTGTAAAATATGCTCATAGTAATAGATTACATAAAGATGTAAAAAGAAAAAAAATACCAATAATACTACTACATAACACAACTCCATAAATTAATGCTGTACATCCTATTGCATAAACCAGCATTAATTCAAATGATCAGATAGTTTTTAAGTGATCAGTGAGTATGTAGAGCAGGGAGAAAAATTGTTCACTATTGAGCTCTAGATGTAGTGTCATTCAGCTTGTCCCTCTCGGGCAAATTTTAATGGGTTATGTGGGGAAACCCTACACCAAGGATGGTATCAGCTACAACAAAGGGATTTCCTTTTCAGAGAAGGTCCTGAATAAAATCTCTTCAGAAAGTTATGGAACAGAGTATAATAGGAGCTTCTTGTATAGTCCTTGACAATGAAGAAATATTTAATGTCAATAAGGAGTGGTGCATGGTGGATATACAGTAGGTTACAGGAAAATAACACAATCCAATTAGAATTTTGAAATTCGAGTTTTCTGTGTTCATATAGAGTTTATTAGATGTTCAAGACAAGTTTATTAGATGCTATATACAAGACTGTTTTGGCAGAATATTTAAACAGTTAAACCAGACATGCTCATCTTAATGACTGTCAGTCATCTTGGGCTGGAAGGGAAATGTGAAGGGAGTAATAAAAACTGGAATAAATATTTATGTTACATTACAGTTATAATCCCATGACTCTTCAGCCAAGTGGTCAGATTTATTTATATCTTATATTTTCCCAAGAATCTTAAATCAACTGTCCATCTACTAAGATATTAGTAGTAGTAGTTTTTTTTTGTTTTGTTTTTAATATGTTTTGTTTTCTTTACTAAACCTTTTGTATGGCTGTAAAGGAAACCCAGACTACTCATTTGTCATATTTGTCCATAAGAGTGCTATAAATAATCATGTAAATAAAAATGCATGCAACATTAAAAAATATTATAATTCAGAGGTACCTGATTTTTTCCCTGCCATTGAAAAAGTAAATTCTCAAAAAGACGTTTATTTTCTGAATCTCAATTCAAGTATCATAAATCTAAATTTTGTCCCAAGCATGATTTTGTATACTGTTAAACATTAATATACTGCACATCTATTAGTCACAGTGGCTTAGTGTTCAATTTAGCTTGGACATCGAACTGAGCTGAGTCATCAGACTCTTACACATTTGTTGTTGCCATTTAAAATAAACTGCACATATTGAGCTTTAATGATCTGAGTTCAATACAATCAACAAACCACACATTTTATTGAGACAGAATTGAGATTTGTTGTAAGTGAGCACTGTGAAGGCAATGTGTTTTACACTTAAACCATATTCATTTCTAATGAGTCAGTGAATTGCTGTGTTAATGGTTAGCACACAGTATCTGCATTGGGTACTAGAGTTTAAACATGTTACACTGTGGCTGAACCCAACACTTCTGCCAAAATATTGATATTGCTACATATTTATAATTGTATTAATCTTGAGGAGGAGAATGTGTTCAGGTTAGTTTTAGGTCCAGCTAGGGCTCTGAAGCACTATGAGGAATTGAGAAGCTCTGTGTACTTTGAGGAGCACCTCAAAGGTTCTCCTCTAAGGTTAGCCCACTGGTTAAAGTAAGGGTCAACACAAGAATATACTAATGCAACTTGAGAGGTGCCTTCAATGCATGATATTGCAACATCCAAGAGGACACTGCAGTGGGTGTCACATTTTTTGGACATTTGCAATAGAGCAGATTTTACAGTTTGAATGTTGCTTCACTGCATGCCGTATGATCTGTAGTGAGTTCTGTGGTGATTCTCATCCTCAATAGAGGACAATATGAGCACTTAAGGGATTCTCGTCCTTAATAGGGGGCAGTATTAGGACTTGAGCAATTCTCAACCTCAGTAGAGGGCAGAAATAGCATTTGAATGATTCATATCCTCAATAGAGTGCAGTATTGGGACTTGAGCAATTCTTATCCTCAATAGAGGGTAGTATAAGCAATTTGTACAAAAGTAAGGAAGTAGACTGAGGGTATATGTATGTATAACTATGGTTTATAAGTTCACAAGTACAAGTGGAGGACCACTAGGGCACTTTGTTCCAACTGAAAAGAATGGCTAGAGTTTTAATGTAACATAGCAGGGAACAGATAGGAAAGCTATGTGAGGTCTGTCATGGTCTTAAGATGACAAACTACAGTTTCAATAAAATCCAGGTGAATCAAAATTCAGTAAATGCAGAGTGGCGTATAAGCAATTATAGAATTTGTACAAAGACAGCAAATAAAGTATATCGATTCAAAACAGCTAAAAGATATTTAACATATTTTAAGGGACACACTACATTTCCGCCCATCACAAAGCAATAATTTGCAATAAACATGCCTAATGTGTTGTAATGCATTATCATACAACTATTACTCCTGTGCATTACTACAAAGAGAAAAGAAAGTGATATCTACAGCTATATCTCCTGTTCTGTTTTGAGTGCCACCTAAAAGCAGCAGCTTGCTGGAGCTTTTTTTTTTTTTTGGAGTCTATTTCTGTGACTTTCAGTCACTGTCCATCTAATATGGCACTTTTGATCCAGGGCAACTTTAGTGCAGTGTCTCATGTTGGACTCAGCTCCTATTTGAAGTGCATAGTCGGTCATGGCACTTAATGGAAATACCCTGACCTCATATCCTTTTTCTTGCAGTCTGTTCTTTGAGGTGTAGCTCTTATGTCAGGCCAACCATATCTAATTGCATTTTCAAGGCCTATGCAGCACGGCAGGCCATTTCACTATTAGAAGTAGAAAGTGGCCTCGTAGTTCAGCGATCGATAGTATTAACTGAAGCACATGAGACATGAGAGGCTGTGATTTACCTACAAGTATTTTGAAACAGATTTGCATTTGTAATCATGTATTCTCCCTGATTAAATTATTTAGTATGGTATGGTTATGTTATATAAGAGATGGAGGGAATAGGACAGACAAAAGTTAGTATTTTGGATCATCTTAGATTTTAGTCCTTAATTAAGGACATTACGTTCTCTCCCAACTACTTTGTGTATATGTTTAAAATATATTCTTGTAAGAATACCCTCATAGAAAGAGAGTTGAAAAAAGTTTCAAAACTTTTTTGGACCTCACATCTCTCCAGTGCTGACTTAAATATATATAAAAAATGTAAAGCTCTACATGGCACAGCACCAAGTTACATCTCTGACCTGCTCTGCCCTGGTCCGTGTCTAGATCCTCAAACCAATTGCTTTTAACTTTGGATGAGATTTAAAGGCAATCTAAGTTTTTCCAAGATTTTAGAACAGTTTTCCTTTTTTTCCAAACTCATCCCCAGACATTTTAATATAAATTGTAAATCCAAATAAATACATGGTCATTTTCCCAGGTTTACTATGATCTATAGAATCCAGTGACATGTTCTGCCTCATTGTGTCCTGTCATTTTATTTCATATGTATTGTGACTTGTATTTCATTTCATTTGCATTAACCCACTTTTAGTGTAGTATATGCACTGAGGACGAAAAAGTCTGAGACTATGATAAAAATCTGTGATTTTTGCTTGGAAATTAACAGAAGGTTTTAGAATTTTGAAATATATAAATCAAAGAAAGCACGTAAAATGTTTAATATCGTGAATACTTAATATTCAAGATTCTGCACGATTTCT
Source organism: Hemibagrus guttatus (assembly GCA_033459395.1). Taxonomy (NCBI): domain Eukaryota; kingdom Metazoa; phylum Chordata; class Actinopteri; order Siluriformes; family Bagridae; genus Hemibagrus; species Hemibagrus guttatus. The sequence continues at coordinate 11,654,606 of JAUCMX010000021.1, forward strand.
AGGTCCCAATATAAATGCAAGCAATTGTGTGATATTGATGATATTAGATGTCCTATGACACTCTGATGGACTGATCTAAAATAGATTATAAGGTTTTGCATGAAGTTGTGTAGTCAATTCCAACTGGAGTGCACACTGTCATTACAGGGAATGTACCAAATCTTAAGCATCTCTGAAATTCATGTAAAATTTCAAACATTCTACTTTTCTCTCATATATATCAATAAAAGAATTTAAATAAAAATGGATGTGTTTATTTAGAACAAAAAAATCATGCAAAATAGAAGTGCTCACTAGTGCTCTCAGACATTTGGACCCTACTGTAATAAATAAATAAATCTAATGGGACCTAAGTTCACTAGTTAATCTTAGCCTTAAAGGCGCCGATGGTGCAGCAGGTAGTTTTACATGTTATCACTCTGTCTGCTGGGTTTTCTATTACCTCCAAATACATACCATTCATTTTAACTCTTTTATTTCCAGAGGCCAAAAAAGGAAGACAAGTGTGCCTGCTTTGTTGTGTCCATGTTCAGCATTAAATGTATTTGTCATGCCACACAATTTACAGTGGTGATTAATGGCTCATATAAAAGTAGACAAACACAGATTTAGTAAAAAACATAGTAAAAACATCTCATACTGAAAGCTAACAGTGTCCTGAATTGTTTTATATCAGACTTGTAGTGATAAAATAATTCATTTGTTTATACTGATTGAAAATGTCTGATTTCAATTCCATCAGAAAATGTAACACCAGTGTTCGGGTAAAGAGGGTTAAAATTGCCCTGAAGGGTGTATGTGTGTGTGTGTACTGTGTTTCCTCAAGGTTCTTCAGTTCCCTTCCACTTCCACCAAATGGATTAGTGATCCTAATTGTGAAAGAGTGTGCGTATGTGTGTTTGGTGGCAACAGACTGGGATACCACCCAAGATGTATTCCCACCTCTTGCCCACGGAACCAGAGCAACCCTGATCTGGATAAAGCACTTACTGAAGATGAATGAATGGAATATGGATCACAACCTAAATTAAATTATTAAATGTTTCTGAAGACCACTGTTAGCTTGATCATGTCTAGTGAAGCAAATAGCATAAAAAATATTATTCTAAATAATAAAATAAATATTACTTTCAATCTCATACCAGCCACAGTATAATAGCGATATATTAATCTGCACTGTGAGCACTAGCATCCAATTAATTTTCATGGCCACTGTGAAACCAGTCGCGATGCTGACACAGAGTATCAAATGGCTGACTCATTTCAGTGTGCTGCTCATAATGACAGCACATTCTGTGTGTGTTCTTTATAAGCCAGAGTGAAACAAAGAGATGCATATTACTACAATGTGCCTCAGCAGGTTAGGTGAAGTTGTAGGCCACTAATCAGTCAGACAATGAAAGTGACAATATGTTTCACAGGCTTCTATGAACAAGTAATGAGTAATTAATGGGAGATGAGCAAACAAAATAAAACACGCAAGAAAAAAAACAAGAGTCAATTGGACAGTGGCTATGAGCGAATTTAAAGTTATGGTACAATATGATTCATCTTACAGTGCCCTCAAGTATGATATCATTGGCAATGATGTCATACATGTCAATTGGCAATAAATAAATAAACTGATAGACTGACTGCTGATTGATTGATCGATTGATTGATTGATTGATGGCTTGATTTAATCTTTAAAGAGAGCTCAGTGGATTGGAGAAACAATAGATAGATAGATAGATAGATAGATAGATAGATAGATAGATAGATAGATAGATAGATAGATAGATAGATAGATAGATAGATAGATAAACATTTTTCTAACAATATAGAAGGAATTTTGAAAATGTTCTGAAAGATAAAGGCTATGAAAAACAAGATTTATTTTTCTTTGATTGATTGATTGATTGATTGATTGATTGATTGATTGATTGATCGATTGATTTAGTCTCCCTAAAAGAGAACTCTGTTTGCATGAGAAAAACTTTATTGTACAGTTTTATAAATAAATCCTTTAAGGGTTCCTCCAGAGGGACAAAGAAAGACTTTTGTAGATTTGACCTTTTCCTCTGAAAGTGTAGTTTACACTTTCATTTACAGTTTCTAGCAGACACCCTTGTCCAGAGCAACTTATAAAAGTCTATGAAAAACATATCCTAGTTCACAAGGTCACAATCTAGGGATAGTATCAAGCTCAAAATCCTGTAATGGAGATTAGTACAGACTGAAAAGATACACACAAGTCAAGAGTTAAATAAATTCAAGTGCATGGTGAAGAAGTAGGTCTTTAGTCTTTGTCTGAAGACAGCCAATGACTCAACTAGTTATGTACAGCATTTATACAACCATACAGACATTTTAAAAAGGGTTCATTCTTGGAAAGCACGGTCTATCAAGGAAGACTGAGAAATGTTTAAAGGTTCTATGTAGAACAGCCATTTAGTGTGAGCTGAGAGTTATGAAAAAATCATTCAGTCTAGTTTAGGCATCAAACAGTCTGGGAAGCTGTTTAGCTTGGTGTCTTTCTGGCAGTCCTGAAATCTAAACATATACGACTCCAGTCACTAGTGCAGAACCTTAATGACTAAACCACCTGTTTATCTGAACTCTGTTGCTTGCATGGCTTCCATGGAAGATGGAAAATTCCTGAGCCAGGAATCCTACTGTACTTCAAGAACTAATGCTCTACTCTTCTTTAAGCATGGCCTCTGCTGGAGGAATTTCCAGATGGACAGTTAGAACGCTTGGGGACTTGAAAAAAAAACATATTTCTGCTAGAGTAAATGTAAGATGAACCCTCTGACATTAACATCTGCAATTTCCATAACAATTTAGAAGCAATGTAGCTTCTTGGCCTAACACATTTAGGACATACATATGATTATAATTTGCATAATTTAGAACTATGGTACACGAAGACATTTAGCATATATCTTAACTGTGAATTTTATCTCCAAAAGTCTGGGGGGAAAAAATTAATCAGTCTGAGGATGTCATTCAGGAACACTGTATTTTGTTTTAAGGTTGATCCTTTTTTCATTTTTCTTTGCTGTTTTTTAAGCTTACATATACAATAAAAATATATAAACATATTTGTCATTTTTATTCAAATATAGTTAACGTGTGTACAGCTAAAAGACAACATTAGATGCTGTTTCTTGGCAACTACACCCTGGTGGAGACAGATTGTTGTATGGCTATCTGGTTATTTGATGCTTTTTATCATTATAAAATGTTTCATATGACAAAAATCCCTCTTTTTATCTTCTATTAGTGAATTAATGAAAAATTATATATATAATATGGCTGACTAGATGTTTGCAGTCTGACGAAGTTAAAAAAAAAAAACTATTCTGCAATGCTTTCTGCAAAAGATTTTCATAAATAATTCAAACTATTAAACTATTTTAGATGGAATTTACAGCACATATTTGTGGAAATGTCAAATGTTGACACACCACGTGCTACTATGTGCTACATAGTCAATATTCCACTGATGACGCACGGACGAATCTGAGTTCTGTGAAAAATCTCAGGACCAGGTGTGACCAGATGACTACATTAATTTCTCCAAGGTTAACCTGTGCTTACAGATTTTCACACACACGTTTCACAGAGCCTGGGATGTACTAAATAATGATCAACCATTAGCTAAAAGGTTGCAGGTCTCCCACGCTAGGGCTTGTGACGATCTATAGTGTCCTTGGGGTGCAGTTTGATTTAGTGGCTGTCTACATGGAGTTAAAGTATTACTTGAAAGATGTGATAGATCGCTGAGTTCAGAAACATGTGATAACGTAACATGAGTAATTCCAGTCACCTCACTGTGGGCCTACAGAGGAGAGATTTTAATAACACAATATTGGAAACAAAAACATCTGAAAGAATAGTTAAGGACTCCTAAGACAGGTCCCCGTCATCCTCAAAGCGTTCTGACACACCATGTGCCTCTGGGCGAATTCCTCAGCTCAGGCTGAAGCACGGGAGCAGAGCAAGGCGTTCTGTAAAAGTACAGGCAGGAAACCGACCCACACAATATAGAGTGAACCTGCAGCAGTTGGTATAACAGGCTAGCAGGGTTAAACCCTCCATCTATTTAAAGAAAATATACTTAATATGTTTAAAACATAACTTTTTTGACTAATTTCTTCTTAATAGATGCCTAAAAATTGATTTTTTTTTTCTTCTGTAGAACCCAAAACATGTTAATAGCTAAATAGATAGATAGATAGATAGATAGATAGATAGATAGATAGATAGATAGATAGATAGATAGATAGATAGATAGATAGATAGGCCTAGTAACAAGATACAACCCCACACACACACACACACACACAAAATATAAAATATAAAATAACAAAACAACCTAATAAATTTAAGGCTGATTTCTTTCTAGCCCAGACTTCACAATTTAACTCTATGGGCTAAATTTTTTAAACTCACTTTAATGACACACCCATAATACACATGAAATACAATTTTGGGTGTAACTACTGTTGGGCTTACAATAGTGGGTGTATCTGTTATTAAATAAACATGAACAAGGTGGATTACTTTTTTATTCACTAATTTTTCAACACTAGGAGTAAAATTTCCAAAAGTCCAAGTATAAATTACAGGAAGGGACAAATGACAGATCAGTAACTTTTGTGTGGTTTGAATGAATTAGCTGTTTAATGTCATGGAGAGCTCTCCTGTTTCGAATGTTGTAGCCAGTCAGTGTTATAAGGAATGCAATGTGTATGTGTAATAGTTTTATATTTATGATGAGACCAAGTGCTAAAAGGCTACTACCAGATTACTAACAGAAACCTTCTTGTTCAATATGATGAGCAGCTACCCCTGGAGATGGCTCATTATAGACGTCAAAGTATTTTCTGCCAAAAAATGAATAGTGATCATTTGTTTCACCAGTGCTGGGGTGAGTAGATGGTATATCATGTAAGAAAAAGAATTATAACAGTTATATCCTTCACAGGGGGTATTTTGAGAGATTTGAAGTCTAGAATTAATGACACCCTACAAAAGAATGGATAAAAATGATTGCATAAAATAAATACACAATTATTCAAATTCAAAGGTGTGCAAAGACAGTGGGTGGCAGGCATGGGTGTTCCCAGTTGAGGTTGGGTGTAGAGATTTCCCCGATTCCCCACCAAATCAACATGGCAGATGCTATCAGTTCTACACATGGACGAAAGGAGCAAGAAACAAGCCGTTCAAAGGATGGGAGAGAAGGCAAAAAGAGCCTCATGCTGGATTTGGTGCAAAAGAGAGGAGGAAAGCTGGAAGCCAGGAGCAGAGGAGCAGTGATTTGGCCACCACTGCTGACCCACCAACTGAAGAGTGTCATGGTTAAGTGTCAAAACACTCAATGATGGTAGGGTACCACCTGATGACACCTGCTCCTGGCTGAAAGCTCCGGTTACCTAATGAGGTAACTGAAGAAAGCGCCCACCAGGTGAACTGTCAATGAAAATATAATATATAAAGGCAAAGTAATTGTCATATACAATGTAAAAAAAAAAAAAAAAGAGAGCACTAAGTCCTCCCACATGGTAAGAAGAAGGAACCCAAAGATTAATTTCATAATTAGATTAGAAATTAAGATATAATTTCATAATTCCCTCCATAACAACAAGCTGATTAGTAAAATGCTGTGTTAAAATGATAGAGACCTCATGTATTTACATCTAAAGTGATCCGAAGGTCAGGATTCAAGACCTAGAACCACCACACTGGGCCCCTGAGCAAGGCCCTTAATCCTCTCTGCTGCAAGGACACTGTCTAATGGCCAACTCTGTGCTCTTACCCCAACTTCCTTACTATTTCACTTTCCTGTTAAGTTTATGTGACAAAATAAAAGGCTTCTGTTCATTTGCTTTCAGACAGATGCTAATAGATCTGGATTCAGATCTATTTTTAGATCCACACACACACACACACACACACACCTGGAGCAGAATTAAACTCACACTAAACAAGGGTACACTGGTCTTATCTGGACTGCTCTCGTTCATGAAGAGCTGGAAAGGAGGTGATGATAATTCTGAAGCGCATCATGAGGTTCAGACTGTTTTATGGGTCTCAGTTATATCCAGTCAGGTGACTCCCTCTGGTGGCCAAATTATACCTGAACTATGACAGAAATACTTGCATCCATCGACATGGCTAGGCTTTACAGAAGCCCTGAACTACAAGGTGTGATAAATACAGTATATTGGCAAAATTTCTGGGACATCTCTTAGTTCCAATGAAAGGAACTCTTAACGATTAGCATACCAAGACATTTTGGACAATTTCATGCTCCAAACTTTGTGGGAACAGTTTGGGGATGACCCCTTCCTGTTCCAACATGACTGCGTACCAGGGGGTCAGGACTAAAGTCAAGTTCCTGCACACCAAACTCGCTCATCCATGTCTTTATGGACCTTGCTTTGTGCACTGGTGCACAGTCATGTTGGAACAGGAAGGGGTCAGCCCCAAACTGTTCTCACAAAGTTTGGAGCATGAAATTGTCTTGGTATGCTGAAGCATTAAGAGTTCCTGAATTCAATGATTTGGAGGGGTGTCCCAAAACTTTTGCCAATATAGTGTATTTCACAAGTAATATTTCACATAAATGCTATGTCATTATTTTGAATTATCTAATTATTCCACCTTAATATCATGTTTTCAAACTTTAAAACTTGTATTAATTGACCTATAAACTTATTTCAATAATTTTATTCATTCATTGTTTACCGCTTATCCGATCTATTCAGGTCACGGGGAGCCTGTGCCTATCTCAGGCGTCATCGGGCATCAAGGCAGGATACACCCTGGACGGAATGCCAACCCATCGCAGGGCACACACACACACACTCTCATTCACTCAGACAATCACACACAACGGCCAATTTTTTAGAGATGCCTATCAACCTACCATGCATGTCTTTGGACCGGGGGAGGAAACCGGAGTACCCGGAGGTAACTCCCGGGGCACAGGGAGAACATTCATACTCCACACACACATGGAGGAGGTGGGAATTGAACCCCCAACTCTGGAGGTGTGAGGCAAACGTGCTAACCACCAAGCCACCGTACCCCCCCATTTCAAAATTTTATTTTTCATATTTCTGAATCAGTAACTCATTATTTTTACAGATTAATTCTAATTTAACACAACTTCAACTTTATTATTTTGAAATATATCATTCCTTTGATGTAGGTAACTCAATATTTTTAAAGATTTTACAGCATCTAATATTTTGATTTAATGGATTTAGTCCTCTCTAATTCATCCCAAAGGTGTTCTATCGGGTTGAGGTCAGGACTCTGTGCAGGCCAGTCAAGTTCCTCTACACCACACTTGCTCATCCATGTCTTTATGGACCTTGCTTTGAGCCTGGTGTGCAGTCATGTTGGAACAGGAAGCGGCCATCCCCAAAAATTGTCCAAAATGTCTTGGTATGCTGAAGAATTAAGAGTTCCTTTCACTAGAACTAAGGGGCCAAGCCCAACCCCTGAATTCAATGATTTGGAGGGGTGTCCCAAAACTTTTGGCAATATAAGTGTAGATAGATAGATAGATTTGTGTGTGTGCGTGTGTTTAGAGTATGTTGACTCTAAAAGGATTGTGTAAACATCAGCAACATTGCAGTGTAAGGCTGTTGAAAGAAAACTTCCTCACAGCACAACCTAGTGCTTTATTCTTATCCTTATATAGTACTTTAAAAGTGACAGTTATTTAGAATAAAACAAGAGACATTTTAATTAATTTATCTTTATGAACAGCGTTATCCTGGTCAGGGGTAGGGTTTTGTATCCAGAGCACATCCTGGAAAGCGGAAGTACATCCTGCATGGGAAGCCAATGTGCAGGCCACCATGCACACATCACGTAGTCACAATCACTCTCATGCACACACAAACACAAACGCTCACATTCAGGTATAATATCTTCAGCAGCACCAACTGTTTAGATTTTTTAACTAAAGTATGTGCTCATGTATAACCTGATTTATCAACTGTTACACAGCAAACAAGACAAAACAATCTTGGTCAAACATTTTTATTACACTATAAACAGCATTCAATATTGTACCACAAAAGTTTTGCGAGTTAAACATTTTTATCTCATTTCCACTGCATACTATGTGTGTGTACATTATTTACAAGTTTCTCAGCAAAAACAATACAGTGTATTCAATAACGGCTGAACGGAAAAGCTAATGTTATTTGGAAATAAGGGCTTGAGAAAAGGCCAAGCAATTATGTCTATTACAACATCCTGTTAACATCCATGAGGTGAATTAGATTTAAAACCAAACAATGTTTTATCATCGAGCAGTTGGGAAATGATATGCATTTTGCAACATGTTTGCAGCGTGTCTCAACAATAAGCGATTTCAGAAGAGGCAGCTGTAGTGGAATAAAACGTCTCGTTATGCAGATAATTCAAAGTGCGCACACAAAAAAACCCAGCAACCAATATCAGACCAAATGTATCCCTAAAAATACACATTAGATACCACAACCCTGTCATTTATGTGTAGAATTATTACATTTCTCCATTTATAAGCTTAATCCATGTTTTGCTCCGTTTTACATTTATGTAGCTACAGTCAAAGAACCTGACCGACTTTCAGGAATAAAGTGAGGAAAACGAACACACAAATAAAATGATTTGACAGATTCTTACCGGGTTTTCTGCTGCTTAAATTTTACTTACACAAGGAGACTGTGGTGAGTTACATATTGGCACTAGCTCTGGTGTTTACAGGCCTCGCCTATGGAAAGAACAAAATTTGAAAAAAAGAAACACGGACATTGCATAGTAACCATTACCCTATTCCCTCTCCGTTACAAACTGAAAGCCCCACCTTTCTAAGAACCTATAGATAAAATCGAATTAAAGCTATCTATGTTACTATTCATTTAACTACTGAATTACTCTATTGGTACAAAAGTCATGTCAGGTGACTGCAGACTCAGTGCAAAAGATTGAGAGCTATTTTGTGACCAGGAGAAATAATATATGTTATGGGAGAAAAAAAAAGAAGAAAAAACTCCAGCTATGATAATATCAACAGAAATGAGGTGCATTTACTGGCTTTATTTCTTACCAAAGTGTCTACATGCTTTATTCAGTAAATTACAAAGAAAACCCCAAAACTTGATTTTGGGGAAAGTTAGCACTATGGAGACAAGTGGTGCTTTTTCACAGAACAGTTACTATTTGCAGGTGGACATACGCCAGGCACTTACGTAGATACGATCAACTTTTTTTTTTTTTTTTTTTTAAGAGAGAAAAAGGTCACACAGACATTAGAAACACAAGGAGCATTCACTGCCTAAGTTAAAACTGTGGAGAATAAAAGACTAATCCAGGAGCCAGTCCCACAAACCTGTAAAACGACAGAAAACAAAACCAGGCTGCTGTGCACAGTAATTAGGGGAAAGGGGTAAAATAATGATTCATTTAGCCTATCTGTCTTTAGAGGTAAGCTTCTCGATCAGTTCCTGAAGAGGGGCCAGCTCTTTCCTGTCAATCAGATTAAACTCCTACAAAAGAACAAAACAGATGAGAGACCTATTAACAATAATTATCCTTGATTTTAGTCACACTTGTTGAGCAAAATGACTAAAACGAACAAAAAGTGAGGTTAGCATGAACAAGTGGAAACCGCATATAAATGGCGACATGCTTTTAGTTCACAGAAAACATATGTACATACCTGAACAAAAAAGATGAAGTGTTTGAATGAGGTGTTGAGATGGGCCTCCTCCTGCAGTTGGATGACTGAGTCAAAGTGCTGGTGGTAAATGTGCGCGTAGACACGGAACAGCCGCTTCAGGATCGTCTTCGCCACAGACATGAAGTTCTTCGGGAACGGCACACCTGAGATACGAACGCAAAAACCCGACAGTTTTACAGTTCCGCTACATAACAGGCTCGGGAGTGGCTATTTAAGAAATAAAACAGATGTGCTGCAATAATTAATCACTGGTGGGTGTGTTCATTCCTCTAAAACAACAGTGATTTGCCAACACTTGTCATCTGTCAGATAGCCACACTTTGACACCTCATGTTTCAAGCTTGAAAGCAACCAGTTAGCTCCTGTTATCACTTATAACAGCGATCAACAGTTATTCTCTCACAAGTCTTTAATTTCATCTCAATTAAGCATTCTACAGCACTGTCATATAAGACTAAAGCTGATAAATGTAAGTAAACAAACATACTGCTAGATACAGATAAAACATCCTGTCTCATCCTGCCCTTGGATATAAGGAAGCATGCAAATAATTAAATACCCTCCATATTGCTTGTGTCTCTAACCAAGAAACCTACATCCTGCTGTTTATTTTCAATAGCAGCTAAACACAATCATGGGATGTCTGTGTTTTGGGTTGCACTTCCTGCCACAATTTATTTCCTTTCCTCACTATCTCTTGCTTTGAGAAAGGGTGAGACCAGGAGAGTCTCACTTTCACTTTGACAACGGTAGTATTTGCACAAATGTACTGGTATGTGCAGTCTATCTTATATGCTAATGGTTGCTATGGAAATAAGCTCTCAATTTCTCAAGAGATTTATAACTTGCTTGAAGTATGCTGAAGTAGAAGAATGCTTTTGCTATTACTTTACTGTAAAATGCACAAACATCATCTTCCTTCATGGGCTCATCATTCTGAGGGGAAAAAATACAATTAAAAGATCTCACCTATTTTTGAAGGGAAAAGTGTTTCATCATCAAGCTGATCCTGAACCCAGGTCATCAGGTAATCAATGTACTTTGGAGCAGAGCATTTGATTGGCTTTTTAATGTTGGTCCCATCAGCCCAATGGTATTCATACCTGAAGGTAAAATGTCACAGTTTATAGACTTTTTTTTAATGCAACCTCTTATTACACAACCTGCCTCATACAGAAATTTCTTCGGATCTTTTTTGTAATCAAAAAATGGAATTTAAGCTGGAAGCAGATGATCATCACATCTATTTTTGAAGCCTGCTAAGCAAAAAAGTAGGTCTTACTTCGGCCCGGCAGACATCAGAGGGCAGTTTTCTTCGGTGCAGAAATCGGTGATGGTCCCATACAGCATGTTGATCTGATTAAAGAAGTCCACAGCTAGAGAAAAACACAATGTCAAGCACATCACAAAATCGATGATCATTTACAATCACCTACATTCCTAATATATTCTGCAAAGTGGCAATTTCCACTAATTATTGAATGAGAAAAAACATGAATTTCATTATTTCGTCATTTTGCCTACCTTCTGTCTGAAATTCCTTAAGCTTATATGACAAGTTCTTGGAGCATAAAATAAAACATGGCAGATTGTTGATATAATATTGTTAAAACAATAATAATAATAATAATAATTTAAAAATTTAAAAAAATAAAAAAAAGTTAATAATTATAATCATATAAATATATTTTTCATAATGTAATGATTAAAATAATAATTATTATTATCCTGCTCTCCTGCTTATTATCCTCCTTGTTAAATACCATTTTTTCCCATTTATTATTAGTCTTGGATTATGTGGTGTATTCACCATACAAGCAGTTAATGTGATTGAACCAAACAGCTGAGCACCCGTGACAGTAGAATTTCTAGTTGTAGACAATAGTCAGATGTGTAGGAGTTTAAGGACATAAGAAAAAAAAAAAAACATCTTAAACATCAGATGCCACCTCAAGAAGACAAGACTACCTTGTTTTTTTCTGGCCAAAAGTTCTCTGAGCAAAAAGATCTCTGGACATTATCCACCACAGGCCCGATCAGTGCTCAAGTCACTTTTGCTCAACATTTCACAAAGCTATGTCATGCAAAATTAAGAATAGCATTGAACTTGTCATTTGCGAGAGAAAAAAAACAAAGCAAGCATATGTAGTTACTGACATGTGTTTGTGCTAGAAAGGTGTGCAACCCTCTGCACGAAATCACATACTGATTCACAGATGTGCAAAAATTTGTTCATGGCTTCATGTTATGACACAGGTATGTGAATTTATTTTGCAACATACTCACTGCAATAACTGAACATGCGAGTTTCTTGATTCTTTATTTGTAGAATAGGATTTGTGTGCCTGCAATGAAGATTTTGAGACAGTGTGACTGTTGTGGTTTGCGACACCCAAAGCATTTTTCTGTGACTTCAGATGTACTGATAGACTTGTGGCTTTTTTCTACAACTACAAATTCCACTGTCACAGACGCTCAGTTGTTTTGCTCCAGTAAGACCTGGATATGTTACTGTAGAAACAGTAACAGTAGAATAGTGCAGACACACAAACCTGCCAAAAGATTTATAGCAACCCCTACTGTCAGAGCTGCTGTTATAGACCATCATAGTCTATAGAGATTGGAGATAACCTGTCTGTAACCAGTCAGGTATATTAGTTTCTAACCAAAGCGCTCAATACAACGCTAACCACGAGGACATTATTGCGTCTATGGAAACAAATTAGTCTAAAGGTATCCCTTACAGCAACAAGATGGACAGTACTCCATCTCGTCTCAATTGAGACGTGCATGCTTCATTTTCTCTAGCTAGGCTAGAGGCCACACCCATCTTTTCTTGCTCTCCTGTAATTAGATGAAATCAGACACTTTAGTCATCTCAAGCAAGCAGCTGCCGTCACAAATCCACCCTTCCCTGAGGCTATCACTTACAGTCATTCACGTTACACTGCCATGTTTTTGTTGTTAATGAAAGGCTGCACTAAGAGGCAACAGCACTGAGCACATGCCTTGGGCCTAATTGCTGTATAAAATGTGCATTGCACTATAAACAGGTCAAAGCTGCAGATATAAAGTGGCATAGCATATGCAACTAAAATTATGCAGTGTAAAAAAAAAAAAAAATAAATAAAAAATCACTACTGAAACATGCCTAAGATTGCAGCTTTGAAAATGCTGCTATTTTAAAAAGTAATATATTTATTAGCTGTACCCATGTCATTAGGCTACATATTAGAAAATCCTTTCAGCGTCATAGATGAGAGGAAGACTGTATTGGATCCAAGATATTATATTTACATGTGCTAAATACTGGGCTTGTATTAAGGGACTAAATATGCAATGTGATGCAAAAAGCTTATATGGGTGTGATGGACAGGTGTTCACAAACTTTTAGTCATATAGTTTACATCAAAGTATATATCCTGTCAAGTTCTGTATCAGTCAAAGCTGAATTGGGGGAATGGACCATTGAACCATGAGGAACATCAAGTTCTAGAAGGGCTTTCAGCATCTAAAGACACAATGACCCAGACACAAAACATTCATGCTCACTGATCCAACTACCATCCCTACGAGATACACGCCTAATGAGTGTGTGTGTGTATGTATATATATATATGCTGTGGATATATATATATATATATATATATATATATATATATATATATATATATATATATATATATATGAGAAAACCATGGAAAAGGGAGAGCCCTATTCAATTTTTCACACTCAAAAGCCATAATAGGTTTTATCATGCCACACATAGCACCGGACACTAGTGAGCTGTCCTAAAGCACATGCTGCTCTCTCATGTTTCAAGCTTGGCAGCTTTACATTCATCGCCTTAGAGCTTCAGCAGCTCTGATTTCCATTTTCCTAACTTTACTAAAAGTGCTTTTCATAAGTTGTTTAGTTCAAAAATGAACATGTTTACTGTAATTATACAGCTGTCTTCAAATCATGACTAGCCAGCTGAGACTAGACAGGGATGATTAGTCAGCTGTGATCTTTTTTATGCGCAGAGAATTTCCAAAGCTGCAGGGAGTGCATACAGTGTTAATGTAAGAAATATAAATCACTTTGGAAAATTCATTCATTGCCTATCTCAGGCATCATTGGAAATCAAGGCAGGATACACCCTGGACGGAGTGCCAACCCATCACAGGGCACACACACTCATTCACTCACGCAATCACACACTACGGGCAATTTAGAGATGCCAATCAACTATGCATGTAGAATGCATGTCTTTGGACCGGGGGAGGAAACCGGAGTACTAACCGGAGGCAAATGTGCTAACCACCAAGCCACCGTGCCCCCCGCAATTTGGAATATGCTATAGGAAATGGTGTGAAGTTACACACGAAGCAGATATAACCACCATAAAGCTGATATAAAGCTGAAGCTATTCCTATAACAGCATGTCCCTGTTTTATTCCTCTTATACAACAGCAACTTCCTACTATTAGCGTCGTAATGCTTTCAACAGTTTCTAGTTTTTTTTAATGTCGTGGAATGGCAAAGAGACAACTTTGTTGCCGTTATCGCTTATGGTTGAACATCTATAAATAGTCATTCCCTTACCAGCAGCTTGTCATGTTACTGAGAAACCACAATGAGCAAAATCGCCTGTCCTGAAGACTCTCCCATTGTGGAAAACATACTCATTGTTCAAAAGTGAGTGACACTTGAGAGTCATACTCAGGTCCAAAAATCATATGTAAATAACTCCTTACAGAAAACTTCACCAATGATTAGAAGATTTTTTGAAATAACAGTACATTTTAAATCTGTCTTATTATTATGCTTAGATTATGTGGCGCATCTGTCATGCTGTGGATACGTTACTATACAAATGACAATTTATTAGAATCAATGTATTGAGAGCATTAATATAAACCTGTGATGTGATTAGCAGCCGAATCTAAATGAATCTAGAGATATGAATAAAGAAAATGACTAATGACGGAGAATTCAACTGTTCTGTCCACACAGATACATAAATATAAAGCGTACATTTTTCTTCTGCAGTTGGAAGTCTATTTAAATATTAGAGCTCTGGAACAAAGCTGTAATGAACCACACACACGCAATGCTTACTGTTTACTGCCACCCATTCATTGAGGTCTTCTCCATCTGGGAGCATGACAGCCATACGCAGGTTGCCGCTGCCCAGCGTCGCCTCGGCATGCTTCAGCAACTCATACTGGTGGGAGCCCTCCGGAATGTTCTTCTTCGGCTTGAACGTCTTCGATGAGCGACTACCGCTGTGCAGAAGAAAGCAAAAATAAATAACTATTTTTAAAGAGCACTTGTGACTCTGCATTCCATACACAAGTTATTCCTGGTCACAATATGTGATTGAGAGCCTTGCGTGTGTTCACGTGAGGACAGATTCTTATTGCCCACAGCTTTAAAAATTAGTCTTTCCTACTGGAGGACATCAGGCTTAGGCGAGTAAAAACAAATTATTTAGTCTGTTACGAATGAGGATAGGAGACAACACAAATACTGTATGCTTTTGACTCTGTAGAAGGTGAAAATCAGGAAGAGTATTTAGGTAAAAGTAAAAGTATTTAGGTTTTCAAGCATCAAAAGATGCCAAGAGACAGTGTAATATCAATATTCTTCACACAGACCTCAATGTGGTTCAGTTTAAAGTGCTGCACCATCTCTAACACAAACTCATCTGCAATAACTTTACTTTGCTGTCAAAATAAGAGAGGAGATGAAAGCCAGATTCAGAAAAGAAACATTAGTACTACAAAAGTGAAAGAGTTTCATACTTAGAAAGCAGAAATAAAAAATCCCTGCTCTCACATGTTTGGACCCTGCAAGCACACACATGTCTGAGACTCAATGTGCAGAACCAAACAACAGGAAGGAAGCTAGGGAAGGATGTGCTTGAGCAACGACTTGTTGAATATAAATATATCAAGTAGAACCAACAATGAACAAGAAAGCCTGAACAAATCTGTTTCTAAAGCCTGAGCCTGAAATATCGACGTGCAGACTTCAAGCCAAGTCAGTACTTACTGTGGTCCTGTCCAAGTTTTGGTCTACAGGGCAACACGCACTACTCTGCAATACTTGTTGAGCATGAACAAGCATTAAAATGAGCTTTGTACAAAACTACAGTGCATACAATATAGCAGATATACATAATCGCAAAGTGCATTAACGTCTAACTAAACACAGGACATGTAAACTAGGAAGACTGGACTTTTATAGGTAGTATACCTAAGATCCTCCAGATAACTAGGCATTAGAGCCTTGTTGGTTTACTCTCCTTGTACTAATCTCCTTTAAAAAAAAAGTTGAGCTTGATGCCTCAGTGAACGACTATGAGGATGTTTTTAATAGATACTTCAAAGCACTTCTATAGGTCGCTCCTGTATAAGGGCATATGTTAAAAGCCGTGAATGTAAATGTAGTGACTTCCAATGGTCATTTGGTCCAGCCCCAAACACTTTTCATACTCCTTCCCCTGGGCCTGGATTTTAAAGGCAGCACCTTTCAGCGGAGGAGCAATGTCAACTGACCCATTGTTATTTTCATAGGCGCTTCAAGTTAGGCCTGATTTACATCTGTGCGTCTGCCAGTGCACTGCACCTAATGTGAACGTGCGTGCTAAGGGGCAGGGTTACAGGTAACAAACAGGAATAATACATAGAGAAAAACCAAAACCAAAAGGAAGTCTAGCATTTCACTGTAGAATGGAGATCAGAAAGAAGTAGTAATGTGCTGGATGTGGTGAAGGAAAATGTTGTTTAAACTTCAAACGAAGCCTATGAGGTTAAGGCTCCTGATGAAACCTGCAGGAACATGTTTGTTCATTACTTAATGTTAAGACATATCGAACTAACATTATTCCCAAAGCATGACAAGAAAAATGTGAGAAAAGGTGGGGGGTTTTTCCACATTTGACCGCTCTGTGGGGTCATCTAAAAAACGTCACTTGACCTAATATAGCTTTGAAAAAGCCGTTAAAACTGTGAGAGGACTTCCTTAGAGTAGTGAGGTAAAGTCAGTGGGGACGGGTTTTAACACAGTGCTGAAATGCAACCTGCAGTTATAATGCATTAAAGACTCCCTGCTTTTTTAGATTGATTGCACTGTCCTGTAGACCAGATGTGTAGCTTTGTTTCTGTGCCACTTTGTCAGAAACGATAAACTTGAAAATAAATCTACTTACGGGAATCATAAAGCGTTTTATTCCTGATGTTTCCACTGACATAACACATTAGGATCAAAATGACATTTATATGACTGACTGCTGTTGAGTGACTGAGGTTTGGATTACATCCAATCAATTCAATGGACTAAATAGGTGAATAATCTCATAACTTTGATAATGTTGGATGATCTTTCCATCTCTATACATAATAGGAAAGAAAAAAAAAACTAGACGATCTAAAGACAACTGGTTGTGTCCTACGATGCACATAAGAACATTTATACACTATTGAGTAATGCTTGCATACGGTCAGGCTGTTTGGCTTTTTTAATTCTTGTAACATTTGTTTGAGAATAGTGAGCTATGAATAATGTCAGAATAATGGAGTTTAGCTTCACGTCATTCCCTGGACATCTGAATGGACAGTGGTTTGCGGTTCTTTAAGGAAAAGCCTCATGCGAACAACATTTCCTGAGGTCAAGTGACTGCTACATGGGATAAACCAAGCATTCTATGCTACAGCACACATCACATGCCTAGATAATAAAGCTTATGCTGACATTTTCTTACATCGAGGAGCTGTTGTAAAACACACTACAGCACCGTGTGAGAGAGGGCATTTTGAGGAACTGTGGGTTTCATGAAACCAAAGCTGGCTGACGGAAAAAAGACTAATATAGGGTGACGGTGGAAACTACTGACCTTTAACAAGCACAATAATAATACATGTAACGCCTATCACACACTCAAGGTCACAACTTGTTCCAAACTGTGCATCATTTAGTCCTTAATCATAAAACTAGCTTTGTTTTTTATTATTATTACCATTTATATACATTACTTTAAGAAATTTATAAAATGAAAATAATAGCTTTCAACATTCGCCTCTGTAGACTCCGACATGACAGCCTGCCTGTTAAGCTGGTTTAACACTGGTTTAGGTTTATTACTTGTCATGCCGCATAGAAAAGCACCTCATTCTGTCGACATCATCAATCAGCGCAATCTGGGCTTGTGCACAAAATAACACAAACAAACGTTTTATCCGGTATAAAGCCTCCAGGATGCGTCACTTTATGTCCCGTCATGACAAGAGTGTGATGAGGCACTACAGAAGGCATTTTCTTCACTGTCACAATACAAAAAAATGCTCTTCTTTTAAACCCCATATATTTTATTTACATTTTGTCAGCACCAAAAACACATTATATTGCCAAAAGTTTTGGTACACCCCTCCAAATCATTGAATTCAGGGGTTGGGCTTGGCCCCTTAGTTCCAATGAAATGAACTCTTAATGCTTCAGCATACCAAGACATTTTGGATAATTTCATGCTCCCAACTTTGTGGGAACAGTTTGGGGGATGACCCCTTCCTGTTCCAACATGACTGCACACCAGTGCTCAAAGCAAGGTCCATAAAGACATAGATAAGAGAGTTTGGTGTGGAGAAACTTGACTGGCCTGCACAGAGTCCTGACCTCAGCCCGATAGAACACCTTTGGGATGAATTAGATTCCCATAAACACACTCCTAAACCTTGTGGAAAGCCTTCCCAGAAGGTGTTGAGGTCAGGACTCTGCGCAGGCCAGTCAAGTTCCCCCACACCAAACTCACTCATCCATGTCTTTAAGAACCTTGCTTTGTGTACTGGTGTGCAGTCATGCTGGAACAGGAAGGGGCAATACAAGACCACCGAGCAAACATTATCCTTTATGATGCGCCTGCGGCAGTGAATCTAGGCCAACTTTTGAACACTGTAAAGCCTGCTTTAGACGAACAACATAGCACATCATAGCAACTCGTAAAACTGTGAGATTTTAACCAAACATTTGTCAGAACTTTATCTTCACTCACAAGTGCCACTAAATCAGCCATCAACGATGATCAGCATCACATCATTCAATTCACTACTGACTAAAATATTTCTACGGCAAGTGATTTTTTATCTACGACAACAAAATTAGACACCATAAAGAAAGACACCGTAAAGCCAGTTTTAGTTCAAATATGAATAAGCCTAATTATAATAACTGAAATTCCTAAAAGCTCATAAGAGCTTCACTTTAAGTACTAACTTAACCAATAAATACAGATTAGATCAGATTAAAGAAACTGAAAAACAACACATGACCCGTTTTGTCCTCTAACTATCAGACTCAATTTAGACAATCACATGACTTCATTCTGCTTTCCTTTAAACCCTGCCCTATTTCATGCAGAAGTCTACTCTTTAAAATAGGGCTTTTAGCTTTCCTGAAAAGCAGAAGCTCAAAATAACTCGCATATATATTACTATTGGACACAGTAATGCTATTTAAATCGAAATGACAGCAACATAAAACACTTCTTTCCTTTACTTCAAAACCAGACCAGAAAATATAAGCAATAAGAATAACATTCAGACACTGGATGAATGTCTAATAGTTGTCTAATGTTTTGGTGTGTAGTTTACTGAGCAACTGAAGGTTAAGGGCCTTGCTCAGGGGCCCAGCAGTGGCAGCATGGTGGACCTGGGATTCAAACTCTCAACCTTCTGATCAGTAATCCAACACCTTAACCACTACGGCCATGTGCACACACGGCCGGGTATGAGATTTTTCTGAACGTTTTGGCCGTTGGTCCACATGCAAACGCAGTTTAAGGTCGTTGAAACTGGAGCTTTTGGAAAACTCCTTCCAGGGAAGATTTTCCAAGACTCCATTTTCAGTGTTGTGTGGATGGGGGAAAAGGAGATTTTGACGAATTGACATTGTTTGAGTGCCGGTCCCCTGGATTTGATGTCGGCTTTGTTTATGAAGATATTTTGTGCAATGGCAGACTTGCGTAAACTAGTGTTAAAGTTGCTTACTGGACTTTTTATATGCGTGCACATACACGCGCAGTTACCCGCACATTACATTAACGAACAGAGGTGCCAGAATGTAATAGACGTCGTATCAACATCTGTCGTTTCTATACTGGACTGAATAAGTTAAGTTGTCTTTATTTGTCACATATACATTACTGCACAGTGAAATTCTTTTCTTCGCATATCCCATCCTTAGGGGTTGGGGTCAGAGTGCAGGGTCAGCCATGATACAGTGCCCCTGGAGCAGGGTGGGTTGGGGGCCTTGCTCAAGGGCCCAACAGTGGCAGCTTGGCGGTGCTAGGGCTTGAACCCCTTATCTTCTGGTCGACGACCCAGACCCTGTGAACCTCCCCATATCTGCTCACAAAGTTCAAAGTAGAGTAGAACCAGCCTACTGTGACCGCTTCTACGGCCAGAATCTATAGCCTGCTGATATTTCCCCCGTATCGCCTTCAGCTTTGTGGCGACTATTGCCCTGGTTCTATCACCCTTACGATGAGGGAACTCCGTGGACAGCTCAGAAGGATATAGCACAAGAAATGGATGTCGGCATACTTAGACTGGCAGGGCTCCCAGTCCACGTTCTCTTGCGTTTTGTTAAATTTGTACTCGAGTGTGATTTTGAGAAATACCTCAACTTCGTTGTCAGTCCAAACATACGACTCAACTCTCCAGCGACGTGCCATCGTTGTTAAACTACCGGAACCGGTAATGACGTTTTCTCTCGGCTTCTGATTGGCCAACATAGCTTTACACTTAGAGGTATATCGCCCCCTGTTGATTAGGCATGCTCTTGACAGCACTTAACAGAGCGTTTTGATGTGGACAAAGATATTTTTTAATACGTAGGTCGTGTGGACAGAACTGGAAAAAAAAAAAGTAGAAAAATCTCCATTTTTTAAAAATACCCACCTACGTGTGGACATGGCCTAAGCCACATCACCAGCAACCAATAAGAATACCATTCTGACACTGGAGGAATCTCAATTAGCTTTATGTTTTGACGTGTAGTTCACTATGTAGGGCGTAGATGTCATTACGTCAGACCGTATTTGGAGTGCGTGTATAGGGAGTACACATGCATTTGGGATGAAGCCAGAATATAACTATTGGCTAACGCTAGAAAATGGACTCATTTACAAAGTATTCACTTACACGGTTCATATAAATACATATATAAGTACCGTAATATTTATTTAACACTCACTAGCTACGTTTTTTATACTTTTAAACGTTCTACCATGTTAATTTACAAATGATTTCAGCATCAAGGGAAAATTGCAGCTATTCGGTGAACCAAACTAGCTATTAGCCGGGTGACTAGCTTTAGCAAACTTCACTGGTTTTGTTTGTTTATTGTCTTTTTCTTTCTTTGCATCACCAGTAAGTTTATATATTTGTTTTGGTACTCCCTGGCTAATTGGCTGTGCTATTCAGTACAGTAAACAGTAACGCTGTCGTTAAGTCAAGCACATTAGCGCATCCAAAGCTCCCTAAAAGTAATGTCGCTAGCTTAGCTTAGCTTAGCTCCACAGCTACGACCATGATCATCACAACAGACAGGAATAAACCAATAATCAGACGTTTTATACTCACAATAAAAAGCTCATATCTATCACTGAGGTTATCCAGTAATTAAATCGCTAGTATGACCGTCGACACAATCGTGAATAGGTCAATATTATGATTAAAGCTCCGAGTGACGCTGAGAGACACGGTGACTCGCTCGACAGTTCGCTCTCTTCAGTGCAACAAAACTTCTCCTCGCTACTCCAAGTCTCGTCGGCGCTGTGTTCTCGCGGTGTTCTCGCGAGAACACAGCAACGCTAAAAGGAGGAGGAGAAGGTTCCTCGGGCCTTTCATCGCTTATTGAAATTCCTATTAAATGATACTGTTTCTATAAAATATATGTCAATAAGAAGAATGAAACAAAGTCAGACACTAGAGAACACTCTTAAAAAGTGTGGATGAAACCAAGAACAACAGATGAAAAAAGAAACTATTACCAACAGTCTAAGCTTTTTCAAAATAAGTGTTTAAATGCACCGGCGTATGAAAAGTAATGGCGGTATGTCTGATCATAGGAGATGTGCCTATGAAGCCTTAGGCACTTTAGAAAACTTTAAAAGTATGCACAATTTTCTTACAATAGGATCAGGTTCAAATATGAGGCTACAGTAGTAGTCTTTATTTGTCACATGTACACTGACCAACTGACATTATGACCACCTGCCTAATATTGTGTTGGTCCCAGGGCTGACCCATCATGCACTATGTATTCTGACACCTTTCTATCAGAACCAGCATTAACTTCTTCAGCAATTTGAGCAACAGTAGCTCGTCTGTTGGATCGGATCACACGGGTCAGCCTTCACTCTCAATGTGCATCAATGAGCCTTGGCCGTCCATGACCCTGTCTCCGGTTCACCAGTGTTCCTTCCTTGGACCATTTTGATAGATACTGACCACTGCAGACCGGGAACACCCCACAAGGACTGCAGTTTTGGAGATGCTCTGATCCAGTCGTCTAGCCATCGCAATTTGGCCCTTATCAAACTCGCTCAAATCCTTACGCTTGCCCATTTTTCCTGCTTCTAACACATCAACTTCGAAGACAAAATGTTCACTTGCTGCCTAATATATCCCACCCACTAACAGGTGCCATGATGAGGAGACAGTGTTATTCACTTCACCTGTCAGTGCTCATAATGTTATGCCTGATCGGTGTATATTCTTTTGTCGAGCCGGCTGTAGAGCTCTTATTTTGAAACACATAATAGTGCCATTATTATTTTCCTGTGCTTAACTTCACACGTCATGCGTCAGCGTGTCCTCTGCCGGTGCAGGTCAACGTGATTGTTTCGGAAGTGCATGTGTTAGTTAGTTGCGGCTTTTTTTTTTCTTAATTTTTTTTTAAATGTTTCTCAGTTATTATTTTTTATAATTTCACTGTGTTATTTTTCACCTCGCTGCTGTAATGGCTGCTTACGGAAGGCTGGCGCTTGTCTCTGCGCTTGTGCGCCACTTCAGTGGAAGTCGGTCTTCATGCTTTAGGAAGTTCCTCGAAACAAACCAAAGCATGCGAGTTGTTTCTAATGTAAAATACGGACTGTGGAGAGAACGTTATGTCTCAGTGAATCCTGTGAAAGCTACATTCAGCTGGGCCACACAACGCAGATCTCTCACTTCAGAAGTAAGAGCATGTGTCATGAAGATTCAATAGAGATATACTGCTGGATAACGGCCCTATAGGTGTATCATGTAGTGTCCATATTAGTAAGCAGCTTTCTGTACAACTACAGAGTTATTTAGGATTTGACCTAGGATTAGTGGTTCGAAATCGTGCCTTAGGTGCCATGTGATGGACTAGACTTCCATCCAGGCTTTATGCCCTGTGTGCTTGAGAATGGGATGTGGAACCCAAATCCAGTCTGGTCCTGACCAGGACAAAAATGGTTAGATGAATAAATGAAAGAATGTGGCATCTCCACATCACTTGCTCTCCATCTCCATGATGATCTCCGAAACATTTCAGAATTGTTGTATTGTTCAGTTACCCAGTCAGCTTATTTCCTATAAATGTTTATACTAACATTTAATCCTTTCTCATAGACACCGTGCAAAGACGACGATTATCCCCCTCTTCCAGAGTACTCTCCTCCTCCAGAGAGTGAACAGAAGGAAGTGTTCATCGTCCGGGTTAAAGGTCTGCCGTGGTCGTGTAGTGCTGAGGACCTGCTGAAATTCTTCTCGGGTATGTGCTGCCGCTTTTTTATAACAAATGTCAAGTCACCATCGAATATAGTCTACTAATGAACAAGTACATTTAACATCAGCGGCTTGTTGTTTATTTATTTTTACCGGTACACTGGTGAAGCCAGATATTTTCAATAAGTATAAACCAAATGAATTATTATGTCGCTGCAGGTTTGATGTAAAATGAATCAGGACGTTGTTGGCTTTCAGTGCAAGATGTTTTTGCCTCTGTTGGGTTAACCATACACAGAATTTTAGTGGCTGAAGCTAGTGCCTTCATTTTTCAGAGGCTTATGAACAAGCACTTGCGGCATCTCAGAGAGCAGTTTGATATCACTATTTACTTGGGTTTTGGTTTAACATCACCATTTACTTTGAAGATAGAAATATTTGTGTGAAAAAAAAAACTGTTTTGGGGTGGGTTTTTTTTGTTTTTTTTTAATGAATATATTGCCCTGTGGGGGGGCACGGTGGCTTAGTGGTTAGCATGTTTGCATCACACCTCCAGGGTTGGGGGTTCGATTCCCGCCTCTGCCGTGTGTGTGGAGTTTGCATGTTCTCCCCGTGCCTCGGGGGTTTCCTCTGGGTACTCCGGTTTCCTCCCCCGGTCCAAAGACATGCATGGTAGGTTGATTGGCATCTCTAAATTGTCCGTAGTGTGTGATTGCGTGAGTGAATGAGAGTGTGTGTGTGTGTGCCCTGCGATGGGTTGGCACTCCGTCCAGGGTGTATCCTGCCTTGATGCCCAATGACGCCTGAGATAAGACACGGGCTCCCCGTGACCCGAGAATAGTTCGGATAAGCGGTAGACAATGAATGAATGAATATTGCCCTGTGCAGGCTAGGCAAAAAGAGAAATACTTATAAAAACTACAAATACTTAAAGCCATGTATGTGTAGTTTTATATAAGCTATTATCCACCACTATGGACTGTGATATGACAAAGAAACTCCATTTTTTAGGCCCCTGAGAAAAAGATTTACCTTCATGAAAAAGCTCTCTTTTAAGAGATCCATAACTGCAACTATTTATTTGTTGATACAGAATGTCGCATTTACAAAGGAGTGAACGGAATCCATCTTATGTATCACAAAAACGGAAAGCCCTCAGGACAAGCCTTCATCGAGCTGGAGCATGAGGAGGATGTCAGCAAAGCCTTGGAGATGCACAGGCAGTATCTTGGCCCCCGTTACGTAGAAGGCAGGTGTAGTAAATTTCGAATGTAGTTATGAAGGTGTAAAAACGTATCTGCATCTAGTGCATAACATGTGGTGATGGGGTTTATTGCAGTGTATGAAGTGACCAATCAAGATGCTGAGGCCATACTGAAGGGCACGGATGAGATCCAAGACGGAGTGGTGCGCATCCGAGGTCTGCCCTTTACCTGCACGGAGAAGGATATTACCCAGTTTTTTTCAGGTGAAAACCTAACAACTATAACAATTGTACAAATCCTATTAATTGTAAGCTGACTCATTTCATCAAATCGACTCTTTCAGGACTGAGCATCGTGAAGGACGGAGTCACGCTGGTCACGGACCGCTTGGGTCGAAGTTCAGGTGACGCATTTGTGCAGTTTGCTACACAGGAGATGGCTGATGAAGCACTGAGGAGAGACCGAGAGGTTATCGGAAACAGGTCAGACTATTATTCCACTACATTAAACTAAAATGCGCCTCATTCGACTGTATCAAAACTTAAAACGACTTCATTTTTTAAATGAAAAATCTTTGTACATCTGTAATTTTTGTATATTTGTAAATTCCTTGAATACTGGATAATGTATTTTTATTACACCACTATATCCTTTGACATTTCCCTGAACAGGTACATCGAGGTGTACCCGAGCAAGAAGAGCGAGATTCAGATGCAGCACGGCAGAGCGAGAGGAGGAGACGCTCCAGTCGCCGCAGTCCGCACACATAAGAGTATGTTTCTTTTAATAATAGCTGCATAATTAAGATTCGGGTATTGAATGATACACAGATGCCACTCACATGGTCTTGACTCATTTTCACAGTGCGATCATGGACAATCATCAGCCATTTTATTAGGAACGCTATGCTAATACCGGGTAGGGCACAATTTGCTCTTAGAGCAGCTTCAGATCTTCATGTCATGGATTCCAAAAGGAGATTCTGGTCCATGTCGACGTGATTGCATCATATAATTGTTGCAGGTTTGTCAGATGCAGATTTAATTATGTGGGTTTTTAACCTCATTTTAACCTCATGTTCTTGGGTGACTAGAGCAGAACCCGATGTGTATCCAACCTGCATCAAGGTTCAATGTGCTTTTCTCATCACAGTTGTAAAGATTGAATATTTAAGTTACTATATCGTTCCTGGGAGCTCGAACCACTTCGGCCGTTCTCCTCTGATCTCTCTCATAAACAAGTCGTCCATTTGCAGAACCACTGCTCTCTGGATGAATTTTATTTTCATACCTTTCTGTGTAAACCGTATAGTATGAAAATCGCAGGATCCCAAGCAATTTTTAAGTACTCAAAGCGTCATGTCTAGCACCAACCAAGTCACAGAGATTACATTTTTCCCCATTCTGATCTGAGGCTCGTACTCGTTTATTTAGATAGAATACGTGTAGTTCTATCTATTACGATGATTGGCTGATTGGAAAAAATTGCATAAAGGAGCAGATGTACAGTTGATTTTATAAAAAAGTGGTTGATTTTACTAATATTTCGAAATACTCTTACTTTTTCAATTTAGTCAGTATGATGTGAATAATCTGTGTAATAATGTGTCATTTGAGGCTATGAAGTGCTCAGAAATGTTTGTCTTTCTTTGCAGCCAACATTGTCTCTCTTCCCACACACTATATACACATGAGGGGTCTACCGTATCAAGCCACGGCTGGAGACGTAATAAATGTGAGAACTTATACACAAACTATACACAAGTAATTAACTCATTACCTTGTTTGAGTTCTACTAGCATTTTTATGGGGTTCGATTCTCGCCTCCACCCTGTGTGCACTTTAGGAGTTTCCTCCCCCAGTCCAAAAGATAGGTGTTGTAGGCTAATTGGCATCTCTAAATTGTCTGTAGTGTGTGAATGAGTGTGTGATTGTGCCCTGCAAATGGTTGGCACCCTTTTCAGCTTGTCCTTCGCCTAGTACCCCAAGTCCACTAGGACAGGCTCTGGGTACCTTGCAACCGTGTGTAGGATAAGCAGTGCAGAATGGATGGATGAATGTCTGAGCTTTGCCACAGATAATAATTGAGATGAAGTAGAAAGGGAAGTCACAAGAAGAGAAATGTGTAACAATTGTGGTACATTTACATTTCGGGCATTTGGCAGACGCCCTTATCCAGAGCGACTTACGTTTTCTCATTTTTATGCAAGTGAGGGTTAAAGGCCTTACTCAGGGGCTCAGCAGTGGCAAGTTTGGTAGAACTACGATTCGAACTCACAACATTCAGAGCAGTAATCCAATGCCTTAACCACTAAGCTACCACAACCTAAGTATTCCTTCACAACTTATTGATGCCGAAGTGCTGCAACATGCTAATACACCGATCAGCCATAACATTCTGAGCAGTGAGAGGTGAAGTGAATAACACTGATTATCTCCTCATCATGGCACCTGTTAGTGGGTGGGATATATTAGGCAGCAAGTGAACATTTTGTCCTCAAAGTTGATGTGTTAGAAGCAGGAAAAATGGGCAAGTGTAAGGATTTGAGCGAGTTTGACAAGGGCCAAATTGTGATGGCTAGACCACTGGATCAGAGCATCTCCAAAACTGCAGCTCTTGTGGGGTGTTCCCGGTCTGCAGTGGTCAGTATCTATCAAAAGTGGTCCAAGGAAGGAACAGTGGTGAACCGGCGACAGGGTCATGGGCGGCCAAGGCTCATTGATGCACGTGGGGAGTGAAGGCTGGCCCGTGTGATCCGATCCAACAGACGAGCTACTGTTGCTCAAATTGCTGAAGAAGTTAATGCTGGTTCTGATAGAAAGGTGTCAGAATACACAGTGCATGATGGGTCAGGGCTGTTTTGGCAGCAAAAGGGGGACCAACACTATGTTAGAGAGGTGGTCATAATGTTATGCCTGATCAGTGTATATCCAGGATGTGTATGCAATAAACAGGCAACTACGTGTAGTTTCAGGGCCAGACATGACTGATGAATGACCTTTGTAAACACTGTCTACTTTACAATTTTCAGTGTATAATGTATTATGATTTGTCTTCAGTTTTTTCACCCTATCAGGGTGGCAAAGGTCCTAATCGAGTATGGGCCCGACGGGAGACCTAGCGGCGAGGCAGCCGCTCACTTCACAACGCGACAGGATGCGATGGAAGCAATGACCAAAGACAGACAGTACATACGTAAGTTTTAAGAAGGTTGAAATGTGCTTAAAGACATGCAGTTTCTCTTCAAGTGGTTTACAACTGTAGTGGATTAAAACATGTAACTATCAGCTACAGTGTCAGTATCAGCCTTCAACACAGCTTGCCTAGATGAAGTGTGTCAGTTATTGTTAGTGCTCTTCTGGCAAACATTCTAAATCAGCACTTCTGATAACTAGTGTTGTGGTAAAAGCAAATGTGTAATTTTCTAGTGTTGCAAGTGTTAATTGATTTAATTTTTCTTTTCAATGCAGAGGACAGATATATTGAGCTGTACCTAAATTCCTCGTAAAAAGAGAAAAAGGACTGAAAAGGTATGTTGAATTATTCAGCTATTTCGTTAACCAGTTTTAGACACTACTTTGATTAATAACACTTTGTTTTTTTATTTCTCTCTAGGTTGTCATCTGTACAAAGCATTTTGGCAATATTTATTTGAAATAAATGTAAAATAAAAAATATAATTAAACCTGCCCAGTTATGGAGTGTATGTCAGTGTTGTGTGTTTTTATTTTTTTAAATTTTTATAGAAGTTCGTATTCAGAATGATTAATACAGTCAATACAGAATAAAATATTATATAATTAAAGTATTAGAAGCACAATTAGGAACAATTTACAAGCAATTTTTGACATAGTATATCTTTATTGAGCCGATAAGCGCCGAGAAAAACACAAAGTGTCACAAACCGTTTATTACATTCTGTCAGTGTAAGTGAATTTTCATCAGCGCCCACAGCTTGTTAAATATGTAGAGATGATTCTGCGTGTGTGAAAGCATAATTTGCGTTTAAAAAGCTTTGGCTCCATTCTGTTAAAACCCTAGTGTATATCAGACGTGTACAAAATGATTTGTAAAATATTTTCTTTCTAAAATAATTAAGATCATTTGCACAATTTCTCACTCACCCCTGAAATCATTTTTAGGTATCTTTCTATGTGCTGTATAATCACTAAAGAAAAAAACAATACAAATCATACAGTTGATTTCATGAACAATTCAAGTAGTACTGCATAAGTCCACTTGGTGGACACCACTCATCTACAACATAATGCTGAATTTGATGCAAATAATGTAAGACTTAAGTAAGTTAAACACTCCCTTTTCAGAAAAGCATACCTAAACAGAAAACCCTGCTGCATGTGTGCTGATGATTAAAGCTTAAACATGGATGAGATGGATTGTGTTCCAGTTTTGGATATTTTTTTACTGAGAAGAATGTAAGTGACTCAGGATGGGTTTGAGGCGTACTGCTGCAGAAGCTGGGAGTAGCACACGTCACACACGCGTTCTGGGGCGATGGACGATGGCAAGGGAATTTCGTTGAGCATGCAGTTCTTGCAAAACACTTCTTTACAGTTCTTACACTCCTGTTAAAACGATAAAGCAAGAGAAAATACATTAACAAAATGCTCTGAGAGGAGAATAGATTTCTCAGTATAGAATATACCATGTGTGCAGTATACTGAGCTCACGTGTACAACTGCGAGGCTAAAAATATATATAAAAAGATATTAAAATTTATTTTTTGATTCGTTAGCAAAATTAGTAGAAGTGAGAATTATCAGATTTTTTTAATTATCAAAGCTCTGACTAGTAATATCCAGACCTTAACTATTCAAGCTGTTTCACAAATTTGCAAATGTAGAGAATTTTATAATAATTATTATTTTATTTAAGAACGAGCTTTCCTGAATAAAATGAATCAATCTAGTATTTACGTTTGCCTTCGTACTACTCAAATGCTAAAGGAGTAATGTAATCATTTTTATACCACAATGCTGCTGACTTCTTGAATTGTTTTGGTCAGAATGTATTTTTTTTTTTTTTTTTTTAAGAACAGCCCTGGGAGTAGTTTTGGCTGCAAGAAAAATCACAGGTTTATATCAAAGCACTCCTTCTAATACATTATATTGTCTATAAGGACGGCTAATTTAGACTGACTTGGAGGATGATCTTATTTCTCAAAGAAAAAAAATATTGTTAAAACGATGAAGCTTACTAAAAGCAGACATTTGTTAAAAATGTAAATCTGTGCTAGGGAAAATCCCTGTTGTATATATGACCAAAACTGCATGAGCTGCTGAAAGTGTTTTACTTGCACACGTTAAGCATGTTCTAGCACTGTGTCAGAGGTTAAAAGCTTATCTACAAGACAGTAATAAAGTAAAATGCATTCTGGAAATGCATTGACAAAGTTCTTTGCATCACACCACTGATTTTACTATTTTCCTATCACAGCACATGTTAAACCATCATATTTTATTTCCTACTTAAAACACAATATCAGCCATGTATATAGTAGTTTTCATGATCTTCCTTGAAATACCTTAGAACTGCTTAAAGCATCTGAACCTTTGCACTTTGTGCAGGGAGACAGCTCTGGCTGTTCATCAAGTGGTTCCTGGTTCTGCATGAAAGGGAAATACAATCTACATCATCACATCAAATGTACATAGCATGCATTCTCACAACATTTGTAAATAACATGCATTATAACATTGTAGGTACATGCTTAGATTTTGTTATGAATCAACAAGTAAAGGCTGATTAATCTAATGTACCTGCTCGTCTTCATGTGACCTAGACAACACAAAATAAGTACTGCTTGTATTTATTTGTACTTTTGAATCACCTCACACATGACTGGACAAGTTTACAACGTTTCAGTAATCATGTGCTAGGCTATGTTTGAATAAACAAACGCTTACATATTCGAACCAAGACTTGATTTCTCTTCCAACACATTTCGAAGTGTGTCGTTCTCTTTTTTAACCACCTCCAGCTCCTAAATAAATATATATTAATTACAACAGAAATAATTCTGCAGTTACAATATGTTAAACCGTTTTCAAATGGTGCGTCACCTTTCTCATGTCCTCCACTTGTTGGCGCATGTCTCTGTTTGGAGGGGTTTTTCCCAGCAGGGTATCTGAATGCTGACTACCCCGCCCCTTCCTCAGCTCCTGCTCCAAACTGTTCCTGTTCCCCAAAAAAAAACATACACAGCTGTGTTTAAGTCTACAGCTTAGATGGGTCTGTCTTCATAAAAATATAAAGATATATTATAAAGCTAAAGGTAGCTCATAACTATCCAAAAAATTAGAACAGATAGTTGGGAACTCATCTCATCAATCACCCAGACTATATTACAAAAAACTATTAAACACCTTCGGCTAGTAATCTATGTAACAAAGAAATTAATCTATTGAAGGTATTGACACTGAACTTGTGCATTAATAGATGCTGCCCCATAGTGGTCATCAATGTAAAAAAATAAAAAATAAAAAATAAAATCGCTAGATAGAATTCCACATGCTGAATCCTAAGAGATCTTCAATGCACATAGCAAAAATGAGTGCTTTACAAAGAATGTAAAAGAGTAATTTGTTAGGTTGTCATTATTTTAGCATCAATATAGCAGTAATGTAAACGCAGAAAAAAAAAAGTATAAACTAGGAATGAAACCAAATCCAAATATCTGTCTGTCAATTCTCTCTAGTGCTTATCCTACACAGGGTCAAAGGGAAAACCTAAAGTCTACCCCTGGGGATTTGAGGCAGAAGGTGGGGGAAGCCGTGGACAGGGTGCCAATTCATCACAGGGTACAATCACACACTACAAGCAAAATTTAGAGATACCACCAATCAGCCTAAAATGCATGTTTTTGAACTGCAGGAGGAAACCAGAGTACCCCGAGTAAACCGCAGAAACACACAGAAATACACACAAGGTCTAGGTGGGAATCAAACCCTGAAACCCCAAGATGCAGCAAATATGAATATCTTATTCTGATTGAACAAATAATTTGTTCCAAACAGAAACAAATGCAAAAATAATATCAGGTACATTATTTGGGGTTAAATTGTTTTTGTTTAATTCTATTTCAAGTAATCTTAACAGAGCAGTTCAAGGGGTATCTGAATGACATCCAGACATGTGCGGAGTTTTTTGTTTCAAGCGAGCAGTCAGATTAAAAAAAAAAAAAAAAAAAAAAAAAAAAAAAAAGAACAAGCACGTCTGTGAAGTAACTGCTTGGTCAGGGTTTAAATACCAGATGTTAAAATTGTGGGAATTAAAACCACCTAATTTTTTAGAAAATGACTAAGTTTAAGACAGTGCTGCCATTTCTACCATTACAGTTTTCCCATAGTTTTCCAGAAGCATACTGGCCACGCCCACTTCTGGTTTAAATCCCAAACAAATAGGAATATTCAGATCAAGTAAGTCAATCGATTAATTAGTAAGACGTGTAGCAGTGCTCTATACCTCTGCTTTAGTAAATGCTCCACTTCTTGCTGCAGACTCGCAATTTTGTC
Source organism: Hemibagrus guttatus (assembly GCA_033459395.1). Lineage (NCBI taxonomy): Eukaryota > Metazoa > Chordata > Actinopteri > Siluriformes > Bagridae > Hemibagrus > Hemibagrus guttatus. Next base: position 11,686,815 of record JAUCMX010000021.1, read on the forward strand.
TCCAAACTCCTGCTTGAAGAGTCTGTTCGCCTCCTCGGCCAGGTCCCTCTGCTTCTCTGCCTGTTTAGATCTGTAGTTGAGCCAGATGAACTTAATGAGGTAAAAAATAATGAGAACTAAAATGCGAGGGAGGAGAAGCTCAATAACGTCCAACTAAAATGAACAGAGAGACTAAAACAAGCATTAAAAATGCTAAGACAGGGGAATGAGTGTAGTAAATGTAGAGGCAAAGAAAGTAAAGAAAACTGAAGTGTTGGATTTGATCTTTATTATGCTACTGTACTACATTTTACATAGATTGTTAAAGTCCGCATACAGTTTGATCATTTAATTGCAATTGAGAGAATAACCTCATCTACCGAAACCTTGCAGAATTTAATTTGGGGCTTAACAAAGGACCACAACTTTCACATTTGGCATTTTCCTCCACCTGCGTCACATCTGCAGCCTGTTCTTACTCGAGGTGATATTACACTTGAATGCTATTTAGCCTCATGTTCTTCTACCAAAGCGAAACCTGCAACTAGATCCTCCTGAGTATATGCTTTCACTTTAGTCAATTGCATAATCTTTTTTTTACACTCCGGAGCATAATTCAGTACACACATCATCACACAGGTGATTGGTCGCTTATCCAGGTCCATTTCACTTATGCAGTCTCATAGGGCTTAAAAGTCACAACATAAGTTTGGCCAAAAGTTAAAAATTGGCCAGGAAGAATATTAAAAATGCCATACTATGCAAATAACTAATGGTACATGTTGAACCAGATCGTGTTAATATGTTAAAGCTTTTAATAGCCAAAGCCTTCGTTCTAACGTCCTGAAGTTCGGTTATTTGAAGAGTAAAGAGATACACTGTAGAGATACGAGAGATGCATTGTTTTGTTACCATTTCCTACATATAAACTCAGCACCCAAAAAAATATCAAACAATAAAAAGCTGTTGTGTATTAATCGACTCTTGAGTCTTTCTCACTATGTGAAACGGCTGCATTTTGTATCTGGTGAACCACAACATACGGCTGGAAAGACTAAGAGAGGAGCGCTCGTTTGGAGTGTGATATTCACTGTACTGTAGAAGCAAAACATGGTAGTCCATGAGGAAAGAGAAAGGAACCGCAACGGATCTCGAATCCGTTAGAAAATAAATACCCTAGCTGTTTCTATGATATGCAAAGTCAAATTTAGGATATGTATTGATGAAACTATTTTTATGCGTTTGCAAATGATCTATTGTTGCTTTTGCAGCAGTTTTCCTGCAGCCAAATTCAAGTTCCGTGCTTGCTTGATCGTGTCTTTCTCACTGACAAGAGTAACAGAAAAGAGAGGGTGACATGGAAGGGATGTAAAATGAAGGAACAAAGCAAAATAACAAGAGGCATAAAGCAGAAAGGAATTATTTCAAGAAAAAGAAGAGTGCAGAACTTGAGCAGATAATCAATCCAATAATATACATCTTCAGCCTAACTTGCATTAGTGAGTCCAAAAATAAACAGGGTTCAAGCACATGAGCTCTTACCTGTGCTCCAGTTGTTTAATAGTGGCAGCCATTTGGTTTGTTTTCTCTTCCAAGCGACTGATGATCTCACTCTTCTGTTTCACACTGGTCTCTGAGCTCTGCAACACACCCAAAGACATTACCACATGCACAAAACCTATTTTTATGTCGTGTTTAATAAGGCTGTACAAAGGTCTATTCAAATATATCAATTAAATATCTGAGAAATAAGACATCACAGAGCTGTTAGAGAAAAATAAGCAAAGCTAGGTGAGTGTTATAGTTTCCTTATAACGTCACATGTCCCCAAGTGTTTTATTCCTCTTATACCACAGTAATTCATCATCAAAGCAAGTAAAAACTTTTATTTATTTAAGAATGACACACTGTACTTGGTATGCATTTATAGTCACATTAAATGTTACAGAACTTCTGTAAAACAGCTTGAAACCACAGAGCAAATTTCTCCATTTGTAAGATCATCCCATGTCTGAAACCTTAATGCAACAGATTTAAATATGACTATCACAAAGTCATTTCACAGAAAACCGTTACCATATTAATTATTACACGGTTTAACCACAAGGAGTGTCACCCATACATGACCTTTTAAATTAGTTGTTACTTTAGAAATGTTAAATTAAGTGAACAAGCATGTTTATACAGACCTGTGATTTGCCTTAAAGCTGAAACTGCTGTCAGAGCTGCTGTTTTGGAAAATGAATAAACTGAGTTCTTTTGTACCTGGGTCTTTTGGGAGAGCTCATGGTTGATTCTGCGGAGATCATCTAGCTGATGTCTGAGCTCCGCCAACGCATCATGCTTCTCACAAATATCTTTCTCCAGCATCTTCATAGACAGTTCCATCTCCTGTCTCATCCCAATCTGGACCTCCAGCTCTTTCTCCACATCCTACACAGAAGACATCAGCATAAAGTTTTATATCATTAAAAACTCTGATTGTCTGGATTATCACTGCCTAAATGCACTGCCTAAACCTTAGATGGTCTTAGGTAGAAAACTAGCTAAATAAAGGCGACATAGTCTAGAATAGAGTGCCTACTCTAGTCAGAGTACTACAATTTGACAACTGACCAGTCTGAGCTGAGTTTCCTCTTTGAGCTGCTTTCGAGTTTCTCCAAGTACTTGGCCATCTGCTGCTCCATCTGGTCTCAATGCCTGCAAGAAACAAATAAAGGTGCTTTGTAGTTAAGTTCAAAGCATGTCAGGTTATTTCACAATTGTGTGTAAGCCCCTGAACATATAAAAGAGTGTGCACAATAGGTGATGGTGATATAGTCGAACAATCCTGTACCTTGCGATTAGACTCCACAAGGTAAGAGCTTTCCTCCTTCATCCTCTCTACCTCCTCTTGCAAAGTGATGATTCTGTTGTTTGCAACTGCAAGCTGTAATAATCAGATAAGAGATTTAGTGGTAGCAGAACCTTTTCTCATAAACATCTTAAAAACAGCAAAGACGCAAAACATGCAATAAGAACACAAATAAAGTAAAATAAACTGAAAACTGGATTGCAGCCAATTTTTATTATTATACCTGATTGTGAATTGTACTGTTAAGTTTAAAATATTAACACAGACCTCCTCTGTAAGTTTTGTGTTGGATTTTTCAAGGGCATCCACTTTGGCTTGTAGGTTGTTCACAGAAGCACTGTCAAGGAAGAGGAATGTGTGTTAGTCAAACAAGTTGGCCAACAGAATCGTCATAAACCAAACAAACAGCTGTGGCAGAGACTCTACCTTAAATGTCTGTTGAGCTCCTCTACATAATTTTTCTGGTCAAGGATTGCTGTGATTTGTCCATCACTAAAATAGAACGATTTAAAATATGAGTAATTCACAAAGTATGCGAAATCTTCTTATTCATGTTACAAGGCACAATGAATATGAACTCACCCCTCTGTGCTCTTGCTGCTGTGACCTCCATCTTTTAGATACATGGAAAAATCTATCACGCCAACCTGTCGAGATGACACATTACTAAACAGCATACCCCAGCTGGATAAAATAAACCACCTGAGGAAAATTCCTTGAATATCAGATTTTGTCTGTGCAGTAAAAACACAAATGAAAGTGTCCAAATACTCTGCATCAGCTTGACCCAACACGGACACTAGCAAGTGATAATAGGTGACAAAGGTTAAATCATGCAGTTATGATATTTCGTATGCTATATATAAATAAGAAAGTACCTGAGAGTCCAAGTCTTCTCCCTTCATACACAAATTTGCATCAATGACATTGAGTCCCACCAACAGTCCAGCAATTACTGCTCCCTCTTCCTCCATCATCAGAGCATTGGGCTCATAGAACTCACTAGAAGCAAAAAATAAATAAATTTTAGAAGCAGGGTGAGAGGAAACTTGTCTTGTCACATGTACTTCTGCACATCAGAGCTCACCTTAACAGATCCTTTCTGTTAATGATGGTCTTCATGTAGTCAGAGAGCTTCTTCTGCATGAGGGCCAGTCTCAGCCATGCTCTGCCTCTTCCTAAAGGAGTTCTAAAAGAAGAAATTGAAATCAGTACTAGGAATTTTGAGCAAAAACACATTTATAAAAAAGTACACAAGGGTTACTTGAGGCCGGGAAGGTCTTTGACACTGGCTGTGATTTCACCAGCTTCTGGAGTCAACTTCTCCACTAGCTCCAAAGGACCCCAAAAAGACTTGTTCTGACCGAGGAACGTCTTCTTGCCTTTAATTTGGACCAGAAAATAGCAAAGAGCAGTGTATAAGCACAGCAGAAATGAATAAAAAAAGTGGAAATGATTTGTGCCTCAAATTATATGGCATACTTTTGAGTCCGTGTTTCAGGCAGTGCTCCATCACGACGAAGAACTGCTGCAGCGGGGCGTAGTCCGAGTCCAGCGTGCGGCCCAGGTTGAGAGCTGATTCAATCAGGCCCTTGATGCTCAGCTTAGCCATGTTCATCAGGTTAAGCCTCTCGATGGCGATGGGGTCCTTGGGATCTGAAGGCACATGAAACACCACATGGCACATTATAAAGCACTAGTGTCAAATAAAAAGTCACAATAGAACAATTTGGGTCTGTTTAATCTGCACAATATAATTGTACAAACAAAGCCTAAAAATACAGTACATAGATCTTTTTCCTTCTTATTTCTATTCACCAGCCATCTTAGTTCTTAGACTGCAACTTGCATGAGCATCAAAAAAAATGCAACATGTGTAACACATGGCAATGCACGCTTTGTGACCAGTTGAAATACAACCATTATGCTAGGAACGTTACATACAGTATGTAATAAGACCAAATGTGAAGAAGCTCCAAATAGAGTTCCTCAATTTGAAACCATTTTTTTAACAGTCAAGTTCCTCAATTTAATCTCTACTCAAACCAAGTGTGGGCACTTATGTTCCAAGTCTCTGCTCTTCAAATGATGAACCCAATTTAAGATCGCTTCAGTGCTTGAAAAAAAACCTGGATGTCATTAGCGTTTAGTTGAAACAAAAAGGCAAATGACAAGATAAAAAAGCACAAATGAAAAACCCTGGCTTTTTGCTCATTAACCTGAAGGGGAAAGGTAACCAAGTAATCTACAAATCACAAGGCACTTAAACATGCCATAGAGGAAAACCTTGCCCATTTCTCTGAATATCTGACACCTTCATGCAATTAAATCCACACAACTGTGATCACTATATCCTGCATTCTGTTGTTTAATGTTTAATTCAGCGCTTAAGGTAAACTAGGCTCATCATTATCATTAAAGATTGTCATTAAATTATCATTAATTATAATTAAACTATTGGGAGAGGCATTGGTGACTCAGTGGTAGGTTGCTCGCCTATCATGCGGAAGGCCCGGGTTCGATTCCCAGCCAATGCCTCGACCCCAGCCACTGGTTGCAGTGCTGGTCCCAAGCCTGGAAAACTGGGAGGATTGCGTCAGGAAGGGCATCCGGCGTAAAACCTGTGCCAAGTTGTTGTGCAGACCAGTTGGTACGCTGTGGCGACCCCGAACAGGGAGCAGCCGAAAGCAACTTCATAATTAAATTATTGGGAAAAAAATGTAACTAACACAGGATCATGAGTCTAGAGAAAATAATAGGATTTTACAAGAGAACAACAAATGGTGTGTCTCGGTCAGCTCCCTAGCACCTTATATGGTGAATATATATATAATCTATTTCACTACACATTGGAACAGTGATGGCTAAAATTTGATTTGTCATTCAAAGTTGTTAGCTTAACCACATATGTTTCTCAGGATCATAGGCTAGCTAAAACACTTAAGTCATTAGACTCAAACAAACTGTATATAAAGTCAAATTAAGTTGAAAACAAGCTACTAATGTAAGTTAAGAAAGATAACTTAAGAAATATAACAAGCTACTTGTAGATGGAGTTGGCTGAGAATGTGTCTGCCTTTTTTTTTTTTTTTAGCTGAGAGACTCCAAAGTATATGGCATCATTTCCAGTAAGGGAATATAATTGCAGGGCATTGTGAGATTTTTGGGGGATTTTGTGATTGAGACCTTGACTGGTGCTCTGACTACTGAACTAGTGAGCTGACTGAGACATACTCAGTTTTCAGTACCTGTATCCTAAAAGAAATTGAAAGCTATTAGCAGTTATTAACCTCAAGTCACATGTGCATTCCCCCACTTGTAAAAGGAAGCGAGATTGCCGTTGCTCTTGAATACTGAAAGTGTCAGTGAATTTTATCTCACTGAAGCATAAACTGACCTTAAGGTCTGGTGTCTGACAGATGGTTTCAGTTTTGATTTATAGAACAGCGAGAAGATATGAAGAAGTGTGGGTCACACCAATATCGAAAAAAAATCTGTTACTCTAAATCACACTTACAACCACCATCTTCAGCAGTGTTGCAGTACTAAAGGTCAGATGAGGTTACAGGATATTCTTGAGACAAACAAAGAAAAAAAAATCTCAGGCCTGTTGGAACTTATTAGATGTGCAGTGCCCTTGGGAATTGAAGTGAGAGTGAAATGCCTTAAACACCATGCATGTGGCAGGAAAAAATCAGCCAGAGGGAATGGGTGTGGCAGACAGAGTAGCAGAATTTGAGAAAACAGACAAAGAGAAACGAGCTCATCTAGACAACTAACAGGAAACGGAAAAAGACAGAGTGAGAGACAGCATACAAGCAAGATGGAGACGGCCAATGAGACCTCAGGCTTGACGGTAGCCGTGAGGATGAGTGTTCAGTGGAAATGTAGCTACTGACTGATTTGACCAGGTCTCGATGGCTACTTCATATAGCTTACATGGCTTGCAAATGATGCCTGAGGAGATGGAAGTGAAGGGAGGAGTAATGCCACTATACGCACCTTTGAACTCATCAAGCATTTGCATTTGTTCCATCAATTCAGTGAAATCTTCCCATGAGTCTTTGCAAAGGACAATGGACAAAAATAAAGAAACAAAAAAAGAAATTGTTTGTGTTTCATGCATTTCATGGGTGTAGACTAAATCAACAAACGCATCAAACATTTGAACTTCTTGGGCTGTATCGCGGAGGGACTCTAGTAAATGTAATTATTATTACGCCCAGCGCTGTTGAAATATCTATTTTATATATCTATTCCAAAAACTGGTGTTGATTCAGTTTCTGTAAAACAGCTCTGACAGTAGTTCCAGCTGGCAGACTGTATTAATGCACTCCTTATAACATGTTATTATTTATAAAATAACACCTTACTTCCAGACATCACATAAACAATTTGTTTTTAAAGATCACTTATATGATGAGGTTTTTGTTCAACATTTTTGGAAGGAGTATTTCTATGTGCTTTGCTTTTTCCCTAACCCATCAGAAACAGGTACAATGTATGACATATAATTCTGTAATAAATAAAACTTGTTAGCGTTGGAAAACCGCTGTCGTATAAGAGGAATAAAACACAACAGGTCATGCTGTTATAGGAAGTAATTAATTTCATCTTTTACTCTTTATGTAAAAGTAATATTTTGCATAAAATACCATTTTGGCTACATTCAATATCTCACCCACATATACACTCCTGAACTCCTTAAATCAGTCACAAATGAAAGCATTAAAATCCTTTATTGTTTAAACACTTATTGCTTTTGCCCAACCACCAAAGCTACAGAAATTAAATGTACTGTCCTGCCATAAAATATACACACCTTGAAAATCTCTCTCTTTGTGGCAGGTTTATGAGCTTGGTAGCATGAAGAGAGACATAAAAATGTCTGATTACTGACTAAGCCCCAAAGACAGCACAAGGATTTTAGATACTGATTGTGCACACTCAAACAATATTACAACCCTGCATATGAGCACTGAACAGTGTTATATGAGAAATAAGTTTTTGTAATTAGACATAAGCATTGACAGTGTTATTTTTGCAAAATTCTTTGTTTGCTGTTAATCAGTTAAATACCAGTTATCCCAGGCCTTTCCACAAAGCCACAAAGGAATCAGCATGTTACTGCAAAACTTCACACTTACGCCTAGTGTTAACACAGTGAATGTAAAATTGCCTCAAAATGGCACCATCACAGTACAGCTCATAGGTTTCTCACAGGCAACAATCATCTTGCTTAAATAAAGCTCAATATGTGTCTAAATGAATGCCTCATGGAAGACTTTGAAAGCCTTGGAAACGACTGTGAGAAATGACACTTTCACAGAGCAAACAGCCTGCAGTTCTTCTGGCGCAGCTCCGCTGCAGATTACATGTAACGTACAACCATAAAAGGCTCTCGCTAAGTCGAACGCAATAAAATGGGTGCCTGGCATAGTGGCAAAAGCTGTCTGGACACACAAAATCTTACATATAAAAGGCACAACACAGAAATGGGAGCTGACTTCTGTCATGGCATTGCATGTCCCTGTGGAGAACACTGAAAGGAAGATTAACTGGTGATGATGGATGGATGGGGAGGATAGAAGTGCATGGGGTACGCTGGTTTAAATCAATACTTGTCTGAAAGAAAAAGAGAGACAGTGCTATCTTGATGCTATATTTGGTACAATGGGGATTCCTTTAAACACACAATCTGACTGCTTAATTTAAATGAATAATATTTCAAACATAGCCAGAGAGTAATATAGTAATAAAAAGAGCACACAATGCTTTCGCTCTACATCTTGCAGCTACAAGAGTGCTGCACTAACTGAAAGGACAGATGCTGTAATTTAGCCCAGAGCTACTGAGAGCATCTCCGCCCTTTAATCACGACTCCACACACAATCACACTGAGCGTGTTTAGAAGCAGGCTAAAGATAAGAGCATTACCCAATCTCAGCAGATCACTGCAACTAGCATACGAGTCACGTACATTATCTTTTACTGCATTTGAATCAGGTTGTTCAGCACATGTACACTTAATCTGATACTGTTTGCTTTTTTTTAACCGGATATACCTGCTCCAAAAGCAGTAACAGCATAAGAAAAGGACAGCATCATGCCCACTGAGACACCCATTTACAGTTATTGTCCACCAGAGCGTTTACATGCAGGTCACAATGCAACTGTAAGGCTGCATCATGAATTTAGAACAAAATCCAATTATTATCTCTTCCACACCCAAAGTGTGCACAAGATCAGTTTAGCTAACAGCATGCGTATATAGTCAAAATATTATATGATTTTTTAGGAATCGTACAATCTTGTAATAGTAAACGTACTGATTGAGGGACCCTACTTCAGTATCTATGCTTTTGAAGCTTCAGGAATGACCTGAAAGCTTAATCTGTGCAGGATCAGTTAACACTGCTTACAGATTTTTAATGAATGTTCCCTACACATCCTATATGTAGAGGTTTGCGGTTTTATTTTTTAGTCCACACTGTTTTTACATAAGCATGCCAGTTTGGCTAATCCCACAGTTCTGGTCAGGATTACCTCATGTCAAATATTATTATTATTAACTAAAATCCCTAAATCCAGTTTACAAGTGAGAAGAAAACAGCTCATTCTTTAACCTGAAACACATTTTGTAACTCTGCATGCACAGCAAGCTTCCTGCAAAGAGAAATTAATGCTGCATATAATTCAATAATGATTATGGGACACATTAGCAAGACAAAAGCCAACATGGCAGAGCGCCAGGGTTTCCCCTTCAACACTTAGAATAGTGACTATGCTTAATTTTTAGAGCATGACCATAATTAGATTGCATTTAAGACAAGTAGACAGTGGATGGTTTGTTGAAGAGAAAAAAAAACCTCCAATACTACATTTCCCAGCAAGCTCGCTGAGCAGCATGGTGGCCCGAGCGCCTACCTTCATGCGCTGGCTCAGGCTCGGGAGTGAGCGAGATGTCATTGAGTTCACGCAGACACAGCCACTCGCCATCCACAGACACACGGAAGTTGCACAGGTAGATGGTCTCGCGGGCAGCCTGCGTGATCTTGTCTGTGGTTGGGGTGGGCGCCTCGCTCTGCGGCGTCAGATCCGACATGGTGACTCAGCTGTGAGGCCCAGTGACTACAACAACAACAACGATGGCCTCCTTTGCCCAAGGGCCCAAATACAGAGCAGAATACAGATTAAAGAGGAATGAAAACAACCTCCCACCAATAGTCCTTGAAAGCTAGGAGGAAGAGGAAACAATGGGATAAGACCAGTGAAAGGAAAACAGCAGCCGGTGGTATGGTGGTACTAAAAACGGGACGCTTTTCTTCTTGTGTGTCTTCTTTTAAAAAAGAAATAAATAAAAAATAAAAAAAAGCGCTCCGTCTTGCCTCCCTGATTGAATCAGGAGAAAATCCAAAGCATAGAATAGAGGCTGCTTTCTGATCTCATTCGGCAGGACAAGAGGACTGAGATGCTGCAAACAGCTCAGTGGTAGAGTAACAATCACAACTCTCCCTCTCTGTCTCCTTCTCTCTGTCTCGCTCTGCACAGCCCCCACTCAAGCTGACGAGATTGGCTGTGTGCGCTGCAAATGAGTGGGTGTTGACCAAGATGGCTGCTGTGATGCTGAGCAGCATTGTGGGAGTCACGTGAGCAGATGGTGCAAGCGGAGAGAGATGAACTCCCCGGGGATCGGGATGATGCAGGAGTGAGCTCATTCGTGATCCGTTTCTCTTGGCTCAGTGAGGATGCCTCAAAGAAAGGTGCAGGGTTTACTAATCGATCCTTGTGAACGAATGCATTTGCTGCTTGGTGATTTGTATATTGCACTGAGAAACAGTGATTCCATTTAAAGCTGACCTGTTGGTCATGGAGAAAAGCATCAGACTATATATTTACCGAATCAGCAATACTCCAGCACTAGTCAGAAAAATAACACCAGATGTTAGAAAATCAATAAAATGTGACGAACCAGTGCCTCCCAAGGACAGAGCTAGCAAATCATATATGGAAAAGAATTACTACTATTTAAGCCCTTGGCTAATAAATGTAAATATACTCACACAGCTATAGAGTAGTATGTATTTTGGTGATGGAGTAAGAAACATAAGCAATAAATTCTATATGATAATCTGATAACTCAGCAAATAACATGCTTACTTAAGTATAGAGATCTTATCTGTTTTATCTATTTTTTTGCAATCAATATTACCCTTAAGTGTTAGTGCTTTCAAGAATGTGGGTACGTTTCTGTCAGACAAGGGCTCAGACACAAATCCTGAGTTCTTCCCCCATTTATGAGCATCAAATATTCATTAGGACTGCTTGCAGAATGATTATATCACTGCTAGCAAACTAAGCTGTGTGTGTGTGTATGTGTGTGTGTGTGTGTGTGTGTGTGTGTGGACTAGCTAGTGTTCCCACAGCAACTTCAGTTCCGGCAATAAAACTGGCTTTAATTATTATAAGTTATAACGTGAGCACATATCTCCTGAAGCAGCCGGATGTAGGAAAATTGACAGTTTTAAACATAACATAATCAAATAAAGATTTCAGCTTGTGTGCTCTTCAATGCTAATACTCCTTGTTCATCTAAAAAAAAACCTTAAGAAACAGATCATTACACTAAAATGATCTCTCATTGGACTGCCATTATACGGAACAAGCCTCTTATTAACTGTTTAGGACCAAAAAGGCTCAGTGTGCAGATTAAATACGTCATATTTCTGTGGCTATAAGATGAAATTTATTCTATCGTGTGTTTTCATCAACGACAAGTATAATTAATGAGTGTCACACATGGGTTAATTAAATAAAGCCTTTTACATTACTAGGTGTGGAGAAGGATGAGGAGAAGAAGAAGAATCCTGGGCTGGCGATTTTGCCAATTCAAGTAAACTTCCCAACAATTCCCCCCCCAAAAAAACCCATCTTGGATGGACTGATTAATGTGGAGCAGATTACATTGTAATAGTAGCCTAATTTGTACTTCACCCTCTCCAGCAATTAGTGCAGTATGGTAGTTCTCTGTAGAGGTTCACTAACAACGCTGATAGTATAAATCTAACATTAAGAAAGATTTGATGAGAAAATTAAGCCGAACTAAGAGAAATCTGTAATGCATAAAAATACATAGCTAGCCTATGATTATTATGCACATTATATTAATGCACATCATGTTGGAGTCATTGTCAAAACATCTGCAAGTCATTTGCCATGTTGGGCTTAAAGAGATTAGATGTTCTACATACCATACATATAACAGAAGAATTTCCATCCTGAACGAAAATACAAAGCTTTTTACCCCAGTTTCTGATTGTTAAACAGAACTGAATTGTGAACATATATAGGCTACAAGACAAAGCTACAAGAAAAAAATGCTGCATGGTGATCTTAGGGGTTGAATTTTAATCCTTAATGCTGGATTAAAATTGAGTAGTCAAACCCAGACCCAATACAATACACATGCTGGTGTATTTTGCTCAGTAGGTAATCATTAAGACCCTCATTTGTAAAAGTACTGAGGGGTGGTAGAGGATTGATGGTCCTGGGCTCACTTTTGGGATTGGGCAAGAAAAGCTAATAAAAAAGGAAAACGAATCTGAAGTTTAAAACTCTGAGTGACCGTGACTCATGATGTTGAATGTGGAATGGTGAAATATGTTTGATTGCTCTGTGTTTTTTAATGACGAGTTTCAACACATTGGCTCTATTTGTCAAAACAACATTGGCTGCCGATAAAAATTCCACAGCGGCTGCAAAAAGTGACCTAAATTCCTGCATGGCTTTGCTCCAGTGTAACAGGACTAAGCACTAAGCTCCTTATCAGCATATACTCTATGTTTGTGAAAACTTTAGTAAGAGTGAAATTTGGTGAGTTCAGACTTGGGGCTTTACTCAGGCATTTGTTCTTTTATTTTAAAGATAAAAAGGGGCTGATCTCAGCGTTCAATGACACAGAATTAAGGTAAAAGTACCTTAATGTTTTAGCATGCTACTTTCTGCAGTGCCAGAGGTGTGTCCCAAATGGCATACTTATGCTCTATCCTATGCAATTTTGCAGTATGAATAGTGTCAGTAGTGCGTTCACACTGAACAATCCAACAAGTAGTGCACTTTAAGTATTATGATGATACACTTATTCAACCAAAAGAAAACGAAGTGTGGAATATTGGACACTTCGTTGGACAAGACACCATACTAATGTCTTTTAAATCAGCCCACACTGGGATTTATTTTTTAACATTTCAAAAATTCACTGTATGTGCACATGCATTTGATGTTATTTATCATGGACTGGAAAACTGCTTATACTCATAGGGCGCCTTACTAACACCTTAAACTGTTTAGTAAAAAAAACATTATTGTTATATTTCAGATCTTATTACCCTTCTAAAACCCATACACTAGACGATAGTTTACATAGTGTATAGTGTACAGTATGTAATTTGGGACGCATCTTCAGCATGCACTATTATTATCATAAACACTCCGTCAGGCAGACTACTGTGCACTCCAAACAGATTTAATGACCCGTTGTGTCTTTTGTTATACTGTATGTGTACTCTGCTGTACCTTTTGTTGAGCTCTATGTGCACGCTCTCTTTGAATCCTGCCTGTTCGCTGGATCTCTGTGAGTCAACAGCTGTGACATTCAGCCTTCTAATGCTGCCTGGAGACCACACAGAACCATTACTTCCTTATTCAAAATTAAGCTTTATGATTCACAATGTCTGACTGCATAAATCTCTACATACATCTCTTTTCTGTAGCATTTATGTAGTAATGTGTACACTCATCGGCCACAGAACTTCTATAACGCTGCTCATTTATGCAATTATCTGACCAATCACGTTACAGCAGCATGTATACATGACAAAGGCTGCTTAAAAAACATTTTAAAAAAGCATCCGGAGAGAAGTAGTTTTGTGGGTAAACACACCCTGTTGATGAGACACACAAGGTCAGAGGCAAATAGTTAGCATGGTTGAGGCTGATAGGAGACCTGCAGTTAGTCACATAACCACTCTTTACAACCGTAATGAACAGAAGAGCATCTTAAAATGACCAACATGCTCAAACTTAATACAGACTCAGACAATACAATAGCAGGAGACAACACTGGGGTCTGTTTCTATCAACCAAGAATAGGGATGTGAGGCTACAGTTGGCACAGTGAGGCCTCGAGCCATATTTTATTCTCTCTCCTGACAATTCTACGGTACACTACTAACACCATGTCATGAGTCACAGATTATTCCCCGAGTTAACCACAAACATTTTGTACACTGTACCTTTATACATCTTATAGTACCATCACTGTCGGGGATACCCAGAGGTGGGCAGGTTCCCTTTTTTATTTTCAATTTCCTCATCATGCTTTTACAGGAAAAACCCTTCATGAATCACTTTCATATCAACACTTAATATAAAATATTTGATCAACAGCATGAAAAAGTATTTTTTACGTCTTTCATTGACATGTTGGTCTCCTATATGACCCTCAGTACCGTTCATGTACCTGCAGATGCTGATGCCTGTAAGATTTAGCGCTTCCTGTATGTCTACCTTAACAGCGCAATGCATCAGAGTTTAATACCTTTAGTCTGTCTGGCTCTCTCACGTCCTCTCTGCTCAAATATATAAACTTCCTCTCATCTATCATTCCTACATTAGATTTCCTGCTAACATGTCTCTGATTTTAAGGTCAAACAGCAAAACCTGACCGTCATTTTTGAGATTGTTTCACCAACCCACCAAGCACGGGGAAAATATGCAAACTCCACACACACAGTGAGTGGCAGCGATACTCGAACCCAGGACGCTGGAGGTGTGAGGCTAAATGTGCTAACCACTAAGCCACCGTGCCGCCAAACTTGAACTCGGATAATGAAAATACATCACCAGCCAAAACACAAATCATAACATATATCTTAAATATTACAATATAAAATGTGTTGTGTGTTGTGGAGTTTCCTCATCATGTTGCCTAAAGCTTGTGCACTTTATCACTTTCCTACAAACCTGATGTCATGACTTGCATCAAACTCTATATGAAAACGATCTCCTTCTCTTCACTTCCACAGCAAGATGTTTTGAGAGTTTAAAACGAAAAGTGTTAATAGACTTACACTGACCAGGCATAACATTATGACCACCTGCCTAACATTGTGTTGGTCCCCCTTTTGCTGCCAAAACAGCCCTGACCCATCATACTCTGTGTGTTCTGACACCTTTCTATCAGAACACCCCGCAAGTCATGCAGTTTTGGAGATGCTCTGATCCAGTGGTCTAGCCATCACAATTTGGCCCTTGTCAAACTCGCTCAAATCCTTACACTTTCCCATTTTTCCTGCTTCTAACACATCAACTTTGAGGACAAAATGTTCACTTGCTGCCTAATATATCCCACCCACTAACAGGTGCCATGATGAGGAGATCATCAGTCTTATTCACTTCACCTCTCACTGCTCATAATGTTATGGCTGATCGGTGAACATTTGTATGCTTCAGACTTTGCTGCAACATTTTAAGGAAGAGCCACATACGGGTGTGATGGTCAGGTGTCAATCACTTTTACACTCATCATCCACTTTATTAGGAACACCTATACACCCTCACGTTCATGCAGTTATCTGAATATCAAACATGTGAATGAAGAAAAAGTGTGATCTGTGTGTCATTAACTGCACCAGAATGTTGGTACCAGACAGGCTGATTTTTCATAAACAGTTCTGATCTCCTTGTCAAACTCGCTCAAATCCTTACACTTTCCCATTTTTCCTGCTTCTAACACATCAACTTTGAGAACAAAATGTTCACTTGCTGCCTAATATATCCCACCCACTAACAGGTGCCATGATGAGGAGATAATCAGTGTTATTCACTTCACCTCTCACTGCTCATAATGTTATGGCTGATCGGTGTAAATGTGTAGTTTGGTAAGGAAAGAAACTCATCTGTACCAAACAGCCAAACATTAGAAACATTTGTAAATGTGTAGAATAGGTGAGTGACATAAAGAAGGCTGACATATCGTAAATGTTGATAGGGAGACAAATACTCAAATTTCTTACTTACTTGTGGACATTAAGAATATATAAAATCTGAAAATACAAGTGTCAGGTTTATATTCTTACTAAAACATTAATGCAGATCAACAACATTACGTGGCGTTGTACCTCGTCAATTTTATTCGTTTTATTATTTTAATTACACAAATAAAAACAAGGATATGTTTAGTAATGTCTTCACAAAATTAATTTCGGCAATGTCTTTCCCAACATGTATAAACAAGTAACGTAAATAACAGGTTCACATAGGTGACATCTGAAGCTTAGAGAAGTGAGCTCTAAGTAAACAGATAGCTAGCTAAGCGGACTTAGCTAACGATGCTCGCAAGCACAACACACAAAACACGACCACACACAATGCATTTATAGAGAACTGTAATAAACACTCACTTTTAGTTTTCTTGGTTGTTTCGATGTGAAACTCATACTTCACCGTAGCAGGAGGATTCAAGCTTTTCTTGGCAAACTGGACGCTAGCAGAAGACAGGGCTTCTTTAAAGTAAATGACGGAGGTGGGAGTAAAAGTGTCTTCCTCCTGGCTGCTGGGGAAATGTCCGTTATTGTCCTGAAAGGACGGTCTGCCTAATTCCCCCGAAGATATTAAACTTTCCGAAACTTCTGTGTTTTGATAATCAGTGTTGTTGTCCTGCTCCGCCGCCATGTTCTGCTTAAAAATGAAAGTGACCCCCTTTTCACAGCTATAGTTCAAATAAAGTTAACAGCGCTTCTTATTTCGGTGTTTTGTTTTTATTTCAGTTCTCCCATCCTCTCATGGCATTTTAAAAGCAACTCTGTGAATGATGTCTAGTCCCTTTGACGTGTTCTTGCCTTCATAAACATGACAAAACTTTGAGCAGTGAAGTCATGTGACATGAACATGACGCAGTCACGCCACACGCAATTAAAGGGGCGGAGTTGAGGACACGCCACCTTCCGGACCGCTAATCGGTTTATTTACACTGCTCCCTGGAAGCAGGGAAGACATGAACGAACAAATCTCTTAAAGTGGATTATTTTGGACTTTTGATAAACCTAGTGCAAAAGCAATACTAACAACTGTAAGAAAAATACATAGAACAGAGACTGAGAGCCAGGCCTGCTCATCCAACACCAGTGCCTGTCTTCACAAATGCTCTACTGAATGAATGAATGAATCTACTTTCCAGAGTTATGTTTTATTTGACAAATTGGTCTAGATCTTGTTTTAAATGCAAATAATTAGAATGAAATCGAATCATTTGACAAAGGCAGCATATCTACAAACCATTTCTGTTGTAGGATATATTATGGAGTTTGGAAATGGGAAATGGGGAATTGTAGAATGGATAATGGTGGTACCCAGTAATGATAAAAAGGTGTATTGCAGCTCCCAAGCAGAGATCAAGGAAAACGCGGAAACGTGTCTCTGTTTTTTTTTTTTGTTTGTTTGTTTTTTGTTTTTGTTTTTTTTGTTTTTTTTAATGTTTAAAGTTTTTTCCTCTCTATTTTAGTTCTTTTGTACAGTTTTTAAAATGTAGGTGTGGCTAAGACCTGGTGATCCTGCTACAGTCTGGGCTACAAAGAAATCAGCCTCGGTGTCTCTATGTATTTTTCTTACAGTTGTTAGTATTGCTTTTGCGCTAGGTTTATCAAAAGTCCAAAATAATCCACTTTAATAGATTTGTTTGTTCATTTATTCCCTGCTTCCATCAAGTAAATGTCTAAAACCAAATGTCCAAGACATTGTTAATAACAAGTAATCTGAAATAGTTACTGGCTACACCAATACCAATCATTACTGAGCTTACAGAACACCTCGATAATTTAACCAAATTAAGCAACTTGCTAAACTAAACATGTCCTTCATGTATTTATGAAGACACTACACATGCAGTATACAATAAGAGATTTTTTTAATAGGGACTATTTAAGCTAAACTGCGGTATTTAGAGCTATTGGCAGTATTTTGGCCAGAACTAATTGCTTATACAATGACTGAAAACGTAAATAGTGATAAATGCAAACGTCTCCACTAGATGGCAGGCAAATACTTCAGTAATGTTAAGCCATGTTCATTCTATTCTGACTATTAATGTAATTTGTAATATGAATTGAATATGAAGACTAGAATTTTCTCCTCTTTTATTACATGAATCATACTTGTTTATTTGTTTAACTGCATTTATAAAGACATATTTATTTAACAAATATTTATGTAACACAATGAGAGAGAGTTGCTTTCGGCTGCTCCCTGTTCGGGGTCGCCACGGCGGACCAACTGGTCCGAACAACAACTTGGCAAATGTTTTACGCCGGATGCCCTTCCTGACGCAACCCTCCCATTTTTCCGGGCTTGGGGCCGGCACTGCATCCAGTGGCTGGGAATCGAGCCCGGGCCTTCCGCATGATGGGTGGGAGGCCTACCACTGAGCCACCAATGCCCCTCATTTATGTAACACAATAAATCCTAAAATAATGTACATACTTTAATGTTTGCCTGTTTTTACTCCCCATTTGCCATGAAATATATCTGGTTTAACATGGTTATATACACTTTATAATACAGTAGCAGGATCCTGCGCTCTCACCCCAGTGCCCCTTATTCAATTCCCATGCAGGGAACCAATCCAGCCACTAAGAGGCAAATGTTCAAGGTCGGATAAAATGGGAGGGTTGCATCAGGCATAAAACAGATCGGATGATGCACTATGGTGACCTCGAACAAGGACAAGAACATCTAAAGAAATACATAATTGATGCTGATTTTAATTATTTAAGAAATATAACAGAATTATAGAAGAGATGAAAGTCATCACAGGAGGAAGCAGTACATAGTGAAACTGAAAGTGGATTCCTTTTAGTTGTGGCAGAATATTTTAATGCATCATCACAGGAAATGAAACGATGATATTTAAGATTAAAGCTCTATGTACTGTTCTTATGCTTATGACAACAGGGGCATAGTTTCTGGAGGAGGCTGGGGACCTTAGAATAATCAGAACTAGAAATTACAAATCTATGCCCATGAATATTGTTAATGTTAGCAAAAATGTCAGTCTTTTTTTTTTTTAGTTCAGACAATACAGCTGAAACTGACACAATCATACATGACCAAATTTATTAAACTGTTTTTTTATGTTCCTGATTGATTAGATAATTAGATTAATAGGGTTAGATTAATTAAGGAAGGATTTTGGATGTATAAGGGAAAAAAATTAAAAGAATATACCTCTATTTATATTCTACAACACAAGCAGAAAATATTCACTTCCCGTGCATTTTTTTTTAAAAGTAAGTAATTATTTACAAATGGGTTACAATAAAAAAAAAAAAGGATTCTAATTTTGTTTTAAGCAATGACATTTTTTTGTCAATTAAAATTTAACTATATTTACATTTTCAGAAGAGGCGCTGTCTACGTCAGGCTCACAGCATTCTTAAAGACTCTTCCCACCCTGCCTACAGCCTACAAACTTTTACCCTCCAGAAGGCGATTCAGGAGCCTCCGTACCAAAACCAGCAGACTAAGGAACAGGTTTTTTCCTACAGCTGTCTCCCTAGTGAACTCTGTCCCCCGTTGAACCCCTTTGTCTTCCCTCACCACAACACTCTCCTCATCCCTCCTTCTGATTGACTGTATTACTTCATCTAAGCATGTCACTTCCACGTAAGCAACGCATCTAGCACACATTATACACTATTTATAACTGTTCATAGCCTCAGCCTATACATCACTTGCACGTTCCATTTGTACTGTATGCACATGGCACTAATCTTCTGTATATATGCTCATTGCACATATGTATATTGTCAATTATATATTATGTCCATAGCACACGCATCTATATATCATGTTGATATATCATGTAGGAAATTGTATATATCCACCTGTGTCTGTAATACTCCTATCTGGACATCTGCCCTTATCTGTACATATTGTATTATATTACATAATCCATAGCTTCTATCTGGACATCTGCCCTTATCTGTACATATCGTATTACCTATACATAATTCATAATATTCTGTATATCATGTCCAAAGCACATATGCGTATTTGCATATGATGTTGATAATACTGTATATACACTGTATACAACTGTAACTTATCTCCATAGTACTGCATCTGTACTCATCTGCACATATTAGTTTATCTACACTTCTGTATATTTATCTACACCTGTATATAAAGCACTTGCTGCTCATCGCACTTCTGGTTAGACGCTAAACTGCATTCCATTGCTTTGTACTTATACATGTGTAATGACAATAAAGTCGAATCTAATCTAATCTAATCTAATCTAATTTGCCATTTATGTCAGTGAACTGACATTGTGAACCACACCGGACACTCGTGCAATTTAAAGTTACCTACTTCATTTCCACTGAAAAGAGAAATCCTGCAGTTTCACTCCTTTCAGGAGACACTTACCCTGCTCCACTTTCAATATACCACTGACCCAGCAAAAACACTGTTCTCCTTTCTCTGTAATCCTGGATTACATAATATAAGAATATTTTCAATAATGCAACAACCTATATGGAAAGGCAAAAAAATATCAGTGTGTAAATATTTATTAGTATTCCTAATAAATCTAATCTAAGTATTCCTAATGAATTTAATCTTTTACAGATATGTTATAATTTTGTTATAATTTATTTATAATATGTTATGCTTTTCATTGAAGTCTACCTGTTGCCGTATTTACACTGCATTGGTCAGGGCAATTGGTTCTAAACTGGCATTAATACCTCATCTGAGGTATTAACATCTGATGCTCTTATATATATATATATATATATATATATATATATATATATATATATATATATATATATATATATATATATATATATATATATATATATATATATATATATAAAATAATCATTGAAAGACATTGCTCTTTGAAATTCAGACAAACTTTGCATAGATTTTAGATTTGAAGATTTGCAAATGTGTCTGATTTTAATAAAACTGAAGACTCCATGAAATTAAAACCCAGACAAAGTGATGAACTTTAGCCTCAGTCACTGCTGAGTGTCACACAAACCAGTTCCAAGAAATGAGGAAATTAGTTTGAGAGGAAGTACAAATGAAACTGGGAAAGAGACAAGGAAACACCGATCTGAGCGTATAAAAGAGAAGGAAACTCGCTCATTCATTCATATCATCAACAAGCATCAAGAAGAAAATCACTGACAGGACCTTCAGAGCATCGAGTGAGGAAAATGAAGTCTGCTGCAGTTTTTGTTGTGTTTGCCTGTCTACTTATTCTTCATGTAGAAGGTAAGATTCTTAATCCTCATCTGCTCCTCTTTTAATGATCTACAGAAATAAACAGATTTGTAATTACTCAAAATCTACAATTATCTTCTGTTTGCAGGACAGGCCAGTGTCAGCGTAAGGAGATGTTTGTGTCAGGGTCCTACGGCTAACGCAGTTCGTCTACAACGTGTTGAAAAGATTGAAATGTTTCCTGTTAGTGCATCTTGTGAAAATGTGGAAATCATGTAAGTTCAGTTATTACTAATATCCTGAACAATGTAGAATACAAGATTTATTTATTTCTATTGAGTTATCTAACTTGTCATTTATCTCTGTAGTGTCACTCTGAAGAACGGAGCAGGAAAAAAATGCTTGAATCCCAAATCTGAATTTACACAGAAATACATCGAGACAGCTTTAGAAAAAATGTGGGTATATTTTTATCACTCATTGTTATATATTAATATTGTTCTATTCTCTATATAAGAGACAAAACTAAGTTTTAAAATGGGTTTCTGTTTTGCAGGAAAGCAGCATAAAGCCTGCAACATGCCATTACTGAACAGACCGGGAAGAAGAGTGCAGAGAGACAGCTTGCTTTGCTAATTAAAATACTTTTAAGGTTGTACAAACTGTACATATGATATGTTTAATGTGTTTTTTATGAGTGTTGTATCTGTATATGGCTGAATGTATATAGTATTTGAAGAAAGATGTGAGACTTAAAAATATACAGTATTGTTTCTGTAAACTGACAAACTAAATTCTAATAAAGTCAGAACATAATAGTGCTTCAGAAAACAATGCAACATGTTTCTTATTGTCACAAAATGAATTCAAGGGCAGATGTAAGTGCAGAGTTTATTTACAGTACAAAAAGGAACACAAATGGGGCACATAAATCAAAGAAGATTAACACAAACACTCAAAAAGGCTATGAAACACAAAAAATAGGATCAGGGATATGATGGGCAAAAAACAGACACATGATGACATCAACAGTAGCATGACAAAGACATGGTGGAACAAAGGAGCTTGAATAGGGTGACTAAAGACATAAGACAAAACAGGTGATCATTGAAAACACAACAGAAGAAATGTATGTACAGGGTTGCACTCTGGTGGTCAGCTTGGGAAATATCCGAGGTAGCCGTGACACTTAATGCATAGGTATGATCTTAAATAAATAGTCGGGTTTGTCCAATATCCCTTAAGGTTTAGCTGTTCTGAAAGTACAGACACATCACAACACCACACAATAAATTAGTCAGTTAGAAAAACACACCTTTCTACCTTCTCAAAGAATTTTAAAATCTCCATCTGTTATATTGCACTCTGATAAATCAGCAGCAGTGGCCATTCTGAAAGTGTCTCAATACTGCATGGTCATGATAATAGTCACTAGTACGTCAATATGAACAGTTACACACAGTTAGTGGTGTAACGTTAGTGGTGTTGTGGTGGTTAAGTGAGTAATGTTGCTGTTTTACATCTCCAGGAGTTCAGTTTCAGATCTTTGTATCTTCATCTGTTTCCTCCCAAAATCTCACATAGATGTTCAACTGGTTGTAATCTACTGGCTGTGAAGGCAACAGCATATGAGTTACTGAGACCTCGTGCCTCATGGATGGAGGTCGAGTCGTCCTGGATGAGAGCACTCCTATCAGTAGAGAAATGACAAATCTATTTTCATAGGATAAAGATGAACTGTAAGAGAAACTGTGTACTGATTTGTAGTGTCTCTTCCCTCTAAGGGGACAAGTAAACCAAACACAGACCAGTAAAATGCTGCTACAGTATAACAGAGCTTCCAGGTTTTCCGTTAATCTGTCAAATATCTGTATATATTAGATAAGATTAGAATAGATTCAACTTTAACTTTAACTTTAATAGATTCAACTTCAAGTACAAGGCAATATACAAGGCAAGGTATAACATCTAACCAGAAGTGCGACGAGCAGCAAGTGCTTTATGTACAGAAGTGTAGCTAAACTAATATGTGCAGATAAGTACTTATGTACAGATGCAGTACTATGGAGATAAATTACAGTTGTATATATACAGTATTATCAGCAGGATATACAGATGTATGTGCTATGGACATGATATACAAAATACTATGGATTATGTATAGGTAATACAATATGTACAAATAAGGGCAGATGTCCAGATATATTGGGATAATTACAGGTGGATATATACAATATTATCAACATGATATATAGATGTGTGTGCTATGGACATAATATACAGAGTAATATGGACAATATATATATGTGCAATGAGCATATATACAGGAGATTAGTGATGAGGAAAGTGTTGTGGTGAGGGAAGGGCATAGAGGTTAAATGGGGGACAGAATTCACTAGGTAGACAGCTGTAGGAAAAAAGCTGTTCCTTAGTCTGTTGGTTTTGGTCCACAGGCTCCTGAATCGCCTTCCGGAGGGTAGAAGTTTGAAACGGCTATGGGCAGGGTGGGGAGAGTCTTTAAGAATGCTGTGAGCCTGACGTAGACAGCGCTTCTTCTGGATGTCCTCAATTGCAGGAAGTGGGGTTCCTATGATGCGTTGGCTGGTTTTTACCTCCCATTGCAGTGCCTTGCGGTCTGCGACTGAGCAGTCCCCATACCAGACTGTGATACAGTTGGTGAGGATGCTCTCAATCGCGCAACGGTAGAGGTTCACCAGGATGGTTGAAGACAGATGATTCTTCTTCAGTGTGTTTAGGAAAAAAGGCGCTGATGAGCCTTTTTTACCAGACTGGAGGTATTGGTGGTACAGGACAGATCCTCTGAGATGTGGGTCCCCAGAAACTTGAAGCTTGATACACGCCTGACAGCCATTCCGTTGATGTCGAGCGTTCTTCCTTTCTCTCTCTTGAAGTCAATGATTAGCTCCTTTGTCTTTCTGGTGTTAAGGAGCAGGTTATTGTCAGCACACCATGCGACCAAGTGTTGCAGCTCCGCCCTGTAGCCCGTCTCATTGTTGTCACTGATGAGGCCGTTCACTGTGGTGTCGTCTGCAAACTTGATGATGGAGTTGGATCCATACACAGGCCTGCAGTTATGGGTGAAGAGGGAGTAGAGCAACGGGCTCAGCACACAGCCTTGTGGTACGCTGCTGTTGGGTGTTATGGTGGTAGAGCAGATGTGGCCTGACCTAACATGCTGGGGTCGGTTGGACAGAATGTCCATGATCCAATTGCAGAGGGAGGTACTGATGCCAAGATCTCCAAGTTTAGTGGTTAACTTAGAGGGAATGACAGTGTTAAAGGCGGAGCTGAAGTCAACAAACAACACGTGCGTGTGTACTGTTGTTGTCTAAATGTGTGAGTACAGAGTGCAGCACTGTGGAGACTGCATCCTCTTTGCTCCTATTGTTGCAGTAGGCAAATTGTTGTGTGTCCAGTGTGTGTGTGTGGGGGGGGGATGGGGTGGGTGGGCTGGGGGCATTTCTTGAGGTGTGCCAGGACCAGTCGCTCAAAGCACTTCATGACAATGGGTGTGAGTGCTACGGGATGGTAGTCATGCAGTCACTTTGGTGAGGAGTGTCTCGGCACTGGCACAATAAAGGTGGATTTGAAGCATGTTGGCACAACTCCTTGGGTGAGGGACAGGTTGAAAATGTCTGTAAAGACCCCTGCAAGCTGCTCAGCACATGCCCTCAGAACACGTCCAGGGATGCTATTGGGGCCAGCAGCCTTACGTGCATTGATTGATATATTCATAGTGTTGTCAAAATGAATAAGAATTCCTTCTGTTAGAAAGAGCTTTTACAAAAGTATAATCGGATATACTGAATAATCACATACAGAGTGGGCATGTTTTAGCAGAGAAGTATGTCAGAGTGGTGCAGGACATGTATGAGAGGAGCAGAACAGTGGTGAGGTGTGCTGTAGGTCAGACAGAGGAGTTAAAAGTGGAGTTAGGACTGCATCAGGGATCGGCTCCGAGCCCCTTCCTGTTTGCTATAGTGATGGACCAGTTGCCAGAGGAGGTCAGACAGGAGTCTCCTTGGACAATGATGTTTGCAGATGACATTGTGATCTGTAGTGAGAGGTGGAGGACTCAAGACTGAGTACATGTGTGTGAATGCAAGGGAGGGAAGTGGAACAGTAAGGTTACAGGGTGAAGAGGTGAAGAAGGTACAGGAGTTTAAGTACTTGGGGTCAACAGTCCAGAGTAATGGAGAGTGTGGGAAAGAGGTAAAGAAGCGAGTGCAGGCAGGTTGGAATGGGTGGAGAAAGGTGTTGGGAGTTCTGTGTGATAGAAAAATATCAGCGAGAATCAAGGGGAAGGTGTACAGGACAGTGGTGAGACCGGCCATGCTGTATGGTTTAGAGACAGTGTCACTGAGGAAGAGACAGGAGTCAGAGCTAGAGGTAGCAGAGCTGAAGATGTTGAGGTTCTCTTTGGGAGTGACAAGATTGGACAGGATTAGGAACGAGTACATCAGAGGGACAGCTCATGTTGGACGTTTGGGGGACAAAGTTAGGGAGGCCAGATTAAGATGGTTTGGACATGTTCAGAGGAGGGAGAGTGAGTATATTGGTAGGAGAATGTTGGACATGGAGCTGCCAGGCAGGAGGCAAAGAGGAAGGCCAAAGAGAAGGTATATGGATGGAATTAATGAGGATATGAAGCTAGTGGGTGTTGAGGATGCAGAAGATAGGGATAGGTGGAAAGAGATGATTCGCTGTGGCGACCCCTGAAGGGAAAAGCCGAAAGAAGAAGATCATTAATAATAATAATAATAATAATAATAATAATAATAATAATAATAATAATAATATGGGTGTGTTAGATTTATAGAGAGAGAATAATCAAGGATTGACAGTAATTAGTCATAATGGTGGCACAGAGGAGCCCCCAAATTAAATTCTGCTTAGGGCCCACTGAAGGCTTGGGCCAGCCCTGCCAATATGTACCATTGATGATAAGATAAAAAAAAGTATTAAAGTCAGGTTTAAGCATTGATATTTTGTTTCATTATAATGAAGGTTTAAGCATGTGTATATTTTAACTTCTGTTGTATGATTTATTTGAAATTCTGGACACTTTGTGAATAGGACACAAACGTGCATATTTTTGACCCAGTTATTTTCCACAGAAAAGAGAATTAATGATGTTTCAGTTTCTTTCGTCCCTTTCAGAATACAAATGTAATTACCCTCCTACGCTTTATTTACACCACTGAGTCTGCAAAACCAGTTCTCTTTTCTCTGGAATTTTACTATGTCAAAAGAGAAAAAAACCCAAACAAGCGATTTCCTCAGTGAAATCAGTGATGTAACAAATCCGTAAGAAATTCCAAGCAGAACATTTCAGTGCACATGAACAGATAAAAAGTGATTTTATTGAAAAAAAATTGTGTAAATATGTAATTTAGACACCTAGCTTTTAAATGCATTAAACCTGTATATTTTATTGCTTCAAAGACTAATAAAGCAAATTCTTTTAGTTATTTAATCTTCAGTAATTGCTTTATCCTGATCAGGGTCACTGTGGATCCAGAACCCATCCTGGGAACACTGGGTGCAAGGTGGGAAAACGCCCCGGATGAGACGCCAGATCACTGTGTTATATTTGTAAAGTTATAAGGTTGCGTTTCTTCATCAGGCAGCTAGAAGGAGTTAGTTGAAATTCTTAATAAAACATTCATGAGAGATAATTTAATACTATCAGAGTTATTATCATGTTAACTAACATTTGAGAGATTAGTTATCTTCAACTAATGTGCTCACACACTGGTACCTTGGTGAAAGATTCACTAATTTATTATCATAAAACTAAAAGGTAGACATCTGTTTCTTTTATGAATATTTAAGTTATTATAAAAGTTTATATTTTTCTACTTCAAAATGCGTGACAATTTTTTAAACCTTTATCAAAGAATTTTATTCTATGAATAATTGTGCTTTAATTTGAATCAATAATTTGGGCACTTTTACCATCTCTGAAGAAATCCAACAAAATAGTCTGCAAAAGCCATCACTCTTTCAAATTCAGACAAATTTTTCTAGATTGCAGACTCTGTGAAATTAAAACCCAAACAAAGTGATGAACTTTAGCCTCAGTCACTGCTGAGTGTCAAACAGACCAGTTCAAAGAAATGAGAAAGTTAGCTCCTGAGGAAGTACGACTGAAAGTGAAATTGATTGGACCAAAGGGAGGAAGATGGGGAAACACCGATCTGAGCGTATAAAAGAGGAGGAAACTCGCTCATTCATTCATATCATCAACAAGCATCAAGAAGAAAATCACTGACAGGATCTTCAGAGCATCGAGTGAGGAAAATGAAGTCTGCTGCAGTTTTTGTTGTGTTTGCCTGTCTACTTATTCTTCATGTAGAAGGTAAGATTCTTAATCCTCATCTGCTCCTCTTTTAATGATCTACTGAAATAAACAGATTTGTAATTACTCAAAATCTACAATTATCTTCTGTTTGCAGGACAGGCCAGTGTCAGCGTAAGGAGATGTTTGTGTCAGGGTCCTGCGGCTAATGCAGTTCGTCTACAACGTGTTGAAAAGATTGAAATGTTTCCTGTTAGTGCATCTTGTGAAAATGTGGAAATCATGTAAGTCCAGTTATTACTAATATAGTGAACAATGTAGAATACAAGATCATTTATTTCTATTGAGTTATCTAACTTGTCATTTATCTCTGTAGTGTCACTCTGAAGAACGGAGCAGGAAAAAAATGCTTGAATCCCGAATCTGAATTTACTCAAAAATATATCAAGGCAGCTTTGGAAAAAAAGTGGGTATATTTTTAATTACTCATTGTTGTATCTTAATATTGTTTTATTCTATATATAAGAGACAAAACTGAGTTTTAAAACGGGTTTCTGTTTTGCAGGAGTGCAGCATAAAGCCTGCAGCGTGTCATTACTGAACAGACCTGGAAGAAGAGTGCAGAGAGACAGATCACTAAAAATATTTAAACTGTTGTGAAAATGTATATATGACATGTCTACTGTTTAATTTATAAGAATTAATTCTGTGTATTGTTGGATTTATATAGTGTTTGAAAAAACATGCAGTTGAAAAGCTATTGTTTTTGTATATTAACATACTAAATAATAAAGTCAGCACATAGCAGTGCTTAAAAACTTAAGAAAGCAGTGCAATGTGTTTCTTATTAGCAAGAAATTAACTACATTTTTATAAAGTTTGCTTAATCTCAGATTTCTGATCAGTATTTCACTTACCAAATCCACCTCCACACCTACAGCATCGATATTCTGCAAACTATAGACACGTCACTGACACACTGAATACAGCAATAAGAAAAACACACCTGTAAAATGTATAAAGGATATTAAAAGCCCCATCTGTTAATTTGCTCTCTGATAAATAATCAGTCATTGGTATTGTTGGCAGTTTTTCACTGCTGCATGTTCATAATAATTCTCAGATGTAAATAAGCAGAAAATTCACACACTGTTAATGTTATTGTGTGATACGGTGGTGATGTGTGTCTTGTTGCTCTCTCACAGCTCCAAATTTCCCACTAGGTCTTTAACTGGGTTGAAATCTGGTGACTAACTTTTTTATTGTCATCAGATCATCCAGTGAGCCATTGTGACCGTATATGTGGGTTGACGTCGTATCAGGGATTTAAAAGTGAAGCTCTGAGTCACTCTAGTGGCTGGTTGTAACACTTGCACAAATTCTATTTAGCATTTTACATAATAATTAATAAATAATGCATCACTTACTGCTTTGAGACAGCATATAATGCAGCATTTGTAGCTACATTTCAGGTAATAGCCCTCAATGTTCACACTACCTGTATGAAAAAAGGTGAGTGTTCATGACCAGTGTGGGTGGGGCAAAAGGTAGACACACTGTCTGACTGGCCGTATCTACTGCACATGCTCTGACTCCAGTTTTTACAACACGATGACTTTTAATTTCAGGATTTATAACCACACAATGAGAGTAAATGTCACTATGTTGGCCACTCATATATACAGTGATGTGAAAAAGTGTTGGCCCCTTCCTGATTTCTTATTTTTTTGCATGTTTGTCACACTTTAATGTTTCAGATAATCAAACACATTTAAATATTAGTCAAAGATAACACAAGTAAACACATCATGCAGTTTTTAAATGAAGGTTTTTATTGTTAATGGAAAACAAAATCCAAGACTACATGGCCCTGTGTGAAAAAGTGTTTGCCCCCTAAGCCTAATATCTGGTTGCAGCCACAACTGCAATCAAGCGTTTTCAATAACTTGCAATGAGTCTGTTACAGCGCTGTGGAGGAATTTTGGCCCACTCATCTTTGCAGAATTGTTGTAATTCAGCCACATTTGAGGGTTTTCAAGCATGAACCACCTTTTTAAGGTCATGCCACAGCATCTCAATCGGATTGAGGTCAGGACTTTGACTAGGCCACTCCAAAGTCTTCATTTTGTTTTTCTTCAACCATTCAGAGGTGCAGAACCCAAGTTTGCTTCAGCTTGAGGTCACAAACAGATGGCCGGACATTCTCCTTCAGGATGTTTTGGTAGAAAGCAGAATTCATGGTTCCATTTATCACAGCAAATCTTCCAGGTCCTGAATCAGCAAAACAGCCCCAGACCATCACACTACCACCACCATATTTTACTGTTGGTATGATGTTCTTTTTCTGAAATGTGGTGTTACTTTTACGCCAGACGTAATGGGACACAGACCTTCCAAAAAGTTCACTTTTTGTCTCGTCAGTCCACAGAGTATTTTCCCAAAAGTCTTGGGGATCATCCAGATGTTTTCTGGCAAAAGATGACGAGCCTTTATGTTCTTTTTGCTCAGCAGCAGTTTTCGTCTTGGAACTCTGCCATGCAAACCATTTTTGCCCAGTCTCTTTCTTATGGTGGAGTCATGAACACTCACCTTAACTGAGGCAAGTGAGGCCTGCAGTTTGTTGGATGTTGTTGTGGGGTCTTTTGTGACCTCCTCGATGAGTTGTCGCTGCGCTCTTGGGGTAATTTTGGTCGGCCGGCCACTCCTGGGAAGGTTCTCCACTGTTCCATGTTTTCGCCATTTGTAGATAATGGCTCTCACTGTGGTTCGCGGCAGTCCCAAGGCTTTAGAAATGGCTTTATAACCTTTTCCAGACTGATAAATATCAATTACTTTCTTTCTCATTTGTTTTTGAATTTCTTTGGATCTCGGCATGATGTCTAGCTTTTGAGTATCTGGTTTTGAGGATCTTTTGGTCTACTTCACTTTGTCAGGCAGGTCCTATTTAAGTGAGTTCTTTATTGCGAACAGGTGTGGCAGTAATCAGGCCTGGGTGTGGCTAGAGAAATTGAACTCAGGTGTGATAAACCACAGTTAAGTTATGTTTTAACAGGGGGGCAAACACTTTTTCACACAGTGCCATGTAGTTTTGGATTTTGTTTTCCCTTAATATTAAAAACCTTCATTTAAAAACTTCATGATGAAGTTCTTCATGATGAAGTTCATAAAAACTTCATGAATTTAACCATGCGAATCGTCAGTACGAATTTCATACCGGATCGGTCGAGGCCCGGGTTAACAACGACCGCCATCGGCACCGTTGACCTACAGGGCGCCGGTGGAAATTGGGCTACTGTTGGTCGAAGAAGTAGAGGAGGGAGGAGAGTGCGCAGACAGAGAGAGAAGAGGAAAGGTAAGAGTGTAGGACTGAGAATAGGAACTCTGAATGTTGGTACTATGACAGGGAAAGGTAGAGAGCTGGCTGATATGATGGAGAGAAGGAAGGTGGACATACTGTGTGTACAGGAGACCAGGTGGAAGGGTAGCAAGGCTCGTAGTATAGAAGCAGGATTCAAGCTGTTTTATTATGGTGTGGATAGTAAGAGAAATGGGGTAGGTGTGGTCCTGAAGGAGGAGTTTGTGAGGAATGTCCTGGAGGTGAAGAGAGTGTCAGACAGGGTGATGAGTCTGAAGTTAGAGTTTGAAGGGGTGATGTTGAATGTTGTTAGTGGTTATGCCCCACAGGTAGGTTGTGAGTTAGAGGAGAAAGAGAGATTCTGGAGTGAATTAGATGAGGTGATGGAGAGTATTCCCATGGGTGAGAGAGTGGTGATAGGAGCGGATTTTAATGGACATGTTGGCGAGGGGAACACAGGTGATGAGGAGGTGATGGGCAAGTTTGGAGTTAAGGAAAGGAACCTTGAAGGACAGATGGTAGTGGACTTTGCTAAGAGGATGGACATGGGTGTGGTTAACACTTATTTTCAGAAGAGGGAGGAGCATAGAGTGACTTACATGAGTGGAGGTAGGAGAACACAGGTAGACTACATTCTATGTAGAAGAGGCAATCTGAAAGAGATTAGTGACTGTAAAGTGGTAGTGGGAGAGAGTGTAGCCAGACAGCATAGGATGGTGGTGTGTAGGATGACTTTTATGGTCTGTAAGATGAAGAGGTCAAAGATAGAGAAGAAAACCAAGTGGTGGAAGCTGAAAAAGGAGGAATGTTGTGAGGAATTTAGACAGAAGTTGAGGCAGGCTCTGGGTGGTCAGGTAGTGCTGCCAGATGACTGGGAAACTACAGCAGAAGTGATCAGGGAGACAGGGAGAAAGGTGCTGGGTGTGTCATCTGGAAGGAGGAAAGAAGATAAGGAGACTTGGTGGTGGAATGAGGAAGTTCAGGATAGTATCCAGAGGAAGAGGTTAGCCAAGAAGAAGTGGGACATGGACAGGACTGAAGAGAATAGACAGGAGTACAAGGAGTTACAGCGCAGAGTGAAGAGGGAGGTGTCTAAGGCCAAGCAGAAGGCATATGAAGAGTTGTACACTAGGTTAGACACTAGAGAAGGAGAGAAGGACTTGTACAGGTTAGCTAGGCAGAGGGATCGAGATGGGAAGGATGTGCAGCAAGTTAGAGTTATTAAGGATAGAGATGGAAGGGTGCTCACAAGTGAGGAGAGTGTACAGAGGAGATGGAAGGAATACTTTGAGGAGCTGATGAATGAGGAAAATGAGAGGGAAAAAAGAGTAGAAGGGGTGAACTCTGTGGAACAGAAAGTAGATAAGATTAGAAAGGATGAAGTCAGGAAGGCTTTGAAGAGGATGAAAAGTGGGAAGGCAGTTGGTCCTGATGACATTCCGGTGGAGGTCTGGAAGTGTCTGGGAGAGGCAGCAGTGGAATTTTTAGCTAATTTGTTCAACAGGGTTTTAGAGAGTGAGAGGATGCCTGAGGAATGGAGAAGAAGTGTGTTAGTGCCGATCTTTAAGAATAAGGGTGACGTGCAGAGTTGCAGCAACTATAGGGGGATAAAGTTGATGAGCCATACAATGAAGGTATGGGAAAGAGTAGTGGAAGCTAGGTTAAGGAAGGTAGTGGAAATTTGTGAGCAGCAGTATGGCTTCATGCCCAGAAAGAGCACAACGGATGCAATTTTTGCTCTGAGGATTTTGATGGAGAAGTATAGGGATGGTCAGAAGGAGTTGCACTGTGTGTTTGTAGACTTGGAGAAAGCGTATGACAGGGTGCCAAGAGAAGAGCTGTGGTATTGTATGAGGAAGTCAGGAGTAGCGGAGAAGTATGTCAGAGTGGTGCAGGACATGTATGAGAGGAGCAGGACAGTGGTGAGGTGTGCTGTAGGTCAGACAGAGGAGTTCAATGTGGAGGTGGGACTGCATCAGGGATCGGCTCTGAGCCCCTTCCTGTTTGCTATAGTGATGGACCAGTTGTCAGAGGAGGTCAGACAGGAGTCTCCTTGGACAATGATGTTTGCAGATGACATTGTGATCTGTAGTGAGAGCAGGGAGCAGGTGGAGGAAAACCTGGAGAGGTGGAGGTTTGCGCTGGAGAGAAGAGGAATGAAGGTCAGTCGTAGTAAGACTGAGTACATGTGTGTGAATGAAAGGGAGGGAAGTGGAACAGTAAGGTTACAGGGTGAAGAGGTGAAGAAGGTACAGGAGTTTAAGTACTTGGGGTCAACAGTCCAGAGTAATGGAGAGTGTGGGAAAGAGGTAAAGAAGCGAGTGCAGGCAGGTTGGAATGGGTGGAGAAAGGTGTCGGGAGTTCTGTGCGATCAGAAAATATCAGCGAGAATCAAGGGGAAGGTGTACAGGACAGTGGTGAGACCGGCCATGCTGTATGGTTTAGAGACAGTGTCACTGAGGAAGAGACAGGAGTCAGAGCTCGAGGTAGCAGAGCTGAAGATGTTGAGGTTCTCTTTGGGAGTGACAAGATTGGACAGGATTAGGAATGAGTACATCAGAGGGACAGCTCATGTTGGACGTTTGGGGGACAAAGTTAGGGAGGCCAGATTAAGATGGTTTGGACATGTTCAGAGGAGGAACAGTGAGTATATTGGTAGGAGAATGTTGGACATGGGGCTGCCAGGCAGGAGGCAAAGAGGAAGGCCAAAGAGGAGGTATATGGATGTAATAAATGAGGATATGAAGCTAGTGGGTGCAAGGGTTGAGGATGCAGAAGATAGGGATAGGTGGAGAGAGATGATTCGCTGTGGCGACCCCTGAAGGGAAAAGCCGAAAGAAGAAGAAGAAGAAGATTTAAAAACTTCATGATGTGTTTACTTGTGTTATCTTTGACTAATATTTAAATGTGTTTGATTATCTGAAACATTAAAGTGTGACAAACATGCAAAAAAATAAGAAATCAGGAAGGGGGCCAACACTTTTTCACACCACTGTACAGTCAAGGGTGATCCCAACTGCCCTGTGGATGGATGCTGAATCGTCCTGGAAAAATATTTCTTCATAGAATAAAGATGTTGTCTTTCAGTTTAAGTATTTTAATAAAGTCACAGTAAACACAGTGTAGCTGTAAGGACAAGAAGATGTGCAAATGTAATCAAAGTAATCATAAATCAATCATTTTCTTATATAAAAATGAAACGATTTGCACGTATTATAGCTTACCAGTATTTATCATTGACTGTACTTAAAGATAAAAAAAGTATTAAAGTCAGGTTTAAGCATTGATATTTTGTTTAATTATAATGAAGGTTTAAGCATGGGTCTATTTTCACTTCTGTTGTATGATTTATTTGAAATTGTGGACAATTTGTACACAAGACACAAACGTGCATATTTATTGACCGAGTAAATTTCCACAGAAAAGAGAATTAATGATGTTTCAGTTTCTTTTGTCCCTTTCAGGAGACGCATGTAATTACCCTTCTCCACTTTATTTATACCAATGAGGCTGCAAACACAGTTCTTCTTTCTCTGTAATCCTACTATGTAAAAAAAACAACAACAAACAAGCAATTTTTCCCCAGTGAAATCAGTGATGTAATAAATCCATAAGAAATTCAGAGTAGAAAATTTCACTGCACATGAACAGATAAAAAGTGATTTTATTGAGAAAAAAGTATGAATGTGTAAATATGTAATTTATACATCTAGCGTTTAAATGCATCACAGCTGTATATTTTATTGCTTGTAAGACTAATAAAGTAATTTCACATATTGTGATTTAAATTTCAACATAAATTAATTCATTTATTTAATCTTCAGTAATTGCTTTATCCTGATCAGGGTCACTGTGGATCCAGAACCCATCCTGGGAACACTGGGTGCAAGGTGGGAAAACACCCCGGATGAGACGCCAGATCACTGTGTTATATCTGTAAAGTCATGAGGTGGGTTTTATCATCAGGCAGCTAGAAGGAGTTGCTTGAAATTCCTAATGAAATATTCATGGAAGATAATTTAATACTACCACAGTTATTATCATGTTAACTAACATTTGAGAGATTAGTTATCTTCAACTAATGTGCTCACACACTGGTACCTTGGTGAAAGATTCACTAATTTATTATCATAAAACTAAAAGGTAGACATCTATTTCTTTTATGAATATTTAAGTTATTATAAAAGTTTATATTTTTCTACTTCAAAATGCGTGACAATTTTTTAAACATTTATCGAAAAATTTTATTCTATGAATAATTGTGCTTTAATTTGAATCAATAATTTGGGCACTTTTACCATCTCTGAAGAAATCCAACAAAATAGTCTGCAAAAGCCATCACTCTTTCAAATTCAGACAAATTTTTCTAGATTGCAGACTCTGTGAAATTAAAACCCAAACAAAGTGATGAACTTTAGCCTCAGTCACTGCTGAGTGTCAAACAGACCAGTTCAAAGAAATGAGAAAGTTAGCTCCTGAGGAAGTATGACTGAAAGTGAAATTGATTGGACCAAAGGCAGGAAGACGGGGAAACACCGATCTGAGCGTATAAAAGAGGAGGAAACTCGCTCATTCATTCATATCATCAACAAGCATCAAGAAGAAAATCACTGACAGGATCTTCAGAGCATCGAGTGAGGAAAATGAAGTCTGCTGCAGTTTTTGTTGTGTTTGCCTGTCTACTTATTCTTCATGTAGAAGGTAAGATTCTTAATCCTCATCTGCTCCTCTTTTAATGATCTACTGAAATAAACAGATTTGTAATTACTCAAAATCTACAATTATCTTCTGTTTGCAGGACAGGCCAGAACCAGCGTAAGGAGGTGTTTGTGTCAGGGTCCTGCGGCTAACGCAGTTCGTCTACAACGTGTTGAAAAGATTGAAATGTTTCCTGTTAGTGCATCTTGTGAAAATGTGGAAATCATGTAAGTTCAGTTATTACTAATATAGTGAACAATGTAGAATACAAGATCATTTATTTCTATTGAGTTATCTAACTTGTCATTTATCTCTGTAGTGTCACTCTGAAGAACGGAGCAGGAAAAAAATGCTTGAATCCCGAATCTGAATTTACTCAGAAATATATCAAGGCAGCTTTGGAAAAAAAGTGGGTATATTTTTAATTACTCATTGTTGTATCTTAATATTGTTTTATTCTATATACAAGAGACAAAACTGAGTTTTAAAATGGGTTTCTGTTTTGCAGGAGTGCAGCATAAAGCCTGCAGCGTGTCATTACTGAACAGACCTGGAAGAAGTGTACAGAGAGACAGATCACTAAAAATATTTAAACTGTTGTGAAAATGTATATATGACATGTCTACTGTTTAATTTATAAGAATTAATTCTGTGTATTGTTGGATTTATATAGTGTTTGAAAAAACATGCAGTTGAAAAGCTATTGTTTTTGTATATTAACATACTAAATAATAAAGTCAGCGCATAGCAGTGCTTAAAAACTTAAGAAAGCAGTGCAATGTGTTTCTTATTAGCAAGAAATTAACTACATTTTTATAAAGTTTGCTTAATCTCAGATTTCTGATCAGTATTTCACTTACCAAATCCACCTCCACACCTACAGCATCGATATTCTGCAAACTATAGACACGTCACTGACACACTGAATACAGCAATAAGAAAAACACACCTGTAAAATGTATAAAGGATATTAAAAGCCCCATCTGTTAATTTGCTCTCTGATAAATAATCAGTCATTGGTATTGTTGGCAGTTTTTCACTGCTGCATGTTCATAATAATTCTCAGATGTAAATAAGCAGAAAATTCACACACTGTTAATGTTATTGTGTGATACGGTGGTGATGTGTGTCTTGTTGCTCTCTCACAGCTCCAAATTTCCCACTAGGTCTTTAACTGGGTTGAAATCTGGTGACTAACTTTTTTATTGTCATCAGATCATCCAGTGAGCCATTGTGACCGTATATGTGGGTTGACGTCGTATCAGGGATTTAAAAGTGAAGCTCTGAGTCACTCTAGTGGCTGGTTGTAACACTTGCACAAATTCTATTTAGCATTTTACATAATAATTAATAAATAATGCATCACTTACTGCTTTGAGACAGCATTTAATGCAGCATTTGTAGCTACATTTCAGGTAATAGCCCTCAATGTTCACACTACCTGTATGAAAAAAGGTGAGTGTTCATGACCAGTGTGGGTGGGGCAAAAGGTAGACACACTGTCTGACTGGCCGTATCTACTGCACATGCTCTGACTCCAGTTTTTACAACACGATGACTTTTAATGTAAATGTCACTATGTCACTATGTTGGCCACTCATATATACAGTGATGTGAAAAAGTGTTGGCCCCCTTCCTGATTTCTTATTTTTTTGCATGTTTGTCACACTTTAATGTTTCAGATAATCAAACACATTTAAATATTAGTCAAAGATAACACAAGTAAACACATCATGCAGTTTTTAAATGAAGGTTTTTATTATTAATGGAAAACAAAATCCAAGACTACATGTGTGAAAAAGTGTTTGCCCCCTAAGCCTAATATCTGGTTGCAGCCACAACTGCAATCAAGCATTTTCTATAACTTGCAATGAGTCTGTTACAGCGCTGTGGAGGAATTTTGGCCCACTCATCTTTGCAGAATTGTTGTAATTCAGCCACATTGGAGGGTTTTCAAGCATGAACCACCTTTTTAAGGTCATGCCACAGCATCTCAATCGGATTGAGGTCAGGACTTTGACTAGGCCACTCTAAAGTCTTCATTTTGTTTTTCTTCAGCCATTCAGAGGTGGACTTGCTGGTGTGTTTTGGATCATTGTCCTGCTGCAGAACCCAAGTTTGCTTCAGCTTGAGGTCACAAACAGATGGCCGGACATTCTCCTTCAGGATGTTTTGGTAGAAAGCAGAATTCATGGTTCCATTTATCACAGCAAATCTTCCAGGTCCTGAATCAGCAAAACAGCCCCAGACCATCACACTACCACCACCATATTTTACTGTTGGTATGATGTTCTTTTTCTGAAATGTGGTGTTACTTTTACGCCAGACGTAATGGGACACAGACCTTCCAAAAAGTTCACTTTTTGTCTCGTCAGTCCACAGAGTATTTTCCCAAAAGTCTTGGGGATCATCAAGATGTTTTCTGGCAAAAGACGACGAGCCTTTATGTTCTTTTTGCTCAGCAGCAGTTTTCGTCTTGGAACTCTGCCATGCAAACCATTTTTGCCCAGTCTCTTTCTTATGGTGGAGTCATGAACACTCACCTTAACTGAGGCAAGTGAGGCCTGCAGTTTGTTAGATGTTGTTGTGGGGTCTTTTGTGACCTCCTCGATGAGTTGTCGCTGCGCTCTTGGGGTAATTTTGGTCGGCCGGCCACTCCTGGGAAGGTTCTCCACTGTTCCATGTTTTCGCCATTTGTAGATAATGGCTCTCACTGTGGTTCGCGGCAGTCCCAAGGCTTTAGAAATGGCTTTATAACCTTTTCCAGACTGATAAATATCAATTACTTTCTTTCTCATTTGTTTTTGAATTTCTTTGGATCTCGGCATGATGTCTAGCTTTTGAGTATCTGGTTTTGAGGATCTTTTGGTCTACTTCACTTTGTCAGGCAGGTCCTATTTAAGTGAGTTCTTTATTGCGAACAGGTGTGGCAGTAATCAGGCCTGGGTGTGGCTAGAGAAATTGAACTCAGGTGTGATAAACCACAGTTAAGTTATGTTTTAACAGGGGGGCAAACACTTTTTCACACAGGGCCATGTAGTTTTGGATTTTGTTTTCCCTTAATAATAAAAACCTTCATTTAAAAACTGCATGATGTGTTTACTTGTGTTATCTTTGACTAATATTTAAATGTGTTTGATTATCTGAAACATTAAAGTGTGACAAACATGCAAAAAAATAAGAAATCAGGAAGGGGGCCAACACTTTTTCACACCACTGTACAGTCAAGGGTGATCCCAACTGCCCTGTGGATGGATGCTGAATCGTCCTGGAAAAATATTTCTTCATAGAATAAAGATGTTGTCTTTCAGTTTAAGTATTTTAATAAAGTCACAGTAAACACAGTGTAGCTGTAAGGACAAGAAGATGTGCAAATGTAATCAAAGTAATCATAAATCAATCATTTTCTTATATAAAAATGAAACGATTTGCACGTATTATAGCTTACCAGTATTTATCATTGACTGTACTTAAAGATAAAAAAAAGTATTAAAGTCAGGTTTAAGCATTGATATTTTGTTTAATTATAATGAAGGTTTAAGCATGGGTCTATTTTCACTTCTGTTGTATGATTTATTTGAAATTGTGGACAATTTGTACACAAGACACAAACGTGCATATTTATTGACCGAGTAAATTTCCACAGAAAAGAGAATTAATGATGTTTCAGTTTCTTTTGTCCCTTTCAGGAGACGCATGTAATTACCCTTCTCCACTTTATTTATACCAATGAGGCTGCAAACACAGTTCTTCTTTCTCTGTAATCCTACTATGTGAAAAAAAAACAACAACAAACAAGCGATTTCCTCAGTGAAATCAGTGATGTAATAAATCCATAAGAAATTCAGAGCAGAAAATTTCACTGCACATGAACAGATAAAAAGTGATTTTATTGAGAAAAAAGTATGAATGTGTAAATATGTAATTTATACATCTAGCGTTTAAATGCATCACAGCTGTATATTTTATTGCATGTAAGACTAATAAAGTAATTTCACATATTGTGATTTAAATTTCAACATAAATTAATTCATTTATTTAATCTTCAGTAATTGCTTTATCCTGATCAGGGTCACTGTGGATCCAGAACCCATCCTGGGAACACTGGGTGCAAGGTGGGAAAACACCCTGGATGAGACGCCAGATCACTGTGTTATATCTGTAAAGTCATGAGGTGGGTTTTATCATCAGGAAGCTAGAAGGAGCTGCTTGAAATTCCTAATGAAATATTCATGAGAGATAATTTAATACTACCACAGTTATTATCATGTTAACTAACATTTGAGAAATTAGTTTTCTTCAACTAATGTGCTCACACACTGGTACCTTGGTGAAAGATTCACTAATTTATTATCATAAAACTAAAAGGTAGACATCTATTTCTTTTATGAATATTTAAGTTATTATAAAAGTTTATATTTTTCTACTTCAAAATGCGTGACAATTTTTTAAACATTTATCGAAAAATTTTATTCTATGAATAATTGTGCTTTAATTTGAATCAATAATTTGGGCACTTTTACCATCTCTGAAGAAATCCAACAAAATAGTCTGCAAAAGCCATCACTCTTTCAAATTCAGACAAATTTTTCTAGATTGCAGACTCTGTGAAATTAAAACCCAAACAAAGTGATGAACTTTAGCCTCAGTCACTGCTGAGTGTCAAACAGACCAGTTCAAAGAAATGAGAAAGTTAGCTCCTGAGGAAGTATGACTGAAAGTGAAATTGATTGGACCAAAGGCAGGAAGACGGGGAAACACCGATCTGAGCGTATAAAAGAGGAGGAAACTCGCTCATTCATTCATATCATCAACAAGCATCAAGAAGAAAATCACTGACAGGATCTTCAGAGCATCGAGTGAGGAAAATGAAGTCTGCTGCAGTTTTTGTTGTGTTTGCCTGTCTACTTATTCTTCATGTAGAAGGTAAGATTCTTAATCCTCATCTGCTCCTCTTTTAATGATCTACTGAAATAAACAGATTTGTAATTACTCAAAATCTACAATTATCTTCTGTTTGCAGGACAGGCCAGTGTCAGCGTAAGGAGGTGTTTGTGTCAGGGTCCTGTGGCTAACGCAGTTCGTCTACAACGTGTTGAAAAGATTGAAATGTTTCCTGTTAGTGCATCTTGTGAAAATGTGGAAATCATGTAAGTCCAGTTATTACTAATATAGTGAACAATGTAGAATACAAGATCATTTATTTCTATTGAGTTATCTAACTTGTCATTTATCTCTGTAGTGTCACTCTGAAGAACGGAGCAGGAAAAAAATGCTTGAATCCCGAATCTGAATTTACTCAGAAATATATCAAGGCAGCTTTGGAAAAAAAGTGGGTATATTTTTAATTACTCATTGTTGTATCTTAATATTGTTTTATTCTCTATACAAGAGACAAAACTGAGTTTTAAAATGGGTTTCTGTTTT
Source organism: Hemibagrus guttatus (assembly GCA_033459395.1). Lineage (NCBI taxonomy): Eukaryota > Metazoa > Chordata > Actinopteri > Siluriformes > Bagridae > Hemibagrus > Hemibagrus guttatus. The sequence continues at coordinate 11,727,741 of JAUCMX010000021.1, forward strand.
GCAGGAGTGCAGCATAAAGCCTGCAGCGTGTCATTACTGAACAGACCTGGAAGAAGTGTACAGAGAGACAGATCACTAAAAATATTTAAACTGTTGTGAAAATGTATATATGACATGTCTACTGTTTAATTTATAAGAATTAATTCTGTGTATTGTTGGATTTATATAGTGTTTGAAAAAACATGCAGTTGAAAAGCTATTGTTTTTGTATATTAACATACTAAATAATAAAGTCAGCACATAGCAGTGCTTAAAAACTTAAGAAAGCAGTGCAATGTGTTTCTTATTAGCAAGAAATTAACTACATTTTTATAAAGTTTGCTTAATCTCAGATTTCTGATCAGTATTTCACTTACCAAATCCACCTCCACACCTACAGCATCGATATTCTGCAAACTATAGACACGTCACTGACACACTGAATACAGCAATAAGAAAAACACACCTGTAAAATGTATAAAGGATATTAAAAGCCCCATCTGTTAATTTGCTCTCTGATAAATAATCAGTCATTGGTATTGTTGGCAGTTTTTCACTGCTGCATGTTCATAATAATTCTCAGATGTAAATAAGCAGAAAATTCACACACTGTTAATGTTATTGTGTGATACGGTGGTGATGTGTGTCTTGTTGCTCTCTCACAGCTCCAAATTTCCCACTAGGTCTTTAACTGGGTTGAAATCTGGTGACTAACTTTTTTATTGTCATCAGATCATCCAGTGAGCCATTGTGACCGTATATGTGGGTTGACGTCGTATCAGGGATTTAAAAGTGAAGCTCTGAGTCACTCTAGTGGCTGGTTGTAACACTTGCACAAATTCTATTTAGCATTTTACGTAATAATTAATAAATAATGCATCACTTACTGCTTTGAGACAGCATTTAATGCAGCATTTGTAGCTACATTTCAGGTAATAGCCCTCAATGTTCACACTACCTGTATGAAAAAAGGTGAGTGTTCATGACCAGTGTGGGTGGGGCAAAAGGTAGACACACTGTCTGACTGGCCGTATCTACTGCACATGCTCTGACTCCAGTTTTTACAACACGATGACTTTTAATGTAAATGTCACTATGTCACTATGTTGGCCACTCATATATACAGTGATGTGAAAAAGTGTTGGCCCCCTTCCTGATTTCTTATTTTTTTGCATGTTTGTCACACTTTAATGTTTCAGATAATCAAACACATTTAAATATTAGTCAAAGATAACACAAGTAAACACATCATGCAGTTTTTAAATGAAGGTTTTTATTATTAATGGAAAACAAAATCCAAGACTACATGTGTGAAAAAGTGTTTGCCCCCTAAGCCTAATATCTGGTTGCAGCCACAACTGCAATCAAGCATTTTCTATAACTTGCAATGAGTCTGTTACAGCGCTGTGGAGGAATTTTGGCCCACTCATCTTTGCAGAATTGTTGTAATTCAGCCACATTGGAGGGTTTTCAAGCATGAACCACCTTTTTAAGGTCATGCCACAGCATCTCAATCGGATTGAGGTCAGGACTTTGACTAGGCCACTCTAAAGTCTTCATTTTGTTTTTCTTCAGCCATTCAGAGGTGGACTTGCTGGTGTGTTTTGGATCATTGTCCTGCTGCAGAACCCAAGTTTGCTTCAGCTTGAGGTCACAAACAAATGGCCGGACATTCTCCTTCAGGATGTTTTGGTAGAAAGCAGAATTCATGGTTCCATTTATCACAGCAAATCTTCCAGGTCCTGAATCAGCAAAACAGCCCCAGACCATCACACTACCACCACCATATTTTACTGTTGGTATGATGTTCTTTTTCTGAAATGTGGTGTTACTTTTACGCCAGACGTAATGGGACACAGACCTTCCAAAAAGTTCACTTTTTGTCTCGTCAGTCCACAGAGTATTTTCCCAAAAGTCTTGGGGATCATCAAGATGTTTTCTGGCAAAAGACGACGAGCCTTTATGTTCTTTTTGCTCAGCAGCAGTTTTCGTCTTGGAACTCTGCCATGCAAACCATTTTTGCCCAGTCTCTTTCTTATGGTGGAGTCATGAACACTCACCTTAACTGAGGCAAGTGAGGCCTGCAGTTTGTTAGATGTTGTTGTGGGGTCTTTTGTGACCTCCTCGATGAGTTGTCGCTGCGCTCTTGGGGTAATTTTGGTCGGCCGGCCACTCCTGGGAAGGTTCTCCACTGTTCCATGTTTTCGCCATTTGTAGATAATGGCTCTCACTGTGGTTCGCGGCAGTCCCAAGGCTTTAGAAATGGCTTTATAACCTTTTCCAGACTGATAAATATCAATTACTTTCTTTCTCATTTGTTTTTGAATTTCTTTGGATCTCGGCATGATGTCTAGCTTTTGAGTATCTGGTTTTGAGGATCTTTTGGTCTACTTCACTTTGTCAGGCAGGTCCTATTTAAGTGAGTTCTTTATTGCGAACAGGTGTGGCAGTAATCAGGCCTGGGTGTGGCTAGAGAAATTGAACTCAGGTGTGATAAACCACAGTTAAGTTATGTTTTAACAGGGGGGCAAACACTTTTTCACACAGGGCCATGTAGTTTTGGATTTTGTTTTCCCTTAATAATAAAAACCTTCATTTAAAAACTGCATGATGTGTTTACTTGTGTTATCTTTGACTAATATTTAAATGTGTTTGATTATCTGAAACATTAAAGTGTGACAAACATGCAAAAAAATAAGAAATCAGGAAGGGGGCCAACACTTTTTCACACCACTGTACAGTCAAGGGTGATCCCAACTGCCCTGTGGATGGATGCTGAATCGTCCTGGAAAAATATTTCTTCATAGAATAAAGATGTTGTCTTTCAGTTTAAGTATTTTAATAAAGTCACAGTAAACACAGTGTAGCTGTAAGGACAAGAAGATGTGCAAATGTAATCAAAGTAATCATAAATCAATCATTTTCTTATATAAAAATGAAACGATTTGCACGTATTATAGCTTACCAGTATTTATCATTGACTGTACTTAAAGATAAAAAAAAGTATTAAAGTCAGGTTTAAGCATTGATATTTTGTTTAATTATAATGAAGGTTTAAGCATGGGTCTATTTTCACTTCTGTTGTATGATTTATTTGAAATTGTGGACAATTTGTACACAAGACACAAACGTGCATATTTATTGACCGAGTAAATTTCCACAGAAAAGAGAATTAATGATGTTTCAGTTTCTTTTGTCCCTTTCAGGAGACGCATGTAATTACCCTTCTCCACTTTATTTATACCAATGAGGCTGCAAACACAGTTCTTCTTTCTCTGTAATCCTACTATGTGAAAAAAAAACAACAACAAACAAGCGATTTCCTCAGTGAAATCAGTGATGTAATAAATCCATAAGAAATTCAGAGCAGAAAATTTCACTGCACATGAACAGATAAAAAGTGATTTTATTGAGAAAAAAGTATGAATGTGTAAATATGTAATTTATACATCTAGCGTTTAAATGCATCACAGCTGTATATTTTATTGCATGTAAGACTAATAAAGTAATTTCACATATTGTGATTTAAATTTCAACATAAATTAATTCATTTATTTAATCTTCAGTAATTGCTTTATCCTGATCAGGGTCACTGTGGATCCAGAACCCATCCTGGGAACACTGGGTGCAAGGTGGGAAAACACCCTGGATGAGACGCCAGATCACTGTGTTATATCTGTAAAGTCATGAGGTGGGTTTTATCATCAGGAAGCTAGAAGGAGCTGCTTGAAATTCCTAATGAAATATTCATGAGAGATAATTTAATACTACCACAGTTATTATCATGTTAACTAACATTTGAGAAATTAGTTTTCTTCAACTAATGTGCTCACACACTGGTACCTTGGTGAAAGATTCACTAATTTATTATCATAAAACTAAAAGGTAGACATCTATTTCTTTTATGAATATTTAAGTTATTATAAAAGTTTATATTTTTCTACTTCAAAATGCGTGACAATTTTTTAAACATTTATCGAAAAATTTTATTCTATGAATAATTGTGCTTTAATTTGAATCAATAATTTGGGCACTTTTACCATCTCTGAAGAAATCCAACAAAATAGTCTGCAAAAGCCATCACTCTTTCAAATTCAGACAAATTTTTCTAGATTGCAGACTCTGTGAAATTAAAACCCAAACAAAGTGATGAACTTTAGCCTCAGTCACTGCTGAGTGTCAAACAGACCAGTTCAAAGAAATGAGAAAGTTAGCTCCTGAGGAAGTATGACTGAAAGTGAAATTGATTGGACCAAAGGCAGGAAGACGGGGAAACACCGATCTGAGCGTATAAAAGAGGAGGAAACTCGCTCATTCATTCATATCATCAACAAGCATCAAGAAGAAAATCACTGACAGGATCTTCAGAGCATCGAGTGAGGAAAATGAAGTCTGCTGCAGTTTTTGTTGTGTTTGCCTGTCTACTTATTCTTCATGTAGAAGGTAAGATTCTTAATCCTCATCTGCTCCTCTTTTAATGATATACTGAAATAAACAGATTTGTAATTACTCAAAATCTACAATTATCTTCTGTTTGCAGGACAGGCCAGTGTCAGCGTAAGGAGGTGTTTGTGTCAGGGTCCTGTGGCTAACGCAGTTCGTCTACAACGTGTTGAAAAGATTGAAATGTTTCCTGTTAGTGCATCTTGTGAAAATGTGGAAATCATGTAAGTCCAGTTATTACTAATATAGTGAACAATGTAGAATACAAGATCATTTATTTCTATTGAGTTATCTAACTTGTCATTTATCTCTGTAGTGTCACTCTGAAGAACGGAGCAGGAAAAAAATGCTTGAATCCCGAATCTGAATTTACTCAGAAATATATCAAGGCAGCTTTGGAAAAAAAGTGGGTATATTTTTAATTACTCATTGTTGTATCTTAATATTGTTTTATTCTCTATACAAGAGACAAAACTGAGTTTTAAAATGGGTTTCTGTTTTGCAGGAGTGCAGCATAAAGCCTGCAGCGTGTCATTACTGAACAGACCTGGAAGAAGTGTACAGAGAGACAGATCACTAAAAATATTTAAACTGTTGTGAAAATGTATATATGACATGTCTACTGTTTAATTTATAAGAATTAATTCTGTGTATTGTTGGATTTATATAGTGTTTGAAAAAACATGCAGTTGAAAAGCTATTGTTTTTGTATATTAACATACTAAATAATAAAGTCAGCACATAGCAGTGCTTAAAAACTTAAGAAAGCAGTGCAATGTGTTTCTTATTAGCAAGAAATTAACTACATTTTTATAAAGTTTGCTTAATCTCAGATTTCTGATCAGTATTTCACTTACCAAATCCACCTCCACACCTACAGCATCGATATTCTGCAAACTATAGACACGTCACTGACACACTGAATACAGCAATAAGAAAAACACACCTGTAAAATGTATAAAGGATATTAAAAGCCCCATCTGTTAATTTGCTCTCTGATAAATAATCAGTCATTGGTATTGTTGGCAGTTTTTCACTGCTGCATGTTCATAATAATTCTCAGATGTAAATAAGCAGAAAATTCACACACTGTTAATGTTATTGTGTGATACGGTGGTGATGTGTGTCTTGTTGCTCTCTCACAGCTCCAAATTTCCCACTAGGTCTTTAACTGGGTTGAAATCTGGTGACTAACTTTTTTATTGTCATCAGATCATCCAGTGAGCCATTGTGACCGTATATGTGGGTTGACGTCGTATCAGGGATTTAAAAGTGAAGCTCTGAGTCACTCTAGTGGCTGGTTGTAACACTTGCACAAATTCTATTTAGCATTTTACGTAATAATTAATAAATAATGCATCACTTACTGCTTTGAGACAGCATTTAATGCAGCATTTGTAGCTACATTTCAGGTAATAGCCCTCAATGTTCACACTACCTGTATGAAAAAAGGTGAGTGTTCATGACCAGTGTGGGTGGGGCAAAAGGTAGACACACTGTCTGACTGGCCGTATCTACTGCACATGCTCTGACTCCAGTTTTTACAACACGATGACTTTTAATGTAAATGTCACTATGTCACTATGTTGGCCACTCATATATACAGTGATGTGAAAAAGTGTTGGCCCCCTTCCTGATTTCTTATTTTTTTGCATGTTTGTCACACTTTAATGTTTCAGATAATCAAACACATTTAAATATTAGTCAAAGATAACACAAGTAAACACATCATGCAGTTTTTAAATGAAGGTTTTTATTATTAATGGAAAACAAAATCCAAGACTACATGTGTGAAAAAGTGTTTGCCCCCTAAGCCTAATATCTGGTTGCAGCCACAACTGCAATCAAGCATTTTCTATAACTTGCAATGAGTCTGTTACAGCGCTGTGGAGGAATTTTGGCCCACTCATCTTTGCAGAATTGTTGTAATTCAGCCACATTGGAGGGTTTTCAAGCATGAACCACCTTTTTAAGGTCATGCCACAGCATCTCAATCGGATTGAGGTCAGGACTTTAACTAGGCCACTCTAAAGTCTTCATTTTGTTTTTCTTCAGCCATTCAGAGGTGGACTTGCTGGTGTGTTTTGGATCATTGTCCTGCTGCAGAACCCAAGTTTGCTTCAGCTTGAGGTCACAAACAAATGGCCGGACATTCTCCTTCAGGATGTTTTGGTAGAAAGCAGAATTCATGGTTCCATTTATCACAGCAAATCTTCCAGGTCCTGAATCAGCAAAACAGCCCCAGACCATCACACTACCACCACCATATTTTACTGCTGGTATGATGTTCTTTTTCTGAAATGTGGTGTTACTTTTACGCCAGACGTAATGGGACACAGACCTTCCAAAAAGTTCACTTTTTGTCTCGTCAGTCCACAGAGTATTTTCCCAAAAGTCTTGGGGATCATCAAGATGTTTTCTGGCAAAAGATGACGAGCCTTTATGTTCTTTTTGCTCAGCAGCAGTTTTCGTCTTGGAACTCTGCCATGCAAACCATTTTTGCCCAGTCTCTTTCTTATGGTGGAGTCATGAACACTCACCTTAACTGAGGCAAGTGAGGCCTGCAGTTTGTTAGATGTTGTTGTGGGGTCTTTTGTGACCTCCTCGATGAGTTGTCGCTGCGCTCTTGGGGTAATTTTGGTCGGCCGGCCACTCCTGGGAAGGTTCTCCACTGTTCCATGTTTTCGCCATTTGTAGATAATGGCTCTCACTGTGGTTCGCGGCAGTCCCAAGGCTTTAGAAATGGCTTTATAACCTTTTCCAGACTGATAAATATCAATTACTTTCTTTCTCATTTGTTTTTGAATTTCTTTGGATCTCGGCATGATGTCTAGCTTTTGAGTATCTGGTTTTGAGGATCTTTTGGTCTACTTCACTTTGTCAGGCAGGTCCTATTTAAGTGAGTTCTTTATTGCGAACAGGTGTGGCAGTAATCAGGCCTGGGTGTGGCTAGAGAAATTGAACTCAGGTGTGATAAACCACAGTTAAGTTATGTTTTAACAGGGGGGCAAACACTTTTTCACACAGGGCCATGTAGTTTTGGATTTTGTTTTCCCTTAATAATAAAAACCTTCATTTAAAAACTGCATGATGTGTTTACTTGTGTTATCTTTGACTAATATTTAAATGTGTTTGATTATCTGAAACATTAAAGTGTGACAAACATGCAAAAAAATAAGAAATCAGGAAGGGGGCCAACACTTTTTCACACCACTGTACAGTCAAGGGTGATCCCAACTGCCCTGTGGATGGATGCTGAATCGTCCTGGAAAAATATTTCTTCATAGAATAAAGATGTTGTCTTTCAGTTTAAGTATTTTAATAAAGTCACAGTAAACACAGTGTAGCTGTAAGGACAAGAAGATGTGCAAATGTAATCAAAGTAATCATAAATCAATCATTTTCTTATATAAAAATGAAACGATTTGCACGTATTATAGCTTACCAGTATATATCATTGACTGTACTTAAAGATAAAAAAAAGTATTAAAGTCAGGTTTAAGCATTGATATTTTGTTTAATTATAATGAAGGTTTAAGCATGGGTCTATTTTCACTTCTGTTGTATGATTTATTTGAAATTGTGGACAATTTGTACACAAGACACAAACGTGCATATTTATTGACCGAGTAAATTTCCACAGAAAAGAGAATTAATGATGTTTCAGTTTCTTTTGTCCCTTTCAGGAGACGCATGTAATTACCCTTCTCCACTTTATTTATATCAATGAGGCTGCAAACACAGTTCTTCTTTCTCTGTAATCCTACTATGTAAAAAAAACAACAACAACAAACAAGCGATTTCCTCAGTGAAATCAGTGATGTAATAAATCCATAAGAAATTCAGAGCAGAAAATTTCACTGCACATGAACAGATAAAAAGTGATTTTATTGAGAAAAAAGTATGAATGTGTAAATATGTAATTTATACATCTAGCGTTTAAATGTATCACAGCTGTATATTTTATTGCATGTAAGACTAATAAAGTAATTTCACATATTGTGATTTAAATTTCAACATAAATTAATTCATTTATTTAATCTTCAGTAATTGCTTTATCCTGATCAGGGTCACTGTGGATCCAGAACCCATCCTGGGAACACTGGGTGCAAGGTGGGAAAACACCCTGGATGAGACGCCAGATCACTGTGTTATATCTGTAAAGTCATGAGGTGGGTTTTATCATCAGGCAGCTAGAAGGAGCTGCTTGAAATTCCTAATGAAATATTCATGAGAGATAATTTAATACTATCAGAGTTATTATCATGTTAACTAACATTTGAGAAATTAGTTTTCTTCAACTAATGTGCTCACACACTGGTACCTTGGTGAAAGATTCACTAATTTATTATCATAAAACTAAAAGGTAGACATCTATTTCTTTTATGAATATTTAAGTTATTATAAAAGTTTATATTTTTCTACTTCAAAATGCGTGACAATTTTTTAAACATTTATCGAAGAATTTTATTCTATGAATAATTGTGCTTTAATTTGAATCAATAATTTGGGCACTTTTACCATCTCTGAAGAAATCCAACAAAATAGTCTGCAAAAGCCATCACTCTTTCAAATTCAGACAAATTTTTCTAGATTGCAGACTCTGTGAAATTAAAACCCAAACAAAGTGATGAACTTTAGCCTCAGTCACTGCTGAGTGTCAAACAGACCAGTTCACAGAAATGAGAAAGTTAGCTCCTGAGGAAGTATGACTGAAAGTGAAATTGATTGGACCAAAGGCAGGAAGACGGGGAAACACCGATCTGAGCGTATAAAAGAGGAGGAAACTCGCTCATTCATTCATATCATCAACAAGCATCAAGAAGAAAATCACTGACAGGATCTTCAGAGCATCGAGTGAGGAAAATGAAGTCTGCTGCAGTTTTTGTTGTGTTTGCCTGTCTACTTATTCTTCATGTAGAAGGTAAGATTCTTAATCCTCATCTGCTCCTCTTTTAATGATATACTGAAATAAACAGATTTGTAATTACTCAAAATCTACAATTATCTTCTGTTTGCAGGACAGGCCAGTGTCAGCGTAAGGAGATGTTTGTGTCAGGGTCCTGCGGCTAACGCAGTTCGTCTACAACGTGTTGAAAAGATTGAAATGTTTCCTGTTAGTGCATCTTGTGAAAATGTGGAAATCATGTAAGTTCAGTTATTACTAATATCCTGAACAATGTAGAATACAAGATCATTTATTTCTATTGAGTTATCTAACTTGTCATTTATCTCTGTAGTGTCACTCTGAAGAACGGAGCAGGAAAAAAATGCTTGAATCCCAAATCTGAATTTACACAGAAATACATCGAGACAGCTTTAGAAAAAATGTGGGTATATTTTTATCACTCATTGTTATATATTAATATTGTTCTATTCTCTATACAAGAGACAAAACTGAGTTTTAAAATGGGTTTCTGTTTTGCAGGAAAGCAGCATAAAGCCTGCAGCGTGTCATTACTGAACAGACCGGGAAGAAGAGTGCAGAGAGACAGCTTGCTTTGCTACTTAAAATACTTTTAAGGTTGTACAAACTGTACATATGATATGTTTAATGTGTTTTTTATGAGTGTTGTATCTGTATATGGCTGAATGTATATAGTATTTGAAGAAAGATGTGAGACTTAAAAATATACAGTATTGTTTCTGTAAACTGACAAACTAAATTCTAATAAAGTCAGAACATAATAGTGCTTCAGAAAACAATGCAACATGTTTCTTATTGTCACAAAATGAATTCAAGGGCAGATGTAAGTGCAGAGTTTATTTACAGTACAAAAAGGAACACAAATGGGGCACATAAATCAAAGAAGATTAACACAAACACTCAAAAAGGCTATGAAACACAAAAAATAGGATCAGGAATATGATGGGCAAAAAACAGACACATGATGACATCAATAGTAGCATGACAAAGACATGGTGGAACATTCATTGTCTACCACTTATCCAATCTACACTCAGGTCACAGGGAGCCTGTGCCTATCTCAGGTGTCATTGGGCATCAAGGCAGGATACACCCTGGACAGAGTGCCAAACCATCGCAGGGCACACACACACACACACACATAATCACACACTACGGACAATTTAGAGATGCCAATCAACCTACAATGCATGTCTTTGGACTTGGGGAGGAAACCGGAGCACCCGGAGGAAACCCCCGAGGCACAGGAGAACATGCAAACTCCACACACGGCGGTGGCGAGAATCAAACCCCCAACCCTGGAGGTGTGAGGCAAACGTGCTAACCACTGAGCCCCTTCAATGGTGGAACAAAGGAGCTTAAATAGGGTGACTAAAGTCATAAGACATAAGCCATAAGACAAAACAGGTGAGCATTGAAAACACAACAGAAGAAATGTATGTACAGGGTTGCACTCTGGTGGTCAGCTTGGGAAATATCCGAGGTAGCCGTGACACTTAATGCATAGGTATGATCTTAAATAAATAGTCGGGTTTGTCCAATATCCCTTAAGGTTTAGCTGTTCTGAAAGTACAGACACATCACAACACCACACAATAAATTAGTCAGTTAGAAAAACACACCTTTCTACCTTCTCAAAGAATATTAAAATCTCCATCTGTTATATTGCACTCTGATAAATCAGCAGCAGTGGCCATTCTGAAAGTGTCTCAATACTGCATGGTCATGATAATAGTCACAAGTATGTCAATATGAACAGTTACACACAGTTAGTGGTGTAACGTTAGTAGTGTTGTGGTGGTTAAGTGAGTAATGTTGCTGTTTTACATCTCCAGGAGTTCAGTTTCAGATCTTTTTATCTTCATCTGTTTCCTCCCAAAATCTCACATAGATGTTCAACTGGTTGTAATCTACTGGCTGTGAAGGCAACAGCATATGAGTTACTGAGACCTCGTGCCTCATGGATGGAGGCCGAGTCGTCCTGGATGAGAGCACTCCTATCAGTAGAGAAATGACAAATCTATTTTCATAGGATAAAGATGAACTGTAAGAGAAACTGTGTACTGATTTGTAGTGTCTCTTCCCTCTAAGGGGACAAGTAAACCAAACACAGACCAGTAAAATGCTGCTACAGTATAACAGAGCTTCCAGGTTTTCCATTAATCTGTCACATATCTGTATATATTAGATAAGATTAGAATAGATTCAACTTTATTGTCATTACACAAGTACAAGGCAACGAAATGCAGTATAACATCTAACCAGAAGTGCGACGAGCAGCAAGTGCTTTATGTACAGAAGTGTAGCTAAACTAATATGTGCAGATAAGTACTTATGTACAGATACAGTACTATGGAGATAAATTACAGTTGTATATATACAGTATTATCAGCAGGATATACAGATGTATGTGCTATGGACATGATATACAGAATACTATGGATTATGTATAGGTAATACAATATGTACAAATAAGGGCAGATGTCCAGATATATTGGGATAATTACAGGTGGATATATACAATATTATCAACATGATATATAGATGTGTGTGCTATGGACATAATATACAGAGTAATATGGACAATATACATATGTGCAATGAGCATATATACAGGAGATTAGTGCCATGTGCATACAATACAAATGGAACGTGTAAATGATGTATAGGCTGAGGCTATGAACAATTATATACAGTATGTGAATGTGTGCTAGAGGCATTGCTTATGTAGAAGTGAAATGGCTAGATGAAGTAAATACAATCAACCAAAAGGAGGGATGAGGAAAGTGTTGTGGTGAGGGAAGGGCATAGAGGTTAAATGGGGGACAGAATTCACTGGGTAGACTTTTTTTCCTATTATAGGAAAAAATCTGTTCCTTAGTCTGTTGGTTTTGGTCCACAGGCTCCTGAATCGCCTTCCGGAGGGTAGAAGTTTGAAACGGCTATGGGCAGGGTGGGGAGAGTCTTTAAGAATGCTGTGAGCCTGACGTAGACAGCGCTTCTTCTGGATGTCCTCAATTGCAGGAAGTGGGGTTCCTATGATGCGTTGGCTGGTTTTTACCTCCCATTGCAGTGCCTTGCGGTCTGCGACTGAGCAGTCCCCATACCAGACTGTGATACAGTTGGTCAGGATGCTCTCAATCGCGCAACGGTAGAGGTTCACCAGGATGGTTGAAGACAGGTGGTTCTTCTTCAGTGTGTTTAGGAAAAAAGATGCTGATGAGCCTTTTTTACCAGACTGGAGGTATTGGTGGTACAAAACAGATCCTCTGAGATGTGGGTCCCCAGAAACTTGAAGCTTGATACACGCCCAACAGCCATTCCGTTGATGTGGATGGGGTCGGGCGTACTTCCTTTCTCTCTCCTGCAGTCAACGATTAGCTCCTTTGTCTTTCTGGTGTTAAGGAGCAGATTATTGCCAGCACACCATGCGACCAAGTGTTGCAGCTCCGCCCTGTAGGCTGTCTCATTGTTGTCACTGATGAGGCCGTTCACTGTGGTGTCGTCTGCAAACTTGATGATGGAGTTGGATCCATACACAGGCCTGCAGTCATGGGTGAAGAGGGAGTAGAGCAACGGGCTCAGCAGTTGGTTGGACAGAAAGTCCATGATCCAATTGCAGAGGGAGGTATTGATGCCAAGATCTCCAAGTTTAGTGGTTAACTTAGAGGGAATGACAGTGTTAAAGGCGGAGCTGAAGTCAACAAACAACACATGCGTGTGTACTGTTGTTGTCTAAATGTGTGAGTACAGAGTGCAGCACTGTGGAGACTGCATCCTCTGTGCTCCTATTGTTGCAATAGGCAAATTGTTGTGTGTCCAGTGTGGGGGGAGGGGGGGCGTTTCTTGAGGTGTGCCAGGACCAGTTGCTCAAAGCACTTCATGACAATGGGTGTGAGTGCTACGGGATGGTAGTCATGCAGGCATGGTGAGGAGTGTCTCGGCACTGGCACAATGAAGGTGGATTTGAAGCATGTTGGCACAACTCCTTGGGCGAGGGACAGATTGAAAATGTCCGTAAAGACCCCAATCTGCTAAACCTGTAGTAAGGACTGTAAAGAGATGGACCAGTGAAACAGAACAGAACTTACAGGCCTGTTTTGAATGCACTGATTGGAGTATTTTTGAAGCTGGTGCCACTGATCTGGATGAGCTCACAGAGACTGTAACATCATACATCAGTTTCTGTGAAGACATGTGCATCCCTACCAGGACTTATTTATCATTCAACAATGATAAGCCATGGTTCACATCAAAACTCAGACATCTTCGTCAGGCCAAAGAGGATGCCTTCAGGAATGGGGACAGAGTCTTGTACAATCAGGCCAGAAACACATTGAATAAGGAGATTAGGGCGGCTAAGAGGAGCTATGCTAAAAAGCTGGAAAACCAGTTCTCTGCCAACGACCCTGCTTCAGTGTGGAAAGGCCTGAAATACATCACAAACTACAAGACACCATCCCCCAGCACTGAGGCCAATCAACAACTTGCTGAAGACCTGAATGAGTTTTACTGCAGATTTGAAACTGCCGGTCTAACACCCCATGCCCCATCTGAACATCTCTCTATACAGCCATTAACACCTCCAGCAACCCCCCTCTCCCCCCCTCCTGCACTTCGGATCAGTGAAGATGATGTGCGTCAGATCTTCCTGAAGCAGAAGAAAAGAAAAGCACCAGGCCCAGACGGTGTCACACCAGTCTGTCTGAGAACCTGTGCTGACCAGCTGGCCTTCATCTTTTCACAGATCTTCAATAGATCACTGGAGCTGTGTGAAGTCCCTGCCTGCTTCAAACGTTCCACCATCATCCCCATCCCAAAGAAACCCAAGATGACAGGATTTAATGACTACAGACCTGTTGCTTTAACGTCTGTGGTCATGAAGTCGTTTGAAAGACTGGTGTTGGCTTATCTGAAGAACATCACTGGACCCTTACTGGACCCCCTGCAGTTTGCTTACCGAGCAAACAGGTCCGTGGATGATGCAGTCAACATGGGACTGCACTTCATCCTACAGCATCTGGACAAATCAGGGACTTATGGGAGGCGCCTGTTTGTGGACTTTAGTTCGGCCTTTAACACCATCATCCCAACACTCCTCCAGACCAAACTAACCCAGCTCTCTGTCCCTAGCTCTATCTGTCAGTGGATCACCAGCTTTCTGACAGATAGGCATCAGCTAGTGAAACTGGGGAAATTCAAGTCAAACAGCCGCACCACCAGCACTGGCGCCCCCCAGGGTTGCGTCCTCTCCCCACTGCTCTTCTCCCTTTACACCAATGACTGCACCTCCACTGATCCATCTATCAAGCTCCTGAAGTTCGCGGACGACACTACAGTCATCGGCCTCATCCAGGACGGTGATGAGTCTGCTTACAGACACGAGATTGAGCAGCTGGCTGCCTGGTGTAGTCGTAACAATCTGGAGCTCAACACGCTCAAAACAGTGGAGATGATAGTGGACTTCAGGAGGAACACCCCTGCACTCCCCCCACTCACCATCATGAACAGCACTGTACCAACAGTGGCGTCATTCAGGTTCCTGGGCACCACCATCTCTCAAGACCTGAAGTGGGACACTCACATAGACACCACTATCAAAAAGGCCCAACAAAGACTGTACTTCCTTCGGCAGCTGAGGAAGTTCAACCTGCCACAGGAGCTGCTAATACATTTCTACTCAGCCGTCATCGAGTCTGTTCTGTGCACGTCTATAACTGTTTGGTTTGGCTCAGCTACAAAATCAGACATGAGAAGACTACAGAGAACGGTTCGAACTGCTGAAAGGATTATTGGTGCTCCCCTGCCCACCCTTCAGGAACTGTATACATCCAGAGTGAGGAAAAGGGCTCTGAAAATCACTCTGGACACCTCACATCCAGGCCATATCCTTTTTGACCTTTTGCCATCTGGCCGACGCTACAGAGCAGCAAATACCAGGACAGCCAGGCACAAGAACAGTTTCTTCCCCCAAGCAATCTATCTTTTGAACAGTTGAATGTTCCCAGCATTGGGCAATAATAAAAATAAAAATTAAAAGTGTAATAACCTCATATTTATTACCACACCCACATCCCTACATCTCAACTCATTCTATTCTATTCTGTATATACAAATACTTAATTTTCTTATTTAAATATGTGTATTTTTTATTTTTTATTTCTCATTCTATTTTCTGTTGTTATTTGTACTGTTATTGTTATCTCTGTGCACTGGAGCCTGTTACACTAAAACAAATTCCTTGTATGTGCAAACATACTTGGCAATAAAGCTCTTTCTGATTCTGATTCTGATTCTGATTCTAAAAGCTGCTCAGCACATGCCCTCAGAACACGTCCAGGGATGCCATCGGGGCCAGCAGCCTTACGTGCATTGATTGATATATTCATAGTGTTGTCAAAATGAATAAGAATTCCTTCTGTTAGAAAGAGCTTTTACAAAAGTATAATCGGATATACTGAATAATCACATTACAGAGTGGGCATGTTTTAGCAGAGAAGTATGACAGAGTGGTGCAGGACATGTATGAGAGGAGCAGGACAGTGGTGAGGTGTGCTGTAGGTCAGACAGAGGAGTTCAAAGTGGAGGTGGGACTGCATCAGGGATCGGCTCTGAGCCCCTTCCTGTTTGCTATAGTGATGGACCAGTTGTCAGAGGAGGTCGGACAGTCAAAGCAGCGTCTCAGGCTTCGGCGGAGAGGCCTTCGAACGTCAAAGCCAAAGCCATGTGCTCGTCTGTCTCGACGCACCCTGGTATAGTGCGTATCAGAAATGTCACACGTTCTTAAAAAACAACATGTTGCAACCCTGGAAGCAAGAGAGGGGAACGTATATAAAAGGAAATTGACTGGTGGAACAAAAACAACCGAATGAGAAGTCAATATAATATTAATAGAAGTACATAGTGTACTAAAAACAAAGTATGCCACAAAGAGAGAGCGTAAGGAGTAGGTAAAGAGATAAATAGGGAAATTGACTTACCTAGGTAAGGTGGACGGGTGCTGTAAGGTCCCGGGGGAAAAACCAGAGGTGTCAGAGATGGAAGAGGCGAGATGATGCGGAGGCAAGTGGCAAGTGGCTGTGTCTATAGATTAGGTGGGGCAGGGCCCAAGCCCAAGTTAAATCAAAACAGTGAATAAACCTTTTCTAGTGGCTGGTATTACCCAAAACATGGAACAAAGTAAGCAATCACCGAATGACAGCCAAGCACAGAAGTAATGTAATGTACAGGGGAAATACAAAAAGGGGGTTGTAATAGAAAATATGGGAGGAAACTACACTAAACCTAACTGAACTAGCTGCAAAGCAAATAAGGTTAAGCCCTCAGATAATAAAACCAACAATGAACAAGGATAAATGAAAAAAAGACTAATTAAATGTTGGGAGGGGAAACATCTTAATACTCTAAATAAATGCCAGATAACCTCGCAAAGCAAGCCCTCAAGTACTCTGATATAGGGGATATGATAAATAGGTTCCTAAAATATAAATTAGTAAATACCTAATTTCTGCAAATACTGTGACCTGGTAATTGTGATAGACAGGCTTAGGCCTGACAGACAGGCCTAGGCCTGACCTACAGGCCCGGCCATTGGTATCATTGAGGCCAACGGATGGCAATCTTAAGGCCATCAGGTATGGACAAACGAAGGGGGGTTTGATTTTATGGGGCCTATTCAGCAAAATAATCATCTATCGTCAAAACAAGCACTGACAAACAAGTGTAAGGAGGGGTGAAAAGGCCCCTATATATAGGGGACATTTATGTGTCGGGGGTTGCACTTGACCGCATCGGGCTCGAAGCTGTGTTTCTGAATGCCAATAAAGCTGGTTTGCTTCTTCTCATTCAAGCCTGAAGGAGTTTCATTATTTTCTTTCTTACAATTTAGCAAAGTGTTTGGTAAATATAGGTAATTGCAGAAGACTTCAGAACCACCCAAAAGAGTGTCCACTCAGAGGGGACTCTGAGTTCTGACAGTCTCCTTGGACAATGATGTTTGCAGATGACATTGTGATCTGTAGTGAGAGCAGGGAGCAGGTGGAGGAAAACCTGGAGAGGTGGAGGTTTGCGCTGGAGAGAAGAGGAATGAAAGTCAGTCGTAGTAAGACTGAGTACATGTGTGTGAATGAAAGGGAGGGAAGTGGAACAGTAAGGTTACAGGGTGAAGAGGTGAAGAAGGTACAGGAGTTTAAGTACTTGGGGTCAACAGTCCAGAGTAATGGAGAGTGTGGGAAAGAGGTAAAGAAGCGAGTGCAGGCAGGTTGGAATGGGTGGAGAAAGGTGTCGGGAGTTCTGTGTGATAGGAAAATATCAGCGAGAATCAAGGGGAAGGTGTACAGGACAGTGGTGAGACCGGCCATGCTGTATGGTTTAGAGACAGTGTCACTGAGGAAGAGACAGGAGTCAGAGCTAGAGGTAGCAGAGCTGAAGATGTTGAGGTTCTCTTTGGGAGTGACAAGATTGGACAGGATTAGGAACGAGTACATCAGAGGGACAGCTCATGTTGGATGTTTGGGGGACAAAGTTAGGGAGGCCAGATTAAGATGGTTTGGACATGTTCAGAGGAGGGAGAGTGAGTATATTGGTAGGAGAATGTTGGACATGGAACTGCCAGGCAGGAGGCAAAGAGGAAGGCCAAAGAGGAGGTATATGGATGGAATTAATGAGGATATGAAGCTAGTGGGTGCAAGTGTTGAGGATGCATAAGATAGGGATAGGTGGAGCGAGATGATTCGCTGTGGCGACCCCTGAAGGGAAAAGCAGAAAGAAGAAGAAAATCATTAATAATAATAATAATAATAATAATAATAATAATAATAATAATAATAATAATAGCAATAATATGGGTGTGTTAGATTTATAGTGAGAGAATAATCAAGGATTGACAATAATTAGTCATAATGGTGGCACAGAGGAGCCCCCAAATTAAATTCTGCTTAGGGCCCACTGAAGGCTTGGGCCGGCCCTGCCAATATGTACCATTGATGATAAGATAAAAAAAAAGTATTAAAGTCAGGTTTAAGCATTGATATTTTGTTTCATTATAATGAAGGTTTAAGCATGTGTATATTTTAACTTCTGTTGTATGATTTATTTGAAATTCTGGACACTTTGTGAATAGGACACAAACGTGCATATTTTTGACCCAGTTATTTTCCACAGAAAAGAGAATTAATGATGTTTCAGTTTCTTTCGTCCCTTTCAGAATACAAATGTAATTACCCTCCTACGCTTTATTTACACCACTGAGTCTGCAAAACCAGTTCTCTTTTCTCTGGAATTTTACTATGTCAAAAGAGAAAAAAACCCAAACAAGCGATTTCCTCAGTGAAATCAGTGATGTAACAAATCCGTAAGAAATTCCAAGCAGAACATTTCAGTGCACATGAACAGATAAAAAGTGATTTTATTGAAAAAAAATTGTGTAAATATGTAATTTAGACACCTAGCTTTTAAATGCATTAAACCTGTATATTTTATTGCTTCAAAGACTAATAAAGCAAATTCTTTTAGTTATTTAATCTTCAGTAATTGCTTTATCCTGATCAGGGTCACTGTGGATCCAGAACCCATCCTGGGAACACTGGGTGCAAGGTGGGAAAACGCCCCGGATGAGACGCCAGATCACTGTGTTATATTTGTAAAGTTATAAGGTTGCGTTTCTTCATCAGGCAGCTAGAAGGAGTTAGTTGAAATTCTTAATAAAACATTCATGGAAGATAATTTAATACTATCAGACTTATTATCATGTTAACTAGCTTCTAAAAGATTAGCAAAAAGCTGTTTTTAGTTTTCTTCAGCTAATGTGCTCATACATACCTTGGTGAAAGATTCACTGATTTACTATCGGAAATTAAAAGGTAGACATATTTTTCTTTTATGAATATTTTTTGCATGTTTACTTTCATACTTTAAGTAATAATAAAAGTTTATACTTTTCTACTTCAAAATGCGTGACAGTTTTTTAAACCTCTACCAGAGAATTTTATTCTATGAATACTTGTGCTTTAATTTGAATCAATAATTTTGGCACTTTTACCATCTCTGAAGAAATCCAACAAAAGTCTGCAAAAGCCATTTCAAATTCAGACAAATTTTGTGTGCGGACTTTAAAACCCAAATAAAGTGATGAACTTTAGCCTCAGTCACTGCTGAGTGTCAAACAGACCAGTTCAAAGAAATGAGAAAGTTAGCTCCTGAGGAAGTATGACTGAAAGTGAAATTGATTGGACCAAAGGGAGGAAGACGGGGAAACACCGATCTGAGCGTATAAAAGAGGAGGAAACTCGCTCATTCATTCATATCATCAACAAGCATCAAGAAGAAAATCACTGACAGGATCTTCAGAGCATCGAGTGAGGAAAATGAAGTCTGCTGCAGTTTTTGTTGTGTTTGCCTGTCTACTTATTCTTCATGTAGAAGGTAAGATTCTTAATCCTCATCTGCTCCTCTTTTAATGATATACTGAAATAAACAGATTTGTAATTACTCAAAATCTACAATTATCTTCTGTTTGCAGGACAGGCCAGAACCAGCGTAAGGAGGTGTTTGTGTCAGGGTCCTGTGGCTAACGCAGTTCGTCTACAACGTGTTGAAAAGATTGAAATGTTTCCTGTTAGTGCATCTTGTGAAAATGTGGAAATCATGTAAGTTCAGTTATTACTAATATAGTGAACAATGTAGAATACAAGATCATTTATTTCTATTGAGTTATCTAACTTGTCATTTATCTCTGTAGTGTCACTCTGAAGAACGGAGCAGGAAAAAAATGCTTGAATCCCGAATCTGAATTTACTCAGAAATATATCAAGGCAGCTTTGGAAAAAAAGTGGGTATATTTTTAATTACTCATTGTTGTATCTTAATATTGTTTTATTCTATATATAAGAGACAAAACTGAGTTTTAAAATGGGTTTCTGTTTTGCAGGAAAGCAGCATAAAGCCTGCAGCGTGTCATTACTGAACAGACCTGGAAGAAGTGTACAGAGAGACAGATCACTAAAAATATTTAAACTGTTGTGAAAATGTATATATGACATGTCTACTGTTTAATTTATAAGAATTAATTCTGTGTATTGTTGGATTTATATAGTGTTTGAAAAAACATGCAGTTGAAAAGCTATTGTTTTTGTATATTAACATACTAAATAATAAAGTCAGCACATAGCAGTGCTTGAAAACTTCAGAAAGCAGTGCAATGTGTTTCTTATTATCAAGATATCAGCTATATTTTTCTAAACATTGCTCATTCTCAGATTTCCGATCAGTATTTCACTTACCAAATCCACCTCCACACCTACAGCATCGATATTCTGCAAATTATAGACACGTCACTGACACACTAAATTCAGCAATAAGAAAAACACACCTGTAAAACTTTATAAACCTCCACTTCGCCTCTGAGAGCTCTCTTTGCATTTTCTCCATCTTTGCAAACTCTCCACTGCATTTTGTGGTGTTCAAAAAGCTCCTGGAGGTGATTACACTTGCTGTTGCTGAGCTTAGCTTAGATTGTCTGCTCTGAGGTTGTGGAATAATCCTTATTCTACCCGTTTGTTCTCTTTAGCCACTCTTAACAATTCAGCCATTATGGGTCTAGATAACCACAAGTAAACGGTAATGCCTAGGGTTAAAGTGATGCTTGCAAACTATCTCTCCCCTTCATCGGCTGCATGGAATAAGTCTGCACTTCCATTGAGGTTCTGTCAGGCCATGTCGGCCCATATAGGGAAGGCCTACATGGTCACAGGTTATGCCGGTGCCAAGCAGCTGAAGCTTTCCTGCAGACTGCATCTTCCCTCCTGGGACCTCTCAGTGGTCCTGGAGGGGCTGCTCTAAGCCCACTTTGAGCCACTGGAGTCAGCCTCTGAGGAGTTTCTGACCCTGGAAAGGGCTTTGCTATTAGCAGGCCTTCTGCCCTCCACCCCACTAGTTCAGGTTCTCAGCACTTATGCCCATCGTGTGAGTATGTGGTGTAAGTCCTCTCCCTTGTCTGCTTTGGCGGCCGCAACAATAGCAATCCGGCCTACTCCACTAGGTGTATTGCCTTGTCCAGCACTCTGGCTAGGGGCAATCCCCTCCAGGCTGTTTGGCTGTGGCAGGTTGGTCCTCTCCGCGCAACCTCATCAAGTTCCCTACCCCTGGGTCCTGGATCTTACGGGGCAAATGTTGCTCTGTATGCTCTTTCACGACCTCCGGGACAGACATCTTTTGGTGTGTGGTGGCATTGGTATTGGCGGACCCATAGCGTCAGCCATGGTGAAGTGGTGACTTCCCTTGAAAAGGAACTAAACCAGGTTACATATGCAACCCGGTTCCCTGAGAAGGGAATGAGACGCTGCGTCTCTGGTCACACTCCGGGTTTTTGTTCAAAAATGCTTTCCCTCTTTTCCTCCTCACTATCAATGGTTAAATTTGCTTACTTTTAAATTACAACATAACGGTGCTGTTTCAGAGATCTACAATTGTATTCTGAATTTTTGTGATCAAACCAAATCCAAAACAAAGGCTGTTTGGGAAGGGGAGCTGGGACTTTAATTTAATAATGAGTGGAGGGATAGTGTTGTGAGTGGTTTAATGTAATGTCTCATCATGTGCTTGGCTCCCACTTATCCAGTTTAAGGTCATTTATAGGGTGCGTTAATCTAGATGTCTACTGTTTACAATTTACCCACGTGTTGAGCACAAATGTCACAGATGTTATGACTCACAGTGTCACCTGAGTCACATGTTTTTCCTCTGTCCACTACTATATAATTTTTGGTCAAGTTATTGCAGTACAGTGTCCACTGTACTGGGAATATATTTGCAGCCCTGCCCATTGATCACTATCTTTGGACTTCCAGATGAGGCATCTTAGTTAAACTCTATGCAAAGGGAAGTTATTAGTGTCACATCAGTCTCCTTCTTCTACAGAGGAAGTCCTCTGTCCCATTTTCTCAGTCACAGTGGCTAAAAGATACAGCTTGAGAAAATTAAATACACAATAAGAGGTGACACTTTTTCTTTTTTGTTGTTATTGCCTTATCATTTTTTTTTGCTCCATTTTCATGTAAAAGTAAAAAATAGGATTTTGTAATGTTAACCATTATGTGACTCATATATGCTTCCAATAAAAATACTTGGCAAGAAAAAAATCAATGTCAGGTTTAAGCTTTGATATTTTTTTTCAATATAATGAAGGTTTAAGCATGTGCATATTTTCACTTCTGTTGTATGATTTATTTGAAATTCTGGACACTTTGTACACAGGACACAAACGTGCATATTTATTGACCAAGTTTCTTTCCACAGGAAAGCGAAATAGTGATGTTTCAGTTTCTTTTGTCCCTTTCAGGAGACGCATGTAATTACCCTTCTCCACTTTATTTATACCAATGAGTTCTTCTTTCTCTGTAATCCTACTACTTTAAAAAAAAAAAAAAAACAGACAAGCAATTTCCTCAGTGAAATCAGTGATGTAACAAATCCGTAAGAAATTCAGAGCAGAAAATTTCACTGCACATGAACAGATAAAAAGTGATTTTATTGAGTAAAAAGTATGAATGTGTAAATATGTAATTTATACATCTAGCGTTTAAATGCATCACAGCTGTATATTTTATTGCTTGTAAGACTAATAAAGTAATTTCACATATTGTGATTTAAATTTCAACATAATAAATTAATTCATTTATTTAATCTTCAGTAATTGCTTTATCCTGATCAGGGTCACTGTGGATCCAGAACCCATCCTGGGAACACTGGGTGCAAGGTGGGAAAACACCCCGGATGAGACGCCAGATCACTGTGTTATATCTGTAAAGTCATGAGGTGGGTTTTATCATCAGGCAGCTAGAAGGAGCTGCTTGAAATTCCTAATAAAGCATTCATGAGAGATCATTCAGAAGAGATCCTTGGTTAATGATTCACTAATTTACTATCAGAAATGAAAAGATAGACATCTAAATCTTTTATGAATGTTTTTTGCACATTTACTTCCATAGTTTAAGTTATAATAAAAGTTTATACTATTCTAATTCTAAGTGAGTAACAATTTTTTAAACCTTTATCGAAGAATTTTATTCTATGAATAATTGTGCTTTAATTTGAATCAATAATTCGGCACTTTTACCATCTCTGAAGAAATCCAACAAAATAGTCTGCAAAAGCCATCACTCTTTCAAATTCAGACAAATTTTTCTAGATTGCAGACTCTGTGAAATTAACAACATCAACAACATCAGTAGGTAGAAACTGAATCTTTTTATTGATCAAAATAGCAACTCCTTTTGCAAAAACATTATGTCGGCGTTAAGCCGTTTCAAATGGCTAAAAAATTTACCACATTTAGATGGGCTACTCATTCCACATATATTCCAGCTAATGAAATGAACAGAAGTGCCTACCCCAGGAATACCAGAATTCAACTTAACAGAACACATTTAAGTATAAATGAATTTAAGAACAAATGAATACTTCCAGGGGGCATGGTGGCTTAGTGGTTAGCACGTTTGCCTCACACCTCCAGTTGGGGATTCGATTACCGCCTCCACCGTGTGTGTGTGGAGTTTGCATGTTCTCCCTGTGCCTCGGGGGTTTCCTCGGGATACTCCGGTTTCCTCCCCCGGTCCAAAGACATGCATGGTAGGTTGATTGGCATCTCTAAATTGTCTGTAGTGTGTGATTGCGTGAGTGAATGAGAGTGTGTGTGTGTGTGTGTGTGCCATGCGATGGGTTGGCACTCCGTCCAGAGTGTATCCTGCCTTGATGCCCAATGACGCCTGAGATAGGCACAGGCTCCCTGTGACCCGAGAATAGTTCGGATAAGCGGTAGACAATGAATGAATGAATGAATACTTCCAAATGGCCAGGAACTTTGGCTTCGGCTGAGCGGTTCTGTGTGCTCGGTCTAACAGTGGTGTTTTGTCCAGTTTAAAAGCTTCCTTGAGCAGTGTAGCAATAACTGTAGTGTTGATGACTGTATCCTCAGGAACCCCGACTATCCTAATGTTATTACGTCGTGACCGAGATTCGAGGTCCTCACACTTATTTTCCAATGAAGCAAACTCAGCGGTTAAGTGTGTGAGCTTACTCTTAAGCTTAACTATATCGTCAGTGCAGACTAAGAGAGATTCCCCCATTTCCCCCACTGTATCTCTGAGTGCAGCCAACTCAGTGTCTGAAGCAGCCTTATCATTTGCCAGTTGTGTTTTTACTGATTATAGGTCAGCTCTAATTGTGGACAAATCATCACCCAGTGCCACTCGAAGTTCGGTTTTAAAGATCTCCGCAATGTCTTGTTTTAACGAGTTTAGCAATTCTCACTTCAGGGACTCCGCATCAATTACCTGCGTGACTTCCCTCGGAGAGGTGGAGCCGTGGGGTGAAGACGAAGCCCCTGGGTCCTGGGTCACTACCGGTGGTGCAGGCCTCAGTTGTTGGGTCGTTGTGGCACGGGTTTTAGTGGTTTTACCAGCCATGATAATATGTCCAGGTGATGTAAAAAGCTTTCACAAAATACACTAGGGGTAAATATTCCAAAAAAGTTGTCTAAATTGCGCTATAAAATAACAATTAACATAAACTCTGCGGGAGTCTCAAATCACACATCCTACTCCATTGGCTGCTCAGCAGCACCCCCAATCTCAGATTTCTGATCGGTATTTCACTTACCAAATCCACCTCCACACCTACAGCATCAATATTCTGCAAACTATAGACATGTCATTGACACACTGAATTCAACAGTAAGAAAAACACACCTGTAAAACTTTATAAAGAATATTACAAGCCCCATCTGTTAATCTGCTCTCAAAGGACACAGATAAAGCATTTGATAGGGTAGCTTATTTATATTTATGGTATTTATTTGTTGTACTAATTTTTCTTTGGTAATAAATTTATTAGCTGGTTGAAATTTCTCTGTACATCACCACAAGCCAGCATTCAAACAAACAATTTTCCATTGGAATGTGGGACACATCAAGGCTGTCCAGTGTCTCTATTTCTATTTGCCATTGAGCCATTGGCCATCTCATTGCAATACTCTGATTTATTTAAGGGTGTCATTAGGAATGGCATCGAACATCGACTATTCATTGTATGCAGATGATTTTTTGCTCTATGTATCTGATCTTGTATCTGGTCTGCCCAGTATCTTGTCCTTTCTTGATACATTCAACTCCTTCTCTGGAAATAAATAAAATTTTCAGAAGAATGAATGTTACCCCATCAAATCAGCTGCTTTGCAACTTAATCATCTGGATATGCTCTTTAAAATTAATCTCTCTGGATTTAGGTACATTGATATTAATGTGACATACATTCTCAGGTCTTTTCTCTGCAAATTTTAACCCACTCATGACCAAAATGAAGTCTGATCTTCAGAGATGGAATATTCTGATACAGTGCTGGGTTGAGTCACCTGATTTAGTATGGTGAAAGTTAGAAGCCCAGTCATGTTCTCCCTCATCCTATATATCTGGCATTATATATTGTTCTCTTACAAAAAATATTATATTTTTTATAATAAATGTTTTATAATAAAATGTATTTATATTTTAAAAATTCTGTTATATTTAACACTTTAAAAATCTGGTAACAATTTCGGAAACATTTCAAGTATGTAACAGCTTCTCCTTTAGGTTCACTATGTAACAGTCACTTTTACTTCAGCTTCACATTACTTCAGCTTCTATGTCTTCATGAAGCACTCTGTGTGTGTTGGTATCAATTGTCTGTCTTAATGTCTAAGACTAGGCCAAAAGAAGATATATAAAGACTAGGATCTTTTCTTTTTTATCATGGCAAGAGGTTGGCTCTCAAGGGTGCGAATTGCGTGCACTGCGAGTGAATGCTCTTCACAATCCCTCGTTTGCCTGCATTCCAACACCTGTGCCATATGGCTCGAGTCCTGCGTCTGTCAAGGCAGCACAGCAGCTTCGCTCATGAAGGTTGCAGGTTGAGTTCATGGAAATGGAATGAAAGACGGATGAGACCCTTCTCTCGCCCTCCCGGCTGACTCTAATACCTCTGCTTCAGCTCTGGGAGCTCGTTTGCAAATTCTCCATCTTTGGCAATTTCTCCTGATCCAAACAAGGAATTATGATTGTTTGCATGAGACTCTGAGGAGCTCAATGTGGGCAACAAGAAGCAAGCAGCAGTCGAATTGCCACCATATTCTGTGGTGTTCGAAAAGCTCCTGGAGGTGATAACACTTGCCACACTCTGGGCGTCCACTCGTGCTTCCTTCAAACAAGTAAAAGCTGGACTAATGTGATGTCAATGCCCTTTTATGGTGTTGCTGGCATGCTCCACTTCATAACATGACCTCCTTAGCTAATAGATTGACATGATTTCACACAGAGCTTCAGACACCACTTCCGCTAGGAGCGTTCCCATAGAATCAGCTATGTCGCAGATTTTTGTTCACTTCTCAGGGAACCAAGCTACATATGTGGTTACAAACATGGTGTAGTTTTTTTGACTTATACTCAGAGGGATTTTTTAATAATCTATTGTTATTGTATGGGCTATCTGCCAACCACCTTTTAAGATTTTTTTCAAGTTAGGCATTTTGTTGAAAAATGCTTTCCTAACTTTCCCTCTTTTCCTCCTCACCAACAATGGTAAAGTTTGCTTATGTTTGAATTGCAACATATATAGGTGCTGTTTCAGAGATCTACAATTGTATTCTGAATTTTTGTGATTAAACCAAATCCAAAACAAAGGCTGCTTGGGAAGGGGAGCTGGGACTGGGATTAATAATGAGTGGCGGGATAGTGTTGCGAGTGGTTTATGTAATGTCTCATCATGCGCTTGGCTCCCACTTATCCAGTTTAAGGTCATTTATAGGGTGCGTTACTCCAAATCTCGATTGTTTAAAATTTATGTGTTGAGCACAAATGTCACAGATGTTCACTCACAGTGTCACCTGAGTCACATGTTTTTCCTCTTTCCTATCTTTGGACTTCCAGATGAGGCATCCCAGTTAAATTCTATGCAAAAGGAAGTAATTAGTTTCACATCAGTCTCCTTCTTCTACAGAGAAAGTCCTCTATCCTACCTTATCACTCACAGGTTTATGCACTGATATTTTGTTTCATTATAATGAAGGTTTAAGCATGTGTATATTTTAACTTCTGTTGTATGATTTATATGAAATTCTGAACACTTTGTACACAGGACACAAACGTGCATATTTATTGTCCAAGTTTATTTCCAAGGAAAAGAGAATTACTGCTGTTTCAGTTTCTTTTGTCCCTTTCAGGAGACACGTGTAATTACCCTCCTCCACTTTATTTACACCACTGAGGCAGCAAAAACAGTTCTCTTTTCTCTCTAATCATACTATGTCAAAAAAAAAAACAACCAAACAAGCAATTTCCGCAGTGGAATCAGTGATGTAACAAATCCATAAGAAATTCAGAACATTTCACATATTGTGATTTAAATATCTTCATAACAAATTTATTAATTAATTTATTTATTTATTTATTTAGTCTACAGTAATTGCTTTATCCTGATCAGGGATCCTGTGGATCCAGAACCCATGCTGGGAACACTAGTTGCAAGGTGGAAAACCACCCCAGATGAGATGCCAGATGACTGTGTTATATTTGTCATAAGTCATAAGGTGGCATTTTGTCATCAGGAAGCTAGAAGGAGTTGGTTGAAATTCATTATAAAAAAATTCATGAGAAATCATTTAATACTATCACAGTTATTATCATGTTAACTAGCATTTGAGAGATTAGCAAGAAGGAAAAAACGCTGTTGTTAGTTTTCTTCAGCTAATGTGCTCACATACTGGTATCTTGGTGAAAGATTCACTAATTTACTATCGGAAATTAAACATCTGTTTCTTTTATTAATTTTTTTGCACATTTACTTCCATAGTTTAAGTAATAATTAAAGTTTATACTTTTATACTACAAAATACGTGATAATTTTTTAAAGCTTTACCAGAGAATTTTATTCTATAAATATATGTGCTGAGGGGCACGGTGGCTTAGTGGTTAGCATGTTTGCCTCACACCTCCAGGGTTGGGGGTTTGATTCCCGCCTCCGCCGTGTGTGGAGTTTGCATGTTCTCCCCGTACCTTGGGGGGTTTCCTTTGGGTACTCCGGTTTCCTCCCCCGGTCCAAAGACATGCATGCTAGGTTGATTGGCATCTCTAAATTGTCCGTAGTGTGTGAATGAGAGTGTGTGTGCCCTGCGATGGGTTGGCACTCTGTCCAGGGTGTATCCTGCCTTGATGATGCCTGAGATAGGCACAGGCTCCCCGTGACCCGAGAATAGTTCAGATAAGCGGTAGACAATGAATGAATATATGTGCTTTAATTTGAGTCAATGATTTACACTGGACTGTTACAATCGATTATGAAATCCAACAAAATAGTCTGCAAAAGCCAAAGACATATTTTACATATTTTCTAGATTGCAGATTCTGTGAAATTAAAACCCAAACAAAGTGATGAACTTTAGCCTCAGTCACTGCTGAGTGTCAAACAGACCAGTTCCAAGAAATGAGAAAGTTAGCTCCTGAGGAAGTATGACTGAAAGTGAAATTGATTGGACCAAAGGCAGGAAGACGGGGAAACACCGATCTGAGCGTATAAAAGAGGAGGAAACTCGCTCATTCATTCATATCATCAACAAGCATCAAGAAGAAAATCACTGACAGGATCTTCAGAGCATCGAGTGAGGAAAATGAAGTCTGCTGCAGTTTTTGTTGTGTTTGCCTGTCTACTTATTCTTCATGTAGAAGGTAAGATTCTTAATCCTCATCTGCTCCTCTTTTAATGATCTACAGAAATAAACAGATTTGTAATTACTCAAAATCTACAATTGTCTTCTGTTTGCAGGACAGGCCAGAACCAGCGTAAGGAGGTGTTTGTGTCAGGGTCCTGCGGCTAATGCAGTTCGTCTACAACGTGTTGAAAAGATTGAAATGTTTCCTGTTAGTGCATCTTGTGAAAATGTGGAAATCATGTAAGTTCAGTTATTACTAATATAGTGAACAATGTAGAATACAAGATCATTTATTTCTATTGAGCTATCTAACTTGTCATTTATCTCTGTAGTGTCACTCTGAAGAACGGAGCAGGAAAAAAATGCTTGAATCCCAAATCTGAATTTACTCAGAAATGCATCAAGGCAGCTTTGGAAAAAAAGTGGGTACATTTTTATTAATTATTGTAATATCTTCATATTCTTCTATTCTCTATATAAGAGACAAAACTAAGTTTTAAAATGGGTTTCTGTTTTGCAGGAAAGCAGCATAAAGCCTGCAGCGTGTCATTACTGAACAGACCTGGAAGAAGAGTGCAAAGAGACAGATTATTTAAAATATTAAACTGTTGTAAAAATGTATATGTGATATATATACTGTTTAATTTATGAGTTGTTTCTGTATATTGTAGGATTTATATATTTTTAGAATAAACCTGCAGTTGAAAATCTATTGTTGTTGTATATTAACTTACTAAATAGTAAAGTCAGCACATAGCAGTGCTTAAAATCCTCAGAAAGCAGTGCAGTGTCTTTCTTATTAGCAAGATATCAGCTATATTTTGTTTTATAAAGGTTGCTCATTCTCAGAATTCTGATCAGTATTTAGGTAGGTAGAGACTGAGATGAAAATTGACCATTCATTTTAGAACACAAATAAGATAATGAGAGGGTTGGAGGAGGAGACCAACTTACCAAATCCACCTCCACACCTACAGCATCGATATTCTGCAAACTACAGACATGTCACATACACACTGAATTCAGCAGTAAGAAAAACACACCTGTGAAACTTTATAAAGGATATTAAAAGTCTGTTATTTTGTTCTTTGTAGTAATTGGTTGCATTCTCATAAAAATTCTAACAAGTAAACTAGTAAACAAAGTAAACTAAAGTTAAACAGTTAATTTTAGTGGGTGGTGCAGTGGTGCAGCAAGTATTGTCACCATCTGGTCTCTGGTTCAAGCATAGGCTCAGGTTTGTGTCCTCCTACCTCCCAAAAACATGCCAGTAAGTGTTCTGACTATGCCAAAGTGGCCCCTGGGGTTGTTTTATATGTGTAATTAAATATCTCAATAATACAGTCCTGTGCTTACATCATGAAGCTGCAACAAAAAAAATTTAAATAAAAAAAAATGTTATAAACTACAATCCTGAGGTACTCTTTTCTCTGGAAAAAAGGAATATGTGGTGTCAGATTTAAGGAAAAATATTTCACATAACTTGCATAAAAAATACTCTACACATTTCTCAACAAAATGTACATTCATTGCTTATACTAAACTTAATTTCAAGTTCAATTTAGAGATTTAATTATGTAAACATGATGAATTCACATAGTGTTGTGAAACATTGTGAAATCTCAGAAGGATGTTGGTACTAATGGGAACTATAATCCGATTTTGATTTCATTCAGAGCTTTGAAAATACAATTCATGTTAATTCAATTACATGGAACAAATTCAACAAGTTTTTTTCAGTGCTGTTTAATCAACCCTATCAGTCAGGTTGTATTAGGTACAAACTGAAATTAGTAAACATCTGTGCATAAATCTTTACCTATTCAAATTACTCGCATATAAGTAGCATTGCGGCACCTATCCTTCTCCTTGTCCTTTTTCTCCCTGTTCTTTTGCAATAGACAATGCAATATAACTCAAACATTCTTCGTGGAGAACAACCAAAACAACAGGGTGAAATTTCATCTTGTGCACAATTGCCAGAGTATTTCTGGGAAAACAACCTTTTCAAATCAAGTTGCATGAAGAGGAACAAAGCATTGCTTTAAAACTGACTTCCTTTATCATATCTGATGGAATGTCCTGGTGTGAGGATAGAAAGTTTGAGTAAACATTCATAGGCAGTTACTCCAGCAGTAAGAAGCAGACTGTAGAAATGATGATGAATTTTGCTGCAGCGCTTTTTACAATTATGATTCTTAATTCATTTAAACTGATCATTAAACTAATTCATTATGATTAGTCACTTGATTATAGCTCCTTTAATGACATAGGGACATGTAGCGTATCGTTTTATTGGAAGGAGGTGTGCCAGGCTAGGTGTGACTATTCAATATTCCAGACATTGCACAATTTTGCTAAAGATCCTGCAGAACATTATTAGAGGTCAGTAAAATATTGCACTACAATTTCTTCAAGAAATATAGTATTTACAAAATTGTGCCTCCTACAACTTTAATTAATAATAATATTTTTTTTCTTCTAATTTATTCATTGTCTACCGCTTATCCAAACTATTCTCGGGTCACGGGGAGCCTGTGCCTATCTCAGGCGTCATTGGGCATCAAGGCAGGATACACCCTGGACAGAGTGCTAACCCATCGCAGGGCACACACACACACTATGGACAATTTAGAGATGCCAATCAACCTACCATGCATGTCTTTGGATTGGGGGAGGAAACCTCCAAGGCACGGGGAGAACATGCAAACTCCACACACACGGCGGAGGCAGGAATTGAACCCCCAACCCTGGAGGCGTGAGGCAAACGTGCTAACCACTAAGCCACCGTGCCTTCTAACTTATTTCCTCTATAATTTTTTCTGCTTCGATATTATGTAAGGGCAAGTTGTGCAAGCAGAAACATTGTGTTGATGAGCGCAGTCTGAGGAGAATGGCTAGACGGGTTTGAGTTAACAGGAAGTCAGCTGGGACTCCACTAACCAGTCTATGCAACCGTGGTGAGGAGAAAAGCAGAAGACACATCAAGTTGGACTCCTGACTATCAAGATCTGGAATATAGAGACAAAAGCCTGAACTTAAAATGTATAGTTTTGTTAGACAGTGAAAATATTTTTGTTATGTAGAATCTACTGCATTACACAATAATGTAGCAAAAGAATTTTTTAGTTGATGTTTTTACTGGGTTTTTCCCACGAGGAAGTAACGGAGCATGTGAAAATAAAATATTTTTGATCAAATAAAAAAAGTGAAAGTCCCTCGAATAAAAAACCCTCCTCCTCATTCTGCTTATTTAACGCTCACCACTTGCCTTAGTCTCTCACATTATTAGTCCAGCTTCAAGATGAAAGCTGCAACTCTCCCAGTGCTGTTCTTCATCATCTTTGCACTGACTGCAATGCTTTGTGAAGGTAAGATGGTCTTTATCACCATCCTTACAAGTACGATTGATCTACATCATGTGTACAGTGCAGTGATAAAATGGTGAAAAAATACTCCTGCAGGACTGATAGATGGAAAAGCAGAGCGTTGTTTTTGCCAAAAGAAAACACAGGAAATGGTAAGACCTGCACTTGTGAAGACGTTAGAGATATTCCCTCCAAGCGCCTCCTGTGCAAAGACTGAGATCATGTGAGTATATACTGTTAAAGTATTTGCCAGTCTAATACCAACTACACTTTATATAGTTATTCATTTATAATGTTTATTATGCAATATGAAGGAAACTGAGTTGATGAATCTGAAGTGCTTCAGTGCTACATCTGTGTGCTTCAGATTAACCCTGAAGAAAGGAACGAAAGTCTGCCTGAATCCAGACGGAAACCAAGGACAGAAATTCTTAAAGTGAGCAAACGCAATCACTTATAAATCATTATCATCATTAGAAATTCAACAAGCCAGACATTTATCTCTACTCATGAGTGTGATGCTTTTATCCATAGATACTAATAATCAAATTTCTCAAGGACTAACAGTAGTAGATTGCAGATTCCTAAAGCTTTAACCAAGACATAAATGAGGCCTAAATATGCAAAATACAGAGTGCTCACTAAACACACAATCATGCTCATTATTTCCTTTTATGATCTCAGTGGAAAGAGGCAAAAGAAAAAGTCCAAGGAACAACAAGGCAAGAAGCAGATGAAGAACAAGCCACAAAACTAAAAGAAATCTACAGCTGATTACAGCAGGAGATGATTACTTAATACTCTCTGATTTAAGTGATTTCTACAGCCTTTTTCCTTGATTTACTTTCCAGAGCAAAGTCAAATGCCATGAGATATATATGTTCATATAAATGAAGTAAAAGTCATTACAGTATATGTGTATATGTCTTTTTGCTCATATTTACTCTGATTTATACTGATGAGCTGTCAGACACTCTAAGAAAATAATCCTGTATGCTTTTGTGTGTGTATCAAAAATCTAATCTGTCCTTGTTCTCGTGAATAATAACCAGAAATTATTATTTTTTTAATTACTTTTAATCAAATTACCTGATAGTAGATAACATAATGAATGGTGATATTAATATTATATACATAATGATAGTACAAAATTAACATTTAACAGTATTAAATTGATTGACTATTTGATGAAGTGATTGAAAACTGAACCAAAAAAATAAATAAAACCTTAATACAATTGGAATACATTTACTTGTGTCCTGTTTATTTCTTTGTTTGTTTGTGTGACAAATTATGTTGTTTTGGTCCATTATTTTTTTTAGATATTCTCTCAGTGAATATATATATATATATATATATATATATATATATATATATAAAGCTAATTCAAA
The DNA here is from genome assembly GCA_033459395.1 of Hemibagrus guttatus. NCBI lineage: Eukaryota > Metazoa > Chordata > Actinopteri > Siluriformes > Bagridae > Hemibagrus > Hemibagrus guttatus. Next base: position 11,761,584 of record JAUCMX010000021.1, read on the forward strand.
TGCATCAAGAAGAATTTAGTTCTACAAATGTCAATATGTGGCCTCCAAAGTTTCGAGTTCTAAGGTTAGAGTCATAATCAGAGAAATAATGGAAAGATATAAAAGAAAATATTGTGTTGTCGTTGTTTCTTTTTAAAATTAAAAAAATGAAAAAATCCGTTTTTTTTGGGTCATATAATGAGGAACATGCTTTGTAAACAAGCTGGCGATAACACCCACACTCCCACACTCAACCATCATCCAGACAGTGTGATGCAATTGAACCTACACTACACTGACTATAAACAGAACTACTTCAGAGAAATGAAACATTTTTGCACATGCAACAAAACAGTGACACTGACAGCCTCTAACACAAACACGAACTCTTAATCTGGTAAATATATAAGCAGTAGCCTTGTGAGATAGTATTTATTCATTAAATTGAGAGAATGCCACACTGTGTTGGAAATTGTAGACAAAATATAGTGCAAAAGTTTTATTTAGAACACTTGGATAGATCGATGGATGTAATAATCATAATCCAATCAATATCTAGCTATCATAAAAACAGACATGAAACTCAGGGCTGCACTGCAACACCACTGTCTTTTTTTATTTTTTTATCAAGATCCCAGAAGAGTCATCCTGCCATGTGCACAGCAGCTGATCTGTGTGGGATTTATGGGGCAGAGGTTGGGAAATGTAGGAGGTGGGTGGTAAGTTTAACACAGATTTATAGAGCAGAGCAAAACAAGACTCCCTACCAAAGCATGAGACATGACATTGTATTCAATCATGAACTGAGCATGTTAGATTTAGTTTAAAAAAAAAAAAAAACATTTTAAAAATCAGAATAATGTATTCATATTTGGTGACTTCCTTAATAAAACTATAAATCAATCAAATCATCCTTAACAAAACTAAATAAAACAATCAAAGCTTTTAAAGCAAAGTCTAACAGATATCAGTTTGGACTGAAGTTACATATACAAAGAACAAATATGTTATTGTTATATTTAAAAAATCTAGTGTGTCATTTACATCTCAAAATTCTGGACTTTTAGTAATTCCCAGAATATCAAAGTCTACAAAAGGGGGTGGAGCATTTTCATATTTCCTAAACTTTGGAATAATCTTCCTGACTGTCTTCAGGGCTCAGACACAGTCTCCTATCTGATAACTTTGTACTCCAATACATCTGATTAAATGCACATTATAATCCAGTGCCTGCTAATATTATGAACAGTAGCTACACTAATTCCTTTCCATTTGTTTCCTTTCTTCTACCCTCCCGAGACATATAGAGATTGTGCCAGCTCCAGTGGCATCCAGAGATGGACCAGCTCCAGCCGGGTTCTGCTTTGTGAGGACTGGGGTATTCAAAGCAATGCTGCCAGTCCTATGTGAACAACAACAACCTCCTAATTTTAAATTTTCACATAACTTTTTACATGCTGTATCTGCATCACACAACTGACTATACATAAATGCAGAAAGGACATTGTTCATATCACACTCTCCGGTGTCACCCAGATGAGGATGGGTTCCCTTTTGAGTCTGGTTCCTCTCAAGGTTTCTTCCTAATACCATCTAAGGGAGTTTTTCCTTGCCACAGTCGCCTGAGTCACCTCAGGCTTGCTCACTAGGGAAAGTTTTGTCTAACATCTAGGACTGTCTGTTTGTATGTTTATTGTTTCTTATGTTCTGTAAAGCTGCTTTGAGACAATGCTCTTTGTTAAAAGTGATATACAAATAAAATCGAATTGAATTGAATTTACAGCTAAGAAAATTTAATCACTTATAATGAAAATATCATATACTGTTTTCTCCGACTGATCAAGTTGTCTTCCTTTATATATTTCAGTAGCACTGCAATATAATCTACCTAGTTGAATCTAAATAGTTGATATTCCTTGAAAAGAGAAATCATAAAGTTCCCGTTTTATTTGTTTCTTTCAGGAGAACCAAGATAAATTACCTACTTCCACTCTGGGTAACCCATTAAATCAAATACTTCTCTTTTCTTTATAATCTTACTATTATTAGAAATAAAATTCCAAATGCAATTCAAAGTCCAGTGAAGCTAGATACATATATATTGGTGATTACTAAAACATGAGTACATTTTTTTCTTATTAAAGTACAAAAGTTGTTTGTTGCATTCCTTTTTTATTTTTTTTTTTCCTTGCACTTGGTAAATATGTAGAACATGATCACTAAAATTGTTTAAGCCATGTGTAAAAGTGTGCATTATAATGTGGCTAAGAAAACCAGCTTATGAAACTGATGATTGTAAAATCTGATAATTGTGCTATATGATGATCTGGAACATTTCTTTGTGTTTATATGGGCTTCTTGTTGGTTATATTATAGACGCCTCCCTAATGCCGGGTCAATCCACTCTATCTCTGTCTGAACTCAGCAAGTACCCAGCGCAGCCAGGTAATTATCTGATCAATTACATTTTATTTGTATAGCACTTTTAACATAATAGACATTGTCTGAAATTAATTTAGAATAGATCTTATTCTGTGTTCATAAAAATACTTAATGACAAGAAATACAGTAAAACCATATTAAACAGCAGCAGTGCTTTTCCATGACGGATGAAAATTGATAAATAATTAGCTTTGTTGCTAATGGACACAGCCTTTAAAGTTGATCTGTACAAAACTTTGAGCAGATTGAATGGCCAGCTTTAAATATCAAACAAAAGAGGAGGGTTTTTTTTTTTCCAGTTTTGCATATTTATTGTGTTCACTGTAAGACATGATGATTAAACTTAAAAAAGAGAGTTCACATGCGGCCTTAAAAACTTATGTATACTTAAAGAAAACTTTATTTCAACTCCCAAGTAGTCAGAACAGTGGCTTCATTTTTCAAATGGGTTCGTTTTTAAAAACGTATAAACTTGAGTTCAATATCCAAACCTTGTCATGACAATTGGAGTTAAAGAGAATTAATAAGTAGACATAAGGTAATGAGGCTGTCATGTGTCACAGTGTTGACTTTCAAGCAGCAGAATAGCTTATCATGCATCTTAAAATGCTACAGATGCTAATAATAGAGCTTAAAATCTCATTACAAAGAAAAACAGCACATGTTTCTGACATTCTTTGTCAATGCATTTATAAGGTTACAGCTGTGGGGACAAAGCAAATCTTGACAAATCTTGCTGCTTTAATCATTTTAATCCCTTAAGGCAATTAAAATGGCATTAAACTATTTTTCTGTCATTTTTTTCATTAAACTGTTTTTTCATAAAACTATTTCTCATGCAGAGGTATTTGTATTAAAGCTGCACCTTTTCTCACACAGTGCAAATAAAGTACAAAAAAGCCTTAGTCACTGCTGAGTTTAAAGCTAAGCGTTTCCAAGAAATAAGAAAGTACTTCTGCAAGGAAGCTGAAAGTGAATGTGGTTTAATCAAAGTCAGGGTGATGGGGAAACACTGACCTAAGTGTAGAGTATAAAAAGAGGCGTAAACATGCTTGTTCATTCAGCGTTTCATGCTCCAGGCTACTGAACAAAAATCACCAACTGAATCTTTTTTAAGAGTCTGTGCAAGAGCAAGAGGAAAATGAAGTCTGCTGCAGTTTTTCTTGCAGTTGCATGCTTATTCTTTGCATATGTACAAGGTAGGAGTCCTAATTTCACAACAGATATCGCATTATATTTTAAAACATTGTGTTAAATAGATGGAAACATTCTGTCACTTAGCAAATGACATTTCTCTGCAGGACAACCAAGGATCAATGCAAAGAGGTGTATGTGTCAGGGTCCTGTGGCTAACGCCGTGCGTATACAACACATTGACAAGATTGAATTTTATCCTGCAAGTGCATCATGTCAGAATGTGGAAATTATGTAAGTTTAATAAGCACTAATAACCAAAATAACATACTCTACTTAACTGCAACAGAATTTTGTTTCATGCACCTCTTGCTATTTCTTTCTTACTTATTTAACTTGCTTTTTATTTCTTTAGTGCCACTCTGAAGGACGGTGCACAAAAATGCCTGAACCCCAAATCTGATTTTACTCGGAAGTACATCATGAGAGCCATTAAAAAAAGGTGAGAACATTTCCTCCTTATAGCTATTATGTTAATATATTGTTATAGCATCTGAGTTACACTTTCATTAAAAGCAATAATGATACAAAAATATACAAAAATAGGCAAAGTACACAAATATATAAAAACATGCACAAAAAAGAATGTTATTTTGAGTAGAAAATTACAGGAAATGTAACTGAAAAATATTTCTTTACTTCATGTAGGAATGCAGAGTAAAGCGTGTGCTGTGACGTTACCGAGCTGATGTGAAACGATCCTGCGTGTTATCAACCGTTTCAATTCCTGAACTGATTAAGCTTTTCTTATTCCTTAAAGCTGATAAAGCTTGTTTTATGACATTTTCTATATCTGCTGTTTACTTTATAATTCCTAACTTTATATTGCCAGATATTTTTATATCCATTTTTCTTTTTACATAATTTATTATTTTGTACATTTCTGTAAACTGATCTATATGAAGTTTGAAGTTTAAAGCATTAAAAAGATTTTATTAACATTTCTAATATGAAAATAGTGTGATTTCTTTCTCATTAGAAAATCAATTATAGATACAATTCAATTATATATTGATATTAAGTGCATTGTCTTTTAATTTAAGTAATGTTTTAGAAACAAATATATTGCAGTATAAAGTGGGATCTGAAATAAAGCCATTCTAATGTAAAATATGAAACATGTTTTTGGTTGTTTTTCTCTCTGCTAGATAAGCAGTGTTTGGTCATGCTAAGACAAACTTTTATAGAAATTTAATAGAAAAGACAAACTGTATACTTCATGCATGTTTACAGTAAAAATAAACTATTCAGAAACTCATTCACTGTTAATCAAACCTATTTGTATGTGAGCAGTGATGCTACTGATAATAAACTCTGAATATTTCCTTACTTTTTAAAATGGAGAAGCATGTAAAATGAATGTAAAATGAAAGTAGCAGATTAGCTAGTTAATGGCATGTGATTTATACAAGACAATGACTAACTTCCCTCTTATTAGAGCAGATGGAATGTCCCTGTTTCTTGAATCTATTTAGAGTAAAGCATGCTCCTCCATGTTGACCAAACTGTAACAGGTAACACTTTAGAGCATCAAAAGAGTGTGTTCAGGTTCATGTAAAGAGGAACATTATGAACACGTGCACGAACACGTTAGGACACTGCGAACATAATGCAAGACCCAGGATCTGATTTTACTCATCATTGTAGAAGATTCATGGAAGTCATACCATAAACTCAGTAAAGATGATGAAATGACAAAGAACAGGGGTTCTTTATGCTTAAGGTACTTCTTCTGTAGCTGATGACCAGGAAAGCCTGAGCTCTTGCATACATGGGGTGAAAGTTTTGTATCATCTCTTCTCCCTGTATATCAAATTCCAGTTTTTATCAGAGAAACTAAAGAAGTGGTATTTTACAAGCTTTTGTGTGGTGCAATCAAACCACCACAAACATCTGTTTCCTGAAGGCAAATCGAATGTCTGGTGGTAGTTGCTTTCTCCCCAAAAGGGACACTCCTAATCTGCATGTGAGCGAGACAGTTACTGTAGGACTTTCCAGTGTGTGTTGTGTCTGTCTTCACGTGTCTTAGATAAGCATATGTTACCCTCATCATGCCTAAGCAGATAGCTGTTGTGTAATAAGGGACAGCTGACTAGTAGGATTAGTTATACAGTTTTTGGATTGGCTATATGGGAGTTGCAAAGATTACACCTCTTCTAGAGTCAGGGAATCCAGTAAAAGCCTGAGTTTAGTCAGCTATTGATTTAAGTTGTAGAAGTAATCTGATTTGGTTTCTAATGAAACTATGGTTCGAGATATTACACAGCCTTTGATGAGGATAATCATGAGACATCAGACGGAGTGGAGCAAGGCGAAAAACGTCATATTGTGCAGAGTCATCACTCACAAGTAAATATGATCCTTAAGCGGTCAGCAGTCATGATGCTGGAAAAAGCGTCTGCTTAGTGGCAGGGAAAATGTTCCACACTTGCACAAGGAACAGGAGCTAAACGTCACCAGCTCAACCAGATTATTAAGCTCAGTGATAATTAATTAAATGCCAGAATCTATATTTTAATGTGCTAAATAAGAATAATATGAATTTGTACTCAAGAATTCTTAAGGACATCACCATTTCTGGGGTCAAACAATGTACAGGAGTTCACTATAGTAAACATGAGGAGATTATTAAAAGAGGAAGTGGGTAGACCAGAACTCTTTTCCATGTAATAGGAACTGCAAAAAAAACTATTCTTCATAGCCCTCACATGATTATTATTACCTCATCATTATTATTCATAGTGGTAGTAGTAAAACCTTCTGTATATTTTTGTATATTTTTATAACAAATTGTTATTATTACTATTCTAACAAAATTATTACTATTATTTTTGCATATTTATATACTTTGCATACCTTTTTTAATCTCTCTCTACAATATCTCTTAGAATTTCAAGTCATCTTGCCTTGATATAATCTTTTTCTTTATCATTATCTTCAGCTTTATCATTATCTTATCTTATGACCCAATAACCATGAGATAGAGACTATCTCAGCTACCTGAAATAGGAAGTATGTTACTAATGTAGATATAACATAGGATAAAGTGTCTCGCTCCAACACAAAACAAACCTATAAAGGGGATATGTCTGTCTCAGATTTTCCAATAAACAGCATGTACTTTCATAATTATTTATTTATTTGTTTGTTTGTTCATTTGGCATTTCCTGTAATTCATGTGAGTTCTGGTCATTCTGCCCAGGAAACAGACCTTGAAAACCTAAACAAAAAACAATATACAATTTTGTGCAATATTAGTATGGATGCATATCCTTTTTTAATTTGAGCCCCAGAATAATATTATTACATTAAAATTAATTATATTATATCAATGTACCTTTAAGTGTGAGTATGTAATAATCTATCAGAATTATTTTCACTTAATTCTTGTATTAATCTTATTTCCGTTTTATTTTCTTGAAAATGCAACTGATATGCAGGATTTCTCGAATATATCGGCTAAAATTACATAGAATCATTTTGTTTCTCTCACAGTGTACTGTGAAGTCACTGCAGGATGTTGTTGCTGCGGGTTTTTCCCACGATAAAGGAATGTTCCACTTGCAGATATTGCATCTCTGTTCAAATGAAAACGTGAAACTCCATTACCATCCTCCTCCCCAATCCTTTTATTTAACTCCCATCCCATCGTGTTGTGCTTCACATTACCAGCCTCACTTTCACAATGAATGCTTCAGCTCTCTCACTGGTGTTCTTTATCCTCTTTGGAGTGACTGCTGAGCTTTGTGGAGGTAAGATGGTTATTAATATCTGCAATAGACATTTACCATGAGCAAACTGTAATAGTGCTAGCTTGCTATTACAATTTACAAAAGAAGCTGCTGTAAAAATGAAAAAATGAAGCAAGAGTTTACTTTAAGTCAGTTTTTTCCAATGCAAAACAAATCTCTTTCCTCAGGACTGATAGGAGGATCAACGGAGCGTTGTTTATGCCAAAAAACAAACTTACAAAAAAGAGTAAAGCCTGCACTTTTTGCAGACGATTAACATTTTCCCTCCCAGTGCCTCCTGTTTCCACACGGACATAATGTGAGTATGCTTCACAATTACGGAATAACGTCATCACACAATCACTCTCATATCTATTACATGTATCTATTGTTTCTAATGTATATTTATTAAGACAGAAGTTTGATCAAATGCTGTTCCTAATCAACACCATTCTCTATTCAGCTTTCTGAATTCATGCACTGTTTAACATTTCTTCTGATTTAATTTAGAATCACTCTGAAAACAGGAAGAAAATTCTGTCTAGATCCCAATGGAAAACAAGGCATGGGGATTTTGAGGTGAGCAACTGCTGTCTCTTGTAAATCACATGATTTCATGGTCACCGTATAGGCCAGCTTTCAATTTGTAAACAGTTGCCTTTCTTTTATGCTTTCAGTGGACAGAGGCTTAAGGAAAAGGCCAAGGCACAAAGAGGAAAGAAGCAGAAGAAGAACAAGAAGCAAAATTAAAATGCATGGCTAATCACTGCTAATAGCAAGCAGTCTATTATTGCTTTATTAGGATTAGCAAGAACATGTAACAATCAGTTACAATTTTGAAATATGTAAAGCTTCAGTTTTTTGAAATATTGTTTGTCAACCACCAACACTGTAATTTTCTAGAAAGGACAGTTCTCTCTTTGAAAGAGAAAATAAATTAAGTTTTAGCAAAGTACAAATAAAATCTCCTATCTTCCTATATACTTTTCAAGCCAATGTTTATGTGTTCATTTGGCACAATCTATGAATTACGATCATGGGTGGACAAATTACAAATGTATTACTTAATCCATTAAGGTCAAAATAAAATACAATGTGCTACAATGTGGGGCAGTGTGGTTCAAGTGTTGTTAATTGGAGGATCAGGTGTTAAGCCCCAGCACCACCAAGCTCCACTATTGGGCAATTGAGCAAGGCCCTTAACCCCTTCCTGCACCAAGGGGTGCTGTATAGCTGCCCCTGACCCCAACTTCCTCATCTGGGATACACGAAGAAAAGAATTCCACTGTGCTGTAATGTATGTGTGGTGATAATAAAGTGCCCTCAGTTCTTCTAGCCTGTGTTTTTTAATCAATCAATAATTCATTTTTATTAATCAATAATTAGCTAGTCAGTTTAGGCCAGCATCTTTATTTTCAATCCGTATGCTTAACTACAAGGTTAATTGTTCACTAGTTTTGTGTGCTCTCATTCACATTTTCACATTCTTTTGATATTGTTTAAACACCAAAGGATTTTCTGGTTGTTGTTACCCGATCAACCAGGTAACAAAGTATAGATAATATAACTAATAGACCCTGCTAGTGATTTGTCAACATGTAAATGTAGACTGGGGGCATGGTGGTTTAGTGGTTAGCATGTTTGCCTCACACCTCCAGGGTTGGGGGTTCGATTCGCGCTTCCGCCGTGTGTGTGGAGTTTGCATGTTCTCCCTGTGCCTCGGGGGTTTCCTCCGGGTACTCCGGTTTCCTCCCCTGGTCCAAAGACATGCATTGTAGGTTGATTGGCATCTCTAAATTGTCCGTTGTGTGAGTGAATGAGAGCGTGCACTCCGTCCAGGGTGTATCCTGCCTTGATGCCTGAGAGGCTCCCCGTGACCCAAGAATAGATCGGATAAGCGGTAGACAATGAATGAATAAATGTAGACCTAAACACATGTAGTGTATGTAGAAGCTTGATATTTGTTCAGTTTTAGACCTTGCAACTTCCAAAGTTTTATTCACAATTATTCACAATTTTATAGAAATATTAAACAATAAACATGACTTTTATTTTTTCTATAGATATTTCTGAAATATATTATACAGCCAAAAGTTTGTAGACACCAGACATTTAAAACCATATGTGGTTCTGCCCCAAAACTGCTGAAGCACACAGTTGTATCAGATGTTTTTGAATGCTGTAGCATTACAGTTTCTCTTTACTATAACTGAGAGGTCCAAATCCGTTCCAGCTTGATGATTCCCCTGTGTACAAAAGAATCTCCATGAATATATAGTCTGTCAAAATTAGAATGGAAGAAATCAAGTTTCACACAAGTTTTATCCTTTGCCAATATTATGTTGTTATCAAAGCACATGCTGGTTATCCAACCATAGGTTGTTCATGTAATGTAACTGAAAATACACCATTTACATTTTATCTTTTAAACCTGTTTATTGTGGTAAACATGTAGGAAACATCATAAGCAGACATCCAGACTGGACCATGCTTGTATTTGTAAACAGGATCAGCATTTATAATCAAGATACAGATGGCTCACTCAACCAAAACTCAGCTACCAGCTGCTTTCTGCCAAAAAAAAGGCCACCTAGGAAATCACCTAGGAAATCATCTATCTATCTATCTATCTATCTATCTATCTATCTATCTATCTATCTATCTATCTATCTATCTATCTATCTATCTATCTATCTATCTATCTATCTATCTATCTATCTATTCTGAGTAAGCATTAATTCCTGTATCTGTTTGCATGTTCTTCAGGGTTCTCCATGCTTCAAGGGTTTCCTCTGGGTATTCCTCTTTTCCTCTCCTTGTCCAAATGTATGCAGGCTGATTGACATCTCTAAATTGTCTATAGTGTGTGAATGAGTGTGTGTGCAATTGTGCCCTGTGATGGATTAACACCCCATCCATGGTATCCCACAACTTGTGCCCCGAGTACCCGGGATAGTTCCCAATGAAGCCAATGCTCGAATGGCCATAACAAGTCAAGTAATGGCTTTAATGTAATGAACTGTTTCTTGAATTGGAAGTTGCATACACATTTAGACAGGCTTATAGAAACAAAGAAACGGTCCCATGCTTTTAGACTAAATATCAACAATCTTGGAACTACGCCTGACCAATCAAATTGATGGACCAGAGCTGACTGTTTTATAACCCTGCATGCAATCACAGAGTGAGCTGTAAATCTAAACTGATATGCTGCTTAGTGTTGGGTGAAACAGATATTAGAGATTTTGGGGATTTTCTCAGTGCATGTATTTTTCCTCTGCACACATTGATCATTTGGAAATTACATCAACTACATCAGTGTTTCACTTCTTATTTCATGTTACACAGAAGTCACATTTTCACTTGCTCAAATTTCCATTACAGCTAGATTTCAAGTTGAATTAATTCCACACTAATTATCTTGATTGTCCTGAGGAATTCATTCCCATTAACAGACATCCATGCTTAAACCTTTGCACCTTCATAAAATATTTCATATACAGTACATGCACCATGCCAAATTTCCTGTCTGATGCAATCATAACCAGCTGGATGAGGATATTTTAGTTCTAGTATGATTTGATGTTATTTTCAAAAAGGTTAGTTTAAAAAAAATATATATATATAAATAAGCCATAAAATAAGCTACGTCTTACAGGGATCTGAAAGCAGGAACAGGAAAACAGGCAAAAGGACAACAACCGATAAAGACAGAATAACAGGAAATATGACTGGAGTTCATTAACCTGCAAACTTATTCCTCATATGTGCAGTACTACAAGATGAGCAACAATTATCTCAAAGACACAGTGGTAAAGTCTTATGGATGAAATATAAACAGTGATGTTAATGTCTGTGTATTAAATCATTTTCAAAATTTAGATATACTATATTGACAAAAGTTTTGGGACGTCTGCCTTTACATGCACATGAATTTAATATGGATTTGGCTGGCTCTTTGCAGCTATAACAGCTTCAACTCTTCCACAAGGTTTAGGAGTGTGTTTATGGGAATTTTTGACCATTCCACTAGAAGAGCATTTGTGAGGTCTGGCACTGATGTTTGACGAAAAGGCCTGGCTCGCAGTCTCCACTCTAATTCATCCCAAAGGTGTTCTATGGGGTTGAGGTCAGGACTCTGTGCAGGCCAGTCAAGTTCCTCCACACCAAACTCACTCATCCATGTCTTTATGGATCTTGCTTTGTGCACTGGTGTGCAGTCATGTTGGAACAGGAAGGGACCGACCCCAAACTGTTCTCACAAAATTGGCCGCATGAAATTGTGCAAAATGTCTTGGTATGCTGAAGCATTAAGAGTTCCTTTCACTGGACCTAAGGGGCCAAGCCCGACCCCTGAAAAACAACACCTGAAATCAATGATTTTGGCAGTACAGTGTATTTGTTTAAAAGCTTTTTCCTCCCATCAGTATAAAACAAGTAGGTTTCTGTCACTGGGACACCTCACTGGCACAGTATGGGTTGGCACTCTGTCCAGGGTGTATCCTGCCTTGATGCCCAATGACGCCTGAGATAGGCACAGGCTCCCCGTGACCCGAGAATAGATTGGATAAATGGTAGACAATGAATGAATGAATGAATATCACTGTATCAATGTTGAAAAAAAGTTGCACATGAGTTGAAGAAGTAAGTACTGATATGGTGCTGGTGATATAATAACCACTGGGACAGTTCCCTGCCAGACCACTGGAGGGGGTGCTGGCAGGTGAATCGGCGGAACCTGCTTTGATGTTTGTTTTCCCAATGTACTTTGTGCCACACCCTCCATATTGTTCTGCCTTCCCACCTTGTCACCTGTTTTTCCCCCTTTACCCTGATGTTTTGCCCTATATATATGAGCCCTTGTTTGTCTGTCATTGTTTGTTTTCATATTCATATTTTCATATTTCATATTTTTGTTTTCATTGTTTGTTTTCAAAAAAGTCATTGTTTGTTTTCATATTTCCACGTTTGTCGGTCCATATGATGGACCATTCATGTTTTTGTTTATTATGCTTAGTTTTATTTTCCGTTTTGTTTATTCCTGTCTTACCCCTGTGAATAAAGCAGTGCTTCATTTAATCCTGGCAATGGGTCTAATTTCCATGGCGTGCAGGTGCACGCGGTTTTCAGGGACATCCGGGCTCGAGGCCCGCTGGGTGCGGGCGGCCCAGATGTTACATACGCAATCCTCCTGATAAAGCAAGCTTCACTGGATGCTTGCTTTCTATGAACTAAATTATATTGTTCAATCTGGTCATTCGTCTTCACTGTTTTCTTTTCTGTAGGGATTACATTAACTACCTTAAAAATATGTGCATGTAAAGATTAGGAGATGGCAATTAGTCTTAGTCACTGCTAACTATAAAGCAAAAGAATTTCCAAAAACAATAAATAATTCCAGACTGTGAGGAAGTAAGTTGGAAAGTGAAAGTGAAGATGAAAAGGGAGCCTGGAAACCACCAGGCTGTGTGTATAAAGACTCACTCAAGATGAGCACATTCATTATTTCAGTCAGGCCTGATCAGTGAGTTTAAGAGCCGGAGGAAAATGAAGGCTGCTGCAGGTTTTGTTGTGTTTGCCTCTCTACTTATTCTTCATGTAGAAGGTAGGGCTTTTAACTGATGGACAATTCAGTAAAATGTGACTCATTTTTTAGAATGCACAATTAAGCTTATTTGTAATAGTGATTTGTAATAGTTTTCTTCTGTTTCCAGGACAGGCCAGGCCAAATGCAAGGAGATGCTTGTGTCAAGGTCCAGGTTCAAATTATGTTTCTCCAAAACGTGTTGACCGGATTGAAATTTATCCTCCTAGTGCATCTTGTGAAAATGTTGAAGTGATGTAAGTTCAATCATCCAGATCCATAACAATGTAGCATAGCATAGCATAGCATCATTCACTTCCATTACTAAATCATCTAAATTCTTTTATTTATCTGGTTTTAGAGCTGTTCTGAAGAATGGTGCAGGTAAAAAATGTTTGAATCCAGAATCCAAGTTCGTGAAGATTAACCTCAAGAAGGCCAGGCATCAAAGGAGGTGAGCTATCATCACTATTCATGCTGTTGTTGTTGTTTTAAATGTTTATTCATTATTTTATTGTTGTTGTTTAGTTTATTTTAATTTTGCTATACTTGACTACAAGGGTAGAAACATAACTCCTTGTTCTCATCTTTTTTAGGAGTCAACTGCAGGAAAATGAAGCTTAATAGGATATGATTTTTTTTTCCCCAGTATGTTTTGTTACATTTTGCTATATTTATTTAATATTTATTTTTGATGCTGTAACAAACACAACTGTTTGTAATTAGTTGAATATTCAATTTATTCAGTGTCCCATTGGATATTGCTGGATGAATATACATTTATCTTTCAATGTATCTTTTGTAATATCATTCTTTCTATGTTGTCCTGAATTTCTTATTGTTATTTTATTACCTGTTGTATTTTGTTTTTACAAATATAAACATCTGAAAGAATGCTGACATTGACAGGATTGTATTGTATTGAATATTTTATTTAATTTTTAAATAATTTTTCTGTTAATTCCATTTTGAATGTTTATCTGAATCTGTAATTCAAAATGGACAGTCATGAAAAAGCGGTGCATTACATGTTGTGTATGATTGTGTAGGCAATGAATAAAAGAAGAAGAAAATTTGAATTTGATTGTTTTATTTTTTTTATTATACTTGAAAAAATGACTTAAAAAATTATATATTTAATTTTTTATTTTATACTTGCATATAAAATATTTTAATAATATTATTTTAATATTTGACCTACAAGGCTAGGTTACTGGAAGAAAATGCTTAAAATAATAATAGAATAAATGTTGGAGATAATAATATAAAAAGCAGTAAAAATTGATTACTGCTTCAGCCACTGAGTTGCTGTTGATGTTAAATCAGTCGAGTATTTGGTTTTTTTTTTTTATTATTATTATTATTATTATTTATTATTATTATTATTATTATTATTATTATTATTATTATTATTATTATTATCACTTTTTATTTATCAGATAAAAATATATAATGTTTGTGTTTATAAGACAAAAGCAAGTATTAAAAATCCTTTGTGAATTCTGGTAAATAACAAAAGCAAAGGAGTGGAAAGGCTAATCTGAACAACTTGCAATAGCACCAGAATATTTACAGATATGTTGTTTAATGTCTGCTAATCAATAATACCTCTTAAAACACTCAGTAAATGTCCACTTAGTGACATTGGCCTGATGTTTTAAAGTTTATACATCTGAGATCCATTTGATCAGGTTTATTATGGGTTATTTAAGGATTTGTGGTTAACCTAGCCACTGAAGAATTAACTCTCAGTTCTGCTTGCTAGCCCGAACGGTTGCGTCGAAACGGGCATCCAAAGTAAAACTTGTGCCAAGTCAAACATGCAGGCCAGATGATCCACTGTGGTGACCCCGAACAGAGAGCAGCCAAAAGAACAATAACATTTAAAGAGTTGTGGTTATATGCAGGTCACAGTGGTTCACCTCAGTAATGTAACAAGGTTGTGAGGAATACTAAAGAGGTTGTGGGCAGAACAAAACCCTTTCCCAATTTAAAGGGAAAAAAGATTATGACAGTTTTACAGACCTTTAAAATGAACCCTTATTCTCCAGCAAATATAATATTATCAGAGGCATTAGAGTTAGAATTTAAAATTGTAAAGTGGTTTAAGTCACTGAAAATATTCAATATTTATAATAAAGCAGTATTTACAATGTTATGTATATATCATATGCATTTGTACTGAAGACAAATATAGTGTAACAGATCAAAACATTATGGCAAGTGTTTTGTTTACTATGAAATACTGTAATTTTCTATTTCTATTTTCTGTTTCCATTTCATTTTGGTCTAATTTTTTATGAATAAAGAGCTTTGTATGCCAGACCAGGTTTTTGTTACTTAATTAAGCCTTTTATTTTTAGTAATCATTTCTATTAGAAACTTCAATGTTGCTCTAGTCATCCAATTTATGTGTGAATGGGAATTAATTACTTTGTAAATGAGAAAAAGAAAAAAATACAAATCAAGCATATAGTTGCATGCTTTAATTCTGAAATAATGTGTTGAAAAATATGATTTAAGGAATATTATAATAAACAATACTTATATAATATATAATTATAATATATATAATATAATAAATATTATAATATAAAGTAGAGCATAAGCATTTTTTTGTTTGTTTTTTTGACCATTTGTGAAAAGAATTTAAATGGAAAATTTATACCAACCAGTTTTTCCACAAACAAATAACACCTCCAAGCTACTGTATAAGTCTTTCAATACATTTGTTGACATTTTAAAGCCCTGAGGAAGGATGACACATATCGGTACTTAGAGAAAGTCATTCCAAGACATAATAAGAGAAAAAGAAAAAGGAACAACACCTTATTTAAAAGAAAAAAAAAATCCTGTGATGCAATCTCGAAAAGGGAAACGAACCTGTTCTGGAGTTTATGTTGGCACAATGATCACACAACACCATCTGACTCAGAGCTCACTTCTTCTGTGGTCAGATGATGAAATGAGGGGATTTTCCACTACACTTTTGTTTTATTATTTTAATTAGGCAAATACAATACAATAGGAATACAACTGATTCCTCAAAATTAAATCAAGAATGTTGCACTTTGGAACGCAAATCCTTCTTGTAGAAAATATTTATTATATGTACTGTGACTATTATAATAAAACATTTTTAGTTAATAAAGCAATCTTATTTGTTCTAATGTGCAGTGTCACTCTGAAAAACTAAATAAAGAAATTCTTTAAACTTTAAAGTCTAAATTTATTCAGAATCTCAAACAAGTACATTTTTAAGGAGAATTTGCTCAAGTATATAACATTCTAACATCATGTTGGACGTTTGGGGGACAAAGTTAGGGAGGCCAGATTAAGATGGTTTGGACATGTTCAGAGGAGGGAGAGTGAGTATATTGGTAGGAGAATGTTGGACATGGAGCTGCCAGGCAGGAGGCAAAGAGGAAGGCCAAAGAGGAGGTATATGGATGTAATTAATGAGGATATGAAGCTAGTGGGTGCAAGTGTTGAGGATGCAGAAGATAGGGATAGGTGGAGAGAGATGATTCGCTGTGGCGACCCCTGAAGGGAAAAGCCGAAAGAGGAAGAAGAAGAAGAAGAAGAAGAAGAAGATATAACATTCTAACAGAAATTAATTAATTCACCAAGTGTTAGGTAATTGTACTGTCCTGTGGTGATCTTTGGGCCTAGTGAGCCACCCTGAAGTCAACACAAAGTTTTATTTGGAAATGTTCCATCGACGGTTAAATATTTTCCACTTTGGTTGTGAGAACAGACAAGCAGGAGCATTCATAAAGACAGGCCTTTCAGGTTTTCAATGATAAATCTGTTTGCTTATGAAATGCTAGAATTCCATGACAGCATTACAGCTTGACTATGGCATATAATTGTGCTTTGTTTTGCTTGCTATTAATAGGCTTGTTTAAAAAAAAATGAAGGATGAACATGGAGCTAATATATTAGCAGTAGTTAAAACCTGAAACGAAAAACAAATGAGAGAACAAAAGATTTTCCATTGCACGTAAAAGTTTATTCATGCAGTTGTCCAGTCAGTTAAAGGCTGGAAAAAATTCACCTGGTCTTTTGCCAATGTTCAACTGCTTGTTCAACTGCTTGTTCCCCTGTAGCTTCAGATTCATTATTAGGATATGATGTGGCATTGTTGTGCATTTTCAGGTGCTTTTCTGCTCACCACAGTAATAAAGCGTGGTTAGTTGAGTTGTTGAAAATGTTTCATTAGCTTCAACCAGTCTGTCTATTTTCCTCATATCTCTCTCATCAACAAAGTGTTTCTATCCACAGAACAAAAAGTCAATAATATTCAGCCTCTCTTGGCACTAGCAATCATGCCACAGTCAAAGTCCCCCCTCATTCTGATGTTGATGCTGATTAGATAATTTCATTAATAAACATGTAGACTGGCATTCATATTAAACTGATCAATATGTGCACACTGGACACTTGCTGCTTCTTCAGTCTCTCTTGTCATCTCAAGATCTCCCCACCTCTCTTGTCATCTCTGTATCTCCCCACCACACTCCACATCAAAACATTACTGATTTCCCTCAACTGACTTCCTGTAGCTGCCCACATCAGACTCCCACATTTATGATTAGGCATTATCAAACCCAGCTCTGTACCACATTCGCTTTGAGCCCTAGCATGTTGAGACTCTAGCACTTCTGAGCTATCTCTCATCAGAATGATATTTTTATTATCAGAATGTTACCAGAAACAGCTTATCTCATTGTCTAGAGGTTACATTAACTCATCAGCATCTCTTATACTGCATGTGTCACCAAGTTAGTTTCTTTTATATCATATGTCAATTCCTATCAAGCCTGTATGTGTGTGTGTGTGTGTGTGTGTGTGTGTGTGTGTGTGTGTGTGCATATATTAACTGCCTAGTGGCAATGTCCACTGCTATAAACTTTGTCATTTTTATTTTAAATATTATTCTCTATATTAATTTGTATATATCATATTATTAAATATTTTTCTGTGTAGCTGCTTTGAGACAGCATCCACTGTTAACACTGCTATTTTAAAAAAAAAATTGTTGAAATGAATTGAATAGAAATAAATGAGTTGTATTTTAACTAAGTACTTCCAGAGTTTTCCATCGATTTTCATGTTTAGTCCCAAATATTAATTATAGATTTTTTTATGATCATTATACTTTAATGTAAAACATCTGCATCTGCTTTTTTAAATAAAAGAAATCTGCAGATACATTCCTTTATATTTAAATTCCAATTCAGCTACCAATGATTGGCGATGTGCGGAGAAAAGAGTTTCACTTCACATTAATGTACATGTGACAAATAAAGGCTGCTTCTTCTTTTCATTTGTATGGAATGTTGAAAGCTGAATGCACTGTCTGTCCTGTCGTGCTGAAACACAAAGAGAGAAGCCCATGTGATGTAACACTAATGCAACTACTGTACAGCACTGGCATTTGGCCATATTACATAAACATGTGTGAAGTGCTGTGTCCAAAATAATCCTTTTCAAAGTTTATCAGGAACAATTGTGTAACATATTTCAATTTATGTGTTCATAGTCTTTAAAGAAAATTATCTTTAAGGTGGCTTCCCCATGATGAAATGGAAACATGTCATTTCAGTATTTCAACATGGTGAAAAAAGTCCTGACTGTGGATTGGGAGCATCACCGGAAATGACAAAGGTTAAGGGTCTGAGATGAAACATCAGGAAATACATTCAGCAAGTACAATGCTGTATTTTACATTTACATTTCTGGCATTTGGCAGACGCTCTTATCCAGAGCGACGTACAAAAGTGCTTTAGTTCTCAGTCACTGAATACATTAACACTGGTTCAATAAAACACAAACTTGGGATACCATTAGCCTAAACTGAGTTGGGTTTTTTTGTTGTTGTTTTTTAAAACTTTGAAACATAATACGTAAGCTGGGAAAAATAAGAGCTAGTTTAAGTGTTTCAGGAAGAAGTAAGTCTTCGGTTGCCATTTGAAGACGGTTAGAGACTCGGCCGTATGGATACCTAGGGGAAGTTCGTTCCACTACCTCGGTGCCAGAACAGAGAAGAATCTAGATGTATACCTACCTTTTTCCCTGAGAGATGGTGGGACCAGTCGAGCAGTGCTAGTGGATCTGAGTGCAGTGCGAGGAGTGATGAGAGCTTTGAGGTAAGATGGCGCTGGTCCATTCTTGGCTTTGTAGGCAAGCATTAGTGTTTTGAATCTGATGCGTGCAGCTACCGGAAGCCAGTGGAGGGAACGCAGCAGTGGGGTGGTGTGGGAGAACTTGGGCAGGTTGAAAACAAGTCGTGCAGCTGCATTTTGGATCATTTGCAGAGGGCGAATTGCGTTCAGAGGTAGACCTGCCAGAAGAGAGTTGCAGTAGTCCAATCTCGAGATGACCAGAGATTGAACAAGCACCTGAGTAGCCTGTGTGGACAGAAATGGCCAAATCCTTCTGATGTTGTACAGAAGAAACCAACATGAGCGTGTCACATTAGTGACATGGGAGGAAAAGGATAGTTGATTGTCCATGGTTACCCCAAGGTTGCGAGCAGAGGCTGTAGGGGAAATCATGGAGTTGCTCAGAGATATCGCGAGGTCTTGGGCTGGGGATGGATCACCTGGGATGATCAGCAGCTCAGTTTTGCTGGGATTGAGTTTCAGCTGATGAGCCGTCATCTAAGATGAAATGTCCGCCAGACACGCTGAGATCCGAGCAGAAGCCGTGGTATCTGAGGGAGGGAAGGAGAAGATAAGTTGGGTGTCATCGGCATAGCAGTGGTATGAAAATCCATGTGAGGATATAACTTTGCCAAGAGAGTGAGTATAGAGGGAGAAAAGAAGAGGCCCAAGTATTGAGCCTTGCGGGACACCAGTAGAGAGTCTGCGTGGAGCAGATGTCAATCCCTTCCATGTTACCTGATATGAGCGACCATCCAGGTAGGAAGCAAACCATTCCCATGCTGTTCCACAAATTCCAAGACTCCTGAGGGTGGACAAGAGAGTCTTGTGGTTTACTGTGTCAAATGCTGCAGACAGGTCGAGGAGGATGAAGACCGATGACAGTTTGGCTGATCTAGCAGCATGTAGTTTCTCAGTGACTGCCAAAAGGGCAGTCTCTGTGGAATGTGCTGCTTTGAAGCCAGGCTGGTTGGGGTCATGGAGGTTATTCTGCATGAGGAATGAGAGAAGTGATACCGGTCTGTAGTTGCTGATGTCTGAGGGATCCAGAGCAGGTTTCTTCAGGATGGGGATGACCCTGGCTTTCTTAAAGGCAGTTGGAACATGACCAGACGTTAAGGATCCATTGATGACTGTGGTGATGAAGGGTAGGAGGTCAGGTGAGATGGTCTGGAGCATAGCTGAAGGGATTGGATCCACTCTAACTGGGAGGTCAGAGACTCCACATGTCCCTAAATGTGGAAATGTAGCCCTAAAACTGCAGTTAATTGCTTACAAGTTCATACAAAGCTTCAGGGCTGTGGTTTATCACTATTCAATGATTGTGTCATCTCAAGAACTATTAGATATATCCTCCTAAGGTTTAGGTCTTTCTGCATGCTTTAAACAGCAAATAGTATGCATGAACATGTTTGGCTACTACGTGAGCTGGTGAAAATACCTGAAACATTTTACTCAAGTTAAAGTGCAGTTAATCCCTGAACTAAATATTGTGGTTGAAGACGAGGTACAGTTTTAAATTCTTTGCTTAAGTTAAAGTTGTTTTCTTTAAGATGTAGAAAGTAAAATGTGCTGTAATTTATTTTAAGGGTTCCCCAAAGGCACTACTGTAACTACTGCATTCCAAACAGAAACTATATTTGTTTTAAGCCTGAAATGAAAACTGAAAGATGGTAACAGACACTCGAAAGGTTTCTATCACACACAGGCTTTACTTCTAATTGTCTGTCTCAATAACAGAACTAGTCACAGCGGATAAATGTTTTCCTTTTTCACTATTGAACCATGTCCATCACACATTTTCTTTTTTTGTTGAACAAAATGTTTAGTCTGAGCCTACAAATGGACCCCACACAGACCAGAACTTACAAAAAAAACTCAGTTCTTATCGTAAACAAGTAGCACATCAATATAGAATGCTGAACAATTAAGACATTTAGTGAAATGAAGAGCTCTTGGTCAAAGTTATACAATATAGGCAAACCCAGCATAATGTAATAATAAAAGAATTTGTAGGAAATAACAGCATGTGTGAGAGAAGAGATTTTCCTTGACATATATAATACAGTATGGCTTTGTAACTCTAAAAATATTTGCTCTATTGATACAAACAGTCTTTCTGACATTTTGTTGATTTCTCCAGCGTAGGACACAACACATTATTGACTAATACGCAAATCAGAAAATAGCTAGATTACTAGAATATTTCAAAATGTCTTTGTAAATAACGTTATTGTGTGTGTCATTGTGACTGGGCAGAACTCTGTCAGTGAAGCCCTGCTTCACTGCATTGCATCATTATAATTTTCAACTCGTTCTTGGATCAGAAATCATATTTCCATTAGCCAATATGCCAGTGGGAAGTCCCTGAGAGTACTACCCCTGTCTCTGCACTCTATAAATGTTTCTTGCTTGCATTATCTTGTCAGACACTTGTAGAGTGTGAGAGTGCAAAGTGAAAGCATTAGTCATGAGCCGATCTGTTCTGCTGCTGCTGCTGCTTGGCTGTTGGATGTGTACATCATTTTCTACAGGTATGTCAAGCAGACATGTGTTAGCTAGACATGTTAAACTGACTAATTTCTTTATAATGACGAATGAATTCAATGTTTAATACTTAGAAATGAAAAATTACTGGATAGAATTTTACTTTGTACATTAAGATGAATAGATTTTGATGCTGTGTATCACTCCACCGGTTGAACTTGTACTCATTGTAAAGTTACATCATTCTGAAGGAAACAGAACATGTTGACATTTTCACTCATTACAAAACCGTTGACATTAATCCTCTGCTTTTCAATGACTGAATTATAATCAGATAATAAAAGTGCCAATCATATTATAAAGTGTAGCCAAATTTAGCTGCAAATGAATTGCAATCACAATGCTAGTTAAGTTTGACAGGTTTCCCTAAATGTGGAATTTGTGTCATCATTTAAAGATAAGCACCTGAGGACCATGAAAAGTCAATTCATAAAACACAGCTGGCATTGCAGGGTTTTTTTTTACAGCATAAATAGCTTAAAGAAAATGCTATATGGAAAGTGTTCTGTACTGACAGGAAGTCTTTTCTCCGCCTTTCAGCTTTCCGAATGAATAAATGGGAGCGCTGTCTCTGTAAAAAGTCCTACAGAATCCGTCCCATGAGCATCATTAAATGGAGCCTGTATCCTCCAAGTGCATCCTGCAGAGCTTATGAGATTGTGTAAGTTACTCTAAAGCTAAATCTGACATTGTTCTTCAGATCAAGAATAACCTGAAAATCTGAATTTTGCTGGTTTTGTGCTTTTACAGGGTGACGGTAAAAGAAGGTCGGAAAATATGCCTCCATCCAGAATCTAAGGCATGGAAGCTCATAATGCGTGGAGAGCGTGGACCGATATAACGCCTAGATCAGATCTCTGGCTGTCTAAACCTATGTCCAAACCCAAAGATAACTAATTAGGCAAAAATGCTGCTAAATTTGAGAATGTATAAGAACCAAATGTCTTATGATATTGCAGGTGAGTGAGTGTGTGTGTGTGTGTGTGTGTGTGTGTGTGTGTGTGTGTGGTTGAGTACACTGTGCTTGTGGGTGTTAGTTGTACTTTGGCTACAGACCAAAATTTTACAGCCCTAGACATGGAAAACACCCAGAGGTCCAGACATATATTAAAGCACTATGCAGCTGTTGTGTCTATATTAATTCAAGGGAATTGTATACAGCGTTCTAACGTTTTGCTTGTGTTTGAATGTAGTTCTGTAGTGAAGATGGCATACATACCAGTATTTTTTATGTTATATTTTAATTAAGTGTCATATATTTTTATGTTATTAATAACATCTGATAAGAACAAAATGTGTCCTGAGTTTCATTCAGAAGCAAAAACATGTCCAGTCTGGCATCACTGGTACTATTCATGATGCGCTGGTGATATTTAAACAGTCCCACGAGATTCTTTAAAATAAAGCCGCCTTCTTAGTTGTGGGAACGGAAATCATATGACTGTGAGTAGGTTGATAAAAGTTCACGTGAATTGAGTGTGACAGTGGCTTTGTTAGATTTTGCCAAAAAAATAAATAAATAAATATAATGGGGAACTATGGGGATTCCCAGCTGCCCTATAGCTGCCACTACCACACAAACATACTCACACACACACACACACACACACACACACACACACACACACACACACACACACACACAGTGCATTTGGACAAATAAAATTATTTTGATGTCTTTTTTAAGACCCTAGACATGCTATGAACATTGTTTTTATTTCAGTTACCTATAGCATATTAATGGCAAAACTCTCATTGCACTATATTCAACACATGCTTTGCGACAACAATATGTAAGCAACATGCGTGTATATATTTGTGTTTTTGGAAAAAATCAAGTTTAAACGTGTTTAGTAATTAAACAAATTTTTAAGAAGTTAGGACAGGTCTATAAAACACATATATCTAAGTTCTAAGTTTTAAGTTTATTTGTCAAATGTACAGGTCTCAGTGACAGTTTCTACAGTGAAATGCTTAGGTGAGGCTCAGGCAAACTACAGCAAAAATTTAAGCAAAAACCTAAAGTAAAAAAAGTAGAGCAGCTGAGACAGTAAAGCTGTACACATTGTTAGATTTTGATAGATATTACACAAACAAAGAATATTTGTTTACATTTTAAATTGGTTCATTTTAAATTAGACATTTCAAGGTTTCTATACACATATACCAATCAGGCATAACATTATGACCACCTGGTCCCCCTTTTGCTGCCAAAACAGCCCCTGTCATGCACTGTGTATTCTGACACCTTTCTATTAGAACTAGCATTAACTTCTTCAGCAGTTTGAGCAACAGTAGCTCGTCTGTTGGATCGGATCACACGGTCCAGCCTTCACTCCCCACGTGCATCAATGAGCCTTGGCCGCCCATGACCCTGTCGCCGGTTCACCACTGTTCCTTCCTTGGACCACTTTTGATAGATACTGGCCACTGCAGACCGGGAACACCCCACAAGAGCTGCAGTTTTGGAGATGCTCTGATCCATCGTCTAGCCATCACAATTTGGTCCTTGTCAAACTCACTCAAATCCTTACACTTGCCCATTTTTCCTGCTTCTAACACATCAACTTTGAGGACAAAATGTTCACTTGCTGCCTAATATATCCCACCCACTAACAGGTGCCATGATGAGGAGATAATCAGTGTTATTCACTTCATTTCTCAGTGCTCATAATGTTATGCCTCATCAGTGTATTTCTCTTGTCTGTGCAGCAATGATACATTGAGTTTTATTTAATTTTTGTGATGCACTCCAGATAAAATAAATTACAGAGTTGGAGGCAGTGTAAAGCACATCCTGTTTGTTTGTTTTTTGTCATTTTCAAGAAGGCATTTTGTTTTTAATGGAAGTGGGTAAAATTTGATCTGTTGTGATCACGTCTCAGTTTTCTCAGTATTTAATTGATTGATTGATTGATTGATTGACTGACTGACCGACTGACTGATTGATTAATTGATTGATTGATCACTTTCAGTCATTTTTGTTTGTGCTCTAGAAAATGCTACTGTAATATTTATTACTAGAAAATGTTAATCAAATCACACATTAAACTAACACTTTACATTTAATATTACACGAGCAACATAATGGATCTTTTGTTCTCTTGTGAAAGCAAATGTGACATTAAGGTCAGACACAAAGGCTGGCAATAGAAAAGTCAGATCTAATCTGATGTCAGCCCACCAGTATGTCAGAACTTGTGATGTTTGTTCTTTCTTGGGGCTGAAACTGTATAAAGGTTTGAGTATTCTCAGTATTTTTGACAGATTTTTTGTTTAGCATTTTTTTAATCATTTTTATTTGTGCATTAGGAAGTGTTAGTGTTATTTTGATTAACATTTTCTAGTTATACTAAGCATTATACTAGCATTTTCTAATGAACAAACAAAAATGATTGACCGTAATGAATAAATAAATGAAAAACAGTCAAAGTCAACCAAATCAGCCAGAAATACAGATAATACTTAGGCCTTAATAGGTCATGATTTTATTTATTTATCACTGTCACACTTTCTGATGCACAAAGACGGTAAAGAAAGAGCAACATTACATATTCTGTCCTACTGGTGGGCTGACATCTGATCAGATCTGGCTTTTCTATTGTCTGCCTTTGTGTCTGTCACTTTTGCTTTCACAAGAGAACAACAGAACAATTGTCATGTTAAATGCATTGGATTACATGCAATGCATGGTTTGATTAATAGTTTCTAGTATACCAATAAATAAAAAAATAAATAAATAAATAAATAGGATAAATAAATAAATAGATAAGATACAACAACAACAACAACAACAACAACAATAATAATAATAATAATAATAATAATAATAATAATAATAATAACAACAATAATAATAATAATAGGTGCATAAAATGAGACTTTAAGTCCATATTAGTAATTCTTTAAACTTAGATTTTTTCACATTTGCCATTTGCCATATAACTACTTTCATGTTAAAAACAAATCACAAATGCATAGTAAGCATGGCTATAATGAACTTTTAAAATGTTCATTTTATAGTTCTTTTTAAATGCATTAAACCATGTTATGAATGTCTTCAATATTTTCAGGCAGCGTTAATGAATAAAATAAAATCCTACACCAAGTATTGCACTGTGTTACATTCAGTCTGCCATTGGATCGTCCACCTTTGAAGTCAAGAAGCTTTTATTTTTTTTGTCATTTCAGCCATATACAACTGGTGCAGTACACAGTACAATGAAACCAGGACCATGGTGCTACATAAAATACAGAACTAAAAAAGACACAGAATTAAATACACTACACAGACCTAGACAGTAGTACATAAAGTGCATATGTGCAAACTGGTGTAAATGGTGCAAGACAAAACAATACAAGCTACAGTGCAGCGCAGAGCAGTACACAGTTTCATAATGAATAAAGGGTAATAGTAAAATAGTGTGGATGTGAACACAATACACATTTAGCAGCAAAACAGCTGTAGGTGGTCCTTACAGCATTTTGTTTCTGTGTTGTAACAGAAGTCTAAATAGAAAATATGTGCAAGAAACTTGACATTGTGCCTGCCCTTTGCTTTCATAAGAGAACAGCAGAGCTGTTGTCTTCCAGAGAAGAGTAAAAAGAGCTTATGTTTCTCAGCCACTGTGTTGTGGGTAAAAATGTACTTGGTATTATATTGTATACTGTATGGTGCTTTGTGAGAGATGAATAGATTTTAATGCTGTGTATCACTCCACCTGTTGAACTTGTACTCATCAGTCAAGTTACATGAAACTGAGGGAAACACTGTGTTGACATTTTTACTCATTACAAAAGAGTTAACGTTCATTAATCCTCAGCTTTTAAATGATACTTTAAAAATCTGCTAATGATAAATCTCTCTTGACAGTGAATGAATAAAGTTTTGATTCAATGTATATTCAATGAATCAAAAGTTTTGGGACACCCCTCCAAATCATTGAATTCAGGTGTTGTTTTTCAGGGGTTGGGCTTGGCCCCTTAGGTCCAGTGAAAGGAACTCTTAATGCTTCAGCATACCAAGACATTTTGGACAATTTCATGCTCCCAACTTTGTGTGGACAGTTTGGGGATGTCCCCTTCCTGTTCCAACATGACTGCACACCAGTACACAAATCAAGATCCATAAAGACATGGATGAGTGAGTTTGGTGTGGAGGAACTTGACTGACCTGCACAGAGTCCTGACCTCAACCACATAGAACACCTTTGGGATAAATTAGAGTGGACACTGTGAGCCAGTCTAAAATCAGTGCCTGACCTCACAAATGCGCTTCTAGAGGAATAGTCAAAAATTCCCATAAACACACTAACCTAACCCTTGTGGAAAGCCTTCCCAGAAGAGTTGAAGCTGCTATAGGGCAGGCTAACTCCATATTTCATTCATGTGCATGTAAAGGCAGACGTCCCAAAATGTTTGCCATTATAGTGTATAGTGTTGTGTCTCTGTAAATTATGTGTGTTTTGTTTCTTTGCTTATGTATTCTGGGTTTTCTTATGTTTATGTTATCATCCTTGCTTTGATGTTTTGTTTCCGGTTACGTGTTCTTTGCTTCTCTCATGTCATTGTTCTGTGTCTACCAATACAAGCACCTGTTTCCGGTTAGCCACAATGAGTGGTGCTATATGCGCCTGTCCTGTGAGCTTAGGCGTTGCTGAGTTTTCATGTACGTTACATCCCCGCTGTGGATTCTACATATCCGCCACTTTTGTTCGGTTTAGTTTCAGTTATGTGTATTGACTTCCTGATGTGTTTAAGTTTACTTTTTTCTCAATAACACACCTCACCATTTTTATTCCTGCACTTGGGTCTACTATGTAGGGCGATGTTGGCCTCCTGTTCTAACACAATGTGATATCAGGACTGTACACAAACAGATGAAATCAGACAATATAAGTGCCAATGTTGTTGTTCTTTTGGCTGCTCCCTGTTTGGGGACGCCACAGCGGATCACTGGTCCGCATGTTTCGATTTGGCACAGGTTATATGCCGGATACCCTAACTGACTCAAGCCTTCCATTTAATCCAGGTTTGGGGCCAGCACTGACAGTTAACACTTCAGTGGCAAGGTCGCTCGGCCCTGCGGCTCAGCGGTGGACATTGCTCAGCTCTGCTGCTCGGTTGTGGACGTCGCGTGGGACCCTTTGGCCTTGCCATCGGGCCCCGTGCTCCCCCCACTTGTCTCCTGCTTCTCGCTCCCCCCACTTGCCTCGCCTTGATCCTTGCTCCCCCCACTTGCCTCGCCTTTGTTCCTCGCTTTCCCCCATTTGCCTCGTCTTTGCTCCTCGCTCCCCTCCCATTTGCCTCGCCATGCTTCTCGCTCCCCCCTACCTGCCTCTCTATGCTCTTTGCTCCTGTTCGGGACCTACAGACTGCCCAGACTGTCGGGGAGGGTTATGGTTTGGTGCGTCGGGAGCTGCGCCTTTGAGAGGGGGGAGATGTTACGGGTGGTAGGCCCTGTGTTGGGCCACTAGGGGGGGTTTCCAGCAGGGGTTGTGTTATGTCTTTGTTTATGTTTATGTTCATGCCATGTGTTTGGTTTAGCCCCGCCTTTTCCTAATGTTTCTTAATTGATGTTCATGCCTTGGATACCGGAAACGTGACAGCGCCCTGCCCAGGAATCTAACCTAGGCTGCGGCAATGAGGGCACAGGATCCTGCTGCCGGACCATCAAGAGGCTAGCAGATAATAAAAGTGCCAATAATATTATAAAGTCAAGTCAAGAAGCTGTTATTGTCATTTCAACCATATATAGCTGACGCAGTACACATTAAAATGAGACATTTCTCCAGGACTCTGATGCTACACAAAACATAAAAACATAGGGATGCAAAACATCACATAGCTAAGGACAGAAAGTAAGTTGTCCTAGCTACATAAAGTGCAACATGTGCAACCTAGTGCAAACAGTGCAAGACAAAAAGACAATACAAAACAGTATAGGACAGATACACAAAATTCACAATATAGACAGAAGAGCGCTGACCACTATACATTCTTCAATGTATAAGCAGTGCAATGTGCAAACTAGGAGAACTGTAAACAAGAGGGTTCTTGTAAACATATACACTTCTGTAATAGCAGCAGTTGGTGGCAGTTTGAAATATACCCCAAAACAAATGTAGCTGCAAATGAATTACAATCACAGCGCTAGTTATAGCTTGACACGTTTCCTAAATGTGGATTTTGTATCATTATTTAAAAATCTTATCTGCTAGCGGCCCTGTTCCATGGTTATTCATAATATAGACACATAAGACACAAGACAAACATGAGAAATCAATTATTAGTAAATTAGCATGAAAATCCTATATGGTAACTGACAGAAAGTCCTTTCTCTGTTTTCTGGGTCCTAAATTTATGCAAACATAATATGGTAAAAAGTTGATAAGAATCAATAATAACTACAATGAGCAATAAACAATTTTTTAAAAATTGTTTGCAGTTTTTACAGAATCTAGCCATGAGGGTCACAGTCCAGTGACTCCTGTGCCGGTCCCAAGGCCGGATAAATAGAGAGGGTTGCGTCAGGAAGGGCATCCGGCGTAAAACATTGCCAAATTTAACCATGCGAATCGTCAGTACAAATTTCATACCGGATTGGTCGAGGCCCGGGTTAACAACGACCGCCATCGGCGCCGTTGACCTACAGGGCGCCGGTGGAAATTGGGCTACTGTTGGTCGAAGAAGTAGAGGAGGGAGGAGAGTGCGCAGACAGAGAGAGAAGAGGAAAGGTAAGAGTGTAGGACTGAGAATAGGAACTCTGAATGTTGGTACTATGACAGGGAAAGGTAGAGAGCTGGCTGATATGATGGAGAGAAGGAAGGTGGATATACTGTGTGTACAGGAGACCAGGTGGAAGGGTAGCAAGGCTCGTAGTATAGAAGCAGAATTCAAGCTGTTTTACTATGGTGTGGATAGTAAGAGAAATGGGGTAGGTGTGGTCCTGAAGGAGGAGTTTGTGAGGAATGTTCTGGAGGTGAAGCGAGTGTCAGACAGGGTGATGAGTCTGAAGTTAGAGATTGAAGGGGTGATGTTGAATGTTGTTAGTGGTTATGCCCCACAGGTAGGTTGTGAGTTAGAGGAGAAAGAGAGATTCTGGAGTGTATTAGATGAGGTGATGGAGAGTATTCCCACGGGTGAGAGAGTGGTGATAGGAGCGGATTTTAATGGACATGTTGGTGAGGGGAACACAGGTGATGAGGAGGTGATGGGCAAGTTTGGAGTTAAGGAAAGGAACCTAGAAGGACAGATGGTAGTGGACTTTGCTAAGAGGATGGACATGGGTGTGGTTAACACTTATTTTCAGAAGAGGGAGGAGCATAGAGTGACTTACAAGAGTGGAGGTAGGAGAACACAGGTAGACTACATCCTATGTAGAAGAGGCAATCTGAAAGAGATTAGTGACTGTAAAGTGGTAGTGGGAGAGAGTGTAGCTAGACAGCATAGGATGGTGGTGTGTAGGATGACTTTGATGGTCTGTAAGAAGAAGAGGTCAAAGATAGAGAAGAAAACCAAGTGGTGGAAGCTGAAAAAGGAGGAATGTTGTGAGGAATTTAGAGAGAAGTTGAGGCAGGCTCTGGGTGGTCAGGTAGTGCTGCCAGATGACTGGGAAACTACAGCAGAAGTGATCAGGGAGACAGGGAGAAAGATGCTGGGTGTGTCATCTGAAAGGAGGAAAGAAGATAAGGAGACTTGGTGGTGGAATGAGGAAGTTCAGGATAGTATCCAGAGGAAGAGGTTAGCCAAGAAGAAGTGGGACATGGACAGGACTGAAGAGAATAGACAGGAATACAAGGAGTTACAGCGCAGAGTGAAGAGGGAGGTGTCTAAGGCCAAGCAGAAGGCATATGACGAGTTGTACACTAGGTTAGACACTAGAGAAGGAGAGAAGGACTTGTACAGGTTAGCTAGGCAGAGAGATCGAGATGCGAAGGATGTGCAGCAAGTTAGAGTTATTAAGGATAGAGATGGAAGGGTGCTCACAAGTGAGGAGAGTGTACAGAGGAGATGGAAGGAATACTTTGAGGAGCTGATGAATGAGGAAAATGAGAGGGAAAAAAAAGTAGAAGGGGTAAACTCTGTGGAACAGAAAGTAGATAAGATTAGAAAGGATGAAGTCAGGAAGGCTTTGAAGAGGATGAAAAGTGGGAAGGCAGTTGGTCCTGATGACATCCCGGTGGAGGTCTGGAAATGTCTGGGAGAGGCAGCAGTGGAATTTTTAGCTAGTTTGTTCAACAGGGTTTTAGAGAGTGAGAAGATGCTTGAGGAATGGAGAAGAAGTGTGTTAGTGCCGATCTTTAAGAATAAGGGTGATGTGCAGAGTTGCAGTAACTATAGGGGGATAAAGTTGATGAGCCATACAATGAAGGTATGGGAAAGAGTAGTGGAAGCTAGGTTAAGGAAGGTAGTGGAAATTTGTGAGCAGCAGTATGGCTTCATGCCCAGAAAGAGCACAACAGATGCAATTTTTGCTCTGAGAATTTTGATGGAGAAGTATAGGGATGGTCAGAGGGAGTTGCACTGTGTGTTTGTAGACTTGGAGAAAGCGTATGACAGGGTGCCAAGAGAAGAGCTGTGGTACTGTGTGAGGAAGTCAGGAGTAGCAGAGAAGTATGTCAGAGTGGTGCAGGACATGTATGAGAGGAGCAGGACAGTGGTGAGGTGTGCTGTAGGTCAGACAGAGGAGTTCAATGTGGAGGTGGGACTGCATCAGGGATCGGCTCTGAGCCCCTTCCTGTTTGCTATAGTGATGGACCAGTTGTCAGAGGAGGTCAGACAGGAGTCTCCTTGGACAATGATGTTTGCAGATGACATTGTGATCTGTAGTGAGAGCAGGGAGCAGGTGGAGGTAAACCTGGAGAGGTGGAGGTTTGCGCTGGAGAGAAGAGGAATGAAGGTCAGTCGTAGTAAGACTGAGTACATGTGTGTGAATGAAAGGGAGGGAAGTGGAACAGTAAGGTTACAGGGTGAAGAGGTGAAGAAGGTACAGGAGTTTAAGTACTTGGGGTCAACAGTCCAGAGTAATGGAGAGAGTGGGAAAGAGGTAAAGAAGCGAGTGCAGGCAGGTTGGAATGGGTGGAGAAAGGTGTCGGGAGTTCTGTGTGATAGGAAAATATCAGCGAGAATCAAGGGGAAGGTGTACAGGACAGTGGTGAGACCGGTCATGCTGTATGGTTTAGAGACAGTGTCACTGAGGAAGAGACAGGAGTCAGAGCTAGAGGTAGCAGAGCTGAAGATGTTGAGGTTCTCTTTGGGAGTGACAAGATTGGACAGGATTAGGAACAAGTACATCAGAGGGACAGCTCATGTTGGACGTTTGGGGGACAAAGTTAGGGAGGCCAGATTAAGATGGTTTGGACATGTTCAGAGGAGGGAGAGTGAGTATATTGGTAGGAGAATGTTGGACATGGAGCTGCCAGGCAGGAGGCAAAGAGGAAGGCCAAAGAGGAGGTATATGGATGGAATTAATGAGGATATGAAGCTAGTGGGTGCAAGTGTTGAGGATGCAGAAGATAGGGATAGGTGGAGAGAGATGATTCGCTGTAGCGACCCCTGAAGGGAAAAGCCGAAAGAAGAAGAAGAAGTTTGCAGTTTTTACAGAAATTATACAGAATTATTGGAATTCTTCATCTATTGCTTAATATGGTCCAGTAATTATGAGAATAATCATTCATTCATTCATTCATTGTCTGCCACTCATGTGATCTATTCTCAGGTCACGGGGAGCCTGTGCTCAGGTGTCATCGGGCATCAAGGCAGGATACACCCTGGATGGAGTGCCAACCCATCGCAGGGTACACACACTCTCTCATTCACTCACACGCTACAGACAATTTACAGATACCAATCAACCTACAATGCATGTCTTTGGACCGGAGGAGGAAACCGGAGTACAAACCCGAGGCATGGGGAGAATATGCAAACTCCACACACACATATAGTGGAGGCAGGAATCGAATCCCCAACTCTGGAGGTGTGAAGCAAGCGTGCTAACCACCAAGCCACCAAGCCCCCTGAGAATAATCACTAACGTAGAATATTAGTTTTACCAAAAAAATGTGTGTAAATCTATTGTTTTTCTTCTCCACCAACACCCAGAGGCATTAGGTAGAAAACGTTGACTGACAGAATGTATAGGGTGCCTAAAAACTTGAACTCTTCATTCTTCAAACATCTGTCTTATTTATCAATTGTTCAAAGTACAGCCTATTAATCTGGAAACTGGAACTACACACCCCTGTATCTTTCAGTGCTCGGTTCAGTGCTCGGTTTCTCAGGCCTCCAGCTCATCTGTTTAGATGCTTCATTAGAGTTAGGCTACTTAAGCAATGTGAGCTGGGCTTTTATATAGATATTGTATAGAGATATTTTGAATTAAAATGGTTAACCTGTCTTGTCTGTGTATTTTGAATTCTCTGAAGTGATCCATTGTCCGAAGAACTTTGGTTCTTTTGAATTTGTGGATTTAAATAAGTAGACTCAGCCATTGTGTTCAAACGGCTCATGATTAAAACAAAAAGTTGTGTAGTCATGCAAGGGAGGAGGAAAGAAAGACGCATGCCAGAACTTGTATAATAAGTACAAGTAGAACTAGATAGATAGATAGATAGATAGATAGATAGATAGATAGATAGATAGATAGATAGATAGATAGATAGATAGATAGATAGATAGATAGATAGGATAAAACTCAACAACAACAACAATAATAATAATCTTTAAAAAATAATAATATAATTAGACTTTAAGTCCATTTTGGTAATTCCTTAGGATTTTTCATATAACATTATGTCATATAACACTACATTCATGTTAAAAAACCACAAATGCATAGGAAGCATGGCTATAACACTGAGCTTTTAAAATATAAATTTTATAGCTCTTTGTAAATGCAATACAGCCTGTTATGAATGTCTTCATGGTTTTCAGGCAGCATTAATGAAAAAAAATTCCCATACTTTATTGCACATGACTGTGCAACTTGAACAGAAGATGGTGCTATTTAACTGCACAAGCAGCTTATTTATGAAACCGAAAGTTGTAAATAAGGAAACAGTTCACTCATTCATTTGCTCTACTGCTTATACTAGACAGGGTCACATGGAGCCTGGAGTCTATCCCAGGGGATAATGAGCACAAGGTGGGACATCATGGACGGGGTTACAATCTCTCTCTCTCGCTCGCTCTCTGCGGAGTGCATGCTGGAACTTAGTGGGCGAAGCATGTGGAATGTGAGCGTGAGCATGCTCGTCACGTTCTTTGCATGTACTTTTCTATGACTTCGATAGATTTTTTTCATTTAACTCTTTTTTTGTTTATTGCTTTTTTCAAATAACATCTCAAACACAGTTCTCTGGATATAGAGAAAGCTCTGAGCATCAGGATCAGCATCTCGCTGGAGAGCATGCCGGCCCAGGGCACTCGGGTGTATGACACACTGACACGGCACCACGGAGTGAAAGTGGTGACCGGTGCTAGTGTGAAGGAGTGCAGCCTGGCCGCTGGAGAGGTGGTCGGGCATGCAAATGTGGTGGCGGCGTCCCGGATGAACAGCGTGGTTCTGTTTCTGAACACCATAGAAAGGGCGACCAAACTAGCAGGGATGGGGATTGTAATCGGGGGTTCACTTACCCGTGTGTTCCCGCTATCAGCCCCTTCTAAAAAAGTTAAACTGTCTAATGTACCCCACTTTATTAAAAACGAGTCAAGAGAGAGAGCTCTCTCGCCTCAGCAAGCTCGTCTCCCCGATAAAAATGATCTCTATCGGGAGTAAGTCTGACTTGGTGAAGCATGTGGTGTCATTTAGAAGGTTCACTTACATGATCCTGAACAATACAAGGAGTTACAGCGCAGAGTGAAGAGGGAGGTGTCTAAGGCCAAGCAGAAGGCATATGACGAGTTGTACACTAGGTTAGACACTAGAGAAGGAGAGAAGGACTTGTACAGGTTAGCTAGGCAGAGGGATCGAGATGGGAAGGATGTGCAGCAAGTTAGAGTTATTAAGGATAGAGATGGAAGGGTGCTCACAAGTGAGGAGAGTGTACAGAGGAGATGGAAGGAGTACTTTGAGGAGCTGATGAATGAGGAAAATGAGAGGGAAAAAAGAGTAGAAGGAGTGAACTCTGTGGAACAGAAAGTAGATAAGATTAGAAAGGATGAAATCAGGAAGGCTTTGAAGAGGATGAAAAGTGGGAAGGCAGTTGGTCCTGATGACATCCCGGTGGAGGTCTGGAAGTGTTTGGGAGAGGCAGCAGTGGAATTTTTAGCTAGTTTGTTCAACAGGGTTTTAGAGAGTGAGAGGATGCTTGAGGAATGGAGAAGAAGTGTGTTAGTGCCGATCTTTAAGAATAAGGGTGACGTGCAGAGTTGCAATAACTATAGGGGGATAAAGTTGATGAGCCATACAATGAAGCTATGGGAAAGAGTAGTGGAAGCTAGGTTAAGGAAGGTAGTGGAAATTTGTGAGCAGCAGTATGGCTTCATGCCCAGAAAGAGCACAACAGATGCAATTTTTGCTCTGAGAATTTTGATGGAGAAGTATAGGGATGGTCAGAGGGAGTTGCACTGTGTGTTTGTAGACTTGGAGAAAGCGTATGACAGGGTGCCAAGAGAAGAGCTGTGGTACTGTATAAGGAAGTCAGGAGTAGCAGAGAAGTATGTCAGAGTGGTGCAGGACATGTATGAGAGGAGCAGGACAGTGGTGAGGTGTGCTGTAGGTCAGACAGAGGAGTTCAATGTGGAGGTGAGACTGCATCAGGGATCGGCTCTGAGCCCCTTCCTGTTTGCTATAGTGATGGACCAGTTGTCAGAGGAGGTCAGACAGGAGTCTCCTTGGACAATGATGTTTGCAGATGACATTGTGATCTGTAGTGAGAGCAGGGAGCAGGTGGAGGAAAACCTGGAGAGATGGAGGTTTGCGCTGGAGAGAAGAGGAATGAAAGTCAGTCGTAGTAAGACTGAGTACATGTGTGTGAATGAAAAGGAGGGAAGTGGAACAGTAAGGTTACAGGGTGAAGAGGTGAAGAAGGTACAGGAGTTTAAGTACTTGGGGTCAACAGTCCAGAGTAATGGAGAGTGTGGGAAAGAGGTAAAGAAGCGAGTGCAGGCAGGTTGGAATGGGTGGAGAAAGGTGTCGGGAGTTCTGTGTGATCAGAAAATATCAGCGAGAATCAAGGGGAAGGTGTACAGGACAGTGGTGAGACCGGCAATGCTGTATGGTTTAGAGACAGTGTCACTGAGGAAGAGACAGGAGGCAGAGCTAGAGGTAGCAGAGCTGAAGATGTTGAGGTTCTCTTTGGGAGTGACAAGATTGGACAGGATTAGGAACGAGTACATCAGAGGGACAGCTCATGTTGGACGTTTGGGGGACAAAGTTAGGGAGGCCAGATTAAGATGGTTTGGACATGTTCAGAGGAGGGAGAGTGAGTATATTGGTTGGAGAATGTTGGACATGGAGCTGCCAGGCAGGAGGCAAAGAGGAAGGCCAAAGAGGAGGTATATGGATGGAATTAATGAGGATATGAAGCTAGTGGGTGCAAGGGTTGATGATGCAGAAGATAGGGATAGGTGGAGAGAGATGATTCGCTGTGGCGACCCCTGAAGGGAGAAGCCGAAAGAAGAGGAAGAGGAAGAGGGACTTACATGATCCTGAACAGTGACATCACCAAGCTGGAGCACACATTAACATCCAAATTAGATGGGGTCGAGTACGTTGTTTTTGTATCGACTGATTCCATGAAGTCCTTAGGCTGTGGTAAAAAAGGACACCTGGTGCACGTGTGTCCCCAGGCAGCAGGGGGGGTAGACAGTACATCGGGCAGAAGCAGTACTTTGGCTCAGGAGAGGGCTGAGCCGGAACAGACTGCTCAAGTGGATGGTGAGGTCGGGGGCGATTTCTGTGACCTTTGAAGGAGCGGAATCAGTTAGCGATTTCCGTTAACACTGAGAAACCTGTGGGTAAACCAGCTGAAGTGTTAAGTACTGAAACAGACCCAGTACCCGGCGAGAGTAGTACTGGGAGCCTTGAGATTACTGTGCAGGCTGAGCACAGCGTACAGCAGAGTAACACAGAGCTTGACACTGATGATGTAAATAATACATAGGAAAGTACTTCTAGTGAAATTTCACTGTTAGAAGAAAATACCGACACCATAATGATCGAAACTGAACAGGTCTTTATCCAAACACCATCAAAAAGAAAAAC
Organism: Hemibagrus guttatus; assembly: GCA_033459395.1. Lineage (NCBI taxonomy): Eukaryota > Metazoa > Chordata > Actinopteri > Siluriformes > Bagridae > Hemibagrus > Hemibagrus guttatus. Next base: position 11,798,436 of record JAUCMX010000021.1, read on the forward strand.
GAAGGGTGTAGCAATGAAACTTGCAACAAAAAAAAAGCAGACAAAGAACTTGAAATTGAAGAAATTGAAGTTGTGCAGAAAGTGATGTTTTATCTGATACCAGTATTCCCATCCCTGCTGTAAATAACTTCAGCAAAGAATACAGTGTAAATGAAATCAAACACTTCCTTAAAGTAACAAAAAATATGATAATGGTCAAAATCTGTGAATATTTTCCAGATTTAAGAAGACTATTTGATGTAATAAAGCAATTAATGAGTGAAGGGTGCTTCGAAGATAAGGAAGTGTACCGCTTAAAGTTAAACAACCTGTTAAACAATGATTGCAGTGAAATGGATTAATTCTTTCAGTCCTCTTTGGCTTTACACTCTGCTACTGTTACTTACACTCTCCTGTTTTGTAATGAAAGACATTCACATGAATTGAATGTCAATGGGACGAGAGATAGAAGGAAGAGAGCAGAGCTTTTATGAAATTGCGAGGCAGAAAGGATTAGATGTATTTTTTCTTCAAGAGACCCATAGTAACAATAAGAATCTCACCGAATGGACACAGGAATGGGCCGGCCTCTCCTGCCTGAGCCTCAACACCTTTCCCCTAGTGGAGAAGTGGCAATATTTTATTTTCAAAGAATTTCATGCCAGTCTCTTTCAGTATAGAGGAGGTAGTGAAAGGCAGACTGTTAAAAGTCAGAGCCCAGTTTGAGAATCATTTTATTCTTCACCAACATAAAGACTACGTTTTTTAGATGAATTATGCAAAACCATACAGACCTGTAACAGTGAAGACGTTTGATTTGTTGGTGGAAATTTTCACAACAGACAACAGCGACCGTAACCATATAGCACGCCACATACCTTCCCACACACGGCTAATTTAGGTACTAAAAAACACAAGTTAAATGATGTTTGGAGATCTTTTCATACCTCCTGGAAACAGTACACATGGGCTCATGTACACAACAATTCTATATCACTTGCAATGCTGGACAGATTTTATGTTTTTAAACATCATTTAAGCACAGTTAATAGTTGTTTTATTAGCCCTGTTGGTTTTTCAGATCACAGTTTGGTTTTATGTTTAGCTGCTTTAAATTCTATTAAACCAAAAGGTGCATACTGGCATTTTAACACAGCTCTGTTAAATGACAAACATTTTATTGACACTTACATTTTTGGAACAAATTTAAAGAAGAAAAGAGATGTTTTACGTCCTTACAGCAGTGGTGGGATAAAATAAAAACCACACAACTTTGCCAACAGTACACTCTCAATGTCACAAAGGACTTTTTTAATCTTGAGAAAAAGAATAGTCAGAAACTTTTTATCCATAACCTGAGATCTGAGGCTGGAGATATTTTATCTGAGACTGCAGAAATACGTGAGAGAGCTGTAAGTTATTTTAAACAGCGATATACCTGTGAGCATAAAGAAGACCAAACCACAGGACAGATCTTTTTAAGAGGACTGCCACAATACCTAGATGCAGCACTTAGTGGGGCAATAACTTTAGAGGAGCTTCAGAAAGCTCTACAGGGTATGGAGAATGGAAAAGCACCTGGTATAGACGGACTTCCGGCAGAGTTCTACAAATCGCTCTGGGCCGTGGTGGGAGAGGACTTACTGGAGGTCCTAAATGATAGCTTAATAAGATGGTTGCTACTACTAAGCTGTAGGAGGGCAGTCCTCACATTGCTACCAAAAAAGTAAGATCTAAGCTCTACGCCTTAGCCATAGGACTATTTTTAAACAGACTAAGAACTGAACTAAAAGGGCTCTCAATTCCTGGTTGCCGAAATATCTTCCATCTGTCAGCTTATGCTGATGATATAGTGATAATTGTAGATGAACAGAGCTACATTGATGGTGCACAAAGCTGCTAGAGACTTTGGTTCCATATCCTCTGCAAAAATTAATTGGAACACAAGTGAGGCTGTTTTAGTTGGGCAGTGGTCAGTTAATGTGCCAAAACTCCCAGGGTGGCTCCTTTGGAAAAAAGGAGGGTTTAACAAACCTGACAAACTCTCTGTTTTTAATGAACCCACGAATGTTGATCACTTCTGAGTTACCTGCGTTTTATCACAATCTGTTCAGTGAGGAGACTTTTCAGGATACAGAGAGCCACAACCACAGACGCTTTACACTGGCTGCTAAAGGAACCCCTCATCCATGGAGCTTGCCTGGACATTGCAGGCAGTGCTCTCACACAGTCTCTCCTCACATTTGGTGTCATCACGCTGGGGCATCTGGTGGATCTGGCAGGTCTGGCATGAAGATCTACATGGATTGTAGCACAATTACTCCAGAAGTGGAACTCCGCCCTCTCACCAGAGGAGAAGGAAATGCTAATGGAGTACTGTGGAGTAATTGAGCGGCCAGATGAGGAGGATCCCTTTCCTGAACTGACTCTGTCTCCAGACTTAGAGGGAAGCACTGGTCACTTTTTAGAGTGTATGAAAATCATGAATATTAACTTTTACATGGTTTCTGGAAAACGTTTTTATAACGCATGTGTGAAGGTTTTTAACAAAAATAAAGTTGACACACCCTGGCGCTTTGTCCTTGGGCTGGTTGAGGAAGAGCGACCTCAGTGGAGAATACTGTACAAGCCGCCATTAACTAAGAGATCTGGAGATACACAATGGAGAATCCTGCATGGTATCATTGCTGTAAATGCTTTTATCTTGATTCTGTGTCCAGAGACAGGTCGTGAGTGTCCCATTTGTCCCTAGAGGGAGACCATTTTTCACAATTTTACACAGTGATCCAGATTAAAACCTCTTTTTAACCGCTTACAGTCTGTTTTTAACGGCCTATAAGAGGTAACTATTTTTAACAGCGGTGACAAAAGTAATAATAAAGTCCAGGATTCTAGTTGACTATCAATTTTATAAGAAGACAAAAAATTGGTTGATGTTCGGAAAAATCTGGTGCCATCGAGGAGCACTGTGCTGCCTCAGTGATGATGAGCTTCAGTTTGTACATATCTTGTCTTGATATTGGTTCATTTTTATTTATTTATCTATTTAATTATGCTTAATCTCTTCATCACTATGCTTAGCCTAACTTATTGAAATGCTTTTTAATATTTATTTATTTAGTTACCCTGACTATCTGTATAATATGACTTGTGTAAATAAAGCTTAAAAGTCTAAAAGTCTCTCTCTCTCTCGCTCTCGCTCTCTCTCTCCGCTCTCACTCTCTCGCTCTCTCGCTCTCTCTCTCTCTCTCTCTCTCTCTCTCTTCAAACACACAGACACACACACACCCCTATTCACACAATATGGACATCTTAGAGATGCCAATCAGCCTACAACACATGTCTCTCAGGGGAGGAAAATAGAGCATAAGGAAACAATGTTTAGGTTAAATTACTGACTAATGACTGATGAAAGTTGACCATTTATTACAAAAATCTAGCTTATAATTACAATCTAGCTATACAATTACATAACCAGCTCTTTATCAGGTGCATATTCTATATAAATGCCCTCTGTACGCTGTAACATCAACAATATTATAATATAACCTAAACAAATATAAACAATATTTTAATCAATAGCACTGTATTTGTTTATGGTCTCCCCCTTTAAGCATCAAGAATTTTTTCTTTAATACCACGCTAACCCCCGAAAAAAAAGTGAGTATGAGTTCCATGAAAACCTTACATTATTTTTTTTTACCATTGTCTACCGCTTATCCGATCTATTCTTGGGTCACGGGGAGCCTGTGCCTATCTCAGGCATCATGGGGCATCAAGTCAGGATACACCCTAGACAGAGTTGCCAATCCATCGCAGGGCACACACACTATGGGCAATTTAGAGATTCCAATCAAGTATATACTTTATTGGTCCTAGGACCAATCCAATCAGCCAAGAAGCATGTCTTTGGACTGTGGAAGGAAACTGGAGCACCCAGAGAAAACACACCAAGCACGGGGAGATCATGCAAACTCCACACACACAGTGAGTGGGAGTGACAGTTGGACCCAGGACGCTGGAGGTGTGAGGCGAACGTGCTAACCACTAAGCCACCGTGCCGCCTATTTAGCTATTTATTTATTTTGCATTGCTTATTGCAAATAGGTGTCACAAAAGTGTATAAGGATTAAGGTAGCAATTAAAGGAGCTATAGAGAACAATGGACTTTTTCAAGTAGAAATTTTATCTACTCTATCTCTATTGATTGTATGGTCGTAATTTTAAGGTTTTCATTTGACTTAAACTGATCTGTGTTCTTTGTATAAATTTTATCATTTGTTCTCAAGCCTTTGAAAAATAGTTTGACACAAACCATGTAACGTTAGCTGATAATCTAAAAGAAATACCAGAGTATTAATAGACACATGACTCAAATCATTCACACTTGTCTGATATATTTGAAATATCTAAATTCTGAGAAATTGCCTTTTGTCGCTCCGTGCTGTGATATGAGTTCTGTAGCTCAACAATGTGTCACCAAAACAAAGATAAATATGGATACAATGAGTTGGTGTGTCTGAGCTGATGTGTAATGCCCACAAACAAATTTTCTGCCTATTCACACAGACACACTGCTGTGAAATACAATCACAATATTGAGGGGGCGACTCACTGCCGCTCAGGAAAATCAACACTAAAACAAGCATTTTCTGTCCCCTGAATCACTAACCGTGTTTCCATTTTAATTTTTTAACAAAATAGGTCTCATGTACAATAACTTTAATAGGGTTGGGGAATATGTGAAAGACACAGAGCAACTTAGTAACTTCCTCATGCCCACATGCAGCTAGAAGGAAACTGTCTTTAGTAAGTGTTAATGGCCTTTCTACAGATACAGCAATCAAGAACCTTGGTGTGATTATTGACTCCAGTGTCTCATTTGAAGATGTGTAGATAATATTACAAATAATACCTTTTCCTCTTATAAATATTGCTAAGATAAGAAACACAGAGTGTACCTAAAGTCTCCATACATAGAAGAAATGCACACTTTTTTTTGTTGCAAAATGTCTTTATATACTGAGGTTTTTATCTATTTTTGTCAGGCCACAGGGTTCCAGATGGGGGAGAAATCAGACCCAAGTGCAGGGAGAGACTCTCCATCATGAACAATCCAGCTAACCCACTCTACAACACACTACAGAGTCAGTGGAGCTCATTCTCCAAAAGACTCATTCAGAATCCTTGTCACAGAGAATGTTACAGATCATTCATACCATTCGCAGTAACATTAGTTACAATAGTTCACCTGTGTGTGACAGGTGATACTCACACTGTACTATTACAACTTAACACTTTTTCTAGAGTCACAAGGCTCTCAAATCAATCTATCTATCTATCTATCTATCTATCTATCTATCTATCTATCTATCTATCTATCTATCTATCTATCTATCTATCTATCTATCTATCTATCTATCTATCTATCTATCTATCTATCTATATCTATCTATCTATCTATCTATCTATCTAAATAACACAATGAACAGACACCAGAAAACATTACAGCAGAAATAGGAACTAAAACACTAAGCAACATATGAAAAACAATGACATAAAACAAAGAACACCACGTAACAAACAGCACACGATGACAACGACTCAAAAACAACACACACACCAGACAACCGGTATAAATTGGGGAGGTAATTAGCGAAACAAGAGGGACAGGTGTGCAGAGGTGAGAACAGGCTAAGGATCCGGAGAAGCAAACGCGTGAGAACACAACACATAAACAAAGACACATGGCACATGGTATAAACAAACGGCCATTTTAATTAACCAAGCCATCCATGACAATTCTAAAGAATGCCTTTGACAAAAGAAGAATATATTGAGATGATTCTGATGGCTGGATCGGGAAGCTATCATAAGGTTGCCATGGACAGGAAACATGGAAAACTCACACAATCACACACAACACTTCTGCCAAGCTGGGAACCAGGTAACTGGGAAGATGGGAGAGAAGACTGTGTATATTTACAAAGAAATAGTATACATCATCATCATAGTATAACATCATCTAGAGGACATTTTGTAGATAAATTGACATTTGGCTAAATCCATGGAGACTCTTGGGACAAAAGGGGTGTGTAAAGGGGTTACAGAATACAGAAAACACTTTTATAAGCATATATTGCAATGGCTTGCTGTCTGAATGTTTGTGTGTAAACAAGCTCCAGTCTACAATAACTAGAAAATTCATTCATTCATCCTTTGTAAACATTTTATCCTGGTCAGGGCACAATGAACAGAAATATTCACACTTCTGGGAAAAAGCACAGGCAAGCCATTTATCTAGATTTCTGGGTTGTAGAAAGAAACCAGACAACCTGAAGAGCATGTGAAACTCCACACAAACTGCAATCTGTATGAGCTCATGATTCAAACAAAGACCCTGGAGCTGTGATGATGCAACTCTACCCATTACTGACCATCAGAATGATTAGGTCAGTTCTATATTATACACAATATGTAGGTTCCTGGAAAAGCTTTAAAAAGCTACTAATTATTATAAAGCACTGACCACGCCATGGTACCTCCACAGTGCCTGAGTGATTTTTTTTTTCTGAATCGTGTCCTCTGTGGCATCAATCTAATTGTCACGTAACTTTAAAAAGTGAAAACAGGAAATGAAACAGTGTGCATAAGAAATGCTATAGTTGTTAACAGATTATCTACAAAGTATATCTATACGCTAGGTTTTCCTGATAAACTTTTAAAGTAGAGTTTTAGACTTATGGTATTCTTTGTCTGTGACCTATTTTATTATTGATAACTTAACATTAACATTATTAATAATTTTATTATGAATAACAGCATATCCTTCAGCAGTCATATGCATAGATTTAAAATTGAAGTATTAAAAAGAAGCCTACTGGAAATTAAGAGCGTTTGTGGTTTGAGGTTATTAGTTCCCTTTCTGGAACCACTGTCTTAGGAAAGAAAAAAATATTTACGCGTGGTCATCCCCCTCCCCCCCAAAAAAACCCTTAGAGGAAACCCAACATGGTAGTATTAATATAAATTGTCATTAAAATGACATTAAGAATTATATAAATATCAATATATGTATATTATATATTTACTCAATTCTTGACATAGTGTTATGTCTGCAACAAGAACATTTTTTTTCTTTAAAAGATTTACTTGGGTCAATAATAACAACAATATAATATTATTTTTTAATAATTAATATTATATTAATATTATAATTTTTTTTATTTATTTTATTTATTTATTTTTTTAACAGACCCCATAATTATTTAAATATTGGCCTCTACCAAACGGTTGAGAAGTCCCTTTGTGACTCAAAATGTGGGCTACCAAAAGATTGCACAGAACATTAAAGGGTTAATGTGCAGAAATTGATCACGTGTAAATTTTTGGGATAGGGGTTTCACTGCACTAAAAATGTCCTTCCTAAAAGATCAAATATAAAATGGAACTGTGCTGAGTTTCCCCAAAGCATCGCCACACTAGGATCATTTAAATAGAATCTTAAGTAAAGAGTACATTCTCCCCAGCTAATGAACCTGATTCGGACTTCACCATTACATTTATATAAACAGTATATTTAATTAAATATATTGCAGATAAACGTTTATCTTATTAATTGACCCCAGTAGTTTACAAATAAATAAATGAATAAACACTTGAAATAAAAATACACTGTTCAAAAAAATTAAAGGAACACTTTGAAAACACATCAGATCTCAAAGGGGAAAAATATCATGCTGGATATGAACTGGGTAATGTGTTAGGAATGAAAGAATGTAACAGCATTTAACGGAAATGAAAATTATCAACCTACAGAGGGCTGAATACAAAGACACCCCGAAAATCAAAGTGAAAAAACTATGCAGCAGGCTAGTCCATTTTGCTGAAATTTCAGGGCATGCTCCTAATAAGTGTCCCAGAGGTGTTCTATTGGATTTAGGTCAGGCAAGCGTGGGGGCCATGCAATGGTATCAATTCCTTCATCCTCCAGGAACTGCTTCCATACTCTCGCCACATGAAGCCGGGCATTGTCGTGCACCAGGAGGAACCCAGAACCCACCTCACCAGCGGTCTGACAATGGGTTCAAGGATTTCATCTCAATACTGAATGGCAGTCAGGGTGCCATTGTCTGGCCTGTAGAGGTCTGTGCATCCCTCCATGGATATACCTCCCCAAACCATTACTGACCCACCACCAAACTGGTCATGCTGAATGATGTTACAGGCAGCATAACGTTCTCCATGGCTTCTCCAGAATCTCCTGGAATTTCTTCCATGCTCTTGAGACTGTCCTGGGAGACACAGCAAACCTTCTGGCAATATCACGTATAGATGTGCCATCCTGGAGGAGTTGGACTGCATGTGCAACCTCTGTAGGGTCCAGGTACCGCCTCATGCTACCAGTAGTGACACTGACCCTAGCCAAATGCAAAACTAGTGAAAAACAGTCAGAAAAGATGAGTTTGTAAAAAATCCATTCCTGTTTTAGGGGTCATCTCATTGTTGCCCATCTAGTGCACCTGTTTCATTAACTTCATTAACACCAAAGCAGCTAAAAACTGATTAACAACCCCCTCTGCTACTTAACTGACCAGATCAATATCCCAGGAGTTTAATTGACTTGATGCTATACTCTGATGAAAAAGTGTTCCTTGAATTTTTTTGAGCAGTATATAAAATCTATGACAATCACATCGAGCCTCATTTAACAATATTTTAGTAAAGTTGTGTGTAATAGTTTAGGTAAACCAAACAGAAACAAAAATTTCTACCAGATTTCAGCTGGTGGTGTTCTTACTCATGTGTGTATTAATGAATATCAGTTACTCACAAATTATCAGGCACATGCACGGCACAGCTGACTTGCTCTCATGAAGATCCATAAACGGCAATGTTTATATCACTAAAATGACAAGTAAATGGCAAAAAATGGGGTTTAAGTTATTCTACACATCCAAGAGAAGAATATATTTATATTGTATTTACATAACAGCACCTGAAAAAGCCAAAATCTGGAGCCAACTTGACATGAATTACATATGATTTATGTGAGTTGAAAATAAAATGACTTAACATGAAAATGAAATATAGACTGCAATGTGCCTTTATTGATGCAATTTTGGAAAAGCAGCAGGGTATCGCAAGACAGTCACGAGGAGCATGAGTAGGACACAAATGCTTGTATGTTAAATAAGTTTGTATCCAGTTTGATAAATAAGGCTCATTGTCATTATTACCATTCATAAATAATGGAACACAGGTTTGTGAAAACAATCTTAAATGTGGAATATTTTGATCAAATTGCATCGCACGTTTGTTTCATGCCCTTTACATCAAGGGGATTATTACTCAGAGACTGTGATGTTCACAATCCTATAATTTGCTCCCCCGCAATGGTTAGGCCTCAGTCTGTCTTCATGCAGTGCAGTCCACCTACAGTTTCCCCTGTCAATAGATCTAACCATCCTTTTCTTACATATGTTTCCAACACCATGTCATTGCTTTCGTTGTTTTGCATTCTTTTTTCAGTAAAGAAAATTCATTTCTTAGTAATTCATTCGAGTAGTAGTACTCAAGTTAAATAACTTATATCTAACTTATATCTATTCTAATCTAATCTAATCTAATCTAATCTAATCATATAATATAATATAATATAATATAATATAATATGATATAATATAATATAATATAATATAATATAATATAATATAATATAATATAATATAATATAATATAATGAGCTAAGGCTACTGAGATAACAAATAAATACATTTAAAATTTTATTAATAGCTAAGACAGTTGCAATTTAATGTAATAAAAAAAGAACAAAAATAATAAATAATCAATAATAACTCATATGCCTAGTTTACTAGCATAAAAAAGAATTATGCATGCAAAAATATTTCAGTAGTTAACATAATTAGCTCTAAATATCCATTATATAAAAAAAATGGATATGCTAATTTATATTAAATTTATTCAGTAAGTGTTTTATCTTGATCAGGGTCATGGGTTGTGGTTAAGGTGTTGGACTACTAATTGGAAGGTTGTGTGTTTAAATCCCAGGTCTACCAATTTGCCACTACTGAACCCCTGAGCAAGGCCTTTAATGTAGGTCACTCTGGATGAGGGTGTCTGCTAAGCGACAGCAATGTACTTAAGTTGTGGTGGATCTGGAGTTTATCCAAAGAACACTGTCTCATAATACACCCTGGATGGGATTCCAGTCTACCACATGGCACCACGCACACACACATTCACACCTCAGGGCAATTTAGTATATTCAGTTTACCATTGACGTTTTTTTTTTTTTTAAGATATGAGACTGGAGAACCCGGAGCAAACCAACACAGACACTTCACGATCGAGCTGCAATGCTCCTTGCTGTACAACCACAAACCTCTTTGCACATTTTCTATTTTAACTCTGCTGTGTATATATAGGATAACAGTAAACCTTAACAAACACAAACTTTCCATTTCTAAGTAAAGAGAAACAAAGATTTCCCCTTTCTACATTTTGTCATGGGTTGCAAGTGGACATGCAACACAAATAAGCAGAATGTGCTAAATGTGCATTTAGAGCATATTTGCGTTGGTGCATCTGCCAGCCTTTACTGTTAAAAACATTTATTGCAACAAATTTTTAAAAATGTAAGACATACAGAAAAGCAGTCAAACAAAACAAAACAAAACAAAAAAAAACATTTCTACCACACTTGACCTTTCTGTCGCTTAGATGACAATTGAAAAATATTTAATCTTTTAATGAGAAAAGTGCCTGTCCTGTGCCTTTACTCTGTTTGACTATATTAAACTAATTAGGGTGTAATAATGTACCTTAATTCTTTTTTCATAGATACATTACAGTATAAGCATGTTTGAAAGTAAAACAGTTTAGTAGCGTTTTCTCTAAGAGTAAGAGGACAGAAGAGTGATCATATGAGCTGGGGAAATTTACACACAATGAGCTAAGACTTTAGAATACGTGTAAATTTATCGTATTTGTAAAACGCTCTCATCTACAGTGGGGAAAAAAAGTATTTAGTCAGCCACCAATTGTGCAAGTTCTCCCACTTAAAAAGATGAGAGAGGCCTGTAATTTTCATCATAGGTACACTTCAACTATGAGAGACAGAATGAGAAAAAAAAATCCAGAAAATAACATTGTCTGATTTTTAAAGAATTTATTTGCAAGTTATGGTGGAAAATAAGTATTTGGTCAATAACAAAAGTTCATCTCAATACTTTGTTATATACCCTTTGTTGGCAATGACAGAGGTCAAACGTTTTCTGTAAGTCGCCACAAGGTTTTTACACACTGTTGCTGGTGGTTTGGCCCATTCCTCCATGCAGATCTCCTCTAGAGCAGTGATGTTTTGGGGCTGTCGCTGGGCAACACGGATTTTCAACTCCCTCCAAAGATTTTCTATGGGGTTGAGATCTGGAGACTGGCTAGGCCACTCCAGGACCTTGAAATGCTTCTTACAAAGCCACTCCTTCGTTACCCGGGCGGTGTGTTTGGGATCATTGTCATGCTGAAAGACCCAGCCACGTTTCATCTTCAATGCCCTTGCTGATGGAAGGAGGTTTTTACTCAAAATCTCACGATACATGGCCCCATTCATTCTTTCCTTTACACGGATCAGTCGTCCTGGTCCCTTTGCAGAAAAACAGCCCCAAAGCTTTGATGTTTCCACCCCCATGCTTCACAATAGGTATGGTGTTCTTTGGATGCAACTCAGCATTCTTTCTCCTCCAAACATGACAAGTTGAGTTTTTACCAAAAAGTTCTATTTTGGTTTCATCTGACCATATGACATTCTCCCAATCCTCTTCTGGATCATCCAAATGCTCTCTAGCAAACTTCAGACGGGCCCGGACATGTACTGGCTTAAGCAGGGGGACACGTCTGGCACTGCAGGATTTGAGTCCCTGGCGGCGTAGTGTGTTACTGATGGTAGCCTTTATTACTTTGATCCCAGCTCTCTGCAGGTCATTCACTAGGTCCCCCCGTGTGGTTCTGGGATTTTTGCTCACTGTTCTTGTGATCATTTTGACCCCACAGGGTGAGATCTTGCGTGGAGCCCCAGATCGAGGGAGATTATCAGTGGTCTTGTATGTCTTCCATTTTCTAATAATTGCTCCCACAGTTGATTTCTTCACACCAAGCTGCTTACCTATTGCAGATTCAGTCTTCCCAGCCTGGTGCAGGTCTACAATTTTGTTTCTGGTGTCCTTTGACAGCTCTTTGGTCTTGGCCATAGTGGAGTTTGGAGTCTGACTGTTTGAGGTTGTGGACAGGTGTCTTTTATACTGATAACCAGTTCAAACAGGTGCCATTAATACAGGTAACGAGTGGAGGACAGAGGAGCCTCTTAAAGAAGAAGTTACAGGTCTGTGAGAGCCAGAAATCTTGCTTTTTTGTAGGTGACCAAGTACTTATTTTCCACCATAATTTGCAAATAAATTCTTTAAAAATCAGACAATGTGATTTTCTGGATTTTTTTTTCTTATTCTGTCTCTCATAGTTGAAGTGTACCTATGATGAAAATTACAGGCCTCTCTCATCTTTTTAAGTGGGAGAACTTGCACAATTGGTGGCTGACTAAATACTTTTTTGCCCCACTGTACATAGACTTACAGAAATGTTTATTAATAAATACATCTTAATTCTGGCTCACTATGTCATGGACTAAGAATACCAGATATGTAATATAGCAAGAAATGACAACATACAGACTGCTCCAGGGCTGCTTAGTGGAACAACAGAAAATTGTTTGCCCTCTCGTCTGAGTTCAACTCGTGAGTTCGAATCCTGACAATGCCACAGTAGCCCGTAGCTGGGTGGTATACTCTTTCCCCTATTTAAGAAGAAGCAACACGAAAAAGAGAGGATAATATTGTAATACATTACATAGTACTGTAATGTAGTTCGGGATAACGGGATAGTCAGGTGTATATACTTTCTGTCATATAGTGTATAGTGTGGAGTGTATATCAAGGACCTACTTGAAGAAAACAAGCCTCAGGTCTCATAGATCACTAGGGATCATTCAGCTCACAGTGTCTAGACTTTCTGTCTATACTTTATACTTCTTTTTTTAAATTACCTGTCTTTATTATTATGTCTTTTGTTTATTTATTATTTATATTTCCACAAAGCACCAAAATAAAAAAGGAAAATTTACTGAAGAAAATAAAAGTTGCCTTGACTTTATAACTACAAAGCCTTCCTATTAGCCTGACTGTAGTGTACATTTACCGTAAATTACCATACAACTGAATCATATGCAGTATGATAAATAACTGAATAACAGGCTGCAAGTAAAACGTTCAATATAAGTTAAAATTGAGTCAGCTCCAAACGTCTCCACAAACAAACACAGTATTAATATTTTTGTGGAATCTGTGTTGTAAACGATTTTCAGTCATTATTTTTCTTTTTTACCCCCCCACACCCAATTTAAAGTCATTGGGTTTAGTGCTTTATCAGGGTAAAAATAAACGAATGATCAGCATAGTCGGCGCCTTTCTCTTCCTTATTCTTATGGGCTAAAAAGGGAAAAGGAGTTCTTATAAAACAATTGCAAATCCCACCTCAGTAAAATGTTTAGCATTGAATAATAATTAGCAATCCGTTGTTATAATTACCTTATTCATTCTCCGATTCTTGAAACATTTTTCACATAGCATGTTTCTGGGTAAAGGGGAAAAAGTGCAAACACTGCAACCGGATGTCAGCCTAGACATGAAACCTGAAACAAACAAATGCAGGTGTCCTCTGAATGTTCATATCTACATCCTACACAACCACAAATCTGTGGTAAATTGTTTCAATGTTTTGTCTACACATGGAAACTTGTAGATGTGCACAGAGATATTGATTTATACTAAGTCAGGGATGATATGAGATGTCAGGGTTTTTAAAGTAAAATTTCCAGAACCACTTCATTATCAAAATTTGAAGCTAATGCATCACATGTGTGTTAGCTCTAACAGTTTCAATGTCATTGTCTAGATTACTAGGAATACCTGTACACCTACAGTTATCTTATCAGCCAATCATGTGGCAGCAGCACAATGATGTTTGATGTGGATGAGAGTTGAACTGAAACTTTTGACCTAGGCTTTGCGATTTTGCAATGAAAAAACTGTGCTTACCCAACAGTGTACTCAGCAAAATTATTGCCACATCATGAAAAAAACAGATATACGGTATATACCTGCCCCTATCGGTTCCTTTGTACTATATTCCCATCCCCTTTTTCCCGTCACAGATTCTCTATTTGGTGTTTCTTCTAAAATTAGAAGCAAAAATCTCTATGACTTCCTTTTCTGAGCATCCTTATAAACCGAGTGATGCAGCCTGTTAAATCCACTCCACCACTGCCACCTGAGCCATCATGCCACTCAAAGCTCACTGCTCACTGCTTCTGGCAGTAACTGCCCTCTACTGCATTGCCACTGTGTTTGGTAAGAGGCTATTTAGCATTTATTTCTTATCCTTTTTAACACATTTTCAGTAATTGCATGATAACAATGATGCACAATATCACTGATTGTTTCAATAGCTAATGTTAATTAGACAGTCTTCTGTGTCATTAGTCATGAAGCGATTGCTAATTGAGCCCAATTTTTTCCAGTTAGATATTTAATGTACTACTTCTAAAAAGTATGGAACTATTTTTAGCTCTTTGCCCAACACTTACGTCTGGTTACTTCTTGTTTTCACAGCCATGCCTATGATGATACCTGAGGAACGGTGCAGCTGTTTAAAGAAAACAGTAAACCGCATCAACACCAGGCTGTTTCAAAGAATGGAGATTGTGCCTGCTGGGCCACACTGCCTCAAGACTGAAATCATGTGAGTCAGGGGTATCTATAGTATATGAGATATGCTTTGAAAGCACTGGCTATTTCCTATGTTATATACTAGTGTCATCATTGTACATGTGGTTTTGGACAGAGTCTATTTTTTTGCTATTGTTTTTCTACTACTACAAATTATTATTGCCAGTCCAATGCCACTATACTATTTACAGCTAGCTTAAGCATGCTTCTACTAATTAAGTAGCTAGAGGTCAAAAACTTCCAAAGTGAATCATTCTACAGAACAAGTCTATGTTATCATTTAATCAATTGTATGTTAACGCTCATAGCTTTTGTTTATTTTCCAGAATCACCTTGAAGGACAGAAGTGTAGTGTGTGTGGAACCTGAAGCAGGGTGGATCCAAAAAGTCATCGCCAATGCCATTCAAAGGTATTGTTTACAGTTTTGCCGGGATAGTTCATAGAGTACACAAACACCGTGTAAGCTTAGTCTAGTTTCATTAAATGCAGAGTTAAGGCTTCTATGTTGCTTGCTTTTTTCATTAAAACCTGATTATCTTATACTACATCAAATCTTTTTCAACTCCGCTTGGTTGTGAGTTGATCAATGTTCTGTAATCAACCGCTGTGAAATATTTCAAGCTCTAAGGCACATCACAGGTTTATATCAATGTGATCATTGTAATATAAATAAGTTTAAAACATGTAGCATTTTTGTAGCATGCAGCATTTTTTACTCCAGCATTTAGCATTTATAGAAGTGTTTTATAGACTCTCTAGTGTCATTGTTTTTAAAAGCCAAGTGTTAGCTGTTCATTTCAATTTTCTGCCTCAAAAAAGTCTTCAGCATGGACGGCTTTGCAGTTTCTTACTGACCTGAGATGCTCTATTTCTTTGCCTTATTAACTTAGAGTGTTTATAGCTATTATAATGAACGTAATAAGAGAATCTAACTTTACACAATATTAAAATTTAAACTTTTAAATACAAAAATGCCATGCTTTAATAAATAAACAAGCCAACTTTGGCAAGCCTAAGCCTAACCCTAAGTCTTTTAGACTTTTGGAGAGTAATCATGTAACAACTGTTGTGTTCAGGAGATTTGTTTCTTACATATGTTACATTTGCTAATGTGAGTTTCTTCTTCAAAACAACAGAAATGGCCAGAGGAAATGAGAAGTGGCACCTCAGCAGCCTGAAGATGGCATTTTCTCTTTGCTCAAAATGAAACTTACAAGCTTAAAATGTGATGTGATAGAGCTAAGTTTATGCTCACGAAACTTTGTATGCTGATGAAATTCTTTTAAAATGCAACTGTAATACTGTTGAAAATGGTTTTAAATGGAAATACTTAATAAAAGCCATGAAACGTATGAGGCCTGACTACAGAATATGTGCTTAAACACACACACACACACACACACACACACACACACACACACACACACACACACACACACACACATATCAGGTCTTTGTTCATGTGAACACTTTTACAATTAAATTGTACCTGCCATGTAATTCACAAGCATATTCATAGAAATTATGTGCATCTCATCTTCAATAAAATCTATACCTAAATAAATAATTCTAAAACAAACATGGACATATGGATATCCATTTATATTGAACTAAAATCAGTACAGATACACTATATTGCCAAAAGTTTTGGGACACCCCTCCAAAGCATTGAGTTCATGTGTTGTTCTCAGGGATTGAGCTCGGCCCTTTAGTTCCAAAGGAACTCAATGCTTCAGCATACCAAGACATTTTGGACAATTTCATACTCCCAACTTTGTGGGAACAGTTTGGGTACAAAGCAAGGTCCATAAAGACATGGAGGAGTGTGATGTGTAGGAGCTAGACTGGCCTGCACAGAGTTTCTGACCTCAACCTGATAGAACACCCTTTGGGAGGAATTAGAGCAGAGACTGTGAGTCAGGCCTTCTCGTCCAACATCGGTGTCTGACCTCACAAATGCACTTCTAGAGGAATGGTCAAAAATTCCCATAAACACACTCCTAAACCTTGTGGAAAGCCTTCCCAGAAGAGTTGAACCTGTTATAGCTTCAAAGGGTGGGCTAACTCCATATTACATTCATGTGTAAGGCAGACATCCCAAAACTTTTGGCAATATAGTGTAAATAATGGTATAAAATTTCACATTTTGGGTATTAAACTTCAAAAAAAAAAAAAAAAAAAATGAAAAGTTATTTGCCAATGTAAAATATATAGATAAAAGATATATGATGTGGAACTTATAAATTTATGAAATTCGTGGACATTAAAGATTCAGCAGATATGCAATAGAGTGTTCATAGACTTGCTCTTATCCTAATGGTTTCATTAACAATAGCTACAGCATCTTTATTGTATCTCTTATTGTCTCTTTATTGTCTATTGAATCTCTTTGCTTTAAGTGCATTTAAAAATGCACATTATACCACATTAAAGATTCAGTAGGCAAACACTACACTATCTTACACATTTCTTTAGTGGTACATAATTTAATTGTTTTGAGACTATTTCAGCTGAGCCCTTTGTGCTTAAAACAAAAGTGCTTAAAACACATCTGGTATTATTTGATAACAAATAGTACAAGGATTACAGACTGGGTGTTGTAAATTAGCGTTAAGATCTGAGAAAAATTTGTCTTTCTATTATTAAAATGATGATCGTTTTCCATTTATATATACATCAGGTATTGACAAGTTGTATCATATAAAGCTTACCTAATAAAATGGTCAGTGAGTGTACACAAAGAAGGAATACCCAGAGGAGAATGGGTTTCCTTTTGAGTCTGTTTCTCTCAAGGTTTCTTCCTCATATCGTCTTAGGGAGTTTTTCCTCCACCGTTGCCCCTGGCTTGCTCAATAGGCACTAAATGAGAAGCCGACAAGTGCAGATAAGCCTCTCACTGGAATGTAGCAGCAACCGATAGCAAAGATATCTGAGACATGGAGGTTGTACTAATGGCTGGATATGGCAGGATTAAGGAACATACTAATTGCAGGAGCACTCAATGTTAGATAAACTGAAGCTGAGGTGTGTCATATCAGACTAGATCATAGTCACATTGCCATTATGAACTGATTTGTAGTGATGACCAATAGCAAGATTTTAGTTCCAGGCTGGTTTGAGAAATTGCTGATATGGCATTTTAACACAAAGTTCCACAGAATGGTGTGAAAAACACAAAAAACATCCAGTAAGCTGCAGATCTGGTTGATAAGAGAGCTCAGAAGATAATGGCTATAGTAGTTTAGGCTTACAGGAATACTACAGTAACTCAAGTAGCTATTTCTTACAGCTGTGGTGAGCAGAAAAGCATCTTCACACATTAAACCTCAATATTTAGAGCTGTTATGTTAAACGTCGCTCTGTACAACCATCAACAACCACTACAGAGGGAATATCTGTAGTGAGAGTAGCGTTCTTCTCTCCACTACAGTTGCAGAGGTTCATAGAATCTCCAAAGCTGTTCAACACCTTACTAATAGATTTTGTTTTCTATATTTTACATTATATTTTGTGATCCATTTGTATACAAAAAGTGCTTCTTTATTGCCTTACTTCTTCACTTACAGTGCATGGGCAAACAAACCCACAGTGAACCGGTAACAGACTACACAAATCACTGAGAAATTCGGTGGCCACAGATTAGGAGCAGATCACAAAAATGATTTGGGACATGGTCATACTGCATAAAGAGAAACAACTACTGGTCATATACGTATACGTATATACGTGTATATACACAATATAGAATATATATATATATATTGTGAACTCCTTGAGCTGTTCAGACTGTTCTGTTGTTTTACCTTGATTTCCTTATTTTATCATCACCTGCTTTTTATAAATTAAATGTCAATTGTATGTTGATCAATTGCATATGTTTGTTTAGAGGGAATTGTGCGAGTAGCCAAAAAACTACATGAAAGATTGAATTATTGTTTGTGCAAAAGTGAAGCCTGAGCTGCATTGGTAAAGTCAAGTGGGTAACAGATTCAGGTGAAACACATTTAGGTGCTTAGTTAATCAGTTAAGAAGACCAGTCAAATTAGACATCCTTAGGAAAGTGGTTGGGCAACACTGATTAAAAGAGAGAGTAAACCAACCAAACCACTGTAGTGCCAAGGAGTCAAACAATGCCAAGAGGAAAGGAGATATCCAAGGACATCAGGAAGAAGGTGGTGACAGCCCATCAGTCTGGGGAAGGCTATAAGACCATCTCCAAGAGATTCCAACTCCATCCATCCACTGTAAGACAAATCATCTACAACTGAAGGGCATTCAACATGACCACAACTCATGTTGTGCAAGCACCAGAAAAATAATAAATGAGGTAACCTAACCCTAACCCAAGGCCAACCCACACATCACCTCTAGAGAGTTGCAGACCTCACTGGCAGCATCTGGGGTAAATGTACATGTGTCTACAATCAGATGAAAATTGAACAAACATGACATTTGTGGGAAAGTTGCTAGAAAGAAGCCTCTGCTCTCAAAAAAGAACAAAGCTGCCCGTTTCAACTTTGCCAGAAAGCATTTGGACAAACCAGAGGCCTTTTGGAAGTCCATTCTTTGGACAGATGAGTCCAAAATAGATTTATTTGGTCATAATCAAAGCCGCCATGTTTGGAGAAAATGGCCTGGCCTCTGGGCCAGGGCGACTCCATATTATCCAGGGAAACTTGAATTCTCAGACCTATCAACAAATTCTTGAAGAGAATCTCCTGCCATCAGTCAGAGAGCTGAAGCGGGGCCGAAAATGGGTGATGCAAGAAGACGACGACCCTAAGCATTTAAGCAAATCCACCAAGGAATGGCTTAAAAGAAAGAAGTTTCACACTCTTGATTGGCCTAGTCAGAGTCCGGATCTCAATCCAATTGAAATGTTGTGGCTAGACCTGAAGCGGGCGGTACATGCCAGATGTCCTTCCAACCTCTCTCAACTGGCTGAGTTCTGCGAGGAGGAGTGGGCAAAAATCCCCAAAGTCAGATGTGAGAGACTGGTCAGTGGTTACGGAAGGCGTTTGGTTGAAGTAATGGCTGCAAAAGGAGGTGCCACAAGCTACTAAATAAAAGGCTTCACTTACTTTTGCACAAACAATAATTCAATCTTTCATGTAGTTTTTTGGCTACTCACAAAATTCCATCTAAACAAACATATGCAATTGATCAACATACATCTGACATTAAATTTATAAAAAGCAGGTGATGTTAAAATAAGAAAATCAAGGTAAAACAACAGAAAAGTCTGAACAGCTCAAGGTGTTCACAAACTTTCAAGCAGCACTGTGTGTGTGTGTGTATGTGTGTGTGTATATATATATATATATATATATATATATATATATATATATATATCATTCTCAGTATTTTGCATGAACAGTAGATGGGATAATATGAGTTTTACTAAGAGAACATAAAAAAAAACACACAAACAAACACACACAAGTAGCTAGGTTAAAATCAGTAGGGCTGGATCCTCTTTAATGGTGCCCATTTAGGACATCACAAAAGATCATCTTGCATAATTTTGGACATTGCAAATATATAGAATTTAAACCTCTCTTTCTTGCTCTTTGTCCTATTTCTTGCTTTGTCCCATGTAGGCATGTATCAAACATAATTGAAGACAAAGATAGATGGGGAATTTTTGCTTGTAAAGTACCAGATGCTACAATATTATAACATACAATAATGCTGTTTTCCTCTTTGATTATTTTGCAAAAATTCATACATTTACAAATGTGGCATTTCTTCTGTTAGAAGTTCCAATGGATAAAACGCAAGGGGACATATAAAAAATGACTACTGACAAAAGTAGAAAACACCTTTAACACTTAATTAGTGGGATGAGAATGTTATGCTACATGAAAAGGCCTCTCAGTCTTTATAGATCTGTGACATACACACACTAATGCTGCAGACATGTAGGCATATAATCTCAGAACTGACATTCAGTCATTGACATGGACATGAGAGCTTCTTTTGGATTCAGTCGTTGGTATCAAATGTAAAACCCCAACCCAAATTTGGTATTAAGCTTTTTTTTCTTATAATGCTGGAAAATGTACTAATACAATTCTGTGCAATGGTTAAAAAAGGAGTGACTGGGGGAATTTTTCACTCCTAGGTGACGTTTGTAGAAACTTTGGGATGTGTCCGTTAGTGGAGGCTTTTCTTCTTCCGCCACTACCTGTGGATGGGAAGGTGCAGGCCGTTGAGGGACGACAGGTGAGGGTGGTACTCCAACTGAGCCAGGAGGGAGAAGTGATCGGAGGGGATGTGTGGGTGGGGACATCCGATGATGCAATTATCCACCAACCACTGGGTCTCAAGAGGACCAAGCAGGCCCAGCACATTCATGTGGGTCTTGGAGAAGAAAATGTAATCGATCACGCCCTAGAACGAAAGGAATGATTGCTGTTATATAAACCATAAGTATGTTTTTGGCTCTAGACTTGTTTTAAACACAAATTCATTAAAACACATCTTCATTGATTATACCACTCATGTATTGATAGTGTATAAAAGAACTTATTATATAGAAGAACTCTACAATAAGAAAATTTTTTTTAAACAGATTTGTATGTAACAACAGTATTTGGTGACTAGAGAAAAAAAACACAGCAGATGTCACCAGTTGTGGTTGAATTCTTGCAAACAGGCAAAAAAACAACAACTGTACAATCTGATGACAGTTATTATTTGGAACAATTTCAAAATTACAAATAGTAGTCAAAGCAATGCAGACTGCAAACTGTGCTCTGTAGAAATACAGTTCAAGCATCCAGATTCTAGGTTCTGGAGAGCAAGAGTCACGCTCAAGTTACATTAGAGGAGTGAAAGTAGGGGATGTGGTAGCTTAGTGGTTAAGCTTGTGAGTTCGACTCCCAGGTCCATCAAGCTGCCACTGCAGGGCCACTGTGCAAGGCCCTTATCCCTCAATTACTCTTCTTCTTCTTTCGGCTTTTCCCTTCAGGGGTCGCCACAGCGAATCATCTCTCTCCACCTATCCCTATCTTCTGCGTCCTCAACACTTGCACCCACTAGCTTCATATCCTCATTAATTACATCCATATACCTCCTCTTTGGCCTTCCTCTTTGCCTCCTGCCTGGCAGCTCCATGTCCAACATTCTCCTACCAATATACTCACCCTCCCTCCTCTGAACATGTCCAAACCATCTTAATCTGGCCTCCCTAACTTTGTCCCCCAAACGTCCAACATGAGCTGTCCCTCTGATGTACTCGTTCCTAATCCTGTCCAATCTTGTCACTCCCAAAGAGAACCTCAACATCTTCAGCTCTGCTACCTCTAGCTCTGACTCCTGTCTCTTCCTCAGTGACACTGTCTCTAAACCATACAGCATGGCCGCTCTCACCACTGTCCTGTACACCTTCCCCTTGATTCTCGCTGATATTTTCTGATCACACAGAACTCCCGACACCTTTCTCCACCCATTCCAACCTGCCTGTACTCGCTTCTTTACCTCTTTCCCACACTCTCCATTACTCTGGACTGTTGACCCCAAGTACTTAAACTCCTGTACCTTCTTCACCTCTTCACCCTGTAACCTTACTGTTCCACTTCCCTCCCTTTCATTCACACACATGTACTCAGTCTTACTACGACTGACTTTCATTCCTCTTCTCTCCAGCGCAAACCTCCACCTCTCCAGGTTTTCCTCCACCTGCTCCCTGCTCTCACTACAGATCACAATGTCATCTGCAAACATCATTGTCCAAGGAGACTCCTGTCTGACCTCCTCTGACAACTGGTCCATCACTATAGCAAACAGGAAGGGGCTCAGAGCCGATCCCTGATGCAGTCCCACCTCCACATTGAACTCCTCTGTCTGACCTACAGCACACCTCACCACTGTCCTGCTCCTCTCATACATGTCCTGCACCACTCTGACATACTTCTCTGCTACTCCTGACTTCCTCATACAGTACCACAGCTCTTCTCTTGGCACCCTGTCATACGCTTTCTCCAAGTCTACAAACACACAGTGCAACTCCCTCTGACCATCCCTATACTTCTCCATCAAAATCCTCAGAGCAAAAATTGCATCTGTTGTGCTCTTTCTGGGCATGAAGCCATACTGCTGCTCACAAATTTCCACTACCTTCCTTAACCTAGCTTCCACTACTCTTTCCCATAGCTTCATTGTATGGCTCATCAACTTTATCCCCCTATAGTTGCTGCAACTCTGCACGTCACCCTTATTCTTAAAGATCGGCACTAACACACTTCTTCTCCATTCCTCAGGCATCCTCTCACTCTCTAAAACCCTGTTGAACAAACTAGCTAAAAATTCCACTGCTGCCTCTCCCAGACACTTCCAGACCTCCACCGGGATGTCGTCAGGACCAACTGCCTTCCCACATTTCATCCTCTTCAAAGCCTTCCTGACTTCATCCTTTCTAATCTTATCTACTTTCTGTTCCACAGAGTTCACCCCTTCTACTCTTTTTTCCCTCTCATTTTCCTCATTCATCAGCTCCTCAAAGTATTCCTTCCATCTCCTCTGTACACTCTCCTCACTTGTGAGCACCCTTCCATCTCTATCCTTAATAACTCTAACTTGCTGCACATCCTTCCCATCTCGATCCCTCTGCCTAGCTAACCTGTACAAATCCTTCTCTCCTTCTCTAGTGTCTAACCTAGTGTACAGCTCGTCATATGCCTTCTGCTTGGCCTTAGACACCTCCCTCTTCACTCTGCGCTGTAACTCCTTGTATTCCTGTCTATTCTCTTCAGTCCTGTCCATGTCCCACTTCTTCTTGGCTAACCTCTTCCTCTGGATACTATCCTGAACTTCCTCATTCCACCACCAAGTCTCCTTTTCTTCTTTCCTCCTTCCAGATGACACACCCAGCACCTTTCTCCCTGTCTCCCTGATCACTTCTGCTGTAGTTTCCCAGTCATCTGGCAGCAATACCTGACCACCCAGAGCCTGCCTCAACTTCTGTCTAAATTCCTCACAACATTCCTCCTTTTTCAGCTTCCACCACTTGGTTTTCTTCTCTATCTTTGACCTCTTCTTCTTACAGACCATCAAAGTCATCCTACACACCACCATCCTATGCTGTCTGGCTACACTCTCTCCCACTACCACTTTACAGTCACTAATCTCTTTCAGATTGCCTCTTCTACATAGGATGTAGTCTACCTGTGTTCTCCTACCTCCACTCTTGTAAGTCACTCTATGCTCCTCCCTCTTCTGAAAATAAGTGTTAACCACAGCCATGTCCATCCTCTTAGCAAAGTCCACTACCATCTGTCCTTCAAGGTTCCTTTCCTTAACTCCAAACTTGCCCATCACCTCCTCATCACCTGAGTTCCCCTCACCAACATGTCCATTAAAATCCGCTCCTATCACCACTCTCTCACCCGTGGGAATACTCTCCATCACCTCATCTAATTCACTCCAGAATCTCTCTTTCTCCTCTAACTCACAACCTACCTGTGGGGCATAACCACTAACAACATTCAACATCACCCCTTCAATCTCTAACTTCAGACTCATCACCCTGTCTGACACTCTCTTCACCTCCAGAACATTCCTCACCAACTCCTCCTTCAGGACCACACCTACCCCATTTCTCTTACTATCCACACCATAATAAAACAGCTTGAATCCTGCTCCTATACTACGAGCCTTGCTACCCTTCCACCTGGTCTCCTGTACACACAGTATATCCACCTTCCTTCTCTCCATCACATCAGCCAGCTCTCTACCTTTCCCTGTCATAGTACCAACATTCAGAGTTCCTATTCTCAGTCCTACACTCTTACCTTTCCTCTTCTCTCTCTGTCTGTGCACTCTCCTCCCTCCTCTACTTCTTCGACCAACAGTAGCCCAATTTCCACCGGCGCCCTGTAGGTCAACGGCGCCGATGGCGGTCGTTGTTAACCCGGGCCTCGACCGATCCGGTATGAAATTCGTACTGACGATTCGCATGGTTAAATTTGGCAATGTTTTACGCCGGATGCCCTTCCTGACGCAACCCTCTCTATTTATCCGGGCTTGGGACCGGCACAGAAGTCACTGGACTGTGACCCCCATGGCTAGATTTTATCCCTCAATTACTCATATGTATAAAAAAATGAGATAAACTGTAAGTCGCTCTATATAAGGGCGTCTGCCAAATGCCAAAAATGTAAACCCAGAATTAGGAAGCCTTGATTTACACCATGGCTCTTCACCTTAAAGTCATAGGTGTAATTAGTGTAAGGCATCAGATTGTTCTCATAGGCGCTCTTCAGCTGAAAACTGTGGGTGACACTGCCGTCTGGTTTGCCGTTCTTGCCGTTGCAGCTGAAGTTGGTCAGACATTCACTGTAGCGTAGCTCTTTGAAGTCTTTGTGGTTCTCAGCAACCCCGCCATTGCTCAGGTATTCCACTACACCTGCAGAAGTATAAAAATAATCATTGCATAATAAAAAAAGGCAGCATTTATCTGGATCAGTGAGAACATGTAATGTTAGAAAACAATCCTGAAATAATTTCATTATAAAGAGCAAAAAGATAACAAGCACAATTTAAGTCGGTCAGTTATACCAGTGGTTTCACAGCAGTTTTGGTTTTTCTATTGGAGTCTAAAATAAGTCTTGGAAATGTCCCAATATTTAGTAACACAAGCCCATGTCTAATAATGAACAGGTTTCAAACACCACAAATAACTATATATGGCAAAGAGGAAGTTTCATAAAACAAGGTTTTCTTTTGTTCTTTACTGAAACAGGGTGCACTGCAATGGTTGGTCAAATGATAAGAAGTGTATCTAATAATATGCCTTAAAATGATATAGCAGTTAGGTTTTATGCTCAACATTGTAAATTGGGCTTTCCCTGTCCATGTAATGATGCTTGTGTAATTTAGCTCATCTCGCATTTAATTTGCCTGAAAAAGCAACATTTGACAATTTGCTTTGTTATCAGAATAAACAGCTGCTTGGCAAACATACCAGAGTCTGGAAGCGAGTTGAGGTCAGCACACAGGACAATAGGGAAGGAGGTGGAATCTGAGCTGGCTGAGGCGGACCCAGTGGAGCTTAAAGCCCGCTCAGCGATGCTCTTCAACTCTGACAGGAACATGACGGTCTGGATGAGTTTGACGTCTGAGTATTCAGGGTCCCAGTGCATGTGAGCGTTAGCCACCAATAGAAGTTGCTTCTCTGCAGGTGCTTTCATCCCTGCAGTACAAAATTATCAGATTATCCTCAACTGAACAGCATGGACAACACAAATTTATTACCACAAGGAATTATTATCAGTAATTCCACTTAACATATAAATTTATCATTCAGCTTGTGCCTTGTCCATGAATTTTTAAGCCTTTCCCTAAGAAAGAACATCTTGAGATCATATTCTTCCAAATTCCCCAACAAATAATTTTTTGTAATTATTTTTTTTATGATGGTTTGTGATGATTTATGATGATTTATTTTGTGGAGATGAGAGGAGTTGATTATAAACAGATTTTCAATGTAAATATCATAATGAAAATAATAATAATTATTATTATTATTGTTGTTTATTTTATTTTTTTTTTAATAATTATTATAGCCCCATAAGCACAAATACAATCACAGAACTGATCTTGAGTATGGAGAGAAATATTTCGACATTTGAGCGAAAACCCATAAAAAAGTGAAGAATCAACTGTAAGTGTCAACTGTAGGTACCCAGTGCCCTCAATAAGGCAGAAAATTGTGAAACCCAAAGTTACAGTTAATAAACTGGTTATAGAATCTTAATGTAGGTCTATATGCTACACTTTGTTTCTCCATAACCACATCATGCACATCTGGTGTGAAAGTCAAAAATGATTAGCAGACAAGGATGCTGAAAGCGGCACCTCCGTGGCTGATTACCACGCGTTATACAGATTGTGCTATAGTGTGCAGAATGACTTCCTCTCTTCAGCAGTCACACAAAGTGTTAAATGACTCAGTGACGCCTGAGGCAAATGCTGTATTTTCACACCTTTTAATCTGACTGCAATCATTCCTTCAAATGCGAATATGGAAACTCGCTTAAATATGAACCACTTGCCCTCTTCACATAAAATGTCACCAGACTCTTTTTGCTCTTCTCCTTTACATCTACACTTGTACTTTCATTGTATTCAGCAAAGCTTTGGCAGGTCGTGCATCTCTCAAAGGTTGCATACATGTGAACTGATTTTATCACAAATTTGATCTTTTTTTTATTTATTTATGCAAACTGATTTTATTTCAAAATAAAGAAAAAACAAAATCACCAAACATTTCTTTCACATGTAATGTTCACAGCATCGAATTTGTTTCCATGAGGCTATACCCATGAAAGCATCAGATTCTTGTTCTTGGCTGACAGGATTGGAATCTGATGTGGACTTCTGCTGAGTTACTATATTCTTCCCAGCAAGTTGGGTCATTTTCCTCTGACCTTTCAAGGCATTGCCACCAACAGATTCTTCGCTCAGTCAATGTTTTTTGTTATTCGCATCCACTCTGTGTAAACTGTTGTGTGTGAAAATTCAAGGAGATCAGAACTGTTTATGAAAAATCAGCCTGTCTGGTACCAACATTCTGGTGCAGTTAAAGACACACAGATCACACTTTTTCTTCATTCACATGTTTGATATTCAGATAACTGCATGAACGTGAGGGTGTACAGGTGTTCCTAATAAAGTGGATGATGAGTGCAAAAGTGATTGACACCTGACCATCACACCCGTATGTGGCTCTTCCTTAAAATGTTGCAACAAAGTCTGAGGCATACAAATGTTCACGGATCAGGCATAACATTATGAGCAGTGACAGGTGAAGTGAATAACACTGATTATCTCATCATGGCACCTGTTAGTGGGTGGGATATATTAGGCAGCAAGTGAACATTTTGTCCTCAAATTTGATGTGTTAGAAGCAGGAAAAATGGGAAAGTGTAAGGATTTGAGCGAGTTTGACTCTTTTAGCAGGATAATGTGCTGTTCCACAAAGCAAAAATGGTTCAGGAATGGTTTGATGAGCACAACAACGAGTTTTATGGTGTTGACTTGGCCTTCAAATTCCCCAGATCTCAATCCAATCGAGCATTTGTGGGATGTGCTGGACAAACAAGTCCGATCCATGGAGGCCCCACCTCACAACTTAGAGGACTTAAAGGATCTGCTGCTAACATCTTAGTTCCAGATACCACAGCACACCTTCAGGGATCTAGTGGAGTCCATGCCTCAATGGGTCAGGGCTGTTTTGGCAGCAAAAGGGGGACCAACACAATATCAGGCAGGTGGTCATAATGTTATGCCTGGTCAGTGTATACAATGTCTATGTATGTTATAGCACTACAGTTTCCCTTCAGCGGAACTAAAAGGCCCAAACCTTTTCCAGCAAGACAATGTCCCTGTGCACAATGCTAGATCTATGAAGACATGGTGTGCCAAGCTTGGTGTGGAAGAATTTGGTGGCGTGCACGGAGCCCTGACCTCAAGTCCACTGAAAAACTTTGGGAAGAACTGGAACACTAACTGCACCCCTGATATTTTCACGCAACATCAGTGCCTAGCCTCACTAACGCTCTTGTGGCTGACAGAACACAGATCCACACAGCTACAGTCCAAAATCTAGTGGAAAGGATAATAGAGTCTGTTATAATAGCAAAAGGTGGGCTACATGGGACGTTCAGCAAGAACAGATACTACGTACTTGTCCACATACTTTTGCTATATAGTGTATGTGGTCGTAGTCTATAAACATTTTCCTATTCATCATAAAATTAGAAACAGAACAATAGGCTTTACAGAGGTCAAAGAGTGCTTCTGAAACAAATTTCTGTTATCAGGTAATGAACCATATAAAGACACAGACTACACATTAGCGTTCCCAAGAAATTCTGAATTTGTTATTTACTGCCATCTAGTGGAATACGATAACTCCAACATGTATAGCAGACACAACTGCACAAAACAGGTGTTTCTATGCTTCTGTTTTTATAATCTCCTGTTCTACCACATCCCAAAAGTTTTCCATTCGTTCAAATCTGGTGATTGCGAAGGTCACTGAAGAACAACAAACTCATTGACATATTTATTAATCTAGACCTCTGCTTTGCGACCCGAGGCAGGTTGGGTCCATGGATTCATGCTATTCACCCTAATTTCTGATCCTACCATCTGTGAGCATTAGCAGAAATTTGCTAATTGTTCTTGTTCTTGGCTGACAGAAGTGGAACCTGATATGGTCTTCTACTGCTATAGCTCAAGGTTCTAAAAGTGCTTTGCTGCTCACCACAATTGTACAGCGTTGTATATATCTGAATTACTGTAGCCTGTCTGTCAGCTCAAACCAGTCTGGCCACTGTCCTCATCAACAAGGTGTTTCTGTCTGCAAAACAGACACACAGTGGATGTTTTTCTTTATTGTACATTTCTGAGAAAAAAATTGCTATATTTGAAAATCCCAGGAGAGGAACCATTAAAGAAATATTCAAACCAGCTTGTCTACTTAAATACTCAAACCAGCACCAACCTATCATGCCGTGACAAAATCACTGAGAACATATTTTCCCCATTCTGATTGTTGATGTCAACATTATGCAATTTAGCTGAACTGTATGCTTTTACACAACGTACTGCTGCCACATGATTGGCTGATTAGATAACTTAATGAATAAGTAAGTGTTCCTAATGAAGTGTTCAAAAAACTGTACAATTGTATGCTTGCCTGGTTTTATTCCATAAAGCTTTTGTAGCGCCAATTAAAAGAACCACATTTTAACACAGCACGTAATCCATGAGTTACATTTACCTCCAGCAAACAGCTCTTTCTTCACCTCTAGCAGCACGGCTACTCCGATGTTGTCTTTGGTCATCACCCGATTGAGCATGACCTCTGAGCCTTCAGAGTTGGCCATGGCCACTTGATTGAACTCCACCGTGTGTTTCTGAACCAGTGCAAATCTAAAAAGTGACAAAATGGGGGGAAAAATAACTTAAAATTTGTGACATTTCACTTTTCTCCCGAAAAGCATAAACATAAAAGCAAATACATGGACTCACTTTTCTGTTTTGAAGAACACAGCGCAGCCGTCCACGTGCTTCCTTTCCTGCTCGGACACAAGTTTGGCACGAGACTTTGGACAAAAATACCCGTCATATCCACGCTCCTTTAGAGTCTCCAGAAAAAAAGTGTAGTACTGCTCTGTTTCCACCTCCTGCATGAGACAGTATCAATAAGCACTGAGGGCAAAATGCTCAAGCTGAATAGGCATCATGAAATAAAAATATTAAGTATAACTATTTTTAATGTATAAAAATTTATACACAGCAATCTGTTTTTATTTTGTTCATACTTCAGATAGGCTATACGTCCACATGGTCCATGCCCATTACATTAAAAGGCAACTTTAGTGCCTCAATATATTTTATAAAACATCTTTTATAAAGCATCTCATGAATGAGAAAATACTTTGTGCTAAGATATGAGTGGCTACAGCAGTTCTTTAACACTAATAACACTAACACTAATTGCTTACCTGCAAACTGATAATATCAGCATCACAGCTGGTGATCTCCTCCATGATGCCTTTCTTCCTATACTCCCAGTTGAGAGCCCAGGAAGGACAGTAGCCATACAGCTGCCTCGTTGCATATTTATCACAAAGCACGTTGTAGCACATTACTGTGAAAACAGCTAGAAGAGATATTCAGAATATCGTTAGGTAATATTCTACATCTAAAAATCGATATAAGGTATTTAGAAGAAAGTGTACATTATTTCGGGACACAAGTTAAGAATCATGAATACATGTACTTATCATTAATGATTAACAATTACAATATGATCATTCATGGCCATACACCAAACTTTAGAGCAGTCCAGTCGGCCCATATTATGCTATCATAAGCAACACATACATCACATCATGTCAATTAGATAGGGCAGTGAGATGAATTCTATAAATAATACACTGTCAATCCATTGTTTGGCGCTGTTCGTAATGTACATTATAGGGCTTCTTCAGACATGAGTCACTGGGTTTTTTGGGCTCCAGTAAGGGTACCGAATAAAGCCTAGTGTGTGAATACTTTATTAGTCAAAATAAGAGAATTTTAAGGCAAAACTTGAGTAAAAATACAGGTCATGAGGTGATATTTATGTGTACCTGCATTCAATTGTAGTGCACTACATAGGCTCTACACTGCTGTTATTTTATACCCTATGTGATTATTGTATAGAGTCAACAGGAAGCTATATGAAATTTAGCATAACTATGTTGGAGGAGGTTGAATAAATAAACAAATAAACTGCGTGGCAAGTTGAAAATGATGAATAGGGAAATATGAGTTAAGAGACAAATGTGTTTTCTTAAATATATATATAAAGAATTCTTATATATAAAGCATTATGTTACTCTAGGTTTGGTTAATTACTGCAGGTCTTAAATTCTTAAACATTAAGGTTTATAATAAAAACAAATCACATACATTACCTTCATGATTTATCTGATTTATTTGGTATATTTAAAGTATGAGCACATGCTTTAATGGATACCCTAGTGTTCTCTCTGGGGCAGTATAAAGGTTCATTACACGCTTATTAACGTTCAATACTTTTTAAATACTACATTTGTTTATCTAGTTTTGCTAAACAGTTATGCCTCTGTTATTAAACTGGTGCTGATAAGTAAAGCAAAAACAATGGCAGACTGGTTGTTTTAAATACTAACTTTTTTTCTTTTTTCATTTTAATGGATAAGATACAAATGTATTTAAAATGCCAACTAGCATAACATATTAAATTCCAGATTCAGTAATAGTGAGACTCATGACTGTAATGGAGTCTAAATAGTTAGTCATTTTTAATACAAGTGAATAACTGGGTAAGAAGATGTTCTGTACCTATGGGCATCATTTGGTCTCGTTCCCTCAGTGTGATCCAAGGTCTCTGAGGGAGTTGTTCTGGATGGACTGATTTCACAAAAAAAAAAAAAAACACACACACACACAAATGAAAGAATGTATTCTTTAACATATTTAAATATTAAAATATTACTAAATGACCACTGAAAAGATTTGAACTCATGAACAGAGACATCACCTGCAAGATTGTCTAGCATGTAATTCAATAGTTTCCTTGTTCCGTCAGGCTCCTGGTAAAGGTTGAGTATATCCTGGGACAGTGGGTTACCTGTGAATATTACATACCGTACCAGAAAAGTGTGTGACAATGAGGATAAATAAGCTTAAATGTTAAACAGTTTCTAGATGACAAAGAAAGAGACCTGCCTTTGAGACCGAGAGTTTGTAAGCGAAACAGCCGTCCAAGTTCATAAGGCAAAACCCGTAAACAGTTGTTGTTTAAAAGCAATTCCCTGTGAAAGTCATGAAAAGATCTTCATAGCATACACAAAAAGCGTTCATCTGGAATCAGATGTTTCTGTTGGATTGTGTTTATTTTAGAAAACAGACATTAATTAAGACCAGAGGAGAACGCATTCCTGTTCTG
This sequence comes from Hemibagrus guttatus, assembly GCA_033459395.1. Taxonomy (NCBI): domain Eukaryota; kingdom Metazoa; phylum Chordata; class Actinopteri; order Siluriformes; family Bagridae; genus Hemibagrus; species Hemibagrus guttatus. The sequence continues at coordinate 11,830,765 of JAUCMX010000021.1, forward strand.
AGCCGTTCCTTATGCAAGATTTGGGAGTTTTCTGTCTGTTGCTTTGCTTATTTATGAAACCCAGAATTCTTCACAGCTCTTTGTCTGTGACAATGATGTGTAGAAATATAATTTGAACTTTATCAAATCTAACCACTGTTTTATGGATGGTCTTTTGAAAAGTCTTTTCAAAGAATAAACCAAATATGGATATAATTTGTATGCTTGTATTACTTTTATAAATGTTATATGAGTCATAACATGCTCATGCATGGCCTTCAGAATGAAGGCATCTCTGGCACACATTAACCAACAGTCTAAATATTGTGATAAGTCGCTCCATCCATCATTAGAGATTAGCTGTTTGTACTGTTGTCTTACTGATAGATCAAATAAAAAAAAACTTGCTGGTGCAGATTATTTATTTAGCCTGAACAGGCCCTCTCAGCCCATAAGTACAAAATAAAAAAGGAAAAAAAAATCTCAAGCTAAATATGGACCCACTATAGGATAGCTGCTGTTAAAATATAGAAAGACTAAAATTAATTCATTCATTAAATTTATATTCTTTTAATTTCATCACTCAAATCTCAACCTTTAAATTTGCCCCAGAACACATTTTATAGTAGTTCAAAATTACTTAAATTAATTTCATAACATAATATATTTAACATAAATTACTGTTGAAATTTAATATGGTGAAAGAACTCCATGCCTTGCTTCTACCTGAGAGAAACCATGTTGCCGAGTTCTGCTGGTAGGCTGCGTAGTTTGTTGGAGGACAGGTTCAGGTAAACCAGGTGAGGGAGCTTGGCGATTTCAGGAGGGAGTCGGCTGAGGTTGTTGTTGTTGATGTGCAGAGCGGTTAGATGGGTGAGTGTCCATAGCGAACTGCTCAGGTTTCTCACCCGCCCTGTAGAAAAAATAATGATCATTAAATTTTAAATCCTACCAGAGATATCCTACCAAAAATACCAGATTACCTACCAGAGATTAACTGAATCACCTTTAGCATGGTCAAACAGATGATCAACCAAAAATAAAAAAATTATTTCATATCTAAGAAGTAGTTAAGCAAAGAGCACTTTCTCACTGCAGTGTATTAAATGCCTAAAAATAAGCCAAATTGAAAAAAATGGAAGTCACATGCCACAAAACTAACCGGTAATCTCTAACTCGGCCCAGTGCGACTTCTTCCCACTGGCTGCCTCATCTGCTGACATGATAGTGTACAGCCTGCGTGGGTCTGGAGGCTCATATTTCTCCTTTGGCATACCTGTTAATCTGAACAACAAAAAAAATACGAGTCCAGTGCCATGTGCACAATCAGTACATCCAATTTCCCTTCTTAAGCATACAATGAGACACTAGATCAGACACAGTTTGGCTGCAACTAAGAATGTTTAGGATGCCTATTCACGTGTAGCATCAGATGCTTCAAACATGGCCCACAGAGCGAGTGAAATCTTCTGTACTCTTTTCTGGCTACAATCTGACTAGATGAAAAGAAGTTAAGTTGTCTTTATTTGTCACATATACATTACTGCACACTGAAATTCTTTCTTCGCATATCCCATCCTTGGGGTTTGGGGTCAGAGGCTCAGCCATAATGCAGCACCCCTGAAGCAGTGTGGGTTGGGGGCCATGCTCAAGGGACCCCGATCTTCCAGTCAACAACCCAGAGCCTTAACTACTTGAGCTACCACTGCCCACCTTCTGTTCCAATGGGTTCATTATGCAAACCTTTCAACAGCTTTTGTAATCTGATCTTCAAAGTACCTGTGCATTACATGCATGAATAATCAACTTGCTTGGGTAGTTTACAATCAGATATTCAGATCAGAATTTCAGAGCAGTCTCTGTAAAAGTGAAATATATATCATAGTAAGAACAAGCTAATGCATTTTTAAAACCAAGTATTTCATAAACCTGTTGCTGGAAGAAAGTTAATAACCCACATCTTTCTAAGAAATCATCCTGATCAAGAATCACATTCACACACTCATATTGGTACACATTGGAACAATTAAATAAACTAGAAGAATGACATAATGAAAACTGTTAAATAAGTAAATAGTGCAAATCCTGAGTAGCTGTGTCGGAGCTGATAATAGCATAAAATGCCGGACTGCTTTCCAATTAAATTTGACACAATCCACTTAAACACATAATGACCATTGCTTTAAAGCACTTCTCCTTCAGTCCTCTGATGTTTTCACATCAAAAGCATTTAGAGCCTCGGTTTGGTTACCACAAGGAGGTCAGTAACGGATCAATATCAGGTCTCAGCCATAGTCAGAGCTCTAATGTCTGTAATGTATCGAAATGGAAAAAAGTCTAAGCCCTGTATACAAGTTCACGCTGGTGTATGTTTTAATTTCCATATGTCCATATTTCACAGGATATACAGAATACAGGAACTTTAGTGTAAATGCAATATTTGTAATAAATTATGCTAAGAACAAAGAAGGATTTATAACTGCTTCTGTATTTGCGATTAGTTAAGCAGACATGATCGGGTGGGTCTCTCCACACAAGATAGCATGCTCTTGCTACACTACAGCTGTCCAACTGTCAACGGTTCGAAATGCATGTAACTAAAAACAGCACTAGATATATCAATCATTTCTAAACATTAAAAGAAATTTCCTCATTTGGGAGCAAGGAAAACTCATAAAGCAATATGAGCTCATTAACTTTCTATGCAACTGTTCTGCAGCTGTTGCATAGCAGAACAAAATAAATGCACTTTGATCAGTGCAATCACAGCAAGCAAAATCCACACTTAGCTTTAGGCCATGTGGAATATTTCCCCAACTTACTTGTATCAGCCATACACACTGTAACCCGATCGGCGTGATACGCCGAATGGGCACTAATGCTGGCCGACAGCTGGAACCTGATCACAGAAGCTGCAACAGGTCATGGGCTTAAAAACAAGCCAGGTATGAAAAGTTATATTTATCTCATACACACATGTATACATACAGTCAAGCCCGAAATTATTCATACCCCTGGCAAATTCTGACTTAAAGTTACTTTTATTCAACCAGCAAGTTTTTTTTTTTGACCAGAAATGACACAGGCTTCTCCCAAAAGATAATAAGACGATGTACAAGAGGCATCATTGTGGAAAAAAATATTTCTCAGCTTTTATTTACATTTGAACAAAAAGTGGCATGTCCAAAATTATTCATACCCTTTGCAAACTGTCACAGTCTGTGGGAAAATCCAAAGTTCTAGACCATTCCAAATAGTCCAAGCTGTTCTAAAGCATCCTAATTACCCTGATTCATTGGGAACAGCTGTTTTAATCAACTCATCAGGTGAAAAACAGAAACTCTCTGCTGTTGGTTTGTGGACAGTCATGGCTAAGACAAAGGAGCTCACTGAGGACCTGCGGCTCGCATTGTGGCTGCTCACAAGTCAGGAAAGGGCTATAAGACCATATCTAAATGTTTTGAAGTTCCAGTGGCTACAGTGCAAAATATTATTAAAAAATACAAGATGTTCTACACTGAAAAATCTCAAAGGACGTGGAAGGAAGCCAAAAGTGACACCTGTGCTGGCCAGGAGGATAGTGAGAGAGGTAAAAGGAATCCAAGGATCACCACCAAGGCCATCCTGATGAATCTGGGCTCTGCTGGTGGCAACATCTCAAGGCAGACAGTCCAATGGACACTGCACACCGCTGGGTTCCACGGACGCAGACCAAGGAGGACACCACTTCTCCAGATAAGGCACACAAAAGCCCGCTTGGCCTTTGCAAATGCTCATCTGGACAAAGAAGAAGACTTCTGGTATTCTGTTTTATGGTCAGATGAAACAAAAATTGAATTGTTTGGCCACAATGATGTAGCCTTCATTTGGCATAAAAAAGGAGAAGCCTTCAACCCTAAGAACACCATCCCCACTGTCAAACATGGTGGTGGGAACCTAATGTTTTGGGGGTGGTTTTCAGCCGGTGGACCAGGGAACCTAATCACAGTAAACGGCACCATGAAAAAGGAGCAATACATCAAAATTCTCAACAACATCAGGCAGTCTGCAGAGAAACTTGGCCTTGGGCACCAGTGGACATTTCAGCATGACAACGACTCAAAACACACAACAAAAGTGGTGAAGAAACGGTTAGCAGACAAAAACATTAACATTTTGCAGTGGCCCAGCCAGAGTCCTGACTTAAATCCAATTGAGAATCTGTGGAGGGAGCTAATGATCAGGGTGATGGCAAGGAGACCCTCCAACCTGAAAGAGTTGGAGCTAATCACTAAAGCTGAATGGGCAAAAATACCAGTGGAGACATGCAAAAAGCTGGTCAGCAATTATAGGAAGCGTTTGATTGCTGTAATAGCCAATAAAGGCTTTTCTATTGATTATTGAGAAAGGTATGAATAATTTTGGACATGCCACTTTTTGTTCAAATGTAAATAAAAGATGAGTAATAATTTTTTCCACAATGATGCCTCTTGTACATCGTCTTATTATCTTCTGGGAGACGCCTGTGTCATTTCTAATCAAGAAAAAACTTGCCGGTTGAATAAAAGTAACTTTAAGTCAGATTTTGCCAGGGGTATGAATAATTTCGGGCTTGACTGTATATGGGTTTTTGAAAAATGTATTAATTAATTTTCTTAATAGACACATACTTGACAAGACACATCCTGGCGTGTTTCTTCACTGGCCTCCAGTTAATTTTAGAATCCAGTAAGGTTTTATTGTTTGTTTTTTATGCTTTAAATATACGTTTAAATAGTCGGCCTTTAACATTGCAGATATGCTTTGAATAAATGTTGTTTCCAAACCTTTAAGATTCACCAAATGATTGACAAGTTTCTGTGCAAGGCATTGGAAATTCAAATGCTGAGGAGCTTGCAATTACATTCCATATGAATTTTGACAGACTCCATTCGAGAGGCCGAGGAAGTGAAATAACAAACAGGGTAACTGCTATGGCTATTTTGATATGACAGAGTAATAACTCCGAATACACGGAATATGCAACTGCAAATGGACTTAGCGTTTCTATTTGAAATTCAGCAGACATTAAAAGTTCGCATAAATGAAAATGCTAATTGCATAAAGACTCCTTTACTCCATTGTCCTTCTGCACACAACACTTTTAATGTTACTACATGTAACTCACCTTCACGTTTAGTACATCACTGTCCATCCTGTACTGTTACTACATCTAACATACTTGTACATCATGTGCCACTGTTATTACATGTAACATATTTCACATAACATTCTAGTACTTCTTATTACTTCAATTCAGTCTATTTTTAACTTCTTAAATGTAGTTTATTTATATACATAGTCTAAGCAGAAGTTGGCCGAGCTTTAATTTAAATTAATTTAATAAAGATAAAAATAATATTCGAGCTGGCAGAAGTTTATGACCACCTGCCTAATATTGTGTTGGTTCACCTTTTGCTGCCAAAACAGTCCTGACCTGTCATGCACTGTGTATTCTGACACCTCAACACCATAAAACTCGCTGTTGTGCTCATCAAACCATTCCTGAACCATTTTTGCTTTGTGGAACAGCACATTATCCTGCTGAAAGAGGCCACAGCCATCAGGGAATACCGTTTCCATGAAAGGGTGTACATGGTCTGCAATTCTGCTTACGTGGGTGGTACGTGTCAAAGTAACATCCACATGGATGGCAGGACCCAAGGTTTCCCAGCAGAACATGTGCCCATTTTTGGTACTTTCGGTGGTGCACAGGGGTCAGCATGGGCACCCTGAGTGGTCTGCGGCTATGCAGCCCCATACACAGCAAACTGCAATGCACTGTGTATTCTGACACCTTTCTGTCAGAACCAGCATTAACTTCTTCAGCAATTTGAGCAACAGTAGCTCGTCTGTTGGATCGGACCACACGGGCCAGCCTTCACTCCCCACGTGGATCAATGAGCCTTGGCTGTCCATGACCCTGTGACTGGTTCACCACAGTTCCTTCCTTGGACCACTTTTGATAGATAATGACCACTGCAGACCGGGAACACCCCACAAGAGCTGCAGTTTTGGAGATGCTCTGATCCAGTCATATAGCCATGACAGTTTGTTCCTTCATTAAACTCGCTCAAATCCTTACACTTGCCCATTTTTCGTGCTTCTAACACATCAACTTTGAGGACAAAATGTTCACCTGCTGCCTAATATATCCCACCCACTAACAGGTGTCATGATGAGGAGATCATCAGTGTTATTCACTTCACCTGTCACTGCTCATAATGTTATGGCTGATTGGAGTATAAATATATATGACTTTAACAAAAGTGTATTAAATAGCTGAGGAATCTCATATGGAAGAATGAAAGGTAAAGAATTTGGATACGCTGCAATTTATAGACACTCCATGGGGTACTGGAGATGCTGGAGGTGGATCTTGGTGAACATGGATGGGAATCGTTTGAATGTTTGAAGACCTAAAAACAGAAAGACAAATCTTTCCTAATGCACCTGATAAGGAAACTGGAAAATTATTTACCAGCTGGCAAAGATGGTCCACCAGTCGAGCAGCTTTGTCTGTGTTCTGAAACTGGATTTTTCAGCATTTTGTACAGAATTTCGGTCATTTATACTTTGCTTGTACTTTTGTCTGAAATGCCCTTATTCTCTGGAAACTTTGCATGCTTTACTTTTACTTTGATCTACTATTATTACTAAAATGCATTGTAGTTACTCCCTGAATTCTTCCACACTATTACATATATATATATATATATATATATATATATATATATATATATATATATATATATATATCACATTGACAAGTCTTGAAAAGTAGAGAAACAGAAGCTTCATGTGAAGTTAAAACTCTGTTTAAAACTGAAAAGTTTTAGTCTCAGGTAAATAAGTTTTTTCTTGTTATTTGGTCAAAAGCCAAAACGGACAGGTGACCTACTATTACCAACTATCACACAGAGAGAATGCTGTACAAGAAAACTACATACCAAAACTGCAAATGTTTCTATTTTTATAAACTATAATAAGTCAGTACCTCACTGCATTGTCCTGGACTCTGACTGCTCTCTGGTTATTAACTGGACAGTTATACCGTTAGCTAGCACTGCTAAGTCTCTCCTTGGGACTTGGGACCATTTTCACATCGTGACAGCTGCAAAAAAAGGACACAGCAAACATAAAAACATCGTGTAGCTAAGCAGAAGTTGTTTACCTGCATTCGGGAGGTGGTAACGCAAATGTTGGGGTGATATTTTCCCAGACATGCAGCCCAAGCTCGTCTTCTCCGCTGTTCAATCTCTCAACTGCCAGATGGAAGGACAACAATCATGGCTTCCGTTTGACTCAAAAGTGCACGTTCGCGTCATTTTCTTCTCCCACCGCTTTTCGTGTAACAAACTTTGATTGGCTGCTGGTTTATGTAAACAAGCATTCAACATTTTCCATTGGGTAAACAGCATGTGAGGATTCATTTCTACCCAATCGCAGCGTGGAAGGCGGGATCTTCCGAAATGCGGGTGTAGTAAAAAATAACTCGCTGCATTCCCAGGTCTGAAATAGCCACTGGGAAAGTTAGTAAACAGGCGCTGCTGTAATTTCTATATAAATAAAGTCTTGCACAATATACTGTATGTAAATTGTTAATAATTAATTAAATAAAAAGTTTTGACATCATAAGTTTTTAAAAAAAAATCAGATAACGAAAACATTTAGAAATTATTTCGAAATAGAGGAAACATTTAATGCTTTTTTCCTTTTAGTTCTTATAAAATATTTTTCGTCTTATCATATGTCTCGTCAGATGTATTTCACGACCTTTATATAAAGTAATATATACAACTAAAGATTTAAGATTAATTATATTTTAAATATTTAAACCTAAGACAATCTGTTAATGAACTTTACGGTTGTTGTCTTACTTTAAACACTGTTTTATTTTCCAGATAAAACTTAAAACTAAAGCCTAAGTCAGCGGTACATTAAGCAAAATAATTTGTACTCACAATATTTTTATTATAATAACACTTTATATTAAATTCCCGGAACGTTCAAGCAGATTTTGTGCGCCAAGACGGACAATAATAACAGCGACACCAGTGAATATGGCAGCCTCCGCGAGGAGCTTATTGAGAGGTCAGTTTTATAGTTTTTTTCTTTTGTCTAAGATATTGTAAACATATTGAATTAACATATTGTATGTCTCGTTGTAACATGAATGTCCAGTTTAGCGTAACATCTACTGCGTTCTCATGTGTGTAGCTGTTTATTTTGTACTGTATTAACATTGGAACTATCAGCACTACCTATATAACATGCTGTGTGTGTGTGTGTGTGTGTGTGAGAGAGAGAGAGAGAGAGATAAAGAGAGAGAGATAAAAACTCTGGATGTTTTGTCTCACAGTGTTGGCTGGATGTCAGAGGCAGATCTTCATCTCCAGCTCTTCATCGTCTTCATGTCTGTCCCACGATGCAGCTAGACAGCTTCCTGTGAGGACCTATGCTGCTGCTGCAGCCAAGTGAGCATCCTGCATTTTCACAGATTAAAAAAGATGAGCAAACAAAAGAATTAGAGAATATATCACCTTCAGAAAATGGGCAAATATTTGAACTATTTAAAAAATATATATAATATATTAGAATACCCATTTTCTACCCCCCATATTCTAATGAACGTGTAAACCATTAACATGTTAATTGTTTAATTCTTATGAAATAACTTTTGTCTTCTATATTTTGTTTTCTTTTGGGGTTTTTTTATTGTGTGCACATTTTTTTACTTGACAATTTTTCCTGATTGCTCATGTAGGCCCATGTGAATCGATGCAGCAACACAAACATTTATTAGAATTTGTCCTTTCATTTATTCAGCATATTATGGGACACATGAAACAAATGGTATATTTTTCTTTTCTATTCTGCAGACCAGCTAAGAAAGAGAAAAAATTTGAAAAGGGTCCAGTAAAAGAAGTAAAGCAAGAAGAAAAGAAGAAGAAGGAGAAACAGAAGATCGACGATACGGGTCGTCATAAGCCGTACGGCCTGACAGCCTGGGTGCCGATCGATGACGTGTACGTAGTGAGGCACTATCCTAAACCCGTGTATGATGCAGATGTAGCTGTGGACATGCTGAAGAGCTTTCAGAAGCTGGACTTTACCCCTGAAGATCAGCCACTTTTCATTGAACTAAAGCTGGATATGAAGCTAGAAAAAAAGGTACACAATTTTTTTTTTTAAAAACATGGTTCCTTACAGTTTATGTTGATCATTCTGTTATATTAGCAGCATAGATGATGCTGAGGAAATTGTTTCTAGAAATTTTATAATCGTTTAAATGTTGTTAAAATGCTAGAACTAAATGTTAGTAAAAATGCTAGAATGGGACAGTAATCATGAACATAACTGGCTAGATTTCTTTTTTTTGTCACATTTGGTCTAATTGGCTATTAAGGCAGCAACATTTCTGCTTTTAAGGAGTAGATTTCCAGCTGTTCTTCCCTTTTCAAGAACTCATTATATCTGCCAGCTTTGGTCAATGAATCTAAAAATAATATTTACATTTTTAAAATATGTTTAAAATATTTGAAGGTAATAAAATAATGATTTGTTCACATCTGTAATCTCTCAACATGAGTACGCCCAAATTAACTCTCCCACCTTCTCATAACATCTCATAACCTTATATCTTTTTTCCATTTTTTCCCTTTTCCTCTTCTTTCAGAGAAAAGTCGAACCCTTTGTTAGCACTGTCCATTTACCTCATCCATTTAAAAGCGATCTGAACAAAGTCGTCGTTTTCACAGAGGTGAGAATCTGCTTCTAAACTTCACACTTTAAGCTGGGTGCATGATCTCTGTTCAGTTGTGTATGAATGTAAACAGGATTTTAAGCATCCTGATTGTATTACAGTGCTCTGTCGTGTGTCTATTTGAGGTTATGTCTTTTTTTAGAATCCAGAGGAAGCCAGAGTGGCCACTGAGCATGGAGCAGCAATAGTAGGAGGAGCTGAACTTATTGAGAAGGTACAACATGTTGATGTTAACATCTTTATTTAGTAAGTCTATTAACTGCTTCAACAGTCCATAAGTCAGTCAGTGAGTCAGTGAATCAGTCTCTTAGTCAGTGATTCAGTCAGTCAGTCAATAAATCAGTCAGTCAGTGAATCAGTCAGTCAGTCAGTCAACTAATTAATAAATGGTCAGTTAATCATTTAATTAGTCAGTCAAGCCTTCTGTTTAGTCAATAAACCAACCACTTATTCAGTCAATCAGTCAGTCATTAATAACAAAACAATTAATCAGTCAGCCATTCAGTGAGTTCTGTTCAGTCTCCTTCTGTTAGTCAATAAACCAATTGTTTATTCGGTCAATACAGTAATCCAGTTACTCACTCATTCACTCACTCACTCACTCACTCAGATGAATCAGTGAATCTATTTAGTCAGTCAGTTGTTTAATCGGTCAGTCAGTCAGTTATGCATACATACAAAAAAAATATGCTAATCTGACAGTGGCAGCACAAAATCTTATAATAATATAGAGAAGAAGAAGCAAGAAGCCTTTATTATCGCCACACATACATTACAGCACAGTGGAATTCTTTTCTTCGGATATCCCAGCTGAGGAAGTTGGGGTCAGAGTGCAGGGGCAGCTATGATACAGCGCTCCTGGAGCAGAGAGGGTTAAGGGCCTTGCTCAGTTGCCCAATAGTGGAGCTTAACCACTTGAGCCACCACGGCCCCCACTCTGTACCAATACTTGCATATATTTTAGCACACATTGGCAATCAGACAGCAGGATGAATTGATATAGGATATTACATCCAGCACATTGTAAATGCACCTCATGTCCGTGGAAAGCCATTTAAGGGCAAAACATATTTGTGCTCACACAGAAGTGACAAAACTCTTAAAAGTATCAAATAAAAAAACATCAAATAAAAATGGTTGTTGGTGGTGGACTCAGACTGATGTTTGTATTTTTCCTTGTAGATATTGGAAGATGAGATCACCGCAGACTTTTACCTGGCTGTTCCAGACATCATTCCAAAGCTCCTGCCTTTAAAAAACAAACTTAGGAAGAAATTCCCAAAGAGCAAACGAGGTCAGTGTGTTCCTCCCATCCCAAAAATGAGAAAACACAACAAATTACTCATTGCAGTCGTCCTAAATGCCTGTTGGTGTTGTTTCAGGGTCGGTCGGGGTGAACATTCCTAAAATGCTGCAGTTGTTCAAGAGCGGACATGAGTACATGGTGGAGAGGGACACCTACGTCTACACGCAAGTCGGAACGGTAAATCTAAACCTTGTAGCATAGCAATTACAGTAAACAATATCCATAGCTTTAATACCATTTTACGGTCTGATCATTTCATAAAAATAAAAACTATTATGCATAAAGATTTTCAGTCATTTTGAACATCTAGTAGTAGTAGTAAAGTACGTTATAGGATGTTGTTAACTAAAAGTGCCTGAAGCAGAAGCTCGACATGTTGTAATTAACCAGATTAAATGTATAGAACTTTCATTTTTCTCAAATAAATCATGCAATAACAAATTATTCATTATTCAAACAGCTGGACATGCCCACGGAGCACATTCTGGATAACATGCGGGTCATCATTCAGGACGTCGCATCGCACAAGCCAGCAGAATTCGGTAAGCACTTTATCGCTGCAGTGACTGATATTTAGTTTTAAAGCATTTACAGTTTATGTAAACAGTTATTAACATCAGAGAAGAGACATTTCAGACACGAGATTCATACAGCATTGGTGTTGCCATGCCAAAGCAGAGATTCACTGATGGCTAGATATCTTGTGTTCTTGCTGCTCATTGGACCGATGGAAATGTGTACACTCTCATTAAACACGCTTCCGGTGAAACTCTTTCTTTCTTTTCAATTCGTCTGACACGCAATTTTATTTTTGAGTCAAAAGTTCCTTCTGATGATGTCACCACGTTTAATGTTATAAACGTGTTATAAATGACAGCCAGTCAGTGAGTCACTCAGTCAGTGAGTCACTCAGTCAGTGAGTCACTCAGTCAGTGAGTCAGCCACTCAGTCAGTGAGTCACTTAGTCAGTGAGTCAGCCAGTCAGTCAGTGAGTCACTCAGTCAGTGAGTCAGTCACTCAGTGAGTCACTCAGTGAGTCACTCAGTGAGTCACTCAGTGAGTCACTCAGTCAGTGAGTCAGCCAGTCAGTCAGTCACTCAGTCAGTGAGTCAGTCAGTGAGTCACTTATTCAGTGAGTCAGCCAGTCAGTCAGTGAGTCAGCCAGTCAGTCAGTGAGTCAGCCAGTCAGTCAGTCAGTGAGTCAGCCAGTCAGTCAGTGAGTCAGCCAGTCAGTCAGTGAGTCACTCAGTCAGTGAGTCAGTCAGTGAGTCACTCAGTCAGTGAGTCACTCAGTCAGTGAGTCACTCAGTCAGTGAGTCACTCAGTCAGTGAGTCAGCCACTCAGTGAGTCACTCAGTCAGTGAGTCAGCCAGTCAGTCAGTGAGTCAGTCAGTCAATGAGTCAGCCAGTCAGTGAGTCAGTCAATCAGTGAGTCAGCCAGTGAGTCACTCAGTCAGTGAGTCAGCCAGTCAGTCAGTCACTCAGTCAGTGAGTCAGTCAGTGAGTCACTTATTCAGTGAGTCAGCCAGTCAGTCAGTGAGTCAGTCAGTCAGTGAGTCAGCCAGTCAGTCAGTGAGTCAGCCAGTCAGTCAGTGAGTCACTCAGTCAGTGAGTCAGTCAGTGAGTCAGCCACTCAGTCAGTGAGTCACTTAGTCAGTGAGTCAGCCAGTCAGTCAGTGAGTCACTCAGTGAGTCACTCAGTCAGTGAGTCAGCCAGTCAGTCAGTGAGTCAGTCAGTCAATGAGTCAGCCAGTCAGTGAGTCAGTCAATCAGTGAGTCAGCCAGTCAGTCAGTGAGTCAGCCAGTCAGTCAGTGAGTCAGCCAGTCAATCAGTGAGTCACTCAGTCAGTGAGTCAGTCAGTGAGTCAGTCAGTGAGTCAGCCAGTCAGTCAGTGAGTCACTCAGTCAGTGAGTCAGTCAGTGAGTCAGCCACTCAGTCAGTGAGTCACTTAGTCAGTGAGTCAGCCAGTCAGTCAGTGAGTCACTCAGTGAGTCACTCAGTCAGTGAGTCAGCCAGTCAGTCAGTGAGTCAGCCAGTCAGTGAGTCAGCCAGTCAGTGAGTCAGTCAATCAGTGAGTCAGCCAGTCAGTCAGTGAGTCAGCCAGTCAGTCAGTGAGTCAGCCAGTCAGTCAGTGAGTCAGCCAGTCAGTCAGTGAGTCACTCAGTCAGTGAGTCAGTCAGTGAGTCAGCCACTCAGTCAGTGAGTCACTTAGTCAGTGAGTCAGCCAGTCAGTCAGTGAGTCAGTCAGTCAGTGAGTCACTCAGTGAGTCACTCAGTCAGTGAGTCAGCCAGTCAGTCAGTCACTCAGTCAGTGAGTCAGTCAGTGAGTCACTTATTCAGTGAGTCAGCCAGTCAGTCAGTGAGTCACTCAGTCAGTGAGTCAGTGAGTCAGCCAGTCAGTCAGTGAGTCAGCCAGTCAGTCAGTGAGTCAGCCAGTCAGTCAGTGAGTCAGCCAGTCAGTGAGTCAGTCATTCAGTGAGTCAGCCAGTCAGTCACTCAGTCAGTGAGTCAGTCAGTCAGCGAGTCAGTCGTTGAGTCAGCCAGCCAGGCAACCAGTCGTTGAGTCAGCGAGTCAGTCAGTCAAAGGGTCAGTCCTTCTGTCAGTCAGTCAATTAATTAATAACCTACCATTATATATCGTTTATTCGGTCAATCCAGTATTCCAATTTCTCACTCACTCTCTCACTCACTCACTCACTCACTCACTCACTCACTCAGTCATTCAGTTAGACCTACAGATGAATCAATGAATCTATATAGTCGGTCAGTCGTTTATTCAGTCAGTTATTCATTTAATCAACTCTCATTAAACATGCTTCCAGTGAAACTCCCTTCATTCTTTTCAGTTCGTCTGACACGCGTTTTTATTTCCCACCACTTTTAATGTAGTAATGGTTCTGGTGCAACAAACTGTTTCTAGATTTGGAATTTTGTGTGGTGAAAACCTATAAGAGGAGTGATTTTCACAAACGGTGAAACATTCCAGTGTGGTTATACTAAATATAATATAATCTTGAGACATTGCTTATCTAATCAGATTAGTGGACTGGAGCTGTAACTGTTGTATAAGTATTGTTTCTAGAACCTGAATAAGAGGAGTGATATTTTGGTGATTAGAAATAAAGCATGTATATTTAAACTGCATATTTATTAATATCTAAAGTCAACATTGTCATGAAATCGATTCGAATGTACAGGATTATTCACTCTACTTTTATTCAGAATACTTTGAATTACGTTTTCGATCGTATCTGTCGTATCAGAGATGAGCCTGTTTGATGCGGTGATTAATTGAATTGTTTTTGTGTGTTTTTGTACAGGTTCCTTCATCGAGAGAGCCATCACAAGCAGCAAGATGAGCGAGGGCTTACGCATCAAATATGAAGCATTTGTACAGCAGGAGGTGAAGGAGGACTGATTAACATGCTGTGTGTATATTTCACCGTGTAATGACGTATCATTTAAATAAAGTTTCTTAAATATGTGATGTGTCGTGTGTTTAAGTTTTAGGATTAGGGTGTAGGGCTTGTTCCAGAGATGATGTTATCTGTCACTGAGTGGGTTTACTCTGGGTCATCTGGTTTCCTCCAGCTTCCCAAAAACGTGTAGGTTGATTGGCTAAGCTAAATTGCCCTGCATCGGTGTGACTGTGTGTGTGTGTGTGTGTGAGACTCTGCGTGTGTGTGTGTGTGTGAGACTCTGCGTGTGTGTGTGTGTGTGAGACTCTGCGTGTGTGTGTGTGTGTGAGACTCTGCGTGTGTGTGTGTGTGTGAGACTCTGCGTGTGTGTGTGTGTGTGAGACTCTGCGTGTGTGTGTGTGTGTGAGACTCTGCGTGTGTGTGTGTGAGACTCTGCGTGTGTGTGTGTGAGACTCTGCGTGTGTGTGTGAGACTCTGCGTGTGTGTGTGAGACTCTGCGTGTGAGACTCTGCGTGTGTGTGTGAGACTCTGCGTGTGTGTGTGAGACTCTGCGTGTGTGTGTGAGACTCTGCGTGTGTGTGTGAGACTCTACGTGTGTGTGTGTGACTCTGCGTGTGTGTGTGACTCTGCGTGTGTGTGTGACTCTGCGTGTGTGTGTGACTCTGCGTGTGTGTGTGAGAGACTCTGTGTGTGTGTGTGAGACTCTGTGTGTGTGTGAGACTCTGCGTGTGTGTGTGAGACTCTGCGTGTGTGTGTGAGACTCTGCATGTGTGTGTGAGACTCTGCGTGTGAGACTCTGCATGTGTGTGTGAGACTCTGCGTGTGTGTGTGTGTGTGTGAGAGACTCTGCATGTGTGTGTGAGACTCTGCGTGTGTGTGTGTGAGACTCTGCGTGTGTGTGTGTGAGACTCTGCGTGTGTGTGTGTGAGACTGCGTGTGTGTGTGTGAGACTCTGCGTGTGTTTGTGTGAGACTGCGTGTGTGTGTGAGACTCTGCGTGTGAGACTCTGCGTGTGAGACTCTGCGTGTGTGACTCTGCGTGTGTGTGTGAGACTCTGCGTGTGTGTGTGTGAGACTGCGTGTGTGTGTGTGTGTGAGACTCTGCGTGTGTGTGTGAGACTGCGTGTGTGTGAGACTGCGTGTGTGTGTGTGTGTGAGACTGCGTGTGTGTGTGTGTGAGACTCTGCGTGTGTGTGTGTGAGACTGCGTGTGTGTGAGACTCTGCGTGTGTGTGAGACTCTGCGTGTGTGTGAGACTCTGCGTGTGTGTGAGACTCTGCGTGTGTGTGTGTGTGTGTGTGTGTGTGTGTGTGTGAGACTCTGCGTGTGTGTGTGAGACTCTGCGTGTGTGTGTGAGACTCTGCGTGTGTGTGTGAGACTCTGCGTGTGTGTGTGTGTGAGACTCTTTTGTGTGTGTGAGACTCTGCGTGTGAGACTCTGCGTGTGTGACTCTGCTGTGTGTGTGAAACTCTGCGTGTGTGTGTGAGACTCTGGTGTGTGTGTGTGTGAGACTCTGCGTGTGTGTGTGTGAGACTGCGTGTGTGTGAGACTGCGTGTGTGTGAGACTCTGCGTGTGTGTGAGACTCTGCGTGTGTGTGAGACTCTGCGTGTGTGTGAGACTCTGCGTGTGTGTGTTGTGTGTGTGTGAGACTCTGTGTGTGTGTGAGACTCTGCGTGGTGTGAGACTCTGGTGGTGTGTGAGACTCTGGTGTGTGTGAGACTCTGTGTGTGTGTGAGACTCTGTGTGTGTGTGAGACTCTGTGTGTGTGTGAGACTCGGTGTGTGTGAGACTCGTGTGGTGTGTGAGACTCTGTGTGTGTGTGAGACTCTGTGTGTGTGTGAGACTCTGTGTGTGTGTGAGACTCTGTGTGTGTGTGAGACTCTGCGTGGTGTGAGACTCTGCGTGGTGTGTGAGACTCTGCGTTTGTGTGAGACTCTGCGTGTGTGTGTGAGACTCTGCGTGTGAGACTCTGCATGTGTGTGAGACTCTGGTGGTGTGTGGTTGGTTGTGTGAGACTCTGCGTGTGTGTGAGACTCTGCGGGGGTGTGTGAGACTCTGCGTTTGTGTGAGACTCTGCGTTTGTGTGAGAAAAAAAAAAAAAAAAAAAAAAAAAAAAAAAAAAAAAAAAAAAAAAAAAAAAAAAAATGTGTGAGACTCTGCGTGTGTGTGTGTGAGACTCTGCGTGTGTGTGTGTGAGACTCTGCGTGTGTGTGTGTGAGACTCTGCGTGTGTGTGTGTGTGAGACTCTGTGTGTGTGTGCGTGTGAGACTCTGCGTGTGAGACTCTGCGTGTGTGACTCTGCGTGTGTGACTCTGCGTGTGTGTGTGAAACTCTGCGTGTGTGTGTGTGAGACTGCGTGTGTGTGTGTGTGTGTGAGACTCTGCGTGTGTGTGTGTGAGACTGCGTGTGTGTGAGACTGCGTGTGTGACTGTGTGTGTGAGACTCTGCGTGTGTGTGAGACTCTGCGTGTGTGTGAGACTCTGCGGGGGGTGTGTGTGGTGAGACTCTGCGGGGTGTGTGAGACTCTGCGTGTGTGTGTGAGACTCTGCGGGGTGTGTGAGACTCTGCGTGTGTGTGAGACTCGTGTGTGTGTGAGACTCTGCGTGTGTGTGTGAGACTCGTGTGTGTGTGAGACTCGCGTGTGTGTGTGAGACTCTGCGGGGTGTGTGTGAGACTCTGCGGGGGTGTGTGTGAGACTCTGCGGGGGTGTGTGTGAGACTCTGCTGGGGTGTGTGTGAGACTCTGCGTGGGGTGTGTGTGAGACTCTGCGTGTGTGTGTGAGACTCTGCGTGTGTGTGTGAGACTCTGCGTGTGTGTGTGTGAGACTCTGCGTGTGTGTGTGTGTGAGACTCTGCGTGTGTGTGTGTGTGAGACTCTGTGTGTGGCTGCGTGTGTGAGAGACTGCGTGTGTGTGAGACTGCGTGTGTGTGATTCTGCGTGTGTGTGAGACTCTGCCTGTGTGTGAGACTCTGCGTGTGTGTGAGACTCTGCGTGTGTGTGTGTGAGACCCGCGTGTGTGTGTGAGACTGCGTGTGTGTGTGAGACTGCGTGTGTGTGTGAGACTCTGCGAGTGTGTGAGACTCTGCGTGTGTGTGAGACTCTGCGTGTGTGTGTGAGACTCTGCGTGTGTGTGTGAGACTGCGTGTGTGTGTGTGACTGCGTGTGTGTGTGAGACTGCGTGTGTGTGCGAGACACTGCGTGTGTGTGCGAGACTCTGCGTGTGTGTGCGAGAATCAGCGTGTTTGTGCGAGACTCTGCGTGTTTGTGCGAGACTCTGTGTGTGTGTGAGACTCTGCGTGTGTGTGTGAGACTCTGCGTGTGTGTGTGAGACTCTGCGTGTGTGTGTGAGACTCTGTGTGTGTGTGTGTGTGTGTGAGACTGCGTGTGTGTGTGAGACTCTGCGTGTGTGTGTGAGACTGCGTGTGTGTGTGAGACTCTGCGTGTGTGAGACTCTGCGCGTGTGTGTGTGTGTGAGACTCTGCGTGTGTGTGTGTGTGAGACTCTGTGTGTATGTGTGTGAGACTCTGCGTGTGAGACTCTGCGTGTGTGTGAGACTCTGCATGTGTGTGTGAGACTCTGCGTGTGTGTGTGTGTGAGACTCTGCGTGTGTGTGAGACTCTGTGTGTATGTGTGTGAGACTCTGCGTTGGTGAGACTCTGCGTGTGTGTGAGACTCTGCATGTGTGTGTGAGACTCTGCATGTGTGTGTGAGACTCTGCGTGTGTGTGTGTGTGAGACTCTGCGTGTGTGTGAGACTCTGCGTGTGTGTGAGACTCTGCATGTGTGTGTGAGACTCTGCATGTGTGTGTGAGACTCTGCATGTGTGTGTGAGACTCTGCGTGTGTGTGTGTGTGAGACTCTGCGTGTGTGTGTGTGTGAGACTCTGCGTGTGTGTGAGACTCTGCGTGTGTGTGAGACTCTGCGTGTGTGTGAGACTCTGCGTGTGTGTGTGTGTGAGACTCTGCGTGTGTGTGTGAGACTCTGCGTGCATGTGTGAGACTCTGTGTACGTGTGTGAGACTCTGTGTACGTGTGTGAGACTCTGCGTGCGTGTGAGACTCTGTGTGCGTGTGTGAGACTCTGTGTACGTGTGTGAGACTCTGTGTACGTGTGTGAGACTCTGTGTACGTGTGTGAGACTCTGTGTACGTGTGTGAGACTCTGCGTGTGTGTGAGACTCTGTGTGCGTGTGTGAGACTCTGTGTACGTGTGTGAGACTGTGTACGTGTGTGAGACTCTGTGTACGTGTGTGAGACTCTGTGTACGTGTGTGAGACTCTGCGTGCGTGTGAGACTCTGCGTGCGTGTGTGAGACTCTGCGTTTGTGTGAGACTCTGCGTGTGTGTGTGAGACTCTGGTGTGTGTGAGACTCTGCTGTGTGTGAGACTCTGCGTGTGTGCTGTGTGTGAGACTCTGCGTGTGTGTGATTCCCTGTGTGAGACTCTGCGTGTGTGACTGTTTGTGTGAGACTCTGCGTGTGTGTGGAGACTCTGTGTGTGTGTGAGACTCTGCGTGTGTGTGTGAGACTCTGCGTGTGTGTGTGTGAGACTCTGCGGGGTGAGACTCTGCGTGTGTGTGAGACTCTGCGTGTGTGTGAGTCTGTGTGTGTGTGTGTGTGAGACTCTGCGTGTGTGTGTGAGACTCTGCGTGTGTGTGAGACTGCGTGTGTGTGAGACTCTGCTGTGTGTGTGAGACTCTGGCGTGTGTGAGACTCTGCTGGTGTGAGACTCTGTGTGTGTGTGTGAGACTCTGCTGTGTGTGTGAGACTCTGCTGTGTGTGTGAGACTCTGTCGTGTGTGTGCGTGTGAGACTCTGCGTGTGAGACTCTGCGTGTGTAGACTCTGCTGTGTGTGTGAGACTCTGCGTGTGTGTGTGAGACTCGTGTGTGTGTGTGTGTGTGAGACTCTGCGTGTGTGTGTGTGAGACTCTGCGTGGTGTGTGAGACTCTGCGTTGTGTGAGACTCTGCGTGTGTGTGTGAGACTCTGCGTGTGTGTGAGACTCTGCGTGTGTGTGAGACTCTGCGTGTGTGTTGGTTTGTGTGAGACTCTGCGTGTGTGTGAGACTCTGCGTGGTGTGTGAGACTCTGCGTGTGTGTGAGACTCTGCGTTTTGTGTGTGTGTGAGACTCGTGTGGTGTGTGAGACTGCGTGTGTGTGTGTGAGACTGCTGGTGTGTGTGTGAGACTCTGCGTGTGTGTGTGAGACTGCGTGTGTGTGTGAGACTCTGGTGTCGTGTGTGTGAGACTCTGCTGTGTGTGTGAGACTCTGCGTGTGTGTGAGACTCTGCGTGTGTGTGTGTGTGAGACTCTGCGTGTGTGTGTGAGACTCTGCGTGTGTGTGTGAGACTCTGCGTGTGTGTGTGAGACTCTGCGTGTGAGACTCTGTGTGTGTGTGAGACTCTGGTGTGTGTGAGACTCTGGTGGTGTGGAGACTCTGCGTGCGTGTGTGAGACTCTGCGTGTGTGTGAGACTCTGCGTGTGTGTGTGAGACTCTGCGTGTGTGTGTGAGACTGCGTGTGTGTGTGAGACTCTGTGTGGTGTGTGAGACTCTGCGTTTGTGTGAGACTCTGCGTGTGTGTGGAGACTCTGCGTGGTGTGTGAGACTCTGCGTTTTGTAGACTCTGCGTGTGTGAGACTCTGCGTGTGTGACTCTGTGTGTGTGTGAGACTCTGCGTGTGTGTGTGTGAGACTCTGCTGTGTGTGTGAGACTCTGCGTGTGTGTGTGAGACTCTGCGTGTGGTGTGAGACTCTGTGTGCGTGTGTGTGAGACTCTGCGTGGTGTGTGAGACTCTGCGTGGTGTGTGAGACTCTGCGTGTGTGTGTGAGACTCGTGCGTGTGTGAGACTCTGCGTGTGTGTGTGAGACTCTGCGTGCGTGTGTGAGACTCTGTGTGTGTGTGAGACTCTGTGGTGTGTGAGACTCTGGTGTGTGAGACTCTGCGTGCGTGTGTGAGACTCTGGGGTGTGTGAGACTCTGCGTGTGTGTGTGTGAGACTCTGCGTGTGTGTGTGAGACTCTGCGGGGTGTGTGTGTGTGAGACTCTGCGTGTGTGTGTGAGACTCTGTGTGTGTGTGTGTGAGACTCTGCGTTTGTGTGAGACTCTGCGTGTGTGTGTGAGACTCTGCGTTGTGTGTGTGAGACTCTGCGTGTGTGTGTGTGTGTGTGAGACTCTGCGTGTGTGTGTGTGTGAGACTGCGTGTGTGTGAGACTGCGTGTGTGTGAGACTCTGCGTGTGTGTGAGACTCTGCGTGTGTGTGAGACTCTGCGTGTGTGTGAGACTCTGCGTGTGTGAGACTCTGCTGTGTGTGTGTGAGACTCTGCGTGTGTGTGTGTGAGACTCTGCGTGTGTGTGTGAGACTCTGCGTGTGTGTGTGAGACTCTGCGTGTGTGTGAGACTCTGCGTGTGTGTGTGTGTGAGACTCTGCGTGTGTGTGTGAGACTCTGCGTGTGTGTGTGAGACTCTGCGTGCGTGTGTGAGACTCTGTGTACGTGTGTGAGACTCTGTGTACGTGTGTGAGACTCTGCGTGCGTGTGAGACTCTGCGTGCGTGTGTGAGACTCTGCGTTTGTGTGAGACTCTGCGTGTGTGTGTGAGACTCTGCGTGTGTGTGAGACTCTGCATGTGTGTGAGACTCTGTGTGCGTGTGTGAGACTCTGCGTTTGTGTGAGACTCTGCGTGTGTGTGAGACTCTGCGTGCGTGTGTGAGACTCTGCGTTTGTGTGAGACTCTGCGTTTGTGTGAGACTCTGCGTGTGTGTGAGAGACTCTGTGTGCGTGTGTGAGACTCTGCGTGTGTGTGTGTGAGACTCTGCGTTTGTGTGAGACTCTGCGTTTGTGTGAGACTCTGCGTGTGCGTGTGAGACTCGTGTCGTGCTGGTGATTTCGTGTGTGAGACTCTGCGTGCGTGTGTGAGACTCTGCGTGCGTGTGTGAGACTGCGTGCGTGTGTGAGACTGCGTGTGTGTGTGAGACTCTGCGTGCGTGTGTGAGACTCTGCGTGCGTGTGAGACTCTGCGTGTGTGTGTGAGACTCTGCGTGTGTGAGACTCTGCGTGCGTGTGTGAGACTCTGCGTGTGTGTGAGAGACTCTGCGTGCGTGTGTGAGACTCTGCGTGTGTGTGTGAGACTCTGCGTGTGTGTGTGTGAGACTCTGCGTGTGTGTGTGAGACTCTGCGTGTGTGTGTGAGACCCTGCGTTTGTGTGTGAGACCCTGCGTTTGTGTGAGACTCTGCGTTTGTGTGAGACTCTGCGTGTGTGTGTGAGACTCTGCGTGTGTGTGTGTGAGACTCTGCGTGTGTGTGTGTGAGACTCTGCGTGTGTGTGTATGAGACTCTGCGTGTGTGAAACTCTGCATGTGTGAGACTCTGTTGTGTGTGTGAGACTGTGTGTGTGTGAGACTGTGTGTGAGAGAAAAAGAGACTGTGTGTGTATGGATGAATGAATGAACGTGTGTGTGGGAGAGAGAGAGAGAGAGAGAGAGAGAGAGAGAGAGAGAGAGAGAGAGAGAGAAACTGCATGTGTGTGAGAGAAAGAGAGACTGTGTATGGGTGTTTGTGTGAGAGAGCGAGAGAGAGAGATTGTGTGTGGATGGATGGATGGATGAATGAGTGTGTGTGTATATGGGTGAATGAATGAATAAGTGTCTGTGTGTTTGTGTGTGGAAACTTTGGGTGTCTGAGATTTTGTGTGTATGTGTGTGTCTGTATGAGACTGTGTGTCTATGGGTGAATGAATGAGTGTGTGTGAGAGCCCGAGTGTGTGTGAGCCTGTGTCTGTGTTTGTGTGTGAGAGAATTTTGTGTGTGAGAGAATTTTGTGTGTGAGAGACTGTGTGTGTGTGTGTGTGTGTGTGTGTGTGTGTGTGTGTGTGTAAGAGAGAGAGACTGTGTGTATGAGTGAATGAGTGTATGTAACTGTGTGTGTGTGTGAGAGAGAGAATGACTGACTGAGTGTGTGTGTGAATGAATGTGTGGGTATAAGTGGCTGAATGTGTGGATGTGGACATGGTGCCCTTTATTGTATTGATGTCCCATCCAGGATGTAGTCCTGCCTTGCACCCTGGGGTAGGCTTTGGATCCGCCGTAAGTCAGGGTAAGTCAGGGTAAGTCAGTGTAAGTCAGGGTACGTCAGGGTACGTCAACGTACGTCAGGGTAAGTCAGCGTAAGTCAGGGTAAGTCAGTGTAAGTCAGGGTACGTCAGGGTACGTCAACGTACGTCAGGGTAAGTCAGCGTAAGTCAGCGTAAGTCAGGGTAAGTCAGTGTACATCAGGGTAAGTCAGGGTAAGTCAGTGTACATCAGGGTAAGTCAGTGTAAGTCAGTATAAGTCAGTGTAAGTCAGTGTAAGTCAGTGTAAGTCAGTGTACGTCAGTGTACGTCAGTGTAAGTCAGTGTCAGTCAGGGTAAGTCAGTGTACGTCAGTGTACGTCAGTGTCAGTCAGTCAGTGTCAGTCAGGGTAAGTCAGTGTATGTCAGTCAGTGTCAGTCAGTGTAAGTCAGTGTACGTCAGTCAGTGTACGTCAGTCAGTGTCAGTCAGGGTAAGTCAGTGTACGTCAGTCAGTGTACGTCAGTCAGTGTAAGTCAGTGTACATCAGGGTAAGTCAGTGTAAGTCAGGGTACGTCAGTGTAAGTCAGCGTAAGTCAGTGTAAGTCAGTGTACATCAGGGTAAGTCAGGGTAAGTCAGTGTACATCAGGGTAAGTCAGGGTAAGTCAGTGTAAGTGAGGGTACGTCAGGGTACGTCAGTGTAAGTCAGTATAAGTCAGTGTAAGTCAGGGTAAGTCAGTGTACGTCAGTCAGTGTCAGTCAGTGTCAGTCAGGGTAAGTCAGTGTACGTCAGTCAGTGTACGTCAGTCAGTGTAAGTCAGTGTACATCAGGGTAAGTCAGTGTAAGTCAGGGTACGTCAGTGTAAGTCAGCGTAAGTCAGTGTAAGTCAGTGTACATCAGGGTAAGTCAGGGTAAGTCAGGGTAAGTCAGTGTACATCAGTGTAAGTCAGTATAAGTCAGTGTAAGTCAGTGTAAGTCAGGGTACGTCAGTGTAAGTCAGGGTACGTCAGTCAGTGTAAGTCAGGGTAAGTCAGTGTACGTCAGTGTAAGTCAGTGTCAGTCAGTGTCAGTCAGGGTAAGTCAGCGTAAGTCAGGGTAAGTCAGTGTACATCAGGGTAAGTCAGGGTAAGTCAGTGTACATCAGGGTAAGTCAGTGTAAGTCAGTATAAGTCAGTGTAAGTCAGTGTACGTCAGTGTACGTCAGTGTAAGTCAGTGTCAGTCAGTGTCAGTCAGGGTAAGTCAGTGTACGTCAGTGTCAGTCAGTCAGTGTCAGTCAGGGTAAGTCAGTGTATGTCAGTCAGTGTAAGTCAGTGTACGTCAGTCAGTGTACGTCAGTCAGTGTCAGTCAGGGTAAGTCAGTGTACGTCAGTCAGTGTACGTCAGTCAGGGTAAGTCAGTGTACATCAGGGTAAGTCAGTGTAAGTCAGTGTAAGTCAGTGTACATCAGGGTAAGTCAGTGTAAGTGAGGGTACGTCAGGGTACGTCAGTGTAAGTCAGTATAAGTCAGTGTAAGTCAGTGTAAGTCAGTGTAAGTCAGGGTAAGTCAGTGTACGTCAGTCAGTGTCAGTCAGTGTCAGTCAGTGTAAGTCAGTGTACGTCAGTCAGTGTAAGTCAGGTTTAGGGTAAGTCAGTGTAATCAGGGTACGTCAGTGTAAGTCAGGTAAGTCAGTGTAAGTCAGTCAGTAAGTCAGTCAGGGTAAGTCAGTGTACATCAGGGTAAGTCAGGGTAAGTCAGGGTAAGTCAGTGTACATCAGTGTAAGTCAGTATAAGTCAGTGTAAGTCAGTGTAAGTCAGGGTACGTCAGTGTAAGTCAGGGTACGTCAGTCAGTGTAAGTCAGGGTAAGTCAGTGTACGTCAGTGTAAGTCAGTGTCAGTCAGTGTCAGTCAGGGTAAGTCAGTGTAAGTCAGGGTAGTCAGTGTACGTCAGTGTAAGTCAGGGTAAGTCAGTGTACAGTCAGGGTAAGTCAGTGTAAGTCAGTATAAGTCAGTGTAAGTCAGTGTACGTCAGTGTACGTCAGTGTAAGTCAGTGTCAGTCAGTGTCAGTCAGGGTAAGTCAGTGTACGTCAGGGTAAGTCAGGGTAAGTCAGTGTACGTCAGGGTAAGTCAGTGTACGTCAGGGTAAGTCAGTCAGTGTCAGTCAGTGTACGTCAGGGTAAGTCAGTGTCAGTCAGTCAGTGTCAGTCAGTGTAAGTCAGTGTACATCAGTCAGTGTACGTCAGTCAGTGTCAGTCAGGGTAAGTCAGTGTACGTCAGTCAGTGTCAGTCAGTCAGTGTCAGTCAGGGTAAGTCAGTGTACATCAGTCAGTGTATGTCAGTCAGTGTCAGTCAGTGTCAGTCAGTGTCAGTCAGTGTAAGTCAGTGTAAGTCAGTGTAAGTCAGTGTAAGTCAGTGTAAGTCAGGGTACGTCAGTGTAAGTCAGCGTAAGTCAGTGTAAGTCAGTGTACATCAGGGTAAGTCAGGGTAAGTCAGTGTAAGTCAGGGTATGTCAGGGTACGTCAGTGTAAGTCAGTGCAAGTCAGCGTAAGTCAGCGTAAGTCAGTGTACATCAGGGTAAGTCAGTGTAAGTCAGTATAAGTCAGGGTACGTCAGTATCAGTCAGTGTCAGTCAGGGTAAGTCAGTCAGGGTAAGTCAGTGTACGTCAGTGTACGTCAGGGTAAGTCAGTGTACGTCAGGGTAAGTCAGTGTAAGTCAGTGTACGTCAGGGTAAGTCAGTGTACGTTAGTGTACATCAGTGTAAGTCAGTCAGTGTCAGTCAGTGTCAGTCAGTCAGTGTCAGTCAGGGTAAGTCAGTGTACGTCAGTCAGTGTACGTCAGTGTACGTCAGTGTACGTCAGTGTAAGTCAGTTTAAGTCAGGGTAAGTCAGCGTAAGTCAGCGTAAGTCAGGTTAAGTAAGGGTAAGTCAGGGTAAGTCAGGGTAAGTCAGTGTAAGTAAGGGTAAGTAAGGGTAAGTCAGGGTAAGTCAGTGTAAGTAAGGGTAAGTCAGGGTAAGTCAGTGTAAGTCAGTGTAAGTCAGTGTAAGTCAGTGTAAGTAAGGGTAAGTCAGGGTAAGTCAGTGTAAGTCAGGGTAAGTCAGGTTAAGTAAGGGTAAGTCAGTGTAAGTCAGTGTACGTCAGTGTACGTCAGTGTAAGTCAGCGTAAGTCAGCGTAAGTAAGGGTAATTCAGGGTAAGTCAGGGTAAGTCAGGGTAAGTCAGTGTAAGTAAGGGTAAGTCAGGGTAAGTCAGTGTAAGTCAGGGTATGTCAGGGTAAGTCAGGGTAAGTCAGTGTAAATCAGTGTAAATCAGTGTAAATCAGTGTAAATCAGGGTAAATCAGGGTAAGTAAGGGTAAGTAAGGGTAAGTCAAGGTAAAGCAGTGTAAGTCAGTTACTGATCAGGGTAAAGCAGTGTCTGAACATTAATGAATGGGGGTGTTTGGAGCGACCACATAAAGTTCGGGTAGTACCAAAGTTTAACACCAGGTGGCAGTCTTTCTACCATCATTATTCACCTGCTGCATTATATTATAACTGGCATCAAGATCAGTAACAAATTAATTATAGCTTTTCTGCAAATAGCTGTATGTAAAGATTTGAAATTTGCTCTACACACACAAATGTTCACTGCTTATCACGTTTCATGACGACATTTAAAGCGACAAGTGAGTTTATAATAGTTTAAAATAAGGCACAGAATATGTAATGCGCAAACACACATACACACACACACACACACACACACACAAGCACTTAAACAGGTAAGGTATGTTCTTTCCACTGGTATAATATTTTAATCACTAAATTTTAAGTCACATAAGTAGCATATGCTACTGTTTATTCCGCAATTTATGATTAATTGTCAAACTTTAGTAGTCTTTGAACCAATATTGTGTTTTAGTTGGTGCATGCCTCCCTGTCAGTGTTGCCAGGTCAGTAGTTTTCCTGTGAAACTAGTCTAGTATTACTCCTGTATAATTAGTTTCTTCATGCCCATAGCTACACCGACCAGGCATAAGATTATGACCACCTGCCTAATATTGTGTTGGTCCCCCTTTTGCTGCCAAAACAACCGTGACCCGTCATGCTCTGTGTATTCTGACACCTTTCTATCAGAACCAGCATTAACTTCTTCAGCAATTTGAGCAACAGTAGCTCGTTTGTTGGATCGGATCACACGGGCCAGCCTTCGCTCCCCACCTGCAATGAACTTGGGCCACCCATGACCCTGTCTCCGGTTGACCACTGATCCTTCCTTGGGCCACTTTTGATAGATACTGACCACTGCAGACCGGGAACACCCCACAAGAGCTGCAGTTTTGGAGATGTTCTGATCCAGTTGTCTAGCCATTACAATTTGGCCCTTGTCAAACTCGCTCAAATCCTTACACTTGCCCATTTTTCCTGCTTCTAACACATCAACTTTGAGGACAAAATGTTCACTTGCTGCCTAATATATCCCACCCACTAACAGGTGCCATGATGGGAGACAATCAGTGTTATTCACTTTATCTATCAGTGCTCATAATGTTATGCCTGATTGGTGTATGTTATGACTTCATACAGTATAGTGCTGTTGAATTCCGATTGGTCAGAAGGTGTTGATTTATTTTCTGTAGCAATTCTGACCGTACTGACAGACAATACAGAAATTACAGGATTTTATTAATACATTCCTTCTAAAATATTATCCTTTCTATAATAACTACTTGTTCGCAGAGGCTTGCATTACAAATACATCACCTAAAGAGATTTATTAAAGAGAAAACCTGTAATTGTTAATAGGGTGATATTTTCTCTGAGTCTACACTGTCAGTGCTTTGTAACAGAATTAAATCGAGGCTCAAGGCTTCTGCGACAGAGTTTCATAATAACGAGTAGCATAACAAGCTGAATTTTTTATATAACAAACTTTAAGAAATACAAAAAAAAGACTAATTAATCGCTGCCAAAATATAAGGCATAACAGGAAACAACTCATTTTCTCTGATGTTCTGTAACATGAAATGTAATTAACTGAATAGAAATAATGGTCATTAATTAAAAAAAAAAAAAAAAAGTAAATTCCTGGCAAATTGCTGTGTTTTAAGCAGAATAAAACACTTCTGAACATATTGTATGGTTATATGAATTTCAGGTGGAACTGTAACTTTGTTTTACCCCATTGATTATGCAATATTACCCATCTGAACATTTTTTGCACAAAGTACCTTTCCACTGGTCTTTATTTTCACTATATTTATACAATCTGATGCCAATGCCAATGTTTTTTTTCTCATTATTACACTATGGGCTTAACTATCTAACATTAGTACTTCTACATTCTGTATCCTATCACACTCCACTCTACAATGCAATATACAGAGAAGCCCAACAATGTATACACACTTCAACATGAAAAATACACTGTATTGCCAAAAGTTTTGGGATTGATTGGTCACTCCAGAGAACACGTCTCCACTGCTCTAGAATCCAGTGGAGGCGTGCTTTACACCACTGCATCCGACATTTTGCATTGCACTTGGTGATATAAGGCTTGGGTGCAGCTGCTCAGCCATGAAAACATATTCCACGAAGCTCTCTACGCACTGGTCTTGAGCTAATCTGAAGGCCACATGAAGTATGGAGGTCTGTAGCTATTGACTCCGCAGAAAGTTGGCGACTTCTGCGCACTGTGTGCCTCAGCATGCGTTGACCCCGCTCTGTGATTTTACGTGGCCTACCACTTTGTGGTTGTGTTTCTGTTGTTCCCAATTGCTTCCACTTTGTTATATCACTAACAGTTGACCGTGGAATATTTAGCAGTGAGGAAATTTCACCAATAGACTTATTGCACTGGTCTCAATTTACTGAGGTCCTGAGTCCTGAATTCACTGAGCTCCTGAAATCGACCCATTCTTTCACAAATGTTTGCAGAAACAGTCTGCATACCTAGGTGCTTAATTTCATACACCTGTGTCCTTGGAAGTGATTGGAACACCTGTATTCATCACCTGTACAACAATACGCTCCTGAATCTGTCCATCATGTCTGACTCCTTACATATACAATGAAAAGCTAGACCTTAGTGAATGCTGTTTCATTTGAAATGTATTATGTGATATTACATTGCATAGCAGATTCAACAGTGGACTTTTCACCTGCTTTTGGTAGACAGTCTGTGTTGGTGGATTTTTCACGCAGACCTGGCAACCTTTCTCTCATGGCTCCGCAGCTAAACAGGACTAAAAATGTCTAAATGTCTCCCTGAATTATTTATTATATTCCCACCACACTTCAATAGTATCTCTCCCCCCACCCCAACCATACTACCTATAAAATCTAAAAGCAATATATTGATGCGATATTTGTAAACAGAGCTAGTTACGCGGGCGCGCATGATAGAAACTGTAAATGCATGCATTTTGAATACCTTGCAAACACACACACACACACACACACAAGGCGTGCATGGGAATGTGTGTAAAGCTTTGAGCTTTAATAAAAACTTAAATGAAGACAGAAGAGATGGTGCACCCATAGGAGTAAGGGGGTTGGAGGTGAGGGGTATGAGGGGGGGGGGCGTCCCAATCCTCTCATCAATACCCAACTTCCCCTAGCCAGTACTCAGCGCTCCGAGTCCTCACCGCGAGTCTGCTCTCTCTCTCTTTCTCTCTCTCTCTCTCTTCACACTATAATTAACCAGACAAACTAGCCGTTTCCCACGCAATGGGGTCGCACCCTTAAATTCAAGTGGACTAACATTTCAAGTTGTATGGACTAGTAACCTGCACTGAAGCGCAAGGATCACCGGCTCGACTTCTTCCTCTTCTGCTTGTTGTGGGATTATTGAAGCGAGCTGCCTCTAGCCCTGGTGCTTCTGCTCACCTCCAGAGACCATGGTGTTTCACGGAAAATCTGATTTATACTCTTACTAAAGAAACATTTCGTGGTTGTTTCCTTTTGTTTGTTTTGTTTAATTCATGAAGATTTAGAAGGTCTAAAGTCATAATGGACCTTGTGTGGATTTTTCTCACCGTGTGCACTACGGTCAGCGCGGTCACGCATGGATCCGAAGGTTTGTGTCAAAGTTAATATCGCGTCTCACTTGGCTCTTGTGCTTCATCCAGCTTGGTACGAGGCTGAAAAGTTGTTCTTCTAACATGAACAACTACACAACATCATTGTGTTTGTAGATCGTTGTATAGTTGTTGAGTGCGCACTCTCAGGAATACCTGAAAACACAGCTCACAACTATAGTTCTGATGAAAATCACTTGCAATATTTATTGTGCATTATTCAACAGTAACTGCAGGGCTTTAGAAGTGTGGAAAATGCTTGGTTATGAATGGAAAGTGGAGCACACGTTGGACCAAGTGCATCCCTCAGTCGTCTTTATTTATTTATTATTGTTATACATGCAACAATTTTTAACAGTTCAGAGCCTTAAGTGGACTCTGCAGGTGTGTGCATTTCACATTTGGTGTTTTGTAGGCTAGTGGTCCCTTAAGAAGGAAGCACTGTAGCTTATAGATACTATGGGATTTCTTGGCAGAGCAAAACTTTGATCTTACTATCTTTAATCTCTGACTTATAAATAATGCTACGTGATATTACAAAGACTTTGAATAACCAAAATCGTATGCATGGTGACTCACACTTGCTGTTTTTTTTTTTTTTTTCATTTGTCTCGCTTGCACAGAATGATGCTGGCACTGCCTTTATTTCCTGATTCATGCTCATGTATTACAAAAAAAAGTCCCAAGTATTGAATTGCATCTGTGTTGCATTAATAATAGCTGTTGAATTAATTCTGTTGGGGATTTATTTGTATCCAGATAGACTAAGGTATTCGTTTAACACTAGGAATCTTTTTGTGAATGTTATGTTTCGATTTTGGGTCCGAGATTTATATTTATAACTAAAATCTTTAGGATGAAAGAGTAGTAGCACTGCTCCTTTCGATTTGCTATAAATATGATGGAATAGGATAGAACTGTTTCAACATCTATATTTAAACCTTTACACACTGAAACGATGAGGAAGCCGTAGAAACACGTTCTGCAGTTCATATAGGTTTGTACATACTCCCCATATCTGTAAGCAGAGTAATAAAAACCTCTTTCATATAATACTGTTATTAGGGGGGGAAACAGTCATCTAATTTATATTTCATTTCCAATGAAAAAATAAAAGAAAAAAATAAAAGAATGTAGATTGCATCCTGTAACAAGACAGCAATTCCAAACATTAGGTACAATGAACAGGAAAATGGCTTGATTATAACTATTGCTTAGATAATAGATACATCACAACGAGTTTGCAAAGCAATCTGGCAGAGATATTAGATAACGATCCCAAAGCTTCTTGGATAATAAAAAAAAAAAAAAGGTTGGAGTTACATGTATGAATGCAAGGTTCGGTCAAACAATTTATTGTATTGTATTCTGTATGATAATTATATCATATAGGAAGTAAGATTCAACCGTTTGCACTAAGAATCATGTATTTTTTACTATTTGTTTTTTATTATTTAGTTACCATTAACTATTTTTCAGCTTTAGTTTCTTCTTCATAAGTACTTCATTAAGTACTTCTTAAACTCTTACCTGCTGTGTTATAAGAGTAACATAACTGTTAATTAGCTTATGTATGGCCTGTGTGACTATCCAATATCTACAACTGACATATAGTGATGAGGTCATAAGCCTGTTATAATCATGTGCCATTCATATAAGTTGAATCGAAGTTTTTATTAAGGAAAGCATGTTTTCTAAGCTACCTGTGAAACTTTTGATGTCATTTGAACTGACATGTTGTTTTTTTCCCACTCCACTTTCCCCCTCATCTCTACTCATTTACAGGAGCTTGTGTCCACCAAGGAGTCCAGGTTGCGGTATGTATACATTTCAGTTTTTCTTAATCAGACTGTTGTGCAATTATTCTTGCAATTATCTGAGCTTCAAGCTGTAATTGTGCACGATTTACACAAGCTGGACTTGGTCTTGTTAATAATTCAGGAGAAATACATTATCATGGCACCGCCTCTGACAGCTGCAGGCTGATAACGTATCAACGAGAAAAACCCGAATAGCAGTGCTGATGAGCAGAAGTGCCTCGTGAATAATGAATGCCAGCAGACTTTGTGAATGTTAATGGGGCAGTGAAATAAGCTAGATTCTACAGTGTGATAAATGGATCACTGTCTCGTTGTGAGACGTCTCAGAGTGTACAGGTCACTTCTGATGTCTTGTAGTTAGAGGTCTCTGACAAGACATGTGGTAATATCTTAAAGGTATTTAACAACTCATCTGGCTCCTGAGATATATCAGTTGGTGACCAATTCCCATTTTTAAACCTGGCTAAGGGGTGAGAGGCAAAATGTGTTCATGGTTATGCCATAAATCCAAATCTACTTCCAAAAAAAGCTTTCTTTTTAGAACACTAAATTATTTGATGTGCGTCCCTGGTGGACCTTTAAGCCTCGTGGTTGTCGTGAAAGCTTGGATATCTTGTAGTTGTAGATCAAGGTGACCTGATTTGTCACCCAAATGAGGATGGGTTCCCCTCTGAGTCTGGTTCCTCTCAAGTTTTCTTCCTCATATCATCTCAGGGAGTTTTTCCTTGCCACCATCGCCTCAGGGCTGCTCATTAGGGATAAATGTTAGGGATGAATAGTAACTTAACTTTAAACTTGAGAATTTTATTATATGTTTCTTATACTTCGGTAAAGCTGCTTTGAGACCTTTTTGTTAAAAGCGCTATAAAAATACATTTGAAATATTGAGATCTTGAAGTTATTAAAGAACTAATGAGCCTCATTATTTGGTGACCAGTTCCCGTCCATTTAAACATGGCTATGGGATGAGTGACACAGTGATCTTCAGGATCATACCATGAATCCAGATCCACTATTTGCGGTAAATGTTTCCATTTTTTTCCCACAGCAACCTAAAGCGGAGATTTGTACTTCTTAAACCTGGTAAAACCATACAACAGAAGGTTTCCCTTTTCACAAAATGTTGCTAGTAGAAACTCTTTAGAAAGTTAGAGTTTTAGAGTTGAATCTTAAAGATCTTGAAGATAACTCATTGGAATCATCAGTTATAACAATTGGTCACCATTTCCCAGTTTTTTTTAAACAGCTCTGAATTAAGTAGTGCATATCTTCACATTTCTCCTGTTTGCAATCTAGCAAACTCTAGTCTGAGATTTGTATCACAGCACAGTCTATGACCCTGTGGAATAGCTTTAGAAAACCTGATCTCTTAACATTATGAAGAAACCTTGAGGAATTCTGCAAGACAATGTTTGGAGAATCTGAAAAGCTTTTGTCAAGCATGCGTCTGAGAGTTTCATTTGTGGCTTTCTGAGTGATATAGAAGTATAAAGTAATTGCTCTTGAGTTGCCTCCTTTACTGATGTTTGTACTTTGCCAAGTCTTGCTTGCAATTTCACTACCACCTGTTTTTGACTCTGAAATTCAGACAACTGGCAACAACTGCTATTTTCTGACATGGATTTCAAAAAAGCAGCATGTTGCTACCTACTTTTCCCCAGCTTGTAATAGAAGGTAATGACTAATCCCATACTATGAAGCTTTGAAATACTAGTAATTAGATTGAAGGTAAATATACAGCAACAGAATCTCTCTTGTTTTGGGTTTCTGTTCACCAAAAGCTTTGAGAACCAGTGGTATGCACCTATAGTATGCTACAGCTCTGACCTAAGAATGGGGAGGGTTTGCAGAGAAAGAAAGAGGCACAGAGGGGTAGGATGATGGAGGTGGACAGGTGGAGACACGCTCACACTCATTCAGGAAGAGGCCCTTTTGCAGTTCAAAGAGAAAGGTTGCCCAAACACCTGGAGAAGGAGCAGGTCTACACCAGTGGAAATAAGGACACTTAGGCAAGACCAAAGACCTTAAGCTCACCTTCGCGTCCTTATCCAAGTCTTTGGAGCATTAGCACTAATAAAATCTGTTAATGAGTGGACATGTTTAAGAGAAGTCTTTAGTGAAGAGAGTTAGCTAAATGTAATGACTGGGTCTAGTAGACCATAGTAGAGGTATTCTGACATGGAGAAAGACTATTAATACCTCCAAGTGAAGTAGTACTTGCCCTTTCTGTAATACTATGTACTCTGCAATACAGTACACCGCAACCAAATATAACGCTTGTGCCTCCAGGCACGAATTCTTGGCATTGCAAGTAGTCATCCTTGAAGAAATCAAAATCTAGGGCACTTGGTGAATAGAACTGTCTAAACAGAGACCTCTGGAAATGACACATGAGTTTTTTTAATAGGTGATCATGTGGTAATTCGGGGCAACGCATCCAACCTGTCAGGAATCTCAGTTTTTTACTCAGGCTTCCTGGAAATTGAATGAATAGTTTGCAGTTCAGTAGCTTCTGGCAAGGCATGGGCTTTTGATGGACACAGCTTTTATGTATTCTTGTGAAAAACAAATTTATGTTCAGCCTTTCTCTAACCGGTATGAAAGAACAAAGAGATAACAAACATGCTATAGTTTTTTGCTAGAATGAAAAGATGGCCTTGTAGCATGTGGTATTCAAATCAAGTCTGCTTCAATGTGCCATATATTTCCAAGCACCATATTTTGAGGTATTTCATTATTTATATGCCTGCTAAAAAACCAAAAAAACCCAACATAAATTCAGCTGGCCATGAAAGTAGCCTTGTGACTTGTAGTTCTTTTAATTTAGATACTGTATCTAAGGTACAATTCTTAATCCAACTGTATGACCAACAAGCAGACGTCTGCTATATTCATAGTTTGACTGAGCTCCATGTCCTGTTGTGAATAACTGCATAGTTAATCCAGTTCAGCTGTCACTAACATGCTGATCTATTGGCGCTGATCCCATTCTGGCCAAACACCGAATGCATGAGAGATTTTCTCACTGATTTACCTGACGTCTGTCCATCCTGTTGAATGGTTACTTTCTGTAAAGAGAACTAACGGATGTTTGATGTACTATGTTGTCGTTTCCCGAGACACTGCCATTCTAAAGTGTAGTAAAACTGAGTCAACTGTTATACTTACCAGCCCAGTAGCTCAGCATCAGGAGGCATCACGTTTGGCTAAGAGACCAATAAACAAATCAAGCAGACGTCTTTTCTTACACTGTTTCTAGTCTGTTTGCCCAGAGGCCCCTGGCTTTTGTTTTGTAGTCCACTCCCAGTGTTAAATCCACAGCCTTTAGCCAAGTATGTTTACACTATGTCATTGTACTGAATAGATTTTTAATCCTATTTGTGCTTTTTTGGGAAACAAGCCTGCATTTGAGCTTGCTTGCATAAAATTAAATCAAAATAATGCTAATCTATTTATACAGAACTAACCCCCCCCCCCCCCCCCCCCCCCCCCCCAAAAAAAAAAAACAAAACCAAACAATAAAAAACCCTAGGTAATTGGTGGAACATGAAATAGAATAGATAGAACAGATTAATTCATGTTATATGTAGACCCATGTATACAGTGTCCCTGCTTGTATATCCAATGTCCATTTAATACTTTCGTAAATTGCAAGTCAAGTCAAGTTACTTGTTTGTATATCATTTGCACCGATACTGGACAATAGAAAATCTAGCACAAAGAAAAAGTCATATGGGCTAAAGTTAGACCCAATGTAGTCTAGCCTTGTCAACATTAGAGCATACAATACTATTTTATTCAACAAGAATTCTTGTGAGACCAGTTGGTCTTAGAAGGATGCCTTAAGAGCAGCATTTAAAAATATAGTCTGTAATTTTTGCCCTGTGCTTCAGAACATTTTTTTCATGGGGCATCAAATCTTATGTAGGTGTTTACATTCTGCCTTTTTATGGGCCGTATATTATGGCTAGCCTCATTAATTTGGAAACATATTCGGATTTATAGATCTGAAACACCTGTTATGATGGTAGGTTGAAAAAAAAAACCTTTTTTGCTTAGTCAAACTTTTTTTTTTTCTTTGCTTAGGTAAATTTTGGAGATTCCCCAAGTGTGGTTCTCCTTTATCAATCTCTTCGAGTTGTAGTTGAAATATGAAGCATGGCCTCTGCTGGGAATGCCACAAAGATAGATGATGTCAGAGTGGTGTGTGGCTGTTTGGAGAAGATTAAGATCCAGACCAGGCCTGTCTCCTTTCCTTTAGTTCTCTTTCTGCCTCTTAATTTATGGTTCTTATTCATGTTCCTCCATGTTCAAAAACAAAACAAAACAGTCCCTGTTTCCCTGGTGCACAAGACCCAGAGAAGGAGAAGAAATAACTTCATGCCTTATGTAAACATTGTAAACAAATCCCATAGGGAGATTTTGGGGTTGTCTATGTGAGTATTAGTGAAGGTAATGAAAGATTGTCTAAGCCTGCACAAATCAAATTTCCAGCTCATTGTGTCCACACCTTCTGTCTTCTCAGTGTTTTAATAAGTAAGAGCTGAGTAAAGCAAAGTGCAAAGCGATTCCTATTTTTGTCTAGTCTCTATGCCCTGTAGTCATGTTTTCACGTTTTTTTAAACGCCTGGCTCGTCTTTACACACAGAAGGCAAAGCTCGGGTCTCTTTTCATAATTCATTGCCACATTTTAACTCCGTACTGACAGAAAGTTAAAATGTGGCTTAAATGTGTGAACAAAGCCATCATAGACAGTTTAACATAACGTATCGAGCCATCTAGAGGCAACTGCTTTATTGTATTAGTCTGATCTGCATAGAAAGTAAAGTAGTTTGCATATTAAAGGCTGAAACAAATAGCTTGAATTCTTCACTGTGTTTAAAAGGATTGCACTTACTTGTAATGTTGCTTTAGGAATCTTTAGAGAGGCCTGTTGTTCCCCATTGTTTACTTGTTTGCCTCTTTTTGACTCAGTGTAAGCAGCAGGGAGTTAACTGCCCCACACTGTGTATAGATTTATTGTGTAGATTTTTAAGTATTACTGATGGATTAGAAGAGCTACCATATGTTCTGCAAACATCTCCCAGCAATTGGTTTCTTTAGAAAACTGAATGAACTTCATCTCAGCATGATGGAGTGTGAAAGCACCTGCATGCAAGAAACAGAGCAAATAAATCATCGGTTCCTTGCAAGATAAGTCCTTTAATTGCAATGAAATTGATTTTCTGAGGAAATATCGTATGAAACACTTCCTTATCACAATAGAGTATTTGGAAACTTTCGACCATGATGCACTTTGAAGCTTAACCTCCCCCCTTTCAAGGATACCAGGCATAGGGAGTGAGAACGGAGATGCTTTCAGGCATTAAGGAGTGAATAGTGCACAATGGAAAAGCAGGGTTAAGTGAGGATTCCGGAGGTGAGTGACCCCTCGCCAATATTGAACCTCCCACATTGCTTTTGTGTGTTTGTGAGTGAAGAATGCCTTCTCCAGTTCAGGTCTAGAGGGTCATGGAAATTCATTATATTAAACAATTTTGTCTGATGATTTAAAATGAATGAGGTGCGAACTTTTCACTGGACTGTAAGTAAAGGGTGGCATTAAAGCACAACAGCAATGTAAATAATAGAAATGAAATAGTACAGTAGATAATACATAGTTTAAAGTGTAAATTTGATGGTATACTGTGTAGACTCTCAGATTAACAAGCTTTGAGTAACATTCAGCTTCTTATATTTTTCCCATTGTAATATGATAACAGGTTAAGTGGAATGCTTTATGTCAAACCTATATGCACAACTACTATTGCACTCTGTTTTCCCCCTATGTTTGTCGTTTTTATGTCCTCAATGTCTCCATGATGTCTGTTGAAAATACAGCCCTTACTACTTAAATTGCCAAGTAGTTTAAAAAGACGTTTTTATTTTGGAAAAAAAAGAAAGTGTACTTTTGAAGCTTTTAAGATGTCATAAGCAAAGTGTTATTTAACTGTTGTCTTGGGCAGCTTTACATTGTTATACATAAAACTACACCTAAGGCAACTGTTCACTGTTGTGGTCATTACCACATCCATACTGTTAATCCATAACTAACTTTGAAAGAAACCTGCAGAACAGAACCCGTGGTTGCTCTAACAGTACTAATGTTTCATCAAAGATTATTTCGGCATTCTGTCTAATTTCAGCTTGTCGATGTGCTTAGAGATGTAATAATAGCAAACAATTACACCTGCCACATTCTCTACACCTTTTGTGTCTTTGGGTATACCTGTGCTTTATCCCAAGCTATCAGAGTACTGAATCAGCGAAGCTGGCTTCCATTTGTGGCAACCACACGTTGCCCTTCAGCATAAGAGGTGCAGCGACACATCCATCATTGATCTCAGCAGCCCAGGTCTGGCCTAGGTAACAAACTTCAGCTCTAGACCTGTGACTTGCAAACGGTTGTTTTTTCTTTTGAATGTCTGGAACTGGAATAAAATGGCACTGATGTTTGATCGCACTTTATATAAAGTCCCTCTAATGACTGTAGTTATAAATATAAAGTGTACAGCTTAACTGTAATGAAACTACTGTGGATTTTGATGGAGTACAGATGGATGATACAAAAACATCTTATGTAAGTACACATATCGTGCAATGCGTCACTCTCTGTATCTGTATCACATTTGTGCAATATAATAATTGAATCATTACTCAGATTATCTTCTATTACCAGAACTTCTAAGCTTTACACATTTTGTAGGAGTCATCACTCAAGAATACACCAAAAAAGCAGTCTTTTTGTCCTCCATTAAACATTCTCGATCGACATATTGATCAGGAATGATTTGTGCAGGTGTTTTGAACTCGCTGATATTAACAGACACCACCTGTAAGCTCCGCCTCCTTCCTCTGTCTCACATTCTCTCACAGGAACACTTGCTTTCTGTCAGTAAAACTTGTAAACTTGTTCCACATATAGTATATAGTTATACATCAGCTAATGATTCCTGTGATGGATGACAAAAAAATTCAAAAGATTTTGTCTGAAAGGGAAATTTGCAGTAAAAAAGATTTCGTATGTCCAGGCCAGGTAAAGCCTACATGCATTTAATGAGCATGTGGCCTACTAATGATCAACATGCACAACAACAAACACTTTTAATAATGGTAATCATTTCATAATCATTTTGTTTTAAAATGAAGTGTACATAGTATGCATGATATTTTTATGTGTGACTGCTGATCCCATGAGGATTAGTTACTACAGCCGTCCCCCAGCAACATTAATGACCAGAAATGTCAGAAAATCTTATCCTGTCTACACAGTAAGAATGTACTTACTTCACTCTAAATAATACATTTTTGGACAAGGGGAATCCTGCTACCAGATTAAGCTATGCCTTTGAACCTTTGAGGCTTTACCCCGCAATGGTTCTTTTTTCCTCCCCACTGTAGCATGTTAGGTTGACTGGAATGCTTTATGTCGGACCTACACACCCGGCTAGTTTTTTTTCTGCCATGTCTGTCATTCTATGGCACAGTGTCAGTGGCTCAGTGCCTCCCCGATGGCTCTCTGTTGAAAATAATGCCCTTGTTCTTGGGCCTGTCTGTCTGCAGCCTTAGGTCGAGCACTGGCTAATGGCCAGATGCCAGGCGATAGCCGACGATTCACTCCCAGGCGGCGGTGTGAGTCTGGCAGCACTCAGACTCTGTGAGCTCTCCTTGTTCTTATCTTTGTACTGTCTCCTTACTGCCTGCTCTGTCATTCACCTCAGAATCAAAGGAATGCTACAATTAGCCTCTTCAGGTTCCGGTATATTACAGATGTAACAAACAGATTGTTACGAAGGTGAAACACCTGGAAAGCCACCGCAAGGAATAAACTGTAATTTGCAGGGGAAGAGCTGAGGGGGGAAAGGTAGAGAGGAAAGGGAGGCAGAAGTCTGTCCTGGGCTTTTCATAAGCAAGCACCCATCTGTCATTAGGTCAGACTCTGTAGTCATTTCCCAGGCATGCTGGGGGAGCTGCTGCTGACAAACTGCAATGAGGCATTCATTTGTTCAGTGGGTATTTACATCCAGACCTGTAAACTTTAGTGTCATAACTTTTTTCTAGTCATTAATGTGTAGAGTAGTGCTAACACAATGTTCCAATCTGTGCTTGTATCTGCTCCAAATATTCCTATCTGAGGCTGTATTTAGGTTAATGATGCATTCGAGCTATGTTCGCCTTAATGTTACTCTTTTGTCAGCAATAAGCTAGCCAGCTAACTGTGATGAGAGATGCATATAATAATTTTCTCCTCAAAACAGCTGACTATATAGTCAGACTTACAGATTTAACAAGCTACTACTGTAGGTCTGTATACTGATTAATGCAAATCAAATTTATGTATATACAGCATAACTCATTTAAAAGTAAAAAAAAAAATGTGGATGTCAGTGTTTTATTTGAATGTAGCCGTGTTAAAGCTGAAGTGGGTGTGGCTGTAACACGTCCAAGTAAAAAAAACATTGAAAAAAATATCTAATCAATTTAGTTGATTCTATTTTCCTAAAATAATGATATAATAAAACAGTGGGACCATTCACTTGCAATTTAATGAATGAACATGGTCTTTCTTTCTCCTGTGAGCTTTATGTCTGAAAGTTAAAACCTCCCACTCCCAACTTTTTTCTTGTATCCTGTAGGATCTCAGTAATGATGCACTCCTATAGCCTGAAGCAGATGCCCTGTAAACCTTTCTGGCAAGCTTTCTTTAAAAAGAAACAAAACCCTAGAACACATTATCTTTTCAATCCAAACTACATTCATATTTGGACAGGTGCTTCGTAGTTTATATTGTGTTTGAAAGGAAGCGAATGCAAAAAGAAATCTATTTATACCACATTGTTGTTTCTAGTTCTCATATTTGAGAAAATGTGGATATATTTTCTCTAACAGCAAAGTTTAGGGAGCAAAGTTCAGTATTACAACTGCAAAGCAAAACTAAAAACCCAGCACATTTTTAATTCTGGTGCAGAAATATGAACTTGTTGAGATTTTTTGTTCTTAATGGTTGTCATGGAGAAACTGGAAAGAAGATTGCCATCAGCAGGAGTTTTGCATCCATGATTTTTAACTAACTAAAATACTCCCACACCGCCAAAACTGATCTTTTTGTGGGTGTGGATATCAAGTTCAAGCTGCCCCTTTTGCTTCTAATGTATTACTACTAACTCTATAATTCTAACCATTCACACTATATGCTGGTCTATTTCTGAACCTTATTAAATTATTAAATTAACCTTATTAAATTATAGTATATAGTGCTAAATAACTGTTAAATGTTAAAACTGTTAAGTGTTGGCTTTGTACATTTGCACAATGACAATAAAGTTGAATCGAATCTAATTTAATCTAAATATTTTACTGATTTAGAATGGCTGTGTACATACGGTACACTGTATAATGGCACAGTAAAGAGATAATGAAGTTCTAAGTCTTATTACAGCTTGCATTTACAGATGCATTAATCCACAGCAATTTACAGAAGTGCTTTGTAGTCTCTATCTTCATGCTACTTTACTATGTTGGGCACAATCAGTCTAAATACCCTGTTGTGGATGTTAATACAGTATAAAAATACTACACAGGTTTCTTTTTTTTTCTAAATAACAAAAGTGCTAATTTAAGTTGGTAAAGAGGTAGATCTTTAGTCGTATTTCTTTTGAAGTCAGCCAAAGTTTCAGCTGTCTGGACAGCCAGTGCATGTTCTTTCTACCAACTAGGTGCCAGGTTTGAGAAAAACTCTGACACCATTAGACTCCTTTTCACACATGAACATTCACACTGGAATTTAATGGCAATTAATTATGACAAGGTTAAGTGTAAACACAAACCAGAGTTATAATACCTGTGTGATGGGATAATCATGGCAATTGTAAATATGTGCATACTGGTAAAGGTACATTTGCAAGTGTGAATGACACACAGCCCATCACTGCTAAGGGTATGTTAGTGAGCTTCCAGATTTTGGGTGTGAAAAAACTCTACAGAGGTGTTTGAAGGTAACAGCTGTGAGGAGCACAGGGGGCATTTTGTCACACTTCTCGGGCAGTTTTTACACCTCTGAGTCTTATTTAAAAAGCAAAGACATATTTGCTGATTTGAAATGACAGAATTGTTGACTTGTGATCTGACAGAATTATTTCTCTGAATGGGTCTGATGTCAATATTTTACTGTTTAATGTGCAGGTGACCATCACAGTTTGATGGAAATAATGCTATTTCATTTAGTTAAGTTCATGATCAATGACAGACAAATCAGTCAAGCGTTTATGTGATGGTTTGACTGTTTTTATCTGCATAAATCCCTCAAGCTTTACAGACACTCACTTGTCTTGAACCTAATGATGGCTTCAAAGTTTGGAAGCTCAAACTCACCATGCATTTTCAATGTTAGGGATTAGGCTCTATTTAAAGAGCTTTCATTCTTCATCTGGTGTGTCTCAGAGTATTCCAAATACCAGTCACATTCAAGCTGTATGTCAGGGCTAAAAGCCAGACAGTCATTTCACTCCCTGCCCTAGAGGCACACCGTGACAAAGCCAGATTAAGGGACACTCCAGGCTATGTCTCAAATGATAAAACTCCCCCTTTTGCCCTTCCAGGATGACAAAGGGGTGATACTATTTTTGTCCATTAACAACATCATCCCACTATCTCTTCCCTTGTCCTCTTTAGGTTACGTTAGGGAGTGGTTCGAGTAGGAGGAACCAATTCATGTTGGTACCCAACAGGGGATTTTGTCCTGATTGTTTATTTACTGTTTTCTGTCAACAGAGTAAATTAGAAATGTCTCCTGTTCTGATAAGCCAGAAGCCTTACTCTTAGAGAGACACATAACACTGCCTTGCCCCATTTTTTTTTACTGCAAGGCTTTTGGCATTAGATTAGGTTGATGATTCATGAGCTGGAGTGAACGATTACTGAATCTAAGGCGATATTTTGTTTTTAACGTCATAAAGCTAATATCTGTTGGCAATTAGGCGAATCTTTCTAAAAGGAGTGGAACCTGATTTGGTCCTGTGCTCATCCACCTCAAGGTTTGATGTGTTGTGCATTCTGAAATGCTCAGCATGGCTGTAAAGAGTGATTATTTGAGAAACTGTGACATTCCTGTCAACTCGTACAAGTCTAGCCATTCTTCTTTCAACTCTAGAGATATTGTGCATGAAAATACCAGACTATCAGCAGTTGCTGAAATACTCAAACCAGGCCATCTCAGGCAGCTGCAATCCTGCATTCATGCCACAAAGATAGCCACTGAGATCACATTTTACACGAACTGAACCTTTTGACCTGTATCTGCAAGATTTTATGCATTGCACTACTGATACATTTTTGTTGTTGTTGCTTCACTGAGTTCTGTTAATTGTCACTCTGTAATAATGTCATTTATAGTTTTGTCAAAGTTATTTTGAATCTGAATTTTGCTGTAAATTAGAGTTATA
Source organism: Hemibagrus guttatus (assembly GCA_033459395.1). Taxonomy (NCBI): domain Eukaryota; kingdom Metazoa; phylum Chordata; class Actinopteri; order Siluriformes; family Bagridae; genus Hemibagrus; species Hemibagrus guttatus. The sequence continues at coordinate 11,873,623 of JAUCMX010000021.1, forward strand.
TGTAGAACAATACACTTCCCAGAAACATAAGGATTTGGAAGAAAAGTCCCCCTGTGAAAAACAAGAACTTCTCAGCTGCGCTGAGCTAATTAAGACAAAAAAAAAAAAAGTTTTGAGGCAGGATTCCAAGAAGAGAATCCAAGTTTGCTTGTGCCAAGTGTTAATTAAGAATATAACAGTAATATTGTATGATGGCATGATTACATTAGAGTATTACATGAGTGTTTATTTATAAGAGTAAAACCTTAATTAATGCAAAATGAAAGAAGTATAGAAAACTGATGAAGGTTGATAGAATCACTGTATTTTTGTTTAATTCTTCTTTCAAGTTTGTAACATATGGTTAATTGAGCGGTCAAGCTGACAGTGAATTTCTGAGAGACAGTTTAAGTTTACAGTTAAGTGAAAAACATTAACATGTCACAATGGACCTTTGAACAGGAAATTTAGCAATCCCTTTAGGAATCTTGCTGTATCCACAGAACCACACACCATTAGCTCTAAAGTGTCTCATTCTGATCTTCTAAACAACCATGACCGGAGTGTGTCCACCGAATTAGTCAAATTTGCAGATTAAGCACTTGTTGTTCAGAGCAGGTTGAGGGAAACTGCCCAAGACAGAAAGGAGCCTGATGGCAGACAGGAGACAAGAGTACTGTAAACCTCCTTTACATTTAACACAAAGGAATGGTTGGGGATGTGTGTGTGAAATCCTACTATAGTGTGTTTGACTGGCATGAAAGAAGCCATTGTTGGGATCTCAAAAGGAGTTGACCTTGTTCCAAAACTCCCCCTCTACCATCTCCACTCAGCCCCTCTGCTAGTGCACTGTCTTCCTGCCATTCTTGTTAAGCCCTGACGTGATAAAGGATGCATGAGCCAATAACGTGGGCTGCAATAGCAGTGTCCATCAAAAGCATGTCATTAAATGCTGTTCTGTAGGCTTTACTGTCAATGATGAAGCTCAGATCTCATTCTGATCTGCGTCCAGTGATGGTGACGAGAAATGGGAAAAGAGCTGGTGTTCTGCTGTCGTGAGATGTTATTATAGATAAGATTGCTGAACTGTGACCAAATTCTGGCCTGGTTTTGATGTCAGAAATTCAATTTTTTATTGCATTTAATGTCTAGTGAGACAGTTCTAAGCAGTATTGGGTTTGGGGTAGTACTAAGTAAGGAACAGCACATGAGGCCATAACAGGTTCATGCTGTTATAGGAAAACAATCCATGCAGGGTGGTGTTATATTATAAGATGTGAGGCGGAAATGGATTATTTTCCTGTAGCGACATGAACTGAAATCTATTTTTCTGCTTATATCACAGTAAGTTGCCTTAGACTACAATTTGAAGTTATTAATGAAATACATATCACATCACATGAATCTCTGTCTATAGTTAAATTTGATGATATTTAATTACTGTGAGAGTTCTTGCTATAACTTATTTCATAGTAGTTATAAAGGTTTTCCTTCACCATACTCTCTTTTTTCCTTTCTCTTAACATTAATTATATAAAAAAGACACTTGAGATTCAATGCTCATTACGTAAATGTTAAATAAGCATCTAGTTAAAGGAAAGCTTTATCATATCAAGGATTCTACAGCTTTTGTTGTTAAATAACAAGTTTCTTTTAATCTGTTCATTATTAGGCTTAGATTATGTGATGTTTCAGTCAAAGAAGTCCCTGTAAACAAGCTTTTACTATAGAAACAGCATCTTATTTGGACCAACCCTTAATAGAATCATTTATTTAGGTTACAGCCAGAATAAATGTCAGGACTAATTTTAAATATCAGAGAAATTGAAGCATTATATTCAATAGAATATATCACCAAGTAATGACTAAACATATCACGGTTACTTTATGCATTGTTGACTGTTGTATTCATCTAAAGACTTATTCGGGAATTTGCAAAATCACATCAAGACTCACTGTGAGGTGAATACGAGAGGATAGGATGATATGGTCTTGGTGTATAGTTATTCAAAATTGTTTATCATAGTTAAGACCATTTAGCATGTGTCTACATTTTATACAAGAAAGGATGAGACAATTCATGTTTGATCTTAGTGGAACGCTGGCACTGATCCAACATGCCATCTGCACCTCTTGTGTTTATAACAGCCAATACACACTGCTAGCAGCCCTGGCATAAATAAAAGCATCAGTGGAGAGGTTAATATGACATTACACACATACACACCATCTCTGTAAATAAGTGTTTCTTGAAGTAGACCAGAGTCAAAGGGAAAAAAATAACAGCTAGCAACTATGGCTAACTCAGCTCTGGCTGCTAGCTCTGTGAAGTGATGCCAGGGTCTAGCTGGCAACTGTTTTGTCTGACCAGGCTTAGTAAGAAGCCTGAAGACTTCTGGAGTAAAGCCACTGAGCATTGCAGTGTGTGCCCAGGGACCTGAGTAATGCCTGGCACTTCATGGTGCCAGGTGACCGCTTCACTGACGCTCATAATTGATGCCGTACTCGACTGGCTCCTGAACTTTTGAACTCTTGAACAAGGTCACAACTTGGACCTTAAGACATAACAGTGTGGACTTATTCCTAAAAACGATGCTATAACTGTTAAAAAAGGTACCAATCAAAAGTTTAAGGCAAAATTATGTTAATAGATACTAATCCTTTTCTCTTTGGAAGGAATACATAGGTAATGAGGATGTCAGAGGAGTGACTTAGCATCATCCATTAAGAAATCGGACGGCTCGTTGTAGGGTTGTTAGAAAATGTAAATTATGGGTATCGTTTTGGGATGACTAATGAAACTTTAGTTAAAAAATTTTTGGACGTAATTTTTAAGAACAACTTTTTGTGTTTATTTTTAATAGTTTATTGCATCTTGATTTTACTGATAATTTTATAAATATATTGCTTTGCGGGGGGCACGGTGGCTTAGTGGTTAGCACGTTTGCCTTACACCTTCAGGGTTGGGGGTTTGATTCCCGCCTCCGCCGTGTGTGTGTGTGTGTGTGTGTGTGTGTGTGTGTGTGTGTGTGTGTGTGTGTGTGTGTGTGTGTGTGTGTGTGGAGTTTGCATGTTCTACCCGTGCCTCGGGGGTTTCCTCCGGGTACTCCGGTTTCCTCCCCCGGTCCAAAGACATGCATGGTAGGTTGATTGGCATCTCTAAATTGTCCATCGTGAGTGAATGAGAGTGTGTGTGTGCCCTGCGATGGGTTGGCACTCCGCCCAGGGTGTATCCTGCCTTGATGCCCAATGACGCCTAAGATAGATACAGGGTCCCCGTGACCCGAGAATAGTTCGGATAAGCGGTAGACAATGAATGAATATTGCTTTGCTTTTCTGCATGTGTATATTATCCCACTCACAATGCTAATGCCAAAATTCATACAATCTAGCCAAAAGTTTGTGGACACCTGAACATTTCATCCATGTATGCTTCTTGAACATTCTATTCCACATTTAATCCCCTTTGCACTCTTCTAGGAAGGTTTTCCATCAGATTTTGGTTTGTGGTTGTGGGAATTTGTGTTCATTCAGCCACAAGACCATTAGTGAGGAGAGGACAGGCATTGATTTTGGTGAGGAGGCCTAGGGTGCAGTTGGTGTTCCATTTCATCCAAAAGGTGTTCAGTGGAGTTGAGGTCAGGGCTCTGAGCAGGACACTCTAGTTCTTCCACACCATTTGTGTCAAACCCTGTCTTCATGGACCTCAAATTGTGCTCAGGGGCATTGTTTTGCTCCTGTGAGCATAAATTGTAGTTACAGCACAGAAAATATATTCTATACATTTGTGTTAGTAGCTTGGGAGAGCAGTATATTTTCGTAGACATGTATTCAGGTGTCTACAAACATTAGCTAACATTGAGTTACTAATATTGAAGCTGGTTCAGAACGTTAATGTTAAAAGCAACAAACTGACACCTAGTGTCTTTTTCCAGTCCTCAACTGTCCAGTTTCAGTCAGTCTGAGACCAACTGCAGGCTACAATTCCTGTTCTTTCTTCTGACAGAAGTGTAACCTGATCGGGTCTTTTAATGAAGCCCATCCGTCTCAAGCTTCAGCATGTTGTGCTTTCTGAGCTGCTTTTCTGCTCATCACGGTTGTAAAGAGTAGTTATTCGATATACCGTAGAGTCCAGCATTGTGCTAAACTTAAACATTTCAACATGTTCATCAATGAACTTTATTTACTGTGTGTATGTTTTGACACTTAGACAGCACAACAGATATGAAATGACAGATGGCACTATAAATTACTTACCAGTGCTTTTAAAATTCACTAAATGATGGAACTGTTGCTTCGGGCAACTCCCTGCCCACACGTTTGTCTTTCCCACAGTGAGCTGTTAGGAACATAAGCTCAGGGTGACATAATCAGGCAGTAAGAGGTAGCACATAAGTGCAGATAATGTCCAGAAACTGTCCTCCCCATCCTCCCCCCCCTTTCTCCATCCTCATTCTATCTTTGTTTGCATAGGCAGTTTAGTGTGCACTTAATGCAGTGGGGGAGGTGAAGCAGAAGGTCAGGAGTCTCGTCTGCATTAACATGACTCAATGCACTTAAAACACACTGCAATTAAAAAGCACGGGATTTGAGCTTTAGGAGATTGCATTCCTACCGAACACTGCCTCTGATGGGAGGACCCTCGTCACTCCCTTTATGGGAGACAAAGTCTTTAAAAAGATAAAACTATTAACAGCGAGCAGGCTCATGTGCGTGAGATCTAAAAGGAAATCCCTTCAAAGTCTCCCCTTGAGGTCCATCTAATTGAAAGGTGGGAGATATAAAATAAAAAATCCCACAGTCTGGTCTTTTGATCTCCTGCTGTCCATGATTCAGAGTTTTTATGAGTGTTAATACTGTATTAGAACTAATAGTATCCATAATTAGGTGCATTTTGAAGAAAACAATCTGGGTTTTAACAAAATGCATTTGTTTTGTTTTAATGAAACTAAAACCTCATATTAAGAGCTTTCTACACTATTGGAGCATCTCATTTCCTGACCCTTTCCTTCTTTGATGAGCTTTATAATCGAAAAACAAGAGCTACAAATGTCCAGGTGTCTCATCATGCCTTTAATCACATAATTTGTTCAGTTGTTGTGTAGTGCTAGTATAAAATATTCAGCAACAGTCTCATCACCCCCTAAGTTGATCATTTTTCTATTACAGCATATCCAGAATGTGTTTTGTTTTTCCTATACTGCAGCAAAATCTCAGCTGAAAGTTTTTTTTATTAGTTACAAAGTGTCTTATATTTTTAGTCTTATTTTGTATACTATATATAGCTACAGCTACCTTTGCTAACATTCCTGTTATTACTTATTTATTACTTGATTTATAAACAGTCACTCTGTCAAAAGCATTATGATTTTCCCCCTACTGAAGTTATTTAGACAAATAATATTCAATTTGTCATGTTATTGAAAAACCAGGAGCCAAGTTCACTGTCCTGTGGTGGAAACTGTAAAACTACAGCTTTACCCATGACTGTTACAAAGCACCGACACTGGGGAACTCTTGCAAAAAAGGTTAATTTACTGTCTTCGTATAGTAAGCATTACCTTATTAATATTAACATACTGTATATAAAAACACATTTAATGTTAGTCTTATATTATATGGAGTGTCTGCCGTACGATTTCCTCTTAATTATTTCTTACCATGGAAACAATAACATATTTGAATGAGTAAATTTATACAAAACTATGGTTTGCCTTGTATTATTGACAGAACCATGCTGTTGTAGAAAATCTGACCAATCAGATTTGAGTATTTAACAACACTGTGGTATAGCTAGGGGTATTAGATGAATTCAGTTCATACTTTTATGTTGCGCTCAGTCACTTGCCAAAGAGCTTCGCACAGCAGCACATTAAATGAACAGCATATGGGGCAAAAATACTATTCACTGACACTGTCATGACTATCAGTCATTTTATTATATCAAAAGAAATCATAGTTAGGAGCCAGTCAGTATTGCTGCTATGAAGTAGCATTACTTCCCATACGGATTCTTGCCTTTCTGCTTTATTCTAAGAGTTTTTTTGAAAGCAAAGTCACCTCAAGGATTCTAACATTCACAGTATATCATTTCTAATTTATAACATTGTAATTCCATTGATTTAACTCATTTGTTTTAATATATTTCATGACATAAGATTATCACAGTGTGTAGAAATAAGACTTTTTTGTCCAAATTGTGCAAGCTTTTTACATTTTTTTAAAAAAGATTTCCATTCAGAGCTCTAGAGCCAAAATGGGGGAACACACACTTCATCCAGATCTTTTCAGATTTCTGAAAATAAATATTGTTATAAAATAACTGTTTACAAATTCATAAACTAAACCTTTATTGACAATTTGTGATATAGTGCTTACTTTGTTCTATAGTGATCGTATTTAAGGAAAAACTGTTTCTGACAGTGACTGCAAGTGTTGATTTTTCAATGATCAATTATTCAAGATGAAAATGTAAGCAGCGACACCTATTATATCATCTTTACATTTTTTCCACGTTACTAATGACCCGTTTTCAGGAATGCTAAGCACCTGACGTAATGTGAAGCTCTAGCCTGGAGCTAAACAGGTAGAAAGCTGTCCTTCACGTTTAGGCCGTGACATCTCCACCGCGGCTTCTATCTCTCCTACATCCCTCCCCTCTGGCCATGTTTTCTTCTTAAGGTTACAGTTATATAAAGTAAAACATAAAAGTAGTCGTTGTCAGTTGGCCTTTTTTTCTCAGACGCGAGAGCCTCCTCTTTGAAAAGACAGCTAGAACAGCTAATGCTTACTAAAGCAAGAAAAGATTTTTTTTTGTAGATATATATTTAAAGTATCCAAAGTGTTAGAGTGAGAATTTAGATGTAGGATTCGGATGATATGTAAATAGTTACAGATTTATTTGCTGAAATAGATACTTTTTCTTTTATATTATATTTATGTTCCCTAAAATAGGCTTATCTATAAATTATCTATGAACCACATATACATCTTAAAACTTAAAATCTAGATCTAAATTTATGTCTATGGTTTTTAATAAGATGTACCATAGTGTCATCTCTGCAAGTCACAGCCAGTTCCCTGATGATATCTCCTACCCTCCAAAACTGCCCCTAGGCATGTGTGTGTGTGTGTGTGTATGCATTGCGTCCTGCAATGGACTGGTGTCCTATCAAAGGTGTATTCCAGGTATATAGTCTGTGCCTAATGATCCTGGGATATGGAGTCATGTTAACCTTTTTTGTTTTCAATTCTGTCTCAAGAGAAATGAGCTGTTTTGTGCTGTTTTGTCATTTGAAAAATGAATAAACACAGAGATTTGCACCAGGATTTTTTTTCAGAGTCTTATCACTTTGCGAGTTTGTGTTATGGCAGACATTAACTGTATAGTAATGTATTGCCCCAAATCTTACAATAGATCCCTTTATAAGGCTACACAGTGCCCCATCAGCTGTTACTCTATATAGCAGAGTAACTGTCTGTTAGAATAAGAGTATATGGTTTATGCTTTATGGTCTAAGGGAAGCACCTTGTATGGTCTAATCACAGAAAATACCTTTAATGAGAGATGTTTATTTAAAGCTGTATGTTAATTTGAACATACTTAAATCTTGTGTGACACACTCATTTGCACTAAACCGTGCATTTCTGTAACTGTGAGCTGTTTTTTTTCTGCATCTCTCCACATCCTAATCTTTAGTCTTTAAATGCTGATGATTTCTTTGCATTTATTTTAACAAGTTTTAGGGCCTCGATAATTGTTTGATAATTTCAGCCACAAACCAGTCGCAGTTTATTCGGTGCCAGCTGATGAACACGATATAGACCGAACGTTTTGATTTTAGTCTTAAAACAGGAAAAAGGTGAACTCTTTAAAATAGCCACTTCTTAAAGCTTAAAGATTAAACAGTCTTAAAGGAAATCAGAGAAATGCGTACCTATGTATAGCCAATCCTCATAATCAGTCTGATTTCATTTCAGTTTTCCGTACTGAATAATTGAGTACTTTAAAAGCAATAATGCAAAGTTGTAAGCGGATACTGTTATATACCGAAAGCTGGAATATCGTGTTACTTGTCAAACTGAGAATCCACCAGACTGTGATACTATATCGGTGGAGTTTTTATACAGCGGAAAAGCATGAGGTATTTAAGTCAGATACTGTTATCTTTATGAGGACACAAATAGCTCGCTAGTAATATCATGTGTGCTGCTTAAATATAAGCCAATCCATAGAGACTGCAGCACAGCCACCAGCAGTCTCAGCATTGCATCAACAAGAGCAATGGAGCCACTGCTGCCAAAAAAATGGCAATTGCTATTCATCGTGTGTGTGTGTGTGTGTGTGTGTGTGTGTGTGTGTTTGTGGGCGTTTTATCCCTCTTGGACTGAAGTGAAGTTTTGAAAATGACTTTTTGATATTTTGTAGTTCGACACAAGGAAACTTGTGTGTATTTACAATTGAGTGCAAAAGTTTTTACCCCCTTGGTATCTGAGTGCAAAAAGGGAAAAAAATGATATGAAAATCAATAATACACAATATATCACAGCATATAATATATAGAAAAATTGTCTGGAAAGTACAAAAGGTTTCCCAGATTCTGGGAGGAAGATATCATACACGCTTGATACGTTTATGACTTATAATCAAGGAATAGATGTAAAACCTAACACACTATCTCTATCTCACAGTTTCCTTAAAACATTTCTTTCTTTTTTTATTCTGTCCTAAGACTATGCAAATATTTGCACTGTAGAGTGTGTCTCTGCGCATGGGTGTATCTCTGTGTGTGTTGGACATACATAAATATCTTCACTTGGAATTATTTTTGTGTAATATACAGTTACAACAAAGTTAAAATAGACAACACATTTTGAGCATGGCGCTCCAGTGGCAGCTGGATGACTTTAAAGCCAGAACACTAAAATAATCTTCACCTCGTGCAGTATCAGGAGTGCCGTTGGCTTTACTAAATATGGATAGAGCTGAATTAAATACAGTGTAACACATGCTTTAGCCATTTATGAAGTGCTGGAAAAACGTATTTGCAACTTCAATACGTTTATATCTAAAATATATTAATGACTTTGTCTGAGTTGGCTCTTTTGACTTTGCTTTAGGAATGAAACCAAACACAATGAGAAACATCGACATTCTTTACTTACCAAATGTTAGGGCAAGACAAAAATTTGATCTGATTATTTATCGCAGTAGAACTTCCAGCAATATGACTCGGCATGCTGTTCTAGGAAAATAATCAACGACATGATAGTGTGATGATCCTCAAGTGTTGTTATAGCAGTTTGCCAACAGTAAGAGTACAAACCCTATCACTTTAAAGCTGAAGGACAATTTAAAGTACATAGCTTTGCCACTGGAGACTCCTTCCAAAAATGCTAAATAAGTCTCATCGGAAAATTACTACAATTTCACAACTATTATTTTTTTTTAGCTGTCCACTGTAGCTGTAAACTGTACAGAATAGCTTTTTTAAGCCACTTGTACATGCATTTCAAAAGATGTGCACCCAGAGTCCTGTAAACTATATACCAATACATCTCAGTATACTTTATAAAAATACAAATTTAAGGACATCAGAGTTCCAGTACATTCTAAAAAGCTTTCAAATATTATTTATTAAAAGCATAGTATGGTTTAGCAAATAGGCTCAGTATCGCAAAACATGTTATACTTACAAATATATATAGATTACAATTTACAAATATATTGCTCTGTATACTTTATGAAATGTCAGAATGTATCTTGTTTAAAAGGACAGTATGATGTATCAGAAGCCCAGTAAAATATATTATCTATATCATAAGAGCCACACTCTTTCTCCTTTCCTATCTCCAAAATGGCCTAATGGAGTACTCAGGCCCAAGCAGAACAGTGCACCTATAGTTACCTGTAATGTGCTGTAATGGGAGGAAATTACAGCACCATTTAGAGTCAGTTCGGTTATATTATCTCTGTCTGTCACTGCATTATTATTCATGGATTATACACTACAAATTAGTCGACCAGCTGCTATCCGCATAGTCACATGCCTGGCATGTTTTTAATATACCAGTGACAGCTGATATGAACCCGAAGATTGATCTTCAAAACCTCAGATGGGGCAGTATGATGAAGGGAGGTATATGATCAGTTTAAAAGCAGGGGTTGTTATTTTTTTTAACTTTTAAAAACGCCCAACAAGCTTCCAGTTTATGCCTCTTAATGTAAAACCGCTCATACTAAAGGGTTAATTTGACTTTAACAAAAAAGTTAAAGATGGAGCTCTTTCAACACAACAGAACAGTGCGGTTTAGGATTCCAAGCCCGAGATTTCAACAGGTAGCAGCTGAGTTTCAACAGGATTCAGATGATTTATTGGTATCTTTCATTCCACTGACAACTAGAAAGAGATTGAAGAGACAAACATGACACAGGTAACAGTTTTTATAGGACAAGAACTTCCACTGCAGCCATAACTCAGTGGATTTTGTACAATCAGGAGATGACCAGACTCATTTATTTCTACACACGTGAAACTAAATCTGTCTGAAGATCACTTCTGTTTCATGTGCTTATGAATGAAAGACCTGATTTACAAGCAGGTGCATTATGAAGTGTTCAGTAATTGCACACCATATGTGTGTAGTTGTCAAAGTACACACTGACACGTTCACTGGCAAGCATTTTTGGCCTATTAATACTACATCAGTCCCTGTTCATACAGCATTAATCCTGCTGCAATATCAAGCACACAAAAGACAATGTTTGATGGTAGCACTAAATTAAAAGAGATCACGAAAGGACAGAGCACTTGAAACTTAGTTTCTGATTGTAGGAAAAGGTCAGTGCATGTTAAAAGCTTATAAGCTTACTTTCTCAACAAGACAGCAATGAGCATTTCATTTTCTTTTAATACACCGTAATTATTTTTACAATGGTAATGGCCTCAGCTGGACTGAAAGAAAGCACTTTTGCGGAATTAATTAAGAGCACCTTTTGTATTTTGAATGAAGGTGAATGAAAGAAAATCCTCAAAATCCAGACATGGTACTTCAGCTTCGAGAAATGAAATGGCTTTTGTTGAAATCCTTTTGTTTTGTTGAAAAGGGAATGTAAAAGATTAGAAGCATTTGCTTTATGTTATTCACAAGCATAATAAAGCCTGAAGTGGACATCTTGTGTTTTTTTAATATATTATTTATATATATTATAATTTTATATATATATATATATATATATTCTGCTTATGGATTTAAAGTTAGTTCAGCACAGTCAATTCAGCGCAAATCACTGGACTAAATCCTATCAAATCATTTTTTTTAAAGCTCAGTAACTGTATAGGAATCCACACCCTTCATTTGTTTAAAATACCAAGAACACAAATCTTCATTTATTTAAAATATCAATACATTTTAAAGATGTAATAGAAGTCTGTGCGACCTTTAGCTATGTCATTTAGCTGCGACTATATTGCAGCTTTACAGACCAAAGTATTACATTTTAAAAGCCTATTTTCCAATCCATTACATGTTTTTTTTCTTAATAAATCCACAAGACCTTTAATTTTAGCGTTTATTAAAAACATCTAGAAGAAAAGTTCATTTTATTGGTGTCCTGTAAAGGTGGAGGGGTGCTATAACTTTTTCACCTGGTGTGTTCCGGGGGTGTTAAGAAATGTTCTCTCTAAATCATATTTCCACACCACTATGTTTTATACACATACATATGCTGACGCTTATTCTTATACAAAAATGTAATAAATTCTCATTGTTTATAATGTTTAAAAATGTGTTTATGTATTTTTTATATACCATGATATACCATGATAGATATCAAATTATTATTTGCCTTTTGAGAAATTTTTGAAACAGATTTATATCTATATATTCTAGTGAAAGGTGATGTACCAAAAGTTTACTTTTTTCTAATATTACAATATGGAAAATATATTTACAATTACATTTTTTATACATTTGTAGTTTCTAGTGTCTACTAGAATAAGCTAGTACTATGCAGAAGCTTATATGTGCTTGAAGAATGTTTGAAAAAGGGTGGTATACACACTGGATATAAAAAAAGACATAAAATCGCAGGTTTTTGTGATGTAAAAAATGAAAGCAAGATAAATCATGTCAGATCTGTTCGAACTGCTAAAGTGATGTATCAACAAAAACAAACAGAAACATTTTAGCAGAAACAAAAGGAATAAAAATCAGCAACCAGGTTTCAGAAAGTCTAAACAACCATTTTGAATGAGATTTATACCCAAAGAAGACTATAGATACAGTGAAGCATGGTGGTGGAAGCATCATGATACTGGGCTGCTTCTCTTCAGCTGAGACGGGAGGCTCTAGTCAGGATAGAGAGAATCATGGATATATTCAAACGCCAGTCTGTTTTTGCAATATACTTGAAGATTTCTCTTAGTCCCCTGATGGTCCAGCGCCAGGATCCTGCGCTCTCATTGCCGCATCCTGGGTTTGATTTCCGGGCAGAGAGCTAGCCCAGCCTCTGAGGGGCTAAATCTCAGTGCCAGTCCCAAAGCTGGATTAAATGGGAGGGATGCATTAGAAAGGGCATTCAGCTAAAAAATTTGTGCCAGATGATCCGCTGTAGTGACCCCGAACATGGAGCAACTGAAAGAACTTGAAGTTCAGCTGAAGATGAAGATCACCATTCAGCACAATTTGATAGATCTGAGTGCTGCACTACAAGGAAAATCTGCTTTAATAACGTTTGGTGGTATGCACACTTTATTTCCCATCAAACATTTCTATCAGGTTTTCACTCATTTTCTTGATTACTCCATCACATTAAAGGACCAAATGATCTGCTGTGGTGACCATGAACAACAACAACTACTCCATCACATTAAAGATGTAAAAATATCTCGCACGTTTTATCTTGGTTTCATTTTTAAAATTACAAAAAACTACAATTGTAACAGGGCTGTGTGTAAACTTTTTATATTGAGTAAAGTTTATGCTGACAGATAAAATAGTACACCTTTTAAATGACTGTATTACTGAACTACATGTTAATACACACTACGCATTTGTAATTCTCAGATCTGACCTAATAACCTACTTTAGGATTCTACTATATATTGAGGAATAGCTTTTCATGCTTTTTTATTTATATTCTCACATACTGAGCTTGTCTTATAAATTATTTATAAATGTAGTGGGCAGTGGGGATTTACTCCAAATTTGCTGTACAGTGGAGTACAGTAGGTACTATAATATATTACAGTACATAAAGTATGCCTGGAGATAACAAAGATAATCTTAACGGTTTATTTAATAACCTACAGACCTTCACACATGGTTTTATACATTGTAAAGTGTGTGGAAGTTAAACACAGTGACAAACCCTCCATTGTGAGCATTCTTGTCTTACACCACCTGTTCGCTTGAGATGGCCCCCGCTTTAAAGTCCTGGCATTCATATTTACATTGTGATTCGGAGAGTCAGCTGGCTCTGCCCACATCGAGAACTTCACAGCACCTGCGCTCACTAAGTGTTTTGAATAATTTATCATCTCTTTCTTGTTCCCACATGAATCTAGTCTCCATAGAGAATTCACAGTTTACCAGAGTAGAGGTCCAGATGTGTATGAAAGGTAAAGATAGAAAAGTCGCTTTTTCTGCCCTTTTATTAAGTTTTACTGGATGAATTATTCAACTAAATGCACAGGCACAAAGTTAAACTACTTTTTGTTGTTAGCACAACCATGTGCTATAATGTGCTGTCCACGTTATGGCTCTGAGTTTAGTCAGATTCATGAAGCTACCACGACTTTGCACTTGAATAGATATTATTTATTCTCTGATTTGAATGGTTTATACATGAGTCAAAGTTCTGAGAGAGTTGGACCTACTGCATGTGTTGGGTTTAGCTATGATCCATAGCTTGAATAGAAGAAGTAACAGAAGAAATGTTTATTGTTCTTGTGTACATGATTTTGCTTCCTGCTTCTCCACTGACTTGTTTGGAATCTAAGTGACTGTGGATGGCCGTGTTGGAGTATAGTGATATCTGTCATTTAAAGGCATGACATTAATGCCTACTTCTATATTTAACAGTTAGCCTATAGTTAGTTCAGGTGGTCTGGTGGTCTTCCAAGGTATTTACAAGGGAATCTCCCCAGTTTATGCCAAGCTCAAGACAGAAATACAGTGCTGAAAAATTTTGCTGTGAGCTCATCTTACCATCATTTTTGGAATGCATTACCAATGTATTATCATAAATGTATTAAAATCGTGCCATCATGAATTTTTGTCTGTATCTGTTTCAGCTGTTCAACGTCAATTGATTGGGTGGGAAGAAAAATTCCTCTGTGGAATTATGGATTGGGCCAGGAACGTTAGTCTTAATTTGTGGTCAATTAGTCTGTTAGGCTTTTGAAGCAATAGTGTGTTTTCTTCTCAGCAAGAAAACAGATTGCATTTACATTTGCATTTACTTATTTGGCAGATTCTTTATCCACAGCAACTTGCAATGAGGCAGACTACAATCCAAGCATAAAGCTGTTAAAGTAATACAAGTGCTGCCAGGCTCAGTCTTCACCAATTGACTAGAAACAAGCACGAGAGAGTGGTAACAAAAGACGAGGGTTGGATTAAGAGCTAATACACAGGAGTGATACACCAATCCCTCCAGGATTTTGCGATTTTGTGATCTCAGAAATGAAGACCTTGCAGTTTTTCAAGATTACAGCAGATTTGGGCCAAGATGAGTCGTGTGACTTCATCATAACACGTATTCAAAGCTAAATCCTCTTTGATTCACGTGCATCGAACATGAGTACAGCTGTAGTAATTATATATGTGTCTTCACTGGTAGTAGTTTAAAAGAAGAATCCTGTGCTTGCAATTTCAGCAATTCAAGTAGTTTCCCTAGAAAAAATACACAAAATTTTTAGTATTGCAAATTTTGGAAACAGCTGCAGCAAATTCAAGCTTTTTTGGCCACTAATAGATCTAATAGATCTATCTATCTATTCATTCATTCATTCATTCATTCATTCATTCATTCAGCCATCCATCCACCCACCCATCCATCCATCCAACCATCCAACCATCCATCCACCCACCCACTCACTCACTCATTCATTCACTCATTCACTCATTCATTCATTTAAATAGGCCACTAACTATGATAAGGTGTCAAAAAATAAGTATAACTTTGATAATGCTGCATTGGGACTTCCACCACAGTAATTAAATATCAAATATCTCCAACCCCCTTGCTAGGCTTTAAAGCCCCCCCTGGACCTCACTTTGAGCACCACTGGGTTATCTGACAGTGACAAAACAAAGGACCTTTTGATATCTGTTACAAAACACAGGAGAAACTAATTGCAGGTGTCAGTTCACATCCAGAGCTGTATAATATAGTTCAGCAACTACAGTGAATGCCTAAAAAGGCCAGATGCTAGAATTTCTTATACCTTTAGTCTTAAAAATAGAATTTTCTCTTGTTAAGACTGTAATCAGACATTCATGCGTGCATGCACACAATTGGAACGTAACCGTTAATAGCGTTTAACAAGTACCTTTCTGAAAGAGCTCAAGCTTCAGGTTTAGGTTTTCTTCAAGGTTTTGAGTGAATCTGCAGGGTAAATGAAGCTACTCTTTCTGAACTATTACATCATCAGGCACCAGTCAGTCACAGCCTTTATAGTGAGAGGGATGCAACATACAGAAAGTACTGAAGACTGTGTAAGTAGGTGAAATTACAGATTTGAAAACACCCCAAACCGAACATCAATTCTATCTAGAGGAAGTAGGTTAGAACATTTCCTCCCGAAAAAGATGTTAGGAATCAAGTTTTAGGAATGACAGCATACACTGAACTGTCTCTGCGGTGGTACCTTTATCTTTCTATGTTGTTGGAACTATCTTTCATATTGATATGTGCAAGTAGCATACCTTTAAAAAGATTTAAGGTGCATAATTGGACCTTCTGTAGTAAAGCTTTAATAAGTAACAGATAATACAGTTTAGCACCTTAATGTCCAGCAGCTTTCTGAAGCTTCCTTTAGCAACCACTTGCTTTGTATGTAAGCATGCTAGGCTGGCATTGTGGAGATGTGTGTTATGAAGAAACCAATTAAAGTGCCAGCAATGAATACATTTGAATGTGTTAAACTCTGTACAGCATTTCTGCACCCACATGCTTTGATAAAAACATGGTGGCACACATTCACATATTTAGGTCATATACTACTACTATATTGACACATTTAGGAAGAACTGTTAAGGATGTGATAATGAAAATTTGTTCTTCTCATTTGTTGTGGTCTAAAGGCTACATTATCATCAGTTGAAAATGGTTGGAGATACTGATGTCACGTCTGCCCTGATTCTGTCATCTCCGGCTGTCCTCCTTTGCCCTCGGCTTACTGTGTATGGTCACAGCTTCTTGCTTTTCTTAGCTCATGTTTTATATTTGGTATATAAAACATATTATACATTATTATATTAAACATATTATTTATAATTGGTTTTTATCCACCCCTGATTGTTTTGATCCTAGTTTGGGCATTTATGACCTAAATGTTTCCATGTGTTATTATGAAGTCTCACATATTTATAAAGCAATTATTGGCCTCAGTTTCTTGTCTCTAGTTTCATGGTTTTAAGTTTACCGTTTCTTAGTCATTTTCTATTTCTGCATTTTTGACAGGATTTTGATCATCTCAAAACCAGTATGCCTTCTCTTTCACCCCTGCTATATTCTCAGTAAACACATCTCATGCATTCACTATTTTTTCCCCCACATTAATATTTAATTCATTTGTGGAGCGACATTTTATGTATACAATTTCTACATATTTCCAAATGATTAAAATTAATTTATCAGCCTGATCAAAGAAATAGTCTTGACTTTTCCAGGACCTTTCCTGGAGCTGTATGCCCTTTTAGTTGATTATTTCTTATTGATGGTCAGCTAGAGCTGTAATCCTGCCATTTGGATTTCCCTCAGATTCAGGAGCTTATCGTTTTAGCTTTAGTAAATGAAAGAGATAGTCATAGTCATGATAGACTTGAGCTTAAACGTGTTAGTAAAGGATCCTTTGAGACTTTTAAAAAGTGAAGATGCTTCTATAAGCATCAGAATTCATAGTCTTTAGGGGATGTGGTAGATTAATGATTAAGGTGTTGGATTAATGATTGGAAGGTTGTGAGTTTGAATCCCAGGTCCACCGAGCTGCCACTGCTCGGCCCCTGAGTAAGGTCCTTAACCCTCAATTGCTCAGTTGTATAAAACAAATGAGATAAAATGTAAGTCGCTCTGGATAAGAGTATCTGCCAAATGCCATAAATGTAAAAATCTTGCTGTTTTAGATATGTAAAAGTCTGTAGATTGTTGGTAGCAATACATGTTAACATATATGAGTAGCGTAGTTTGTTTTCTGGATAAAGCACCCTTTATTTTGGCACATCTTATGCTTTGTCCATGTATGTTTGTGAAGTATTGATGTTATAACTGTCTTCTTTCTAATCTGGTGTTGATTGATTGGCCAGTAAAACACAGGCAGCTCTGTGACAGGGAGTCAGGTTGTAATTGGTGGTATGGAATTTATTAGCTCTTTTGTGTGAAGTTAGTGAATGAGAGTGAGCAAAGTTATGGAACTTCTACTCAGTTGTGAAGTTGTTGAGCTGGATAACACATGATAACCAGCTAATGACTAAGGCATGGTGGGAGGTGTTTGTGCGTTTTTCTGTGTTTATGTATTTCAAACTCAGCTGCATCCGGCGAGGGTGAGTCATTCAGACCCGCTTGCCCTCATGTGTATATATTTATCTGGCTCGTGCCTAATATATTTTGGACAAGCTGAACATCGAAATACACTGAACAGATAATACTGTTATGTTGAAGTTTAATATAATTAATTTATAGTTGAATAATATATGGAGAATTTTCTGTTGAAACCTGAATATAAATGAGATGGATAGCAATTCTCAAGTTATTTAGACTGTGAAATACTAAACTGCTTTGGTAATGATGCAGATTTGGATTTTCACCTTAATGTCCCAGGGAAGATGTCACTTTCTCTCTTGAAATTGCTTTATCAAAGGTGCTCCCTGCAGCCAAACTGGAACATGGTCTGAATATATATTACACAGCAGTCTATGCCTATAGCTTTCCTCTAGTAATCTAAACATTTCAGTTAGACAGAAAGCAGATAAAACAAAGACTCTGGATTTGTCCAGTGCAGTACATGCAATTAAGTAAAGCCTAGCTTCACTGGTAACGTACAGTATTCTAATGTACTAATAAGGGGAAAAGCCTAAAATCGTTTCTAGTAGTGGCTGTAAATTTTGTAGCTCTATAAATATTATTATTCTTATTATTCATAAATAACAAATATATTGAATCAGAACAACAGCATAATACATAACAAATGATACTTATTTACTATAAATGATTCAATCACTACAGTACAACTAATACTAAAGGTATGAAGTATACAGACAGTTTGGACCTGCTGACACATCCCGGGAGTTTAAAGTGTCAAACAATATCTCAAGCATAGCCTTGTTCAAAGTCTCTTCTAACTAGTATAATGATTTTCCTGTCAGTTTTTCTTCCTAGCTAGTCAAACTGTAGCATGGCTGCTGTGTAGCAGGTTGACAGGACGATTGGTGATTGGGGAAATAATGTTTTCCTATCCAGGCAGATAGAGGCTAGCAGCTGGCAGGAAGAGGGCATTAATTACCTTTAATTACCTTATCAGTAGCTTGCCAGAGTAGTTTGATCCTAGTGAAATCCATTTGGAGTTCATTTGGAAATAGAATCCTGTTGAAACACCGTTAATTTATACTTTGATATAGAGAATGTGGTGACAGCTTTTCACTAAAACATTCACTGTGAGCTAAAAAGTACCTGGCATGCTTGTGACAAATGCTAGACTGTTTTTTTTTTTTTTCATGACAGTAAGTCTAATTTTGTCACTCGAGCTCTGGCGCCACAGTAAGGTCAAGGATGTCAACTAAATGTAGACCGGCAGCATGAGTTATGTTTGGCACTTTTTTTTTCCTCTTAAATGACTGACTCAGCATTAATATTGGATGTATTAGGAAACTTTGTTTCTGGTTTATGGAATCATTGGGTAGACCTTATATTGTATATACAACCTATGAAATGATTTGTAATACACATTTAATTTATTTAAGCTCAGAATTCAGCAAGAAATTATTTATGTAAACAAGTTGGATGTGTGGTAATGTAAAAGGGGTTAAGCTGGACTTTGATTCCTTTTTCATTCTGAATTTGATCATTTGTTAGGACACAGTGTATGAAAAGTGTTTCAGTATATTGAAATTTAATATGGGAACACGCTAGATTTGTATTTTCCTGATCTTTGAACAACATATCACAAACACACACACACACACACAACTCCATTAGCTTTTAGTTACAGAGTGTCTTGTACACACAAAGCACAGCAAGACAGTTAGCTAAGTGCGACTCTGTCATAACAGAAACAAGCCATTAAATATTTATTCTCTATGCAGACGGCTCATTCATGTACGCTGCCAAGCAACAGAAAATCAATGTCAGGAAACAAGCATGTCAACTGTCCGAGGCAATGGATACGACAGGGACGGAAGTAGTAAGCGGTGCAGAAATGCCCTTACTGATTGCTGATTAAATAAAAGCCTGGGAAATTACAAGTGTCTTGAGGAGTGATGGTATTTATTTTATTCAACTAAAGAAGTATGGAGCAAGATATTTGTGTTGCCAAGAATTTCAGTAGATGATGAGGAGATATATAGATAAGATATATTGATGACTGTGAATGACATAAAACATGATGCTAGGATTAGGGGAAATTTACAGCAAACTATATCTGCATGCAATACTTAACTGGGTGTTACATTAACAAAGGTTCATTTGTAGCTAGCTGGCTTGTAGATTTCAAACAAAAAAATGTGATTAAACAAACTGAGGAATGCATTAATTTGATGCTTAATCTCATAGTGATTACTTCCATATATGAACATTATTATAGGTACAATTACTGCACAAAACAGCTCTTTGATCCATCTTATCAGCATGTACTGTATTTGTGCCAGGTAAACCAGCCAGTAACAAATATTTGGATCTGCCATGAAATATTTTTCACTCACAATCAAACACAAAATTGTTGGTTAGCATGTGTGAGGGTTTGAGTCCCACTTCTGCCATGTGTGTGTGTGGAGTTGGCATGTTCTTTCTGTGCCTAGTGGGTTTCTTTTAGGCCCTCTGGTTTCCTCCTCCAGTCTAAAGACATGTGTTTAGACTGATTGGCATTTATAAATTGTCTGAAGTGTGTATGAGTGTGTGTGAGTCTCGCGCCCTGGCATAGGACCCAGTAGGAAAAGCAGTGTATAGAATGAATGGATGGAAAATCACTCCACCAGCTACACCTCTAGTCTGGAGAGTGTTAAAGCCAGTCTTTTGTTCTGTAGTTCTTCTTATGCTGTATACCTGTAATGAAAAGCAAACAAGTTTCTATCAGTAGTCTCTTAAGTGCCAGCCACTTGCTACCACTTTACCATCTGCCATTTTGAGGTTTATTTGCAGTGCTGAATTCCCTAAAGAAATACATTCTTCTGTACTGTTTGGGTCGTGTGGCACTGATAGTGTCTCTGTTTCAATTGATATTCATTACTGTGTCCCATACATCCTGAATTAAACCAGGACACTCAATTTTACCCGGAGCAAGCTCTTTGTATTACTTGTCTTTAATGTTCTGTCTTGAAACTGTGTTCAATACAAGTGCACCAGTGTTCCTGTGTTATGTTGAAACTAGAATGTTCATTAAAGTAGAGCAAAATGTTAAAATGTCTTCCAGGGATAGCTATCATTGACCTGAAGCAGAAAGGATTTGCATACTCTGCAGAAGATTTCACATATAAGTATACTGAAAACTGTAAATAGATTTGATCCAATCAAAGACTCTGGCACCTTATTTTTAAGATTAATGTCAGCCTGGTGTGTATGGAGCATTGAAATGCTGTCAGCCTGAAAGTTGACTACAATAAATTAAGTTTTATTAGTTCGGTATCACGTGCATAGAAAACAAATGCAATAACAAAAAATAGCATCATGCTCTCCTGCTTTATTCACTGGGTTTATTAAGAATTTCATTTTGGTAAGTAAATTACTCTGATAATTTGGTTGCAGTCAGCACTTTGTTTTCATTATTCGCTAATCTTTGGCATAATAACGATTCAGGCATCCGTATCTGATGACCTTTTTTTTTCGAGCCAAAGTTTGGCATTGGACATCTTTAGCCTGTTTGATATCTGTAACTCTGTACCAGCGATAGTACGGAGTTACGGTGTAATGAAATAACTCCCACTGGGAAGAAATTCCACATTATCTTCAAAGCATTTCAAAGTACATAGTGTCAAAATATACCATTTCCCCCCACCACCTTACCTTTAAGGTTAGATATGTTTTGTTTTGTTTGTTTTGTTTGTTGTTTCTTTTGAGCTCACTGGACTGTATGTAGTTCCAGACTTTCATTCTTCACAGTTGTAATTGAAAACCATTCCTGTGTATGTCACTGTAGATATTGAATAATTCATTATGGTCGTTAAAGTATGCTTTAGGGTGGATACCGTAATGATATGCCAGGGATTTAAGAAAGAAACAGGAACATAATCAGCTCCATGGGTCATGATATTACCACCTTGAAGTCATCCAAAAGTGTTTTATCCCTCTTATTCCACACCAATTATCTCATGTTTACAATATTTTATTAAGTAAAGAACAACACATCACTTTTTTTTTTTTTTTTTTTTTTTACTATATATTGTTACATATTATGTTGTGGAACAAGTTAGAAAATCCAATTTACAGGTTAATATCACTTATTTATATGTATAACAATTAATCAGCTGCCTAGCAAGGCCTTTATTTGTAACATTCGTCAACTTTAAAACACAACAAAAAATTATTAAATTATTTCTAAGAAGATAAGAAAAGATAAGATAAAATAGAAACTTATTAATTCTTTTGCCAGAGACTGCTTCAGGGTACAAGAGAAATAAATATAAATGAAATATAAATGAAATATTCTGTATATACAAAATATATACAAAAGTGCAAAAAAGGTGCTAGGGAACTAAGACCATACTGCAATATTGTACATGGTATTATATTAACATACATATTGTAATTATTGTGAAATTGGGATAGTGCATTTAATAACACAGTGATACTGCCAATAATGATGCTCTTGAGTAAACAATACAGTGTACCTTTATGTAAATTATATAAACATTGGCCGCTGTATTGTAAATAACTGGCAGAGATTGGTGGTTGGCAGTTGGCGGTATATGTTCCATGAACTGCAATTTCATGTGGCAGCAGCACGTTTAAATGTGTACAGAACCATACCTGAAGGCATCTGTTTATTATTTTCTCTTTTTGACTAAATACAGAACAATACATCATGGAAACCAGATGCTTGTCAAGACTGCACCTGCCATAGCGACGTTGTCATGTGCAAAGCGACGCAATGCCAAAACACTCAGTGTGACTTTCAAAGGGTAAGGCTGATATTTTTGCACGAATCAATTATAAAAGTGAAGTGTGTAATAGATTGAAAGATGAGTCAATTGATTGATTGATGGAGCAAAGTGAGTATGCTGATGGATGGATGGATGTATGGGTGGAGGAGCCTGTGAGATGAATAAATGGATGGCCCCATTAGCCAGTCTGCTGAATGTATGAGTGTCTTTTAAAGAGACGTGCTTTAAGCCCACTGCATTCTGCTTTTGCTTTAGATTAAGTAAGAGCTACAGATTTAGATTCCATTTTTGTTCTTTGCTGCACTATGCAATCGAGTAAAACTTTGCAAAGTCAACAATCGATGCTTCTGGCTACTGTTTCAGTGCCCTTTATTAAGACTGTCAATAAAACACAACTCACTGTGCTCAGTGAAGCTATTAAAAATCTATAATTATCTCTACCTGTCCTTTTTTTAACCTTCAATCCATCTGCTTTCTGTTACATATCCATCAATAAGTCATATATGAACAGTTAGCACTTCTATTCCTACTAATGATATAACTGGATGTTTTTCCAGGGTGAGCGTTTGAGAATCCCTGCCAACAGATGCTGTCCGGAGTGTTTCCCACAGTCAGCTGGCTCTTGCCAGTATCAGGGAGCAGTATATGGGGTAAGTGACATTACTGAGGACGAGGAGCAGTGAAAGATGCCAAAGGCCCCAGTCTAGATTCTTGGTAGATTCTGCCACTTCTTGTAGAGTGCTAAGTGGTCAGTCAATGCACAATTGCTTTCTTGTTAGCACCCCACTCTTGCCTGACAGAACTAGCCTCTTGTTGGTCCTCCTTTGACAGGCTGCTTGCTGTTCTGCTTAACATTCTGATGGTGTCGCTTCCAGCTCAAGTGCCGTTTACTTAGGGAAGCTGGCTGTGTTGGCACTGGGGCATAAAATACCGTAGCTAATTAACTTGCCCCATGTTCGTACAAATTCTCCAACAGCATAGAACACTAGAACAGTGAAGAATTGATCCATGTGAAGACTTGGAGCTATTGCTAGCCAAAGTCACTGACAATGCCAACATGTAGCAAAAGCAAACACCAACGCTCCCACAACCTCATAACCTTTCTCTCTGTCTCGCTGTCTTCTTGTGCAGCATGACAGCCAGTGGAGCGAGTCCAAGTGCTCAGTATGTACATGTGCTTCTGGGAAAGTGACCTGTGTCCCTCCTGCCTGTCCTCCTCTCAGCTGTGGGAGAGGACAGACTCCTTACGTGCCTGTCGGAGAGTGCTGTCCAAAATGTGCCCGAAATGGAGGTAAGGGGGGCAGAAGGGTTACTAAAACCTTTCAAATTGACTAATGCTAAACTGTATCTCATGAAGCATTCTTGTAGTATAGGCATTTAAGTAGCAGTAACGTAGGAGGTTTTATCACTCTTTCAGGTGTAAATTTGGGCCTGATTGACTGGGAAAGGAGTCTAGCACCTTCTCTCTGTGGAATTGAGCTCTGGTTCTATAACTTGATAATGCATTAAAAGAAACTATACTACAGATTTTGTAAAATTCAACAAAATTGAACTTACATTATATGTTTAATGCAAACTCTAGGTAATGCTCCAGACTCCACCTCTTTCATATTGAGATTTTCTGCATTTTTATAGCTCTGATTCCTCACATTCTGCCAATCATATGAGCACCTTTTCAGACTTTCCAGGTTTTTCATAGTATTTGCTACTTATTTAAGTTATAGATGCCTTAAACATCACAATACAGTTAAATGCTGTGTGATACTGTTTAATAGTAGCATCCATGTAAGTCTTGTGAATCTGCTGTTAAAATACACTTCGTTATTAAAAGCACAAAAATGTCAAAGTACAGAATTTTGCTAGCTTAAAAGTTTTCCTGTATCCTTTGCCATTGACAGAAATTCGTATAAAGATGTTTGTTTCAGACATTGACAGGTTTTTTGTCATGAAAGCAGATGGACAAGTGCAGGTTTTGGTTTTTAAAATAACCAAAAAGTCAAACAAACCAAAATACCTAGGCGATTAAATTGAGGCGGTTAAAATGATGAACAAGCTAGAGGTCAGTAGATTGTAGCTAGTTATATTAAGTCACTTGGACAGTGAAACATATTTAGAATTTCTGAACACATTTGTTCATATTTGCACAGTTTCAAATGCTGATCTTAACATATACTGAGCAAACCTTACTCTTATGACACTGTTTGCACGCTTTATTGTTTGTGACACTACCCCACCTCCTAAATCCCAGTTTAACCCATTGCACTCATCCAGGAAACGTCCTCACAGAAACAGATGAGTGGAGAAACATCCAGATTATCCTCTCAGCTTGACCTACTACAAGCAGACAAAATTGCACTAATTATTTTTTTCCTAAAGTCTCTGGAATGTGGATTTCAAGGCACCGTGAGCTTAAGTCTTAATCTAAAAAATGCTAACAGATTACAATAAATGAAAGCTAGTCATTAACTTAGTTCCATAATGCTAACTGTCTCCAGCTAGCTTAGATTCAATAGAAAGTAGGTTAATTCACATCCTGGCTACCCTCAGACATGTTGTACAAATATTACAGAGACTTTCAAACTTCATGGTGTTTAAAGAGACCTGAAGAGAATTTCTGTTTATTTTAAAACAGAATTTAAGGGGTAATTAATAAAGCTATGGTCAATAATCGAGGTTACTTTGTGTGCAGTCCATAAATACTCCTTCTGTGCACACTGTTTTCAACATCAAACTTTTTTTTGCACTTACACAGAAACAGGAGTGAACTTGGATTTATTTATGGGGGCCAATATTTTTTCATAATTCATTCTAAGCTTAGAGCCTTAGATCCTGCGCTCTCATATAAAGTTGAGCATCTCTTTTAAGCTTGACTTGATGTACATGTTTTCTCTTCACACCCGTAACTGAAGCCGTCTTATCTTTTGCCTTAATCTCTAGAGCAACATTACTGTGTCCTTACCTGACTCCCGGCTCTCTGAAGCTGAATGTATTAAATGGAACAACAACAAAAGACAATGAAAGTACTCACTTTCACACACATAGCTACACATGTATATAAACATTACTGTACACCATTTTCACAGCTCCTTGCTCTTGGGAAGGAGAAGAGCACAGGGATGGAGAGGAATGGAGGCCCAGTCCCTGCACGAGGTGTGAGTGTAGAAACGGACAAGTGCAGTGCTCTGTCGCAGAGTGTCAACCTATTATATGCAAGCCAGTAAGTACAGAGAGTCAAAGAGCTTCACTTTCAGTGGCTTTTCAAATTATTGTCCTAATTGTGACATATTTAAGTTAAGTATCATTTTATATTCAATATACATACATTCGATAAACATCCATGTCTATAGCACCACCCATATTAAAACTGTTTACATGTTGTCTTGCACTTAATTCACTCACTGGCTGTTTTTACACACCACATTTTGCCATACTGCCACCAATTGCTACTATATATTTACAAGAACCTCTTTTTGTTTATAATCCTCTTATTTTTGCACAATGTACTATATAATATAGAGAATGTATACTGGTCTTGCACTGTTCGCACTATGTTGCACACGGTGTGCTTTATGTGGCTAGGACAGCTTACTTACTGTTGTTTTATGTAGCACTTGGTCCTGGAGAACTGTTATTTTATTTCACTGTGTACTGTGTCAGATATATATGGTTGAAATAACAATAAAAGCTTTGTGAATTGACTTGACTTATATACACTGATTAAGCATAACTTTATGACCACTGACAGGTAAGGTGACAAACACTTACATCAACAAACAAACATCTTATCTTATCTTATCTTATCTTATCTTATCTTATCTTATCTTATCTTATCTTATCAGGGATGTTTTGGCAGCAAAAGGGGGACCAACACAATATTAGGCAGGCGGTCATAATGTTATGCCTGATCTGTGTGTAGTGAGAATGTATTTTAAATAGCAAGATAAATAAAAGAATATCGCTCGGTCCTAATGAGGTCCTAAAGTACATCTAACATAAAGGAGCTGCATAAACACTGTGTAAAAATTATTAAAGTCAGGCAAATATAAGCTTAACATTGGTTCATATATAGTAAATCACAACATAAACTGCAGCCAGGAATAAATGCTAGTTATACTAATGATATAGCAGAAGTTTGGGCAAGTGGGTGATCTAAAGCATTCAGATTTGTATTAATATCATGCCATCAAGAAAGGGCATCTGCAAGTATCCCAGAGAAGCAGTTGTTGCTACTTATTGTTTTAAGGTGGGTTATAAGGCCATTTCCAAAAAAACATTGAGAAAGATTACTAGGAAATTGAGACCTTTGAAGACAGTCCTACAGTCCTCCAAGTTGTGGCATCCTAGTGCATTCACCCAATGCTAGGATGTTTGATATGAGAAATCACAGACCCACAAGAACCAAATGTGGAGAATTGTTGTTTTCAGTTAAAACATTAAATGTTAAATTGCTCAATTCAGAAAAAGGCTGAATAAGTGGCTTAAAAAGAAGGGTACAATGGGGTAGGTTTGCAAAGTTAATCTGGAAATACAAAACTAACCATGTTTGGAACAGGGACCATCACAAATGCCCCATAGCAGCTATAATCATGAATGGTTCTCAGAACCTAGTTGTTGTTGTTTTTTTGCAGTAATCAATAAAAAGCTCCTTTTTATATTAATGCATTCTCAAGGCTTTTATGATGCTAATCTGTCTGAAAGCTGAGGCTTGGCCGAAAATGGGTCATGCAATAATTCCAAACAGAACAAAAAGAATAAAACTGAGGGGATGAAAAATGAAGGCTTCAGCATGACCAGGCCTCAATCCCATCAATTGCTGGGGTAAATAATTAAAGCAATCTTCTACCAAATCATTCTATTATAATTTATTAATTTATTATTTATTATAAATTGGAATCTAGTATATGGTGTTACATAATTATGCAACTGTAGGATGAGGAGTTTTAAGTGGGATATCAAGTCACAGAATTTTTTCATCACTGTATGTGCCATGCTGTGTAAAAAAGTACAACCACAATGAACTCCACATGAATTATATTTGTTTTTGTCTTTTTCAGAATGAAAACCTAGTGATCCAGCTAGGACAATGCTGCCCTCAGTGCATCTCAAACCCATGCATAGCTGCTGGAAAAGAATACAAGGTACATGGATAAATAGTTATGTTCCAGATCTTGAGATCAGAGCAGTGGAGAGAGACCCTGTGGTCAATATTCTTTACGACTTGAAAGCAAATTTATAAGCAGCACATTATGTGCCTCTTTTTCAGGCTGTTTTCTCTTTCTCCATCTTCCACTCCTCCTTCTTGTGTGACTCATCAGGTTTCTATAATCGACACAGTCACTGGTAGACAATAAAAAACATTAGAATGAAGGACCAAGCACAGAGTGTGGTCAACAATCAGCAGTGTGTCAGGTCAATCATGTTCTAATGAGGAAAATTATCCACGACTGATGAACAAGCACAGTATGGAAAGTTAAAGTTAATTTCTCAAGTAAATTAATTCTACATCCCTGATGACTATTTTCTGCATGACTTGCCTTGTCCTTAATTAGACCTGAACATATTAGCTGTTTAAGCTGTCATGAGTCTGTCTTGTTGGACATAACACATAATTGTGGATGAGCTTTATGTTCCAGTGCTTAGGTTCCACAACAAAGACATTTTGTATATTAAGTATTCAGACAATAATCACCAACTTTTTGAATCATAAAATGGAAGCAATAGGTGGTTGATTAGGATTACTTCTAAGTGAGGAGGTCTGTGAGAATGGAGAAGTGTTTTGATTTAAGCCTGAAATCATATCTTCTCTTCCCAGGATGGTCAACAGTGGCAGAAAAGCAGTTGTACCACCTGTGTGTGTCACCGTGGGCAATCACGATGCCATACAGAAAAATGCAGCCCTCTCCAGTGTGACAAGGTCATTTACAAGCCATTACACCAAATCTTTCATACACAATGCACAATAATACTTCACCAGTCCAGTCAGGGGCTTGATTTTGCCTTTGAGTAAAATAACACACAACTTTGAAGTATATATTTTTGTTCTAATTGTAATGCAATTGTATTTGATACCATGTTTTTGTGTGCTTGTGATGCTTGAATGATTACTAGATTTATTGTTTTGTTTGCCATTTTGCTTGAAATCCGTTCTTGTGTTACGTTACATTTTATATGTAGTGATAGTGGGGCAGTAGGGGATTGGGGTAGTGTACTTTCCCTGTCCAGCCAGTTATGGATGTCTTTAGGCTCAAATACGTGGAAGTGGTTGTTTTCTCCATGTGTGTTATGCTGCGCTGTGACACAACATGAGCAGAGGTTTGAGAAGAGGTGGCTGGCTTTAGGTATCTCAAAAGAGGCGTTAGTCTAGCCAGCTCGTAGTTATGAAAGCTGTTCAAATTAACCGAGAACAAATATGTCATTTTCAGAAAGAGTGATGCAAGCCATTATATTAATATATTTTATTCATTTTTTGTTATTTGTTCACAAAATGTATTTATTTATGTGTGTATTGTCAGGGTGAGATGAAGGTGAGGCGGCCCGGCAAGTGTTGTGAGGAGTGCGTCTCCACCAAAGGCAGCTGCCTATATGAGGGTATAACACGTTATCATGGTGACATGTGGAACGGTACAGGCTGTGAGTTCTGCACGTGCCAGCGTGCCCAGGTGCTATGCCAACGTGCTGAGTGTACCAGATTGGACTGCCCACGGGTAAGAAAACCATCATGCTTTTTTAATATTTTAGCTGAATTCACATTTCATCATGACTTAACATCATGATTTTCTGTATTTAGCAACATAGCTTCAATTCAGTCAGTTTTAACTATGTTAGTTAAGAATATCTGAAAGCAGGAGCTATAGTGCGGTGCTACTTAAAGGGATTTAGTTTTAAGGTCATCCAAGGTGACAACATTGTCGGTAATGTTCAGAATTATACATGAGGTTTTCAAAAGTGTTGAAAGTTTTGAAGTGTGACCTTTAACGATTCTTGCATCCTTTAGTGTGCATTCTTATTATTATGCTGTGGCCACTGACATATGACCACATCAGAGACTGGACTGAGGTCAGAACATCTATTAGGATACAGGGTCAGTGCCTGCTGTGTCTTTTGACATCTCTGATGGGGTCCAAGAATGGAATTGACCTGAATTTTTACAGAGGAGGAACTACAGGCTCTATCTCTGCATTTATATAGCATTTATATGGCAGATATGAGCACTCTCGCATCGAGGCACTCTGCAATACAGCAGTGAAGTGCAATATAAATCAGAAGTGTGTGTGATCAGACCAAGACCTGTGTGAATGATAGTGTGTGTGAGATTTATTTACAAGGTAGTAGAATGAGAGCAAATATCTGTGAAACACATCACCAGGTAATTTGAGGCAAAAACTAGATCCATATATGAAAGATAGATTCAACAAAATATCTGAACCAGACAAATTCAGAAGTAACTAGGTATGAAATCACTAAAACATTGAATTCTATAAACTTGGTTAAGCACAAAAGAAGGCAGGTCAAGGCTAGCCCAAGCAAACAAGAACTAGACACAGCTAGAACAAAACACAAACATGATAAAATAGAGACTACGAGAACGCGACACAGCAAAAACTAGGCACAGCTAAAATTGACATGAGTGGAACTTTACACAACAAGAAAATGGACGAAATTAGAAATAGGCACAACAGAGTAATAGAACTAGGCTTGATAAGAACCGGATACAAATCTAGACAAAGCTAGAACTGGAAACCAGGACTAGTCTCAACAAAATAGACACAATAATAACTAGATACAACTAGATATAGACATGATAAGAAATAGATACAACTAGAAACATACACAACTAGAACTAGACTTGGAATTGGACACAAATCTAGACACAGCTACAGTTAGAAATAACCAGAATTAGAAACAAGACAAGAACTTGATTTGATTTAAACTAGACACAAAAACTAGACACAAGAGGAACTAGACACAACTAGAACTACCCACAGCCAAAACAAGCTAGACACAGTCAGAACTAGACACTACAATGAATGGGCACAGCTAGAACTAGACACAACTAGATTTAGATATGATAAAATTAGGCACTAGAATTGATAAGAACTGGACAGAAATACTAGACACAACTCAAACCAGAAACAACCAGAACTAGACACAACAACAACTAGACACAAAAAGAACTAGACACAGTTAAAACTAGATGTAAGAACCTGACATGCAAGAACTAGACACAAATAGAGCTAAACATGCCAAGAAATAAACACAAGAACTAGACATAACATAAACTAGACACAACAAAAATAAGAACTTGACTAGAACTTTACAGTGATGTAGTACAGTGTTGGTCTGTTTAAGCAGTCCAGGATTGTAGCCTCTGATAGGACACAGGTGTCAGTAATCATTTCTGGAAGGACATTGGGTACACTGCCATAGACAGTATGCAACCTCCATTCTTCTGATTAATGGTGTGAATGTATAATTAGGATATGACCAGCAACCTTGAGACTTATCCCAACTGGGAGAAATTTAATAAATAGAAAAAAACATTGCTTTCCAAGATGACTTATTAATGTGTTAGCTACGATTTCTAATGACAAATTATCAGCTTCCCAGTTGGCTAGTGTTGAAGTCAGAGTGAGATGAGAAAGCTATTATAATACAGTTTCCATTTCTAATGAGATCCCATCTCTCTTAAATGATCTCTTAAATGAACATTGAGGTAATCAAGCAATGTCATATAGAAGACACTGAGGGTGATGACGTCAACAATGTTAACACTAGGAATCTGCATAAAAAGTTTGAGAAATAATTTGCATGTGCATTTCTGTGATTTAAGTTTGCAAACACTTTAAGGAAAGTCATTTGCCAGGTTATTTTTAACACCTTCACACATTTTTACTGTGTACCAGGGGGAAGAGTTGGTGTATTTTAGTGGGAAGTGCTGCCCAGAGTGTAAACCATCAATCAGTTCTTGTGTGTATACGCACCTGGAAAATGAGGTATGGCGTAAAAAAAAATACAATATGTTGTGCTTTACTATAAAATATATGATGTATATTAATGCAAATAAACCAAGCTCCTGACCATTGTTGTATTCTCCAGGGTGAGAAATCCACTGTGAAGAGTTTTAGACGTCTTTCTGTAAGTCGAGCTGTGAAACCCAATTTGCATGATGATATAATTTGCATGATGATGAGATATTTTGTGAAGTTTCTTACATTGATGATGTCGGGAGATGAAGAAAGAATCATATTGATACGAGTGTGATGTATCACTATTTAAATGTGTGTATTTCAGAATCTGGAGAGTGTGAGTGATGGTCCATGTCGGGAGTGCCAGTGTCAAAATGGTCATGTGACCTGTTATCAGCGCTCCTGTCCCACATGTCCAGTCGGCACCCTTGCCATGCCTCAGCAGGGACAGTGCTGCCCCGAATGCCACCCAGGTGAGATATCTGTGTGATATTTGTGTGTATTTGTGAAGATATCTGTAGTGTAAAAAGATTATTTAAAAGCCTCACAAGTTCTGGTTCTGAATTTGTTTAGTTCTGAATTCATGAAACCTTCATGAAAACAGTCCTGGGATACCAATGATATAAATTCATGCCTAGTGCTTTTCAACTTGCTTGCGATTTGCTCTGTTCTTGCCATTTTTGACACCTGCGCAGCTCACTGCTCCTAGACACTCCCTTACCTGCTATAAATATAAATAAATAAATAAATGAATGAATAAAAGTTTGGCAATTTTTCCATTTACACCACAATTTGGTCATCTGTTCATTCTTACCCACCAACCAGCTCTCCCCTATTGTGGGAGTGGCAGCTTAGAGGTTAAGGTGTTGGACTACTGATTGGAAGGTTGTGAATTCAAATTCCAGGTCCACCAAGCTGCCACTGCTGGACCCTTGACCCTCAACTGCTCAGTTGTATAAAATGAGATAAAATGCAAGTTTCTCTGGATAAGGGCTTCTGCCAAATGCTAGAAATGTAAATGTATCATATCCTCCTGACTACCAGGAAAAAATAAATGTCCCAATACTTGTTTTTTAAACTTGAAGAGGAAGAGGAAATTCTCAAAACCCCACCCCTACATATTTGGTCTCATTTGAAAGTGCTAAACGTCCTCTTTAGAGCACACAAGGAGTTGGCTCAGTAGTATGCAGGGTGTAGAAGATATTAAGGTTGACAAATGTCCTCTACAGAGGACAAATTTGAACTGTGGGTGGTCAGGAGGATATGACAATTAGAAAACCACTAAAATGATCTATCTAATATTAATTATTATATAATTAATAATTTTATATTATATATATATATTTTTAACGTATTATTATTATTATCATTATTATTATTATTATTATTATTATTTATTTATTTATTTATTTTTTTTTTTTTTTTAAGGTCTTTTTCTTATAAGGTGCTAACAAAGACACTGTTTGTTATTTAGAGTCAGCTTAAGATTCAGATCTCTACTGAAGTGTGACTTCATGTTAATGCACCTGTGAGAACTAACAAGAGCCAAAACAACAGACCAAATGAATCTTGTACTTGACTGTAGGGAGATAATTGGATTTCTAGTTCCCAACAGAGTTCCTTCAGAAAACAGCCCTTTTCTCCCTTTGCATTCAGCATTCATACAATTAATCACACTTGATAGTGAGCAGCATGCGTCTGATAGATAGCACCTGCTAGCATGCTGGGAGTCTAGTTAATGAATTCGGTGCTTGTGACTGTGCACCGGTGTGGACCTCTATTACATTTTACCTTGCTCATGGATTTTGTGGGGAAAGTTAGAACATAAAACTTTTGTGTCTTGTTGGGAATATATTGGATATTACTATATATATACTATATTTACTATTATATATACTATACTATAATTTTTCACTTTAAGCCATTTGGCCAAAATGCACTAATGATTTTTATTAGGTTTGTGGGAATCAGCATTATATGTGCCTATATCTTAAATTTCTGTGTAGTTTTTATTAAGAAACTGGATGTAGGATTCAAGCACTGTGCTATTGTACAGGAAAGTATTGTGTCAGCACTTCTGATCCTACACCATTGAGACAGCTTATTAAGACCCTAATAACTATTCTACAAACAGCTGGTAAACGTCTGCTGCTAATGAACATGCACCCACGTTGCCAGATATTGAGTTCCCTGCACTACAATTCCACTTGTCAGGATCATTATACTCAGCATTGAAGTGTCTTCTTGCTTTCATTCCT
Source organism: Hemibagrus guttatus (assembly GCA_033459395.1). Lineage (NCBI taxonomy): Eukaryota > Metazoa > Chordata > Actinopteri > Siluriformes > Bagridae > Hemibagrus > Hemibagrus guttatus. The sequence continues at coordinate 11,907,362 of JAUCMX010000021.1, forward strand.
ACACTTGCCTTCATTCCTACACACACTCCCACTATTTATAAGAAAGTGTTGCCAAGAAGAAAATCACCAACTGTGTTTGCAGTAAGAAATTCATCCGATTATTAATTGGCAGGGTATTCCATAACATGGATTAAATAATTGTGATTTGTAGATTTCCAGCTCAGGCTTTTTTTTTTGCATCATAATAAAATATATAATAGTTTGGATATAAGTAATAATCATTTCTTAAAAACGTTTCTATGTATTTCATATTTGCTTCATTTTGGGCTGTTCATAGGATTAACTTTAACGGTTTAACTTTATGTGATAAATAAATGAAATCATGCAGTAGAAAATGAGCATTCATGCATATTCCTGGGTAATAGACTGGTGGGCTGAAAAAAAAACCTTTTGGGTTACAGTAGATAAATGTTTATGGGGATGTGGTAACTCAGTAGTTAAGGCATTGATGATAAAAAGGTTGCAAGCTTGAATCCCAGAACCACCAAGCTGCCTCTGCTGGGCTCCTGAGCAAAGCCCCTAACCATCAGGTGTTTAAATGCAATAAATGTAACTTGCACTGGATAAGGGTTTCTGCCAAATTCTGGTAATGAAAACATGTGTGTCTCCTTGTCACAGTTAAATCTTGACTGTGGTTGTTTCAATGTTATCTGAGCAGTGGCTGGATTACAACTTTAACTGGATTACACCTTTAATTATACCCATAACTGTAAGCAGTGACAGCTTTTTTGACTGTAGATCCAACACTATGCCTTGTGCAATCAGTTACTTAAACAATATGTGGTAGTTTAAAGAGGCATTCTGTATTATGTAGGTCCCTCTATTGCCTGAGATTTATACTGCAGTTGAAATTACATTACTGACACAGCTTTCACTTCCCCAATTGATAGTTTGGTTTTTGTTTTGTATTCAGCATGTAATATTAAAATGCTAAACTTTTATTAACAAACATCTATTAATCTCATATGTGCACATTCTAGTCAGTATTTTTAGCAACAATTAATGCAGATTCTGTGAGTTTTATGTCTTGTGCACTAATTTATGGACTGCACCGTTAATTCCTCAAGATTTTTATTTCATGGACACCTGTTACAATCTTCACGATCTTATTGAGTCTATTCACCTTGATTTGCTACTACTAGAAAAGTTGTGTTAATGCGTGTGTGTGTGTGTGTGTGTGTGTGTGTGTGTGTGTGTGTATGTGTGTGTGTGTGTCGACAGCGGTCCAGTGTCATCCAGACTGTTTGACATGCTCCACTACGCCGGATCAGTGCAATAGCTGTAAAGACCCTGGAGCGTTTCTGTGGAAAGGACACTGTGTGCACGTTTGTCCTCACGGTTTTTTCCCTAGTGGCAGAGTCTGTGCAGGTACCCTTTCACAGTTTTTCTTTTCTAGAACTTTTCATAACTTTCTAGCTTTCTGAATTATTTTATGTTATTTTTATTTTATTTTATGTTTGCATAAGATATTTTTTTCCATATTTTCTCCTGTGATGCTGGTCAGTGACAGAATGATAAGCATTGAAGATTTATTGTCTCTTCCTAGTTGTCTTCATGTTTTGTTTCATTCTTTGCCTTTCAACTCTCTCTCTCTCTCTCACACACACACACACACACACACACACACACACACACACACACACACACACACACACACCATAAATGCTGGCCAAATAGTTGTTTCTCATCTATAAATCGATCCCTACAAGATAGGTGTTAATGCACTCTTTTCACTCTGATCTATCTTGTGTGTTTTAATGTGTGTTGGATGAACACACATGTTTAACACACAACCTTAGCCTACAAAGTCATGCTGATAAGAAGTATAGTTTTCCCTTCTGAGGTAAAAGGAGCATGTATGTGAGCATGACTTGAAACTAACAGGCCAGAACATGTTCCTTCTCTTCTAAAAACATCCCCTTTCATTCTGAGGTCAGAGGTTGGATCGAACATCACTTGACAGGCATCTAATATGCCCCGAGACTGACCTTGTGTTTTTGGCGTCATCACTTCAGTTCAGTTCACTTTTTGTCCTGTCCTTTTGCTTCACTGCTTCTCTTGTGGCTCGAGTTTCAGTGTAGAATAATAATGGAATGAAATGCTAATTAGGATGTCACAGCAGGTTTAATGCTGTCTCAATCTGTCATGGATATTTTGGTGACTCACACTCATTCTTTCTCTTTTTTTTCCTGACACACACACTCAAACACACGCATTAATCTCCTGTGTAGTCTCCGATTGTGTTATGCCCTAATTTATTGTCTCCTGCTCTCTCCCACTCTCTTTCTCTGTCTCTGCCAGCCTGCCAGCCATCCTGTGTCACCTGTGAGAACAGCTTCGAGTGTACAGCGTGTGGTGGGTCTTTGCTGCTCAGCGGTAGGCAGTGTGTGGCCGCCTGTGAGACGGGACTATACCAGGACCACACACAGTGCCTGAGTGAGTGCTCTTCCATCTTCTGTGCTTTAGAAAAGAAAAAAAAGCCCACACATATGTCACAACATGCACAGCACATTCTTTTTGTAGATGACAATGAAAAAGCTCTGCTTCTGAAATGAAAAACATAGAATTTTTCATAGCTATGAATTTATAGCTATTAACATATTAATCTCAGATATCTACATATGTATTTCTGAATATGAATTTTTATTTAGTTTTATTTCAGTATTCAGAGACTTCCATTTTGAAAGTCAAATTTTTAAATGTGTTCACAAAATCACATTCAATAATTCAGCTTTAAGATTTTCAATTCTAATTTTTTTGTCTTCCAAAAACGATACTGAAACCGCGAGTATCAGACTACACTGATACTCATCTTATACTTCCGAAGCTTTACACCGATATCTGAAATATTTTTTGGAAGCACTTCTATTAACCATTTACAGGATTTATTATACTTTTATGTGGCGGCACGCCTCACACCTCCAGCGTCCTGGGTTCGAGTCTCGCTCCCACTCACTGTGTGTGTGGAGTTTGCATGTTCTACCAGTGCTTGGTGGGTTTCCTCCCACAGTCCAAAGACATGCTTCTAGGCTGATTGGAGTCTCTAAATTGCATGAGTGAATGAGAGTGTGTGTGTGTGCCCTGCGTTGGCACCCCGTCCAGGGTGTATCCTGCGTTGATGCCCGATGACGCCTGAGATAGGCACAGGCTCCCTGTGACCTGATGATAGTTCGGATAAGCGGTAAAGACAATGGAATGAAATGGAATACTTTTATGGTACTTGTATGGAATCATGTTTGCACCAATGAGAATTTTCATACATCCGAATCTGACGCTTCGATCTTGAAATTGTGCATTAAAATGTAAAAGATGAGTTTCAATTATAAAATAAAACTGAATTTGGTTCTATAGCTAGAATGCGGAGATGTGGTAGCTTAGCGGTTAAGGTGTTGGACTACTGATCAGAAGGTTGAGTCTGAATCCCAGGTCCACCAAGCTGCCACTGCTGGGCCCTTGAGCAAGGCCCTTAACCCTCAATTTCTCAACTGTATAAAATGAGTTGAGTCACTCTAGATAAGGGTGTCAGTCAAAATGCCAGAAATGGAAATTTGAATGCAAGGTTTTAATTCAACAATTCATTTCAAATTCAGTTCATGAAATTCTAATTACTTCACATGTGAAGAAACATCAATTTGGTCTAGAATTTAGTCAATTCGTGCAAATCTCAGCAGTTTTTCAAAAACTGCAGCAGATGTTCTGCAGATTTGTGCCAAGATGCTTGATGTGACATCATCACATTGCACAATCAACCAAAACCCTCTTCGATCCACATAATACGAACATGACTACAGCTATAACAGAAATTAAATAAAAAGTCTTCACTGCAGTTCACTAGGAGTTTAAAAGAAGAATCCCGTGCTTGCAGTTTCACTAATTTTCCTCAAAAAAAAAAAAAAAAACACAATTAGAAACAAGTTACATTGCAAATTTTGAAAAAAAAAAGTCACAGCAAATTCAAGCATTTTTGGCTGCAACAATCACACACACACAAAAAAAAAAAACCTCTGCAAAGTCCTGGAGGGACTGAAAGACACTATTCCATGCTTATGCACTTTCATTTTAAACCCTGAAATATATTAACCAGTAGCCACATGGAAACCAGTTAAATGTTAAGCTGATATTTTGTGATAATATTAGGAGAAGTGGAAGAGAGGAACCATCCACAGCTCCTTGGATTCAGTATCTTTTTGAGTTCTCTCTTATGGTATCTTGCTCTAGCTCGCATGAATATCAAGGGACTCAAATAGAAGCCATCCCAGGCCTGACGAGCTAGCTGTCCACAGCCATTTCAATTCTGAAGGGACCGTTTGATAGCGATCGTGCTAACTGGTGTGTGACAGGAGCACTGGACCATCCAAAGCAATTACAGCAGCTGGTGTCGCTGGTCCATTCCACTCTGTAATGAACTCGGACCAGAAATTGGATTTGTCTAAAATATATACAGTTGAGTGAATGCCTGTGGAATCTCCAGCCTAGGGGGAGGATTTTAGCGGCTTTAATATGGCTGAATATTAACTGATGAAAAACAAGTATAGTAATATTTAATGCAATTCAGTTTGATTTCTATAACAATTTTCACAGTAAATATGATCACTCAGAAGCTTTAAAGAAGCCTGGGATGAGTCCAGGACATACATTATATTTGGGAAGAGCAGACCTTTAGGGCAGAAGGTGAGTCAGAAGCTCCAAGCAGAGACATGAGGGATGAGGAATAATATTCCTAAAAAGTAGGATGTTTTAGTTTTTGTATGAGGTTGAATGATCATCTTACAGAAGTGGGTTATGTATGTAAAGGCTCATCCTGGAGGATTTACAGGATTCGGAAGCCAAAACAGATTAGTCAGGTTTATGCTAACAGTGTGGAGCAGTATAAGACATTTAAATACATTAACTGCACACATTATTGGCAGTGTTTTTTTGGCACACCACACACATTTTCATACAGCAGTCACACTGATACAGCAGTTAACAGTAGCAGCGAGTGAATTTTGTGGTAGAAAATGCTGTACTTTTTAAGCCAGACTTGTTTAAGTGTCTTTGTATACTTCTTTTTAAACACTTTATTATACGTTTAGACTTGTTATGCTTCAATAACCCCCCAAAATGTAAACATTTAAAGCAAATTTAAAGGTATACACTGCACCTGGAAATAAATATTTAATTGCAAATATGTTATTTAAAAATGTTATTCTTTTTATTATTTCTTAATTATTATTAGAATTACTACTTATTTCTTAATTATTATTATAATTACTTCTTTTTTATTATTATTGTATTATCTATTATTTGATATTTATTCTTTTTCGTCTTCTTTTTCTTCCTTTTTTCTTTTTTTAATTTTGTATTTTTTTCTCTAATGTCATGATGAATATATTTTTGCGTCATGTGTAACTTCTTCAGTCTTTTACACTCTGATTGCAGTCAGAAATAGAGTTTAATAGCTCTTTGTAATGTACATGTCTGTCATTACACTACTATTATACTTGTATTATTAATCATTAATCATAATTATTTGTCTAAATGTCGATTCTTACAGTAAAATTTCATAATTATATATCCTAACAAGCTCCTTTTGTGAAAAGACGAATAAAAAGAGTCCAGTCTAAAATTAGTGTCCAATCTAAAATTATTTTTAGGAACAAACTAGAGATTCACAAATTTTCATATATGTGTGTTTTATACGTAATCACTCAGTCGGGTCAGATAAGTATACACCCGCATATATATAGTAAAAGAGATCTCCAGTAGCCAATAACTCTCTCTGAATTGCATCTGTGACACCATATTTATTCAGTCTGTCAGCACTATTATATTTTATGGTGTACTAGTTTTGGGTTTCTCTTTTTCTGGGGCTCACAGTGAAGCTGGTGAAACAAGGCCTTAAACTTAAAACAAATTGCGAGCTCTTTCTTATGCCAGAAACACTGTAAACAATCCACAATGAAACATGATTCCCAGGCGCTGCAATCTCATGTGCTGTAGGAATCTTATATTAGCTCTCGGTTTCAAGTGAAGGAAAGAAGTGTGGAGAAAAAAGAAGCTGTAACACTATTTCAAGGTGTTAACAAGCCATCCATATATGTATTAGTTTCATGTAGCAGCCTGTAAAGGTGATTTAAAAAACTAAATTTTTTAAAATCCTACATGAATAGGCCCACACACACTATTTATAGTATGGAGTTGGTGGGAGTTAAGTGACAGCTGGTAAATTAAGAAACAGGGGAAACTCAAAACCCATTATAAATATACGGTATGGATTTATTTTGAAATATTGTACCCCTTAAATTCCAAGAACCACCAACAAGATGCTTTACCTCTAATCCATTTACCACCTTTTGGTTTTGCCAGCATTTTAATGTTAATGAATTAACGTGGGAGATCATGGTGTCTTAGTGATTAGCACTTTACCTCGCATCTCTGAGGTTGTTGGGTTTGGTTCCTGCCTCCATCCTGTGTATGTGGAGTTTACAGATTTTCCCTGAATTTCAAGGGTTTGCTCCAGGTACTCCGGTTTCCTCCCCAGTCCAAAGACATGTGTTGTAGATTGATTGAAATCTTTAAATTGTCAGGTGTGTGTGTGTGTGTGTGTGTGTGTGTGTGATGGTGCCCTATGATGGGTACCCCAAGACCCCTGGTATAGACTCCAGGCTCCATGCGACTCTGTGTAGGATAAGTGTTATGACAGATGGATGGAATTATTCCCTAATATTTTTTATAATATATTATAACAAATGTGAGACTCCTATTTCTCTTTTTCATGAAAAGAGCTAGCTATTTACAGAAACTTATTTAAAATGCAAAATCAAGAAAAACATAATTAAGCTTTTGATTATAGTTGCTGCTAGGAGAGAGGTAATTTAAGGTTAGATCTCAGTAGGTCATCTCCCTTATCGAGGCAAAATCTGGGCTAATTTAGCTTCTAGTCAGCACTTTCTCTATTAGATCAGCTAGACGTCTCACTGTGTGGTTCGATGCGGTCCGTGTGAAAAGAAGGTACTGTAATTGGGCCATGTGTGTGTGTGTGTTTGTGTGCATTTTATAGAGCTTGGGTTTCACAGAAAGGTCATCTTTTGTTCCAGTTTGCACTGGCATGTAGTCTAAGTCACGCTACTGAAAGTTCTCACCAAGGCTTATCAAGCAGAGTTTATCCCTGAATAGACGGCGCTCAGATTCTCAATGGCATATTTGACCCTTTCCTCTGCAGGTTGCCATGACTCCTGTTCCTCATGCCAAGGGGCGGGTCCTCAGGACTGTCTGTCATGCGCTGACCCGTCCCATCTGCTGAAGGACGGCTTTTGTGTTGCAGAGTGTGGGCCGGGCTTCTACATCAGTCAAGGCCGCTGTTATGGTAAGCAACTGTACAACTGACTTATTCACATATTACTGTGCAAATTTTAGACTCAACACAGGTATTATTAATTCTGTCAGCAAAATGAAAATGTAAAAAAAAAAAAAAAAACGCAGCATAGTCAGTTTTTTGTGTCTCTTCAAGCATTGGCTAAAGAAATGAATTAATCTTCTGACAGACTGTCATAATATTGCAAACTTTTAATCTACAGTTATTTTTTCCTTTTCTTTAAAGCATCCTGAACAGAATAAAAATCAACAGAGTGTGCAATTTTTTTTGATTCCACAGCAATCTGCCAATGTTAACAATATTTTATTTCATTAAATAATGACACATTGTCACTGAAACAATTTACTTCACATTAGCCATTCTAGCAGCGATAAACAGTCATACCCTCACCAACCAAGTTAAAAAAAACAAAAAACTTGTAGCTTGTCATGTTACTAAGAACTCCCCAAACTCCCCATACTGAAGACTTTTCTTATGTCTAAAGAAATAAAGTCGCAGCTTTACCTCTGAGTGTACCTCCGACACTGGAGACTACTTTCACAAATGCTACATAAACATTTTCTCACAGAAAAAATACTTCACCATATCAGCAATTACACACTTAAAGAAACAATCTGTTTTCGTGGACCATCGTCCAAACAGTCCCCTGTGAATTAGCTGTTACTATAAAAGATAATGCGAATGAAGGCATTAATACAGACCGGCTGTTTGCATTCCTGCTGAAAATACTCTCTGAGCTGCTGTTATTGAAAATTAATTAATTATAATAAAGATACAGATAAATCCGATTACAATCTGAAATTTAAAAACACCATCACGTCCTTCCATATATAATAAAAATGAAGTATACAACATTTTTAAATCACACTGTTAAATTTAATACTGTTTTAATAAATTAAATACAATTTTAAAATTTAAAGTTTAATAAAAAAAAAATTATAATAATTATGAACAAAAAAAAAAGCCTGGTTTTACAGCAACTGATTTTTGAAAAAACAAAACAAAAAAAACCATGCAGCACGCCACTAAGCACCCAGGCATATGTTTAGTGTTGCTAGTGGCTCAGAATTCCACAGGGGGCTTAGTTTCAATCATCTGTGGCAAATAGTAGGTGCACAGACATGCAGGAGGGTCTGCGAAGAAGCTTCAGGCTGCAGCATGACAACAAAATCATGAAAGTCAGCTTAAAGACTAATCGTCAGCTCGGATATTGTCGAATTCGAGGAAGTTCAGCCGGCTCGCTGGATAACCACTGTTACTGTTTTGTGTTGAAGGATGTCACGCTTGTCTGCTCACGTCGCCAAACGGTTTGCGTACCTTGTTTAAACACGCTGTCTTTGAAAGCTGTGAAATGTGACGTGTTAGCTCTGTTATTTCTGCATTGCCATCCCATTCTCGATATGAATAAACAAGCTCATTTTAAATCAACTTTCTGTATTTGTGCCTTTTGATGTAGAATGTGACCCATCCTGCACCACCTGTAAGCCTGATAACCCCAGCTGCTTAAGCTGCCCCAGTGGCTATGCACTGCATCATGGGAAATGTATTTCTGATTGTCTGGATCAGCATTACAAAGACAGACACGGCCGTTGTCAATGTAAGTAACATAAAGAAGTTCTAGACATTTTAAAAGGCATCCACAATAACATCAGTGTGCATGTGTAGGTTATTCTTGTAAAGACAATCGAGCTGTGTAGATTTTTTTTCAAAGTGCCACCCACAGATATATTTTGTTTCATTATGACATTTTTCACATTATTATTTTTTTTAGATTACCTTGAGCTAGAAATTAATAAGATTAATATATAAAGTTTCTTATTACACAATTAAAGAATGGTATATACTGAGCACAGATTTTAAAAAAAATGCATTTCTTGGCCATTTTATTATCATATGACTTTTTGGTCTACTCTTACGGTTTTTTGTCGTCTCCCTCAGTGTGTCACAGCTCATGCGCGTCCTGCTCTGGACCCTCAGCAGCTCAGTGCTCTTCATGCCCTGGCTCTCTCCTCCTGCACCGTGGCGAGTGTGTGGAGTCGTGTGGAGAGGGTTTGTTCAACAAAGCTGGACGCTGTTACAGTAAGAACTCATTTTCTACCTTCGGCTTCATGATATTCAACGAATAATAATAATTTTACACTCAGATTATTGACTGGATACATCGCATGGGAGTAATATTTCTCTTGTGGACCTTCAAGGTCACCAGGTAGAGGACATGTTATGTAATCCATTGTTGTAAGTTATTATTAAAACTTGCTTTTTTTTAGTTTAAATGCTTCATCATCAAGGCCAGACATGCCATGCAGACTACTCTTTTTTAAAGTGTCATGACTATGAGGATACTTTATGAGCAGTTTCGAGCAGAGATTACAGCAGATTGAAGATGGCGAACATAAACACAAGTTATTACACCACTGGGTTGTGTATGAACTGAATTCAAAGTAACAGATATTAGTGGCCCAGCTGGGAGCTAAGCCAGAGATCAAGAGCCAAGGATGCAGAGATGTGTGCGTCACAAAAGCTTTTTCTGCTTTTTTTTTTAATCTTCTTTCTCACTATTACTCTCTCTTCCACCTCCCATCACATTTCTCATTCTTTCTTCCCCTCCATTTTTTCCTTCTTTTCTTGTCATCCATCTTTCTCTCTATTACTTGCTTTCTCTCTGCAGGTTGCCACATATCTTGTCGGGCTTGTGTAGGTCCCGATTCCTCAGACTGTGTACGGTGTGTAAAGCCAGAGGAAGTGCTGCAGCCTCAGAATGCACGTGTTTCTTATGGCATGTGCTTATCTTCCTGTTTGTCACAGCATTACCTCGACTCAGAGCTCATCTGCAGAGGCAAGTACACCAAGCCAAGGCCTTCATTTCCTGTATGATTCTCACAGGGATGCTGGTATTACTTATTTTGAATAAACAGGTAGCACAATGCATGTGAGGTTTTGTTAGTTTCCAGTTAATGATCATTGTTATAATTTCTACGTTGTTTTTTTTTTTAATTTGTGACTTTTAAATCATTGTATTGATCAACCAGAAGCTCTAATAGAAAAAAAGATTACTATTGCTGTTTAGTCGAAGCCCTTTTCTGTGGCTTTTGAATCTGCTATATTAAAATTATGGTCTCTCTGGACTGGCATAGGGTTGAGACCTGCTGGGAAAAGAATTCCTGCCAAATTGTGGCTCTGTTTTATTATTCCAGTTTTTAGATGAAGTTGAAATGTAATTAATTGTGGTTGGCCTTCTGAGAGAAAAAAAAGTTTGCAGTTGATATATGAAACCACAATCTGCATCCCACTTTGTAACTAATCACCTAAGGTGACAGGATGCACATGCTGGAGAACCATGGTTCAGAAATGGGTCCCAGTAGTCTAGAAACCTGCATAGAGGAAAAAAACTGCCTCGGGGTGGTTCACAGAAATATCTGTACAGAGAAATTAATGGTGCAGAAACTCAAATGGGAATGGAAAACTTACAAGGAAGTACTGTGGAAATAAATATTAAGTTATTCAGTTTAAGAGTTACCTTGAAGCCTGATGACGCCTGGCACAGGCTCCCCCTGACCCGGGAATAGATCAGATAAGCGGTACAGACAATGGGGAAAAAAATGGTTTAAGAGTTGAGACCAGATGACGGTCATGTTGGGGTGGGGGGTAGATGGTGGTGAAGAGGTGTAGATATTGATGTGGTGGATAGTAGCTTGGTATGACCAAAGGCCAATGAAAGGGGGGTGAGTACAAGGGTATAGCGGTAGCACTTACCATGTGTAAGTTCAGCTTTTCCTATGAACAGGCCATTCAGGATTATTTCTAATGTGTAAGTTCCTAACGAGGCTTCTAGTGGGATCCAGGATGTCACTGGTAGAAACTTAAATAAAGAGAATATAGATATAGAGATATATGAAGGGCCGTTTTAAAGCACAGTTCCTCAAAGTTTCTTTCGATAGTGAACATGCGTAGCTTTATAATGGGGTTCTGCTTGGAACCTTTTTAGTTATGTGGTTATACAGAGAATTTAAGGATAAATAGAAGAATTTTGTAGATGGCTGTATTTTCTTGAAGGAATTCAGCATCATTTCTACTATCGCTAAGCATCAGTAGCCTACACAGATCATTGAAAAGGACACAAAAAGACTAGTGTTAAAGAGCTGTAGGGCGACAGCTTGCTGTAAGCAGGATGTTTGGAGAAAAAGTACAAAAATATCCTTCCATCTGCAAACCTAAATGTGGGAGAATAATGGAATAGAGCTGTTTTGCTGACTAAGGATCAGTGTGAATTGCAATCACTGGAAGACCAAAGGAGTCAAAGGGGGTTCCAGTAGGCTGATTCCATCCCAATTTATAATTTGTAGATTCCTTTGCTGTTTATGTGGCAATTTGCCATTGACAATTCTTTCTCCTAAACCCAACCTCCCTACCATCTTTGTTGAAACTACTCATGCCTTATGAACTGTTTTTTTAAGCAGCGGGGAACGGAGCTCATTTCAGGGTCAGATCTTTTGTATAGTATGAATAACAGTTTTTGTAATCTTTAAAATGATCTGAACCCAGAAACGGCTTCTAACATTAGTCCAAAGTGCAGTATTATAATATATCTACTAACTCAAGAAACAATTGGACAGAAGCCCACTCAAAAAGGCAGACCTTGCTTCCTCTGTTTACTATATGGATGTCCAAACATAGCTTTTCCATCAATGATCCTTTAAAACTATAGTTTTTAATTGTTTTATTAAGCAAAAAGATATTTTTAAAGTTGGTTGTAGGATTCTTCATGGAGAAATAGTTTGCCTGGGGGTATTTCAGCATCGGGTAGACTTCCAGGATAGTCTTTGATGTTCTAGAAACCTGAGTGGTGCAAGTCATAGAAGGTTTTCTCTCTCACACACCTATACACACCTTCATCAGACACAAAGGGTCTGGAATTTACTGCTCACTGGAACGTTATTGTAATTCATCACAAATCTAGTGCTAAGATTTGACTGAAAGAGGATGTTTGGGATTCTGCTACAAAACACTTGACACCTGATGGCATGATTTCGCATTTAAAGATGCATCTTCTTTTTTTTTTCTTAATTCTTTCTTAATATCTTGAATATCCTGAATAAATTCCTTGCCTACTATCTTAACAGGCATGTGTGATGTACAAGGCTTTAGCAGACTCCGGTGCACATCATCAACTGCGAAATTGTAGGTTGTGGAAATTCAGCTTCAGGCTACTATCAGTGTGTTCACTGTCAGTGTCCTCACTAAGCAAATGATGTGTCCTCTTGACATCAATGGCATCCTTTGTGTTAAGCCTACATGCTCAGACACATCTTCAGCGTACTCCAGGCTACCGGCTGAGCTGTATATATGGGGGTACATATTTGTTTTGTCTGTGTATGTGTGCTGGCTGATTGGATGTCAGGGTGAGGAAGTTCCAATGTGTACAGTAAAATCCCTTTCTTTTTCCAGTTCAACAGACTATCTGATGATGTATGTATTTTTTTATTTATATATTTTTTCAAAGCCAAAATGATGCACACAAAATGTTAAAAATGAACATATGTAGTTTAATATTCATGCCTGATATTACCACATGAAATCATTTGAGATTCAGTTATTTGTCTTCCAGCATATTTCTTCTGTTCCAATTTATTACAAATCAGTTAAGAGTTAAAGATCTCCACTTTCTGCCACTGTGAATTATCAATTTCATTTCTTCTCCGTCTTTGATTTAATCAATGGTTCAATTATCCTGAAAATGTAGAATGATCACTAGGTGAACCACTGCAAAGAAATGAATCAGAAGCAGGCAAAAAAAGTGCTTTACCTACATCTTCGTAGCCTCAGTGTGAAGAACACGGTTTGACAATGGTTGGTATTTAATTTGCTTGCTGTTTTTCTTGAGGGCATAAACTCAATTACAGTTATAGATAGATTCTTTCTGCTGGCTGATAGTGAGAGCTGTGCAAAGGTTGGATAATACACCAAAGTGAATAAGTGTGTGTGTGTGTGTGTATGTGTGTAAGGGCTGAATAGAAAATGTGACATTTCGCTTGGAAAAGCCAAAAGGTTTCCTTTAACTATTTAGCAACATTAACAGACTGTTCAATAGGAGACTCCCATATGAGAGGATATGTGTTTATCAGGACAAGATGCAGCATGTGTGTTTGCCTTTTTTTTATTTTATTTTATTTTATTTTTTCTGAATCGTGTTCCCCTTCAAGCACTTTTCCAAATGGAGTCAGAGCTTGTTGTCGAGTGCCCTTTATGTAATGGCATGATATATTGTCAGTAATGGGCAGGGTCCAGGCTTAGTGCTGGCTTTTCTGCATGTTTGTATCTGCAAAAGTCTGCATTCTCAATAGTTTTTGGCTGAAAAACACTATTGTACAGTTTATTTAAAAATAAATAGAAGATCTCAATGTGATCAGATGTGAGTGTCTTCCGCAGTGAGACAACAATCACATAGACGAAAGAACAGAAAATACATTTTGTCATGACACTTTCTATTTTCAGACCTGATTTGAGGAAAGCAATGTGAATGTTCAAGTCACTAGAGAACATTTATACAACAGCATGCATTGGTCAAGATGTCATTCTGTTAAAACTAACATTTATTAATCAATTAAAAGTTGCAGTAGGAATAAAACACTTTCTGATGGGCTTCTCTTGGAAAATAACCAACAGTAACTTGTCTTGGCTGCATTTATTGTCTTCTTGTAACAGCAAGTCCCATTATGTTTTATTCCTTAGTTATACCACCATCAGAAAAGCAGATGTACCTTTGTAAAGTTCTTCTTTTTTCAATTTAATTTGACCAGCTTGTGAAAATAAAGAACATCTGTGAAACCAAGCATAACAATTTGTGTCGCTTTAAATGAAACATCTTCTATATTTTGTCCTAAGGGTATACAAATTTTGCACTCTAAATAGTTTGTGTTCAGTGTCGTAGTTTAGTTCTAATCTCTGTTTTATACTTTATAGGAAACATTTGAGAGGAAAGCTCCAAATCAGTAGTGTTTTCTTCATGCTTAAGCATTTGTTCACAAGAATCTTGTTTTCCTTTCAGAATGCCATGCATCATGCTCACACTGTACAGCAGGAAATGCCTACAGCTGTACTTCTTGCCTTCAATCCAGTGTCCTCTACAATGGACAATGCCTCAATCAATGTCCCCATGGCTTCTATGTCCAGGATCGAACCTGTCATGGTAAGCACAGTCCTTATCTTCTCTCTCTGACTTTTTTTTTTTTGCTAGGAAAATCATTTTTTAGTTTAAAAAAAAACTGTAAAAGTTCCAAATAAGCTTTAGAAGATGAATTATCCTATACCTTTTTAAGAGTTACCCCGAAAACTTTCTGTTATGAGAAAAGAAATGAACATGAATCAATATGATTGCGAAGACACTGACAGCTTTAATAGCAATATATGTGGTGGAGTATTGCCTTTTGTCAGTAAGATTCATTATAACATACAGGGGGAGTGTATTAAAGCTTTTCAGTAGCACATGCCAGTAATGGGCTGTAATTCCTGACGTGAATTCGGCTCCCTGTACCGTTTTTTGGCTCTGCACTTTAAACATCGTTTAAGAGTCTGTTGGATTCCACGCTGCAGGCATTTTAAGATGAAGTACAAGCCAAGAAGAATCCCACGTACTTAAAGTTAATGGCAACATAATTCCTTGTTGGCCGCCTTTTGAAGATAAACTATTAAATATGTTGAGCCACTGCTAGATAGTGAATGGCTTCAGTATCAGGCTCATTTAGGAAGGCTAATTGAGTGTGCTAACCTCTTTTCAGTTGGACGACCCAAGGTGATTCTGTATCAGACTGTCACATTCTGAATTATTTGCTCAGCGTTAGTGATTTAAAAGAAAAATCTGTGGCAGTGTTATGTTCTACGAGGCATTTCGCTGGCAACAGTTAAGTCCATTTTTTCCAACTGTGAATCAATAAACAGCTCTTCTGACTGATCATTTTTATACTATGATAGAACAGCGGTCTAAAGGGAGTGGTCTTTTTTAGAATGACCCCACCATATCCAGAGGTCATGAGAGTTCACTATTAAGTTTGATGACTATAGAAATGATTGGCACACACTTGAGTTCACACAAGAATGAGGAAGTGGGATGCAGAATTCGGGACAACTCAAAAGGGCTTTTTATTTAATTTTTTTTTTCTGGGAAAAATTTCTGAACTTCAGTCAACTTCACCTCTTGGTTTCCATATGTGTGTCTCTTCATTCATTTATCTATTACTTTCTTGAAGAAGTTGCTTTCGGCTGCTCCCTGTCCAGGGTCGCCACAGTGTACCAACTGGTCCGCACAACAACTTGGCAAATGTTTTACGCCGGATGCCCTTCCTGACGCAACCCTCCCAGTTTTCCAGGCTTGGGACCAGCACTGCATCCAGTGGCTGGGGTTGAGGCATTGGCTGGGAATCAAACCCAGGCCTTCCGCATGATAGGCGAGGAACCTACCACTGAGCCACCAATGCCCTCCTATCTATTACTTTCTTGAATAACTCTAATCTAATATACTATGTTGATATTTTATTGTCATTTACTTGAGCTGTAAGATTAAAAACAAATTCATGTTTGAAATATAAATCTGATTTTAAAAGTGATGAAGCAACATTATAATCATTTTATGTACATATTAAGATTAAATCATGACTCCAGCCCGATCCTGATTATTTTTATGTCCCTGCCTTTGAGTTAGGAAGGCATTCAGTTCCCTCCATACGAGATTCTCGATTCTTAATGCAGTCTCAAGAACAAGTGATTGAATGCTTGTAGGATTTATATTGAATAATCATTGTAAAAAAGTGGATGAACTGGGAAAATTTTGGAATTTCTCCAAACTTGGATCAGTTCACAAATTCAAATGTCTGAAAGTTTTTTTTATTCAATGTATTTCTAAAGGTAGTTCTGGCATACAAATTAGTCACAAGACGAACTAAACTTGGTGTTGGACACACCCCTGTTTGAATTTGACTTGTTTTTGCTGCACATGCTCCAAAAACTAGATGTTGTTGTTGTTGTTGTTACGGCTGCGCCCTGTTTGGGGTCGCCACAGAGGATAATTTTGTCCGTATGTTATGATTTGGCACAGGTTTTATGCCAGATGCCCTTCCTGACACAACCTTCCCATTTTATCCAGGCTTGGGACCAGCACTGAGAGTTAAGTCTTCAGTGGCTGGATTAGCACCCTGCCCAGCCACATCAATGAGCGCATGGGATCCTGCTACTTCAATAACTAGATAAAATTTGATTTAATACAGGTTACAGCTGACTCGGCAGTTGTTGGTGATAATACTTAAAATAGATATATGAAGGTGTTGTGCTTGTTTTTTCAGCCTGCCACCCAACATGTAAGGAGTGTTCTGGTCCCTCTCAAGCTGACTGCACTGTCTGCCCACCTCACGCCAGCCTCCATAACGGCTACTGCCGGACCAGCTGCCCTGAGGGACAGTACCTAAATGCTGTGGGCTACTGTAGTGGTGAGTTGGTCATATTAATAATACGCATAGTTAAAAGTTGCATTAGTTAGGTCATTTTGTCAGCAAGGTAAAAGAAACCTGCAGTTCCTGTCACATGACCTTCAATTTTATCCATAAATAATGTGCTGATAATTGAGATGATTGAGATGATGTTTGGGATTTTATATTAGGAAGTAAAGTGTTTTCTTATGAACAACTTATTCTTTTCCCTTTTTTGCTTTCTTGGTTGATGCAATATGGTTAACGATTTCTGATACCACATAAAGTTCGCTGTGTCTCGGGTCTTGTGTAAGGTCATGCTTCAACAAGCATGGAGGTATGAATAAGAGTATCATAATTGGCCTATAAATAGAAAAAAAGAAAAGGAATAAGTCTGAACACAGATTTAAAAAAAAAAAAAACCCCAGATGATCAACTACTCTACAAAAGATTGTCTTGTTTGTTGCATTCCTGATAAATCTTGGAAAATTCCAGCAAGACCACTAACTAGCATGAGATCCAAATGCATTGTGTTTTTACTGGGAAACTGATGCTAGCACTCTATGATTTAGCAAATAATCAGCATGTTCCTCAGAAGAGCTACATTTTCCTTATTCCATTCTAAGCTAGCAAGACTTTTGCATGGAGAGGTTATGATGTAGACAAATGGATTAATATATACATGTTTTAATTATTCCACCATTAAAAAAGAGATAAAAAGAGCTTTTTCTGGCTCCACAACCTCTCTTCAGCTCAGCTCATTTATTAAAGGATGCCTGGTGGGACTTCTCAGAGAGGCACTTTTCATCTCTCTCATAATCAGATGTTCTCATCTTCAATTCTAAGATAATCTCTTACACAAGCTGTATAAATACATTTTTAATAATAGATCAGACATTTTACGTTTAGCTCAGAGCTTTCTGCATGTCCTCTCAGACAGGGTTTTTCTGTTTTCTGTGTGCATTTACCACAGATCAGAACGTGAACATGGTTTCCTGACAGGAAAAAAAGAATTACAATCCTAATGGAAGTCTAAAGGAAGTTGTAGGATGATTTATTTTTCATTTGAATTGTTTTACATTTATAATGCGTGACTTTAAAATGACAGACGTAACACTAACAGTAAAGTTTTTTAGATAAGATGGACATAAGTGCATGTTTTTCCAAAGCTGTTTAGTTTTATTGGAGTAATATTGTAAAAGGTTTCTCATGACTCCTGTTTATGAAGACTTTTTGGGATCCATGCATGATTAATAAGTAACTGAGACACCTCAATGTTTACTCTAGGCTGCTGATAACCAATTTTTTTGTTTTCCTCTAAATCTAGTCTCATCCCTGAAAACCAAGATTCCAGGGATTATTGAGCTTTTCTTACAAAATACGTTTAACTGTGGAATTTGTGAAATTATACAAGACATTTTTTGGGGTACATTTTTTTTGGTCTGTCCCACCAACTAGCCCTAAACTTCCATTATAGGTGGAGCAAACAGGTTTCTGATTCTTTTCTCAGTACAGAAAATTCTACTGTGCAAAGCACACTATAGAAGCAGAAGATAGACATCAGTGTAAAAAGCGCTGAAGTATTCCTTTAAGAGGATTAAAGCTGTTTTAGGACACTGGACAAGGACAAAAGAGATTTTCAAGGTTTCATCATCCTGTCAGTTCTGATCTCGGCTGTTAATCCATTTTAATCCGGAATCCATTTTATTCATTTTAATGGAAGGAAGAGAGAATACACCCAAGATTTAAGCCCACAATCATCTGGTTCATAACCTTCTGGCCTTCTTTTTCCCAGATTGATCCATTCTGTCTCTCCCGGTGTATATATATACACACACACCTTTTGTCACATAACATTAAATCTAAACATTATCAGCAGTTTTTTTTTCGAAGATCAGAGGATATTGTGTTTGGCATTGTTTTGGCAGTGACTCTAAAGCTAATTAGGTGATCTAGTTGCAAAGTGACCTTGCTAGACCGGCATTATAGTAAACAACAGGAAGAAGGGGGCTGTTTAATATTTAAAAGGATGCGGTCTGAAGGGTTTATGTGCAATAAATACTTTCCTACAGTTTCTGAGTGACCTCCACTCAACCCTTTTACTCTCATCATCCCAAAAAAATGCTAAAGAATTATAAAACATTTATGTGCTTGGGTCTATGGTATGAATAGTGTATTCATGTAGATTCAGTTAGTAGCACTACAAAATGTGGAAAAGTTCAAAGGGAGGTGAATATTTATGCAAGGTATTGTATCCTATGAGTAGTCATTTCTCTCTCTCTCTCTCTCTCTTACTCTCTCTCTCTTACTCACATACACAAAAACACACTTATTGAACAGCTCTCCTAATATTTCTGTGTGTTGTTTCTCTTTTGTAGACACACACACACACACACACACAAAAAAATTCTGAATCACTGTAATACAGCCACACCCTTGCTATCAGTGGCTGAGGGCCTGCCTTCTTTCCCCTAATCAGATAAGAAACCAGCCTTAAGGTAAAGGTATGAAAAGATGAAAAGATTGTCTTTGTTCACTGAGCACCCTCTGTGGGCAAGCTAATGGCTTATTGTGGCTGTGACTGATGGTGCTATGATTTCTCACCATTTTTTTTTCATTTACCCACAATTCCATTCAGGTTCCTATTAGATATCCTCCAGTTCACTATAACCTGATACTTGCATGGGTAAGTGAAAAAATAAGAAGCAGTATGTACTAATCATGTAGCCATTCTTCTCCCTTGCAGAGTGTCGGGAGGGCTGTCAGCGGTGTACAGCAGACCTGCAGCTAGGCTCTGGGACTGTGTGTTTGTGGTGTAAAGGCTCCCGGATGCTGCTGCTGGGAGATCACTGTGTGCAGCATTGTCCACCAGGACACTACAAATACCACGGAGCCTGCAAGAGTGAGTTTGGTAGATGCTTTTATCCAAAGTAAGGCAGAATCCACCCAGCACAGAACTGAGAATGAAAAGCACTGTTCAAAGGCCCAAGAGTGCCTTTCTGTATCTCTGGTGAGATTTAAACTCACATTAGAACTTCTGTTCACTGGGCAAGCACAGAGCTGTAAATTATTGAGATTACACTGTCATAGTCTCAAAGATAGAAAGCCTGGACAAAGAAGAGCACACACAGAAACACTGGTCATAGTGAGGCCAAAACACTGAAGCCCATACAGAGAAAGCTTGCTGTATAAAGCCCCAGGCACAGAAACTCTGCCATATACAGATAAGAGGCCCAGATACAAAAAATGCTGGCAATGGATATGACTAAACACAGAGACTATGCCATACAGGTATGGCCCAAACAAAAAAAACAGCTGAACATGAAGATGCCCAAATAGAATAAACTTGGCTACCCAGAGCCCCAAAGAAACAGAAACCATAGCCACAGAGAGCTTCAAACATACAAAGGACCAAAGTTAGAAATAAAGGCCATTCAAAAGCACAAAAACAGAAACCCTGGCCATACAAAAGCCCAAACACAACCCCTGCCCAAAGAGTGTCCCAAATACAGAAACACTGGCAATAGAGATGCTTAAACTTTGTAACTATGTAGAAATCCTGAAATGTAGTCACATTGATCCACTGAATATAAATTGAGTAGTGATGGATTAGAGCATGTACCAGACTGAAGGAGTTCAGTGGAACATCATAATACAGCTTGAAGGTTTTTAGGTGTTAGACATAACCCAGTGTGAGATAAAACTGAAAAATGTTGAGAGAAGTAATTGAAACAATCTAGATTCAGCTTTTCAATAAATAGCTGCTGCTTTTTGAAACAGAATTATCACCTCAGCTGAAAAGCAGCACTCAGTCTTCAGCAAGCAGCTGCACTCCTCTCTATTGTGTGAGTGCACATATGAAGAATTCCTAAATGAAATAACCTTGTCTCATAAATATATATAGCCTTGCCAAGTCTAAGGCTTTGTGCTTGGTATATGTTTTTAAAGTATTCAATAAACGTGTCCTACATTTGTGTGTGTGCTTTTTCTTGCATGTATTGAATGAAGTTCTATAAAGAAAAACTCCAAGCTATCAGTTGCCAAGCTGCAGCAGCCTTTCAGCCTTGAAAATGCCACTGATTATCCAGACTGACTTACATAACTATTACACTGCACGAGGAACAGAGCAGCGTTGAGACTCCTCACCAGTGTTCCTGTTCATTAGTGAAGCTGAGTGGCCCACATCTGGCTTTACGTTTACAGTTGTTTATTTGGCAGATGCTTTTATCCAAAGCAGCTAGGCAGAATCCTGAACAAGCAACAGAGCTGTTAAATGAGCTGACAGGATATTAATGCAGAAACACTCAATTTCTGTCAACAAGGAAGAGCTAGGCTAAACCCAAGGGTTGGAGAAATTGCTTGTACTCATGCATGCTGTAAACACTAGTCACAAATCTGTCATTAATTATTAGAAGCTTTTCCAGATTTTTTTTTAATATCTGACTTTCTCAATGTTTAGTTAAGGCCAGTTGCTACATGCTTGCTGAAATCATTCCATCACTGAACAGCTATCAGTCTGTATCGGCATGTGTTAATATTGGGACTTGAACCTGCTGATGATAGGGATGATAAGGAAAACACTATACCTGGCAAACAGAACTTATCAGCAGAAACAAGAATATCATAACTTCCCTTTAATATCTAGTGCTTATCATACTTTTCATGTTTGCATTTCCCAGAATGCCATGCATCCTGTGCAGACTGCAGTGGAGAAGGACCTCTGGCTTGTACTTCCTGTACAACCCCTGATGTTCTTTCCCTGTCTGGTATGTGCACCTCTCGATGCCCCATTGGATACTACGCTAATGAGAACCAAGTGTGTCAAAGTAAGTGAACATTTATTTATTATTACATATTTTCAGTGTTGCACTGTATTTAAGCTTACTGTACAATACTGCTGTGTGTGTGTGGGGCACGCATTTCACAGCATGTGACCGCCAGTGTCGGAGCTGTGAGATGGCAGGAGTGTGTATGTCCTGCAGAGACCCGGCGAAAGTTCTGCTGTTTGGCGAGTGTCAGTATGAGAGCTGTGCCCAGCAGTACTACCTCAACACCAGCACACACACCTGCAGGGGTGAGAGCATGTCCGATTCCATGATGATGTAGCACATATTAAAATGTTAATTTAAATCCATTTGCAGTTTCAACTGTGCAGTTTAGTTGTAATGTAAAATACATAAAACAGATAAAGCTATCTTGGATGTGTGTGTGAAGCTTTCATGCACCTGCATTTGAATAGTGTCCTTCTGATCAATAGAGAGTGCTGTGACTTCTTACCCAGAGAAAAGTTTCATTTAATCTCGCCACTAATACAAAGCTAGAACCTTCTGTATACTTGGCATCTGTCATTCATGTAATGCTGTATAAAAAGAAAAGTTTTCTGGATGTTGGCTGGTGTCTACTGATGTGCACATGTCATGAAATACCACTCTTTTTATTGTTCAACAGTCAAAACTTAGTACACTACAGTATTCAATGTTTACTTTTTACAATCAGTTACATAAAAAAAAACAAACCAAAAAACCAAGAGTGCATGGAAATCAAACAATTGTTGAGCAGTCCTGTTCATTCACCACATTTTCATATACTGTCAAAAATTATTCTATGTTTTTTTTTATTTTTTCGCTTCTCCCTCCCCATACAGTCTCCCCAACATGCTCTCATATGAAGCAATTTTAATCATCTCATCAATCCAGTATTTCAGATCTGAGGTTTAGGGGCATTTCCATTTGTGTAAAATCATCCTGGTAGCTGTGATACAACCAATCTTAATGAGAGTAAATGCATTTTTTGCAATGTCGGGTACCACTGACCTATCTCCAAGAAGACATAGTCGTGATTCCACATGTAAATTAGAGCTCAACCACTCTTCAAGTACTCTTAGAATATTATGCCAGAAAGGGTTCCCAATTCACATGTATACAAGAACCACCACTCAGAATTTCTAAGTCTATAAACTGTGTAGCACTTCTAACACCTTTGTAGCATACTGGCCAAGAGAAAAGTAAGACATTATCCAGATGATGGTGTGGTGATTGCATTTGTGTCTGACTGACACAGTATTTTGATTAGTGTCAGAGATTACAGTAAAAGCCATCAGCAAAGGATGTAGTGGCAATGACGAAACGTAAACAAAATGCTCAGGAACAGGACAAAATAATCTTATTACCTCAAGCTGAAATTGAAGAATATTTCTTTTTCTGCAGCCCCATTTTATGCATGAGCTCAGATGGCTCCGACTGATGACATGGCACTGATGACATAGTAATTATCTTTAATCACAGGTCATGTTAGAGGATCTTCATAATATAATCTGACATGAAGACACAAATTATTACACAGTCACCGCACAGTCATGAATATTAGATATTTATCTCAGTGTAGAGAGTAATAAGACTATAAGTAATAAGAGTAGATAGATAGATAGATAGATAGATAGATAGATAGATAGATAGATAGATAGATAGATAGATAGATAGATAGATAGATGGAGATGGGTGGTTTGCTCCACGATTAAGGGTCTGAGTTGTTGATCATGGTCAAGCCCCAGCACCACCAAGCTGTCACCGCTGGGTCCCTGTCCACTGCACTTTGACCACAACCCTTTAAGGATGGGATATGCGACAAAAGAATTTCACTGTGCAGTAATGTATATGTGAAAAATAAAGGCTGCTTACGGATTTGAGCGAGTTTGACAAGGACCAAATTGTGATGGCTAGACGATCAGAGCATCATCAAAACTGCAGCTCTTGTGGGGTGTTCCCGGTCTGCAGTGGTCAGTATCTATCAAAAGTGGTCCAAGGAAGGAACAGTGGTGAACTGGAGACAGGGTCATGGGTGGCCAAGGCTCATTGATGCACATGGGAAACGAAGGCTGGACCCCTGTGATCCGATCCAACAGACGAGCTACTGTTGCTCAAATTGCTGAAGAGGTTAATGCTGGTTCTGATAGAAAGGTGTCACAATACACAGTGCATTGCAGTTTGTTGCGTATGGGGCTGCATTGCCGCAGAGCAGTCAGGGTGCCCATGCTGACCCCTGTGCACCACCAAAAGCACCAACAATGGGCACATGAGCATCAGAACTGGACCACGGAGCAATGGAAGAAGGTGTCCTGGTCTGATGAATCACATTTTCTTTTAAATCACATGGATGGCCAGGTGCATGTGCATCGCTTACCTGGGGGACACATGACACCAGGATGCACTATGGGAAGAAGTCAAGTCGGTGGAGACAGTGTCATGCTTTGGGCAATGTTCTGCTGGGAAACCTTGGGTCCTGCCATCCATGTGGACGTTACTACTGACACATACCACCTACCTAAGCATTGTTGCAGACCATGTACACCCTTTCATGGAAACGGTAGGGTTCAGGAATGGTTTGATGAGCACAATAACAAGTTTGAGGTGTTGACTTGGCCTCCAAATTCCCCAGATCTCAATCCAATAGAGCATCTGTGGGATGTATATGTTGTAGAAATTTTGAATAAAATGTATGGTTTCAGTGCAAATATGAAGCAAGGAATGCAAACTGGAAATGCAAGTATATTTAAAGCTAAAATGGATTTCTCCTAGTTATAAATAATGTATTCATAAATAATAAGCATTAGTAGAAGTGTGCTTATTTCAAAAAGTGATGACAAAACAATCCCTGAACTGTATTTCCGTGTGTGTTGAAGAAAGCATGTCATCGAGTGGAGCATAATGATTGTTTTGCCTCCTAGATATTTTCTTCCAAAATCCATATTCCACATAATCATCCAACCACAATCATTTAATAAAATCTTCTCCTCTACAATGGCCCATTGTGCTGCAACAGCCTGTGACAGTCTAACTGTGTTGTTAAATGCTGAACCACCCATTACAGAGCTGTTTGATTGAGAAATCTTTGTTGTGTATGTAATGAGCAAAAGATTGTCTGCTCTGTCATTACTGGATATCTCAACCTGTTTTGTAGGAAGTCTTTTGTGAACATTTTCTGATCTGAGCCTTTCATGTGACAGAGATGATTTAATGAGATTTTCTTCTGTTTGGATTGTCCGAAGTGTTCAAAGTAACTTGGATGTGGTTTAGAGAAAAGGAAAAAGAAGAGAAAAACATTAATGTTTGGGAGGGATGTTGGGAGAGAGAAAAGCAGAAACAAACAGAGAGAAAAGATTAGCAGTGATTTCTTGACAACCTTCTCTGTGTTTCAGTACCATTTTTAACCTGTTCTACTCTGGAGTGTGCAACAGCAATGTCGCTATAGTTTTTTTTTTTTTTGTTAGAATCTGCTTGGAAATTATTCGGCCAGTTTCCACTGATATTGGATTATATTTATGCCATTTGGCAGACACCCTTATCCAGATTGACTTACATTTTATCTCATTTTCTACAACTGAGCAATTGGGGGTTAAGGGCAGTGGTAGCCCTTGTTTGACCTGGGTTTAAATTTTCACAACCTTCCGATCACTAGTCCAACACCTTAACCATTAAGCTATTATTGATAAAAAATAGCTAAAATTTTAAGTAGCGAGCATGCAGATTAGCTAGCTGGATAAGTAGCTACCTCGGGTATCAGACAGAACCTAATTTGAACAGGTGAGCTCTCTGAATACAATCCACACGGGTTTGGGTTTTCTAGACTATAGAAAAGAGAGATGTACATGTAAAAAGAAAAGGATGAGACAGAATATAAAATACTCAAAATACTATATCAAAATAAAGGAGGTCCGGGAAATAGATGGAAAAGATGCGGAACGTTTATTCTGGATGATGTGTGTGGAAGCTTTTAGATTTTTTTAAACCCTCTGCATAAGGGTGAGGAAATGTTTAGCTTTAAGGAGGAAAGGCTGAGTTTCAATTTCACTAGCAATGCGGGCAGTTCCTTTTCTGCTGCCAGGAAGAGAGATTAGATGTGTGTCTGTCTGAATTGTTGACTTTTTTCATAAGCAAAAGCAGCAAACTTAACCACGTCTCAGGGGAAATTCTGAGAAAAAATATGAATGCGGTTGGTTCAGATATAATGGATAACAAATTGGGGAAATAAAACTGAAAATACGCTTTTGACCAAAATTGGGGTTTTATGTCTATGACATTTTTACGCTTTGTTTTTAGGAAACTGTAAATATGTTTCACTGGAAAAGTTTTTATTCATTTTTTATTTTGCCTAGGCTTTGCATTTTCAAGCATGGTGGTATAAAACAGTCATGCTGCGTTAAGAAGCAAACTAAGTGACATTTTGTTGCATATATGGCAGCGATTAATAATGCCACATCACATTATTGCCAAATTTCTGCTATATATAGTTATGTTTTTTTTCATTTTCTATCTATCTATCTATCTATCTATCTATCTATCTATCTATCTATCTATCTATCTATCAGTCTGTCTGTGTATGTATCTTTGCTTGTATTTATATGAATATTAACGGATCTTTATCTCTCTTTTAAATGGATCTTCATGATTTCTTTATGAGATTTTACCCCCAAAAGTGGAAAAGGAAAAAAAAAATAAATTCAGAAAGTGCTAATTTTTTTAAAGAATTTTTTTCTTACTATAAACTGTTGAAGATAGGACATTATCAACATTTATATTATTTACTGTCCAGTGTCGTCTAAATGAGGATGAGGTTCCCTTCTGGTTCCTCTCAAGGTTTTTTGCTCATATCATTTCAGGGAGTTTTTCCTTGCTACCATCATCTCAGGCTTGCTCATTAAATCACATTTAGCTAGCAAGAATTTTGTAGTTTTTATGCAGACTGACTGATTTTGTTAAACTGGCTTCTGAGCATACATAATCTTTCTATGAAGAATTCAGCCACATAGACATCCAATGGATTTCACCACACAAATAGTATCACCGTGGGTCATCCATGTTATTCTCTTTACCTTTATCTATCTCCCACTTCTCCTCCGCCACTGTACCTTTTAATTCCCCAATCTCATCCTATGTGTTTTGTCTGTGTGTGTATGTGTGTGTGTGTGTGTGTGTGTTTGTGTGTGTGTGTGTCTCAGAGTGTGACTGGAGCTGTAACGCATGTAGGGGTCCTCTCCGCACTGATTGTCTGCAGTGTATGGAAGGTCACGTCCTGCAGAATGGAGTCTGCGTTCCATCTTGCTCTCCAGGGTCCTACCAGGATGGCGAGAGATGCCTGAGTAAGTGTCCGACTAGATAATAAAATTTTTATATGGATATAAATTTCACACAATTTCTGTCTGAATACATTTTAATTTCAATTTCAGTAACTATGGAATAGAGACAGCTGACTCTGCGCTTGTACATGCCAGCTCCTGTGACCGCACTCTGCCAAGTTTTTATGGCAGTGCTTGATGCCAAGTAGAGACTAGGCTATTTTTTATGTCAGTGTGCAAGCTTTTATTGTGCTTAATGCTGCAAAGGGCACTAAGAAAGTCAAATTATTGAGATAGTAATTAAAAACAGATCTTTATATTGTTCTTAAACGTGTGCATGGATGATTTAAAGGCTACATCAGGAGTGTAATCACAATGATAAATAATTTCTGACAGAGTCAGAGGTGACAAAAGTGTGTGAACTAGGTATGATTTTTATTTGCTGCAGCTTTATAATGCAGCAGCACACCTTTAATTTTTTTTAATTCAAGACCTTGATGCTCACATACAAGTTGTCTGGACCAGCACCCCCTTTACCTCAACTCTCCTTGAGGTTTATGTTCCCTCCTACATCCTGCGATCAGTTAATAACCAACGCTGGGTATGCATGAGGTCCCTTTCCAGAACCAAACAGACTGTCACTCAGTGGTGGAATGAACTTCCAACCTAAATCCAGACAGCAGCATCCATCACTATGAAAGACCTAACTCTTTGGTGAACTCTTCACTAACCCCTTACTTGTTCCCACTCCAAAAAAAAGTCTCTGGACACCTCTACTTTGAGCAATTCACTCCTCCAGGACACAATTAAAATACTGGATGTTACCACCACTTGTGTTGTACTCTGCTTGATATATCGATTCAGTTGCATTTCCTCATTTGTAAGTCGCACTGGATAAAAGCATCTGTATGTAGCTGGGTCCAAATACAAGCAAACAGAGTGGAATAGGCATTCCTATTTGCATTTCTAATTTATGTTAAAAACAAGCAAAGGTCAGAACCAGAAAGAACAAAGAAACACACCTTTATTGCTATAGGGACCAGACCATGAAGCGGGAAACGGCATGTTGATTCGGAAATATTTGAAGGAAATGAAGTATTATAATGTTATAATGAAGTATCATAATGTTATTAAATGTTAAGAGCAATTGATTTCCCCAAATAAACATTTAACATATGTTAAATTTTAACTGCATTTACTAACATGAGAGCTGATTTATTTTTACTGAAGCAATACTGCAATATTTTTCTGTGGTATCTGTTGGGTCCACGATAACCACAAATACATTTCACTGAAGAATGCATGTACACATTTTAACAGATAAGCATGTCTGATTTCCCCAACAGCTCCTCTTTTGTCTACTGTCCCTTACATGTACAATGTAGACGCAGTAGATTAGATTAGGTTGAAAAAATGCTGCTGTAATCCTTTAAGATGTAAATGCTTCTCTCTCTTTCTCCCACCCCAGGCTGTGATGATCACTGTAAACAGTGCCAAGGACCTGGACAATGTCTTCAATGCCAACTCCCATACGTCTCTTTGAACGGCCAGTGTGTGCTGAACTGTGGCAGCCACCACGTCCTCGATCCGGCTACACAACAGTGTGTTGGTGTGTAATTCACAATTTAATAACATTTTTAAATCATATTCAGTTTTAATCAATTCACATGTTTACCCGGTGATGATGCAGATGTTGAATTTAATGAGCTCAAGCCAAACAGAATAATTATACTGATAAGATGCTGCAAATAATATGCAGAGATTATACAGTCTTTTCTTTTAGGCTTAAAAATACATCATATTACGATAGGATTTCATTACATTTCATAAGGTTTTATAATCATGAATGACCTCACCTGACATTTTGCTTTGCAATATCTCCCAGCATGCCCTTCGGGTTGTGTGGAGTGTGTGAGTGTGGGTCAGTGCCGTATTTGTGCTAATAACATGTTCGTCAAGAATGGACAATGCACTCCAGATTGTGGTCATGGATACTATGCTGACAGGAAAGCCAGAGAATGCCAAGGTAATGCTGTCCTTTACTTTAATTATCTTATTGAAGAATGAGAGTTTCATTAGACTGGGTGGTTAAGCTTGTATGTTACTGTAACCCATGCACCGTCAGCAAAATATTACCCCTGAAAAGTACCCTATATCTCAAAAACTGGATTTTTGAATGTTTTACTCCTTGTTCATGTTAATGAGTTTGAATATATTCTTTATTCCTGAGTTCTAGTATATTGTATATTGTAATATCACGTTAGCCGTGGCTGTTATAGGGGTAAATGTATATTGGTTCAAGTGGTTAAGGCTCTGGGTTGTTGATCGGGGTTCAAGCCCCAGCACCACCAAGCTCTACTGTTGGGCAACTGAGCAAGACCCTTAACCCTCCTTGCTCCAGGGGTGCTGTATCATTGCTGCCCCTGTGCTCTCACCCCAACTTCTGGGATAAGTGAAGAAAATAATTCCACTGTGCTGTAATGTATGTGTGGCTTTGTGTCCTCAGTTCTTATTCTTGGAGGTTTGGCTATATCTGACTATAGGAATTAATACTCCATCACTGAAAACTCTCTTAGGGACACACCACAGTTTATTAGGAAAATTCCTGATGGTTTACATCACATAATAAAATAGCTTAACGGACTCCATCCAATTGCTTGTTTCTAGGGATTTTCTAGTTGTTATTAAAATATGATTAAAACTCAGGGCGCTTTTTCATGCGTAGAAGATTACAATAAAAAAAGATTAAAGAGAAAACATTTTATTTACCTTCCATTAGAGAACAATTTAGGAACTGTGGAGACCCCAAAATCTTTCCAGCACTCTTGTCTTACTGTACTAAATGCAATACTTTTAGCAGTTTAGTATGTTTATTAGAGGTTAACTAGCCAACTAGATACAATCCCATGTTACGTCCAGTGAACTGTTGCTGTGAGCAGTGTAAGTAATCACAGGTGAATATGAAAGCCTGCACCCACACTGGGCCTTTCTCAATAAGACTGGACACACCTGCTTTTACCTTTTAACATGGTCAACAGTATTGTGTATATGTATTTAAAAAAAAAAGGTGCAGTCTTGAAAAACATTCTCTATAAAATTCATTTAAGCACAAAAGCACTAACTATATATAAAGAAGAAAAAGAAAGTGGGGGCATGAAGCCTTTATTATCGCCACACATACATTACAGCATTGTGGAATTCTTTTCTTCGCATATCCCAGCTGAGGAAGTTGGGGGTCAGAGCGCAGGGGCAGCTATGATACCCAGCGCCCCTGGAGCAGAGAGGGTTAAGGGCCTTGCTCAATTGCCCAACAGTGGAGCCTGGTGGTGCTGGGGCTTGAACCCCCGATCCTCCGATCAACGACCCAGAGCCTTAACCACTTGAGCCACCACTGCCCCAATATATATATATATATATATATATATATATATATATATATATATACACTGATCAGGCATAACATTATGACCACCTGCCTAATATTGTGTTGGTCCCCCTTTTGCTGCCAAAACAGTCCTGACCCGTCAAGGCATGGACTCCACTAGATCTCTGAAGGTGTGCTGTGGTATCTGGCACTTGTTTGTCCAGCACATCCCACAGATACTCGATTGGATTGAGATCTGGGGTATTTGGAGGCCAAGGCAACACCTCAAATTCGCTCAAATCCTTACGCTTGCCCATTTTTCCTACTTCTAACACATCAACTTTGAGGACAAAATGTTCACTTGCTGCCTAATATATCCCACCCACAGTGTTATTCACTTCACCTGTCAGTGGTCATAATGTAATGGCTGATCATTGTATATATAAACTAAAAAAGGGTTTCGTCAGTCAGTTTTTCTGGTATATCATATAATGCGAATGATAAATTTCTGATCTCTTTTTTAATTTAGTTCTTTATCTTTTCTTTTTAGCAAACACTCATCCTCCATCTCTCCATATCAACGGCTCATTTCCGGTGTCTATCGGTGGAGTGACTCCTCTGGACCCTACACTCTTATTAGTCAAAGACTCAGACAGCCAATCAGAGAGCCTACTGCTGCAGCTGTTACAGCCTCCAAGTAACGGCCAGCTAATGGTGCTGGAGAACGGGCGAGAGAGAGCGCTGGACAGGGATGACACCTTCACCCTCTCACAAGTGAAAAACAGAGCAGTGCGCTTCATCCACACCGCAGCCCAAACCAAGTGAGTGCAAGTCTGGACTTTTCCATAATCCAGTTAAATCATGTATGTTAATTTTATTCCGCATTGCATTCGAATGATTATGATATGCATGTTACACACTTGTTAAACATGCATGTTATATTATATAACAAGACTTCACTTACATTTACATTTAAGTTATTTTGGGTAATATGCTTTTATCCAAAGAAATTTCCAACTGAGCTGTTCAGATGAGAGTTAAAGGTCTGTTCAGTGGCAGCTTGGTAGTAATGTGTGTGTGTGTGTGTGTGTGT
Organism: Hemibagrus guttatus; assembly: GCA_033459395.1. Lineage (NCBI taxonomy): Eukaryota > Metazoa > Chordata > Actinopteri > Siluriformes > Bagridae > Hemibagrus > Hemibagrus guttatus. The sequence goes on from JAUCMX010000021.1 coordinate 11,938,742, forward strand.
GTGTGTGTGTGTGTGTGTATGTGTGTTTTATGTGCTTATGTTTAGAAGGACATTATGAGGACAGTTTTAGATTTTTGGCTAGAGCCCACTGTGAAATTGCTTCTCTAAGATTAGTGGTATTATTATGCAGGGGTGGAAAATGTACATAAAAATATAATTATACTAAAATATTCTACTTAATATACCCTATATAATATACTGTACCTAAGAGTATGAGTGTGACTTAATAAAAAAGTACAAGCAAAAATATATTTTTGATCATTTTGAGTTACTTGAAAGGTCAAAATCACAAGAATTACGTATTGGTTTTCCCTTAGACACATAAATGCGTTGATAAATAGGATATAATATAATATAATAATATAATAGTGATACAGAAATAAAACAACAAACAGAGATGTGTGTGTGTGTGTGTGTGTGGTGTGTGTGTGTGTGTGTGTGTGTGTGTGTGTGTGTTTTTTATGAATGCGAGAAGTCATTAGCTTTAATTACTGCAATAAAGCACACACACACACACACACACACACATACAAAATTATCACAGGCAGTAGTTAATAAGTAAGTTTGCATTTAAACTCGTCTCTTTCTCTTTCTTTCTTACATCTGTCATTCTTTTTTCTTTCATTCTTTTTTCTTTCTATTATAACGTTGAACACTTGATTCTGTTTTTTAGGGCTGGCCAGTTCACCTTGAGAGCCGCGGATCCACAGCTATTCTCTCAGCCACAGACTGTTCATTTACAGGCTGTGTCTCAGCAGGTACTTGCCCACACTCACACAGAGACACACACTCACACACACACACACACACACACACACACACACACACACACACAAAAAAAAACCCCCCCAGTTACATAAAGTACTTGGGTAAGTAATGGTAATTTGCTTGCATGAGTTCTGAGCAGACTGAAATAAAGTACACACTACCTCTGTGTGTGTGTGCGTGACTGTGTGTATGGGAATTTAACCCCACTCTGATCAGGACCCTATACTGATCGAATGGCTCTTAAACTTCACTCAGAGCTGGCTACAGTTGCTCACTGACTCATTTTGGAATATAACAGATTCCCTCTGCCTCTTTCTGACGCCTTGCTTCCTGCCATCTGATTACATTTCCTAAATATATCACTTGCATCTGCAGTCTCCCGAGGACTGGCTATGCATCTCTCTGACCTTATGTAACCTCACTCTCACATACACACATAGAGAAACTCAAGCTTTCTGGACTGCAGGATCTTTCCACTGCAGGATCACATACAGTAACCCCACAAAATATATTACTGCCCCTTCTGAATTGATAATATATGAACCATCTCCAGGAGCACTGTGAATCTTTTTTATCATTTCATCTTTTGCGAGGAAGGAGTTACTGCTTATATTTGGTGAACAAGTCTGTTCCTTAGAGGGGAGAGATAGAGAGGGAGAGAGAGAGAGAGAGAGAGAGAGAGAGAGAGAGAGAGAGAGAGAGAGAGAGAGAGAGAGAGAGAGAGAGAGAGAGAGAGAGAGAGAGAGAGAGAGAGAGAGAGAGAGAGAGAGAAAGAGTTTTCATTTTTGAAGAAATATCCTAGCCTAGAGAACACTTGTCAAATTGTAAAATGTTCATTTGGCAGCTCAAGTTGTACTAAAATTGAAATACTCATTTGCATGACTGCATATCTTTTCAAACTGAGTAAATGCATTAAAATAAATTCATATATTTAGGTTTTCATGCATGCATTAAGCCTTGGATAAAATTACATTGACATTTTCATGTGAAAATAGTGTATAGTATTACACATCTGCTTGTTTATATTCATCTATATGCACATATAAATTGATGCAATCCCATTCTGCTGAAGCTTTTGGCAGTTGTTTGTATGCGAATGACGTGGCATATGGTCTGCTCTGGGCGTATTGGCTTCTTCAAGAAAATGGACAAAATTGACTAATAAAATAAAGAATACAGACAATGATTCTAACAAAAATATTCTCTTGAGTATTTTCTTTTTTTCTCTCTGAAAAATATCAAAATCATCTGAAAAATAATTTTATAAAATTGCACACGAAAGAGATCAGTTTTTACTCAGTGAGGGAGAGATTATGGTTCTTGGGTTTTGTCCAGCTGAGATTATTGTTAGTGCTGTTTCTGATGAACAAGTGGTTGAATGTTTTATGATTTATATGGAATCGTGGTTGTACCCAGGAGATGAATTGATCCAGTCAGGTTCAAGCAAGGTCAAATGTTTCAATAACCTCCTTCCTTTCTTCCTGCCTGAAGTATAGTTTAAGGGCATACTAATGAATAACTAGACTTTTGATGGAAGCATCCCTGTCTGTGACATTCATGTCATGTTCTGCTTGATAGAATTTGTTCTCAGTTTCTGGAATATACATACAAACCATGTTTCTATAAGTTACAAAAGAACAAAAGAAAGAAAGAAAGAAAGAAAGAAAGAAAGAAAGAAAAAAGGACGATAGATAGATAGATAGATAGATAGATAGATAGATAGATAGATAGATAGATAGATAGATAGATAGATAGATAGACGGAAGGATGGACAGAAAGAAAGAAAGAAAGAAAGAAAGAAAGAAAGAAAGAAAGAAAGAAAGAAAGAAAGAAAGAAAGAAGGATGATAGATAGATAGATAGATAGATAGATAGATAGATAGATAGATAGATAGATAGATAGATAGATAGATAGATAGATGGACGGAAGGATGGACAGAAAGAAAGAAAGAAAGAAAGAAAGAAAGAAAGAAAGAAAGAAAGAAAAAAGGACGATAGATAGATAGATAGATAGATAGATAGATAGATAGATAGATAGATAGATAGATAGATAGATAGATAGATAGACGGAAGGATGGACAGAAAGAAAGAAAGAAAGAAAGAAAGAAAGAAAGAAAGAAAGAAAGAAAGAAAGAAAGAAGGATGATAGATAGATAGATAGATAGATAGATAGATAGATAGATAGATAGATAGATAGATAGATAGATAGATAGATAGATGGACGGAAGGATGGACAGAAAGAAAGAAAGAAAGAAAGAAAGAAAGAAAGAAAGAAAGAAAGAAAGAAAGAAAGAAAGAAGGATGATAGATAGATAGATAGATAGATAGATAGATAGATAGATAGATAGATAGATAGATAGATAGATAGATAGATAGATAGATAGATAGATAGACGGAAGGATGGACAGAAAGAAAGAAAGAAAGAAAGAAAGAAAGAAAGAAAGAAAGAAAGAAAGAAAGAAAGAAAGAAGATGATAGATAGATAGATAGATAGATAGATAGATAGATAGATAGATAGATAGATAGATAGATAGATAGATAGATAGATAGATGGATGGACGGAAGGATGGACAGAAAGAAAGAAAGAAAGAAGGATGATAGATAGATAGATAGATAGATAGATAGATAGATAGATAGATAGATAGATAGATAGATAGATAGATAGAAGGATGGACAGAAAGAAAGAAAGAAAGAAAGAAAGAAAGAAAGAAAGAAAGAAAGAAAGAAAGAAAGAAAGACAGAAAGAAAGATAAATAGATCTATCCATTTAATCCAAACATACATCCAAAATACTGGGACATATAGCCAAGGGTCATCTCAGTGTCAGGATTTGAACCTTTCTGTAACTTGTGGTCAGAGTCGAAGCGTCACGCACAAACCCAAGAAGCTAGAAATCTAGAAAAGAGGATAAGAGTAAGACTCCTCACAAGTGTCTCCATGCTTCTTAGACATTAGAGGTCTAAGCTCAGTGCTGTTATTCTGTCCACTAAATATTACTTAGAGGGCTCCAATCATTTCAACAAGGTTTTTGCTGAAAGTTCTGTTAAAGAAAAGTTTTTGTCTTTGAGGAATATTAAAATAACTTCCCATATCATCAAGTCAAAATCCTGAACATGCTCAGTGTTAAACTGTAGACTTGTTTACTGCGTGCTGCAGATTTAGTTGATATGTTCCATACTGGCTTCATGACTAATTATGAACCATCTCATTTATGAAATGAATATAAATTACAAGAGAATATTACAATTTGCACATAATTCAAAGCAATTTCCACGCATAGTTACACCTTGTATATCTGCACGATTTATACACACAAATTAAATGACTGTCAAGACGATTCTCTTATTATATTGCTATTTGTATTCATTTATGAAGTCAGTTACGCAGAATCAGTTCTGTTTTTCAGTCACAGCTTGGGCTATTAAGATTATTCCAACTCAGTGAGCATTCAAAGCAGATCTCAGCTAGCGATTAAGAACATCATTATAGTTTTAACCCCTTTTTGTTTGTTTGTTCGCAGTCAAGCTTCCGTCTTCCTCTTCCAAAGCCGCACTGATTTCTTTACTTTGTTTATGTTTGATCAAATCTCTTAAGGCCATTTTAATTAGCCTCTTATCTACTTTCAGTCACTAGCTGTGAAATGTGGGATATTTCTGGGTGGTCTTTTGTGGCTCACAGCACAAGCCAGTCAGGAAAAGAGATTAACATGCTTCTCCTTAGAGCAAACCCCATGATCTCTCCTCGTCTCGTTCTGTTTCCATCCGTTAATGCATCATGCTAAAGGGTGGTAATATCAGAGATGGGAATTAACCATCATAAAATGATCTCTACTTGAGTTTTTATTCACAAAATTATTGAAATTTTTCTTCACAACATATCAAAAGAAATACTTCAGAGCTGCTAAAGAGTGGTAATTATAAGAATAATAAGAAATGGAAATTAACAAAGTACAATGATCTCTACTTGAGTTTTTATTTCATTTAATAATTGAAATTTTATTACGTTTCAAAAGAAAATCCTCTACTTTCTGCTCAGTCAGCTTTTAGCATAAAACAAGATCTAACTTCCTAACAAAGTTATTTGTAACTTCCTATTTAACAGGCAAAACAGAAAGAAGGAGATCTAATACCCGTCACTTTAACCTAACCGCTTCCACGTACACTATTAGCAATCAGCTAGATCGGATCATCAGTGTTATTATCCTGCTAGCTAACATTTGACATTAGCCATAAAGCTATTGTTAGTTAGCCTTCACACATTCCCTGCCTCCTCTAATTTACCGTCTACAACTAAAGCCAGTGCATTTATTTTCATTCTTAAGTGTGTTTTAATGCTGTGTGAAGCTGTAAAAGCTTTAGTAAAGTATTTTTTTTTTCTTTTTATGCTTCTACTGAAGGAAGAACTTCAGAAAATGTTTTCTTTGCAAGTGAAGATATTTTGAATAAAGAAAATCTAGGTTATCTCATATTTCTTTTTGTGAGATTATTATATAACGTTTATAAGCCTATTAATCCTATTTCTAGATTTTTAGAGGCTTGAATTAGATTTATTCTCTTTTAAATTGTCTTATAAAATGTGCTAAAAATATAATGCAAAGTATAATAGATAGATAGATAGATAGATAGATAGATAGATAGATAGATAGATAGATAGATAGATAGATAGATAGATAGATAGATAGATAGATAGATCAGAGTCGAAGCGTCACATGCACAAACTCAAGAAGCTAGAAAATCTAGAAAAGAAATCTAAATCTAAAAGAGGATAAGAGTAAGACTCCTCACAAGTTTCTCCATGCTTCTTAGACATTAGAGGTCTAGGCTCAGTGCTGTTATTCTGTCCACTAAATATTGGGCTCCAATAATTTCAACAAGGTTTTTGCTGAAAGTTTTATTAAAGAAAAGTTTTTGTCTTTGAGGAATATTAAAATAACTTCCCATATCATCAAGTCAAAATCCTGAACATGCTCAGTGTTAAACTGTAGACTTGTTTACTGCGTGCTGCAGATTTAGTTGATATGTTCCATATTGGCAAATGATTTTCAATTTATGGCTCTTTTCTCTCCCACAGCCACCCATAGTGGTAACCAACCAACCCATTTACATCGAGCCCGGTGAAACCTTTGTCCTCACTAGATCTGTTCTTCACGTTGAGGACTATGACAACCCTCAAGACATTCTCCTGATGGTTCTGGAGCCACCCCAACATGGCCGTCTGACTCGAGTCCATGGAGACGGGCAGGTGTCCCGTTTTAAGCTAGAAGAGCTGGTGCGTGAGCAGCTACAGTACAGCCACGATGGCACTAGTGGAGAGCAGGACAGATTTCTTCTGCAGATCAATGATGGACACAGCTACCAGAATGTCCTCGTCCATGTCAACATTGCTCAGAGGGTAAGCAGTCGTTATCAATCTTATCACCTGTGACCACTGGATACAGCACATTTTTTCCTAGCAGTATAGAGTCACATTTTTATTTAATGTTTTAAAAATTTTTATTTTTTAGTGTGCCACTTTTTTATTTATTTATTTTTTTAAATTGGTTGTTATTTTGATTATTGAATTTGCTAAATTTCTAGAAATCTATCACTATTACATTGACTCATGGAACAACAGTTTTGTTTCCACTAAGCAATGTTTTGTATAATACTTTACAGGAGTGCCAAAATCCACAGTTTAACCATTGCACCTACGATTTTGACTCCTCACTACAACAATAAGACCTGAAATGTAGACTTTTCTGCTTCTTTAAGCAAAGCAATCAAAAAAATTGCAAATGCACTCAGCTTAACCGAAACGCCAGCTCATTAAGCTGTAGAGCTGTGGAACGTGGAAAAGATTTTCTCTAACTTTATCTACATGATACAGTCTTTAACCTGTGAATTGAATTTGGCTGAAGCTGTTATCTCTGGTCAGTTAAGGAGCAGGGTAGTACACTGTGCTTATCATTTATGCTGTTAGCATACAGCCATCTTGTCGATCAACATACAATGGGGTTTTTTGTGGTAAAAGTCAGCCTCTATGCTTGCTAGGAATTTCTTTGTTAGCAGAAACTTTCTTAAGACTTTCTAAAAATAACAGTGTTCAAGCTGTTCGTTTCTCAGGATGGAGTCTGTAATATAATGCCTGCTCTATCGTAAAAAACTTTCCTCCAGACTGCCTTAAATTAACACAACACAGGTAAATTTCTGGAAGGTTTTTGCATCATACGTGGAGAGATAATTACTTTAATACAATATGGACGTATTTAGTTTAGTTTAGTTTAGTTTACTTATATAGCACAATAAAACAACAGTCATTGACCTTTGTGCTGTACAAAAATTATAAGACGACAAACTGTAAAATTACAAGGTACAAAAAATAGTACATCCAGAGGACAAACATGCTTAATGTGACTCCGATGTTATATGCCTTTTCTAAAAGATAAGTTCTAAGTTTTACTTTAAAAGCAGTTTCTGTAGAAATTATCCTAATAGATAAAGGTAAACTATTCCTTAATTTGGGGCCAACTATGGCAAAAGCCAGGTCTCCCTTTCTTTTTAGCCTTGATCTGGGAACCTTTAACAGTTTCTGATTGGATGACCATAAACATCTAGCAGATGTGTTAACAGTCACCAGTTCAGATAAATAAGAAGGTGCTTGACCATTTAAGAACAAAGAGTAAAATCTTAAACTCTATTCTAAAATAAATCGTCAACCAACGCAGAGAGAGTGGTGGGTGATGTGCTCAAATTTACGTGTTCCAGTAAGGAGTCTAGCAGCTGCATTCTGGACTAATTGCAAGCGGTTCATATAGGAATGACCAATACCTATATAAATTGAATTGCAATAATCCAGAAGAGAAGATATAAATGCATGAATTACTCTCTCGAACTCAGAAGGGGTTAAAAGGTTTTTTAACTTTGGCCAGTAGTCTCAACTGGAAAAAACACCTAGATTATTTAGGAAAAAATAAACGCAAAGAAATTGTGTCATGTGGGAATATAAAAGTATATAAGTAATAAAAGTGGCATTTATGACACTGCTATGAGTTGTAAGATAAGGATAAACAGTTGGAAAAAACTAAACTCAGCTCTTAGACACTTACAAAGGAAGTACATTAAATATTGTACATGATTTAAATCTTAATATCTGAATATCATATGCCTTTTGAATGTTACGAAGGCTCTATGAGGGTAAGTATACTGATCGTGTTAAATCTATATATTCCTCATAGAATTAGCAAAGAAAACACACACAGCAGTATTTATTTTGTGGCGTCTGTGTGTCTTTAGAGGCTTATCTAACTGTAAGGGTGTGAAGGGTAAATAATGGATGATGTCATGTATTAAGTAGTGCTCAGATGGCATATGTTTGGCCAAGCCAAACACACACACACACACACACACACACACACACACACACACACACACACACACACAATGTTATCATCACTTCTCACTCGTTCAGATGCTCCTAGCTTCCGGAACAAGACCAGACACGTGTCGCCCTCAGCCCCACTGATGTCTAGACTGATAGGAGTGTTTCCCACTTTGGTCATGGTCCAACCACCACTGTCTCCTCTTGTCTTTCTTTTTGTTCCTTCAGGCTTTAGTGGCTTTCTCTTCACATTCACTCATGGATCTCCCTTTTATATTGATCAAATTACCTCTCACTATCTTTCCTCTACATAAAACTACATTATCTCTTAAAAAAAAAAAGACTTTCCCAGGTGTTTATTCCTGGTGCATTAAATTACACAATGAAGCTCTGGACTCTGGTAAATGAAGTCATGAGACGCTGTGAGACTCCAGCCATAAAACAACAATGGGCCAGCATTTAGGTGACTGATTGCAGCTTCAGCTCAGGATGTGAAGGATTTTGCTCATGGAACAAGAGCAGGTGCTCATTTAGTTTGTTCACAATGAAGGGTAAAAAAGAAAGAATAAGTAGAAAGCTTTTAATTAAAAGCAGTTAAGAAGTGGAAAGCTTGTGGAGTTTCTGAAGCAGGTCAGGGTGCTTTGTTGGCTGAGAGTGGTGATTTATCCCTGATTAAGGCCACGAAGCCTCTTAAAAGAGCTGGAATTATTTGCTGATGTGGCCTGTACAGCTGTGTCCTTGGAAGTCACAACAAAACCTTTTAATTAAATTATTAAGTTGTTAAGACTATATTATCCCCTATTTTCTTCTTAATTCAAAGGAAAATACAATCTGCCCTCTTCCACCTACATGAGCTCACTGATGCCCACAAGTGTGATTGACAGGTCTGTCCCACCCACAAAGTTTGCCTCATAGGCTCCCAGTCTCAGATCGCTGTGGCATCACCCAGATTCAAACTCTTGTAGAGAGTTGGAGGCTGTCTTGGGAACCGATTCCTGATTCTTACGAAAAGGGTGTTCTGGGGCATGCTTGACCAGGCATAGCATTATGACCACCTGCCTAACATTGTGTTGGTCCCCCTTTTTTTCTGCTAAAACAGCCCTGACCCGTCATGCACTGTGTATTCTGACACCTTTCTATCAGAACCAGCATTAACTTCTTCAGTAATTTGAGCAACAGTAGCTTGTCTGTTGGATCGGACCGCACGGGCCAGCCTTCGCTCCCCACGTGCATCAATGAGCCTTGGCCGTCCATGACCCTGTCGCTGGTTCACCACTGTTCTTTCCTTGGACCACTTTTGATAGATATTGACCACTGCAGACCGGGAACACCCCACAAGAGTTGCAGTTTTGGAGATGCTCTGATCCAGTCGTTACCCATTTTTCCTGCTTCTAACACATCAACTTTGAGGACAAAATGTTCACCTGCTGCCTAATATATCCCACCCACTAACAGGTGCCATGATACATCAGTTTCACCTCAGATTTTACTGCCACACTAGTTTTTGGACTTTAATTGTAATACCAAACGCAATAAATTCTGCCTTCTCAATTCCTTACTACAGTATTAAGAAAAGGATTTTTTCCCAAAATGCGCAGCATCCCATCCCACCTGAGCCACTGTGAAAGCTGCAGATCTGCTTGAGCGCAGTTATGTTAGAAGTGCTGCCAAGGAATTCCCATGAGCTTTCATCTCTCCATCATTCTGAGCTTTTGATTATCTTAAAAGCAGCAGATGATATCTGAAAGGAGGTGTTCGATGCTCCTAAGAAGACAGACACAGACTGGAGTCTAAGGGATGTCTTACTTATCTTATCAGGACGTGGTGGAAATGACAGCTAATAGATAGATGTTTTTTTTTTTTTTAATGATTTTAGTTTATTCAGCTTAATCTCTCTCACACATAGTGTTTACAGCAAAACGGATTTGTGTGGCATCCTACTTTGAAATCCCACTACTGTCACACTACTTAACTCTTCTTAATTTTTGCTTTTTATTATTTTTTTTACCTGCTTTTTATGCAAAGTGTAAAGTCACCTTGTGCGAAAAGAAGGTATTACAAAAATTAAAGACAAGGACAATTCATTAACGTTCCATTCGGTAAAATTGACTTTATTTCATGGTTCAGAGATTTTAATTGTTGTTTTCTTTCTTTCTGACCAGCAGACTGGGGGAAAAAAACATTTATTCTTAAAACCTCCTACGTTTCAAAGTGCAAATTAGAGAAAGGTGATAATAGTCTTAATGACCAAACAATGTGAGCGCACACACAATAATGTAATGTTTAATGGTTCATATGCTATAAGCAGTCAGAGAAGATAAAAAAATGAGGTTCATCCAGGATAGGTGCACTTAAAGTTATACTGACCAACTACAGAAAAATGATTTGTAGAAAATGAGAACATGTAAGAAATTTCTATTAGCAAATGATATCAATGAAGTCTCAGGCTTAAAAAATGTTTTTTCTTTTGCTTCTTCTGCTTGAAAGTGTCAGTAGTATCCAGAAGCCCAGTATTCATGTTTTTTTTACTTCTATTCATTTTACACTATATCCTATGACAATATTTTACTGTAGAAATAGCTAGTGACTGATATTAAACACATTATGGCATGAAATGAGAAAAGAAGTTGGGATTTGTTTCTGTAGAATGGACTCGCTCCTCACATGCGCTCAATTCCTAAGACCTGGGTGAGAGAAGGAGGGATGGTGCAGCTGTCCAAGAAACATCTCAGAGCTGAATATAAAGGAGCCAGTGACTCTGAGATCCTCTACACCATCCAGTCTGACAGCGGACAGCCCCAATACGGTACCACACATCGCCTCAGACCTTAACTACATCTTCTCCCTTTCAGAGCTCCAGCAAACTATTCATGCTTCCCTTGTTTGCTTCACACAAAGAAAGTTTCATTTGCACTTAAGACAAGGTTTAGATGATTCAGTGTCTTTGAATCCAGTCAATGTATTATAGTAAAACAGAGTAAGAAAAATGCTCATCTATATCTATTTTAATTTAATATTTATAGCATGTGTTCCAATACTTTTGAGGGCAAACGTTTGGCTCTGTAATAATATGGAAAATGCAATTTGCTCTGAGCAGTCAGGTTAAGATATCTGGAAATCACAAGAAAGTTGTGAATCACAAGAAAATCACAAAAGTCTCGAGCGACTTTTTACACTAGAGAAGGAATGTGCAGAGACAGTGGGGAATAAAATAACTGAAAAGACTGCTAGATTAAGCAAATGGGAACAAAAATAGATAAATATATTTCAAATATATTTTTAGCTTTTTATTTATTTATATATTTGATCATTTGTTTGTTTGTTTTTACATTATTTATCAATTAATTAATTAATTTATTTTTAAATAATTCATTCATTCATTCTTGCATTAATTCATTCATTCATTTATTGCTAGTCATGAATTTCTTGTTTTTATTATTTTGAAGTTTTTATTATTTTGACTTTTGCACTCACCTGTATTTCTCCCACGATGTACTAATGGAGAACAGATGCAGTATAAATCAGAACATAAATTAAATATTTAATTCATGTTCATGTTTAAACTGTAGTAGGATCTATCTAACTAATGACTTGTATTAGTACACACTTACACTAGAAATTCTTTTCGTGTGTGTGTGTGTGTGTGGCTGTAGGTGAGATTGTGTTGGTGTCCATGGCAGCTGATGGTCCAGTGGAGGCATGGCAGTCTTTTCCAGAGGGCAGAGATACGACACCGACCTCTTCTTTTACACAGCAAGATGTCAACGAGGGCACCGTGTGGTACCGTCACTATGGGAGAGGCACTCAGAGAGACAGCTTTCAGTTTCAGGTTACACACACACACACACACACACACACACACACCTGTCTTTACATTCTGAACAGCCGAAGTGTCTCATTTTAAGTTTAAAAAGCAGAATTTCTGCCCTTAGCCTGATTTTTTTTGTTGCTAATTATCATTCAGGTTCAGCTGACAGTGACACGGTACAATAAAAATGGTTGGTCTTTGTACACTGTTTAATTTTTAAAACCTTGTCCATGATGACAGCTAAGTCAAAAACGTACCCTTGTATTTAATATCTCGATAGAATCAAGATTAAAATGTCAAAATCTGTGAACTCAATTTGCTAAGGCAGTTACACACAGAAATGATCAGAAGTGCTCTGAATGCTACTTGCTACAGTACGTGCTGTGTCACACTCCTCTGCTCTGTCTGTGTGTGCTAATGTCTAGCTTTGTGGATTCTATTAACTCATTTAATAACCTTTTTAACCTTTTTGACTTTATTTTGGTGAAATATTTTATCTTATTTACTTTAGTGAAACTATTTTGTATATAAAACAAAAATGTTTTATCCCCTGGATAACAAACTGCTTTTTGTAGCATCATCTTGCACTAATACAATACTAGCTAGGATGAACTAGCATGCCTGATGTCACTGAAATGTATTCACTGAAATATGCACAATATTTCCCTTCATTTTATAATTGCCTACATCTCAATCTAGACTAATACTAGCAATACCTAAGTAGCTATTATGTGTGCTTTTAAAAAAAAATTCTAATTAAATTCTCAAATTAAATCTTAGCTGTTACATTTAGCACTGCCTTTCACGTTCCTTAAATCTTTTACTCACACTACAGAGAGAAAATCCATTCCATTCCATTGTCTGTACCGCTTATCCGATCTATTCTCGGGTCACAGGAAGCCTTTCTCAGGCATCATCGGGCATCAAGGCAGGATACACCCTGGACGGAGTGCCAACCCATCGCAGGGCACACACACTCACTCATTCACACACTACGGGCAATTTAGAGACTCCAATCAGCCTAGAAGCATGTTTTTAGACTGTGGGAGGAAACCGGAGCACCTGGAAGAAACCCACCAAGCACGGGGAGAACATGCAAACTTCACACACACACACAGTGAGCGGGAGCAAGACTCGAACCCAGGACACTCGAGGTGTGAGGCGAACGTGTTAACCACTAAGCCACCGTGCCACCAGAAAATCCATTTATATGTCAATTTCAATAAATATCTGAGTCCACTGTGTGAAGAGAAGATGAAAGTAGATTGTTTCCTAAAGTCACGATGACCGAACTTCTTGTATTCTGGTATTCTGGATAGTTCGAACCGTAATTGATTCTTACAGAAGAACATTATGTCTCTTCACACCTTAACTTTACTTTTTTCTTTTCTAATTTCCCCTGATTTGGAGTTCACTCTGTCCCAGCTTTCTAATTTCACCATTTCTTTTTTTTTTTAACTCCCTCTCTAAAGATTAGTTTGTCCCAGATGACCCAATTTAATACTAAATCCAATCCACTCAGACATTAAAACGTTATTTCCCGCCCCCGCATTAAACACCCTTGAGAAGTTCTTGAGATATCAGCTCAACCCTCATCGTTCTTGGAACAATAAGTTCTTTCCTGAGAATTAAATTTAACTTCTTACCGTTTTTTTGCAGGACGTGCTCTTGAAAGAAAAGTGTTGCACACTGTGGTTTAAAATTGTTCCTCTATAAAGTGCTGCAGTAAATACTTGATGTGTCGGAACAAGACAGCTGCGTTTTATAACTGAAATTATCTCGCGTCTGTGTCTGAATGGAGATAAATGTAGAGATGTGGAAATAACTGATATTATGTGGAATGAGGTACTTGAGGGATTTATTCATTAAGTCAAGTTGCTTTTCTGTGCAGTTACACATTGCAGACATGAGATGTATTATTAAGAGTGCTTAATAAAGCCGCATTGGTTGTTGAAGTTTAAATGAGTGTGTATGACCTGTACCTCATGTACTGTGTTTTTTATGTAAAATATGATGTCGCAGGTCGCTGCTGAAGCTTTTCCAGACACACGCAGTGATGCTCAGACCTTCACGATCGGAGTGATGCCTCAGACTCCAGGTCTTCCTCATCTCACTCCTGGAGCAGATCTTCAGATCAATGTAATGGACACATCACAGAGCACATATTCTCGTATATAGTTACACTGAGTGCAAAAGTTTGCATCCTCAATGACTTTTGAAATAAAAGGATAGTTATAATCTATTTACAATTTATACACATGGAGGAACCAAGAGATGTTTGTAGGATACGGAAGAAAGAAGGCAAAGGAGGGGGGTGAAAGTTACCAACGTATGAATTAATATGAGTTTGATTTTAAAAAATATATATAGCCATTTACTACTTAATGATAATAAAGCAACATCTATAAAACCATTATTATTTCATTTCCTTCACTTTGTCCTATGTGGATTGCGATTTTTGCACTTTACTGTGTTTCTGATATTAATAGATTAAGATGAAGATTCCTATATCTTTATAGATCTATACACTGACCAGGCCTAACATTATGATCACCTGCCTAATATTGTGTTGGTCCCCCTTTTGCTGCCAAAGCAGCCCTGACCCGTCATGCACTGTGTATTCTGACACCTTTCTATCAGAACCAGCATTAACTTCTTCAACAATTTGAGCAACAGTAGCTCATCTGTTGGATCGGATCACACGGGCCAGTCTTCGCTCCCCACGTGCATCAATGAGCCTTGGCCGTCCATGACCCTGTCACCAGTTCACCACTGTTCCTTCGTTGGACCACTTTTGCTACATACTGACCACTGCAGACCGGGAACACCCCACAAGAGCTGCAGTTTTGGAGATGCTCTGATCCAGTGGTCTAGCCATCACAATTTGGCCCTTGTCAAACTCGCTCAAATCCTTACGCTTGCCCATTTTTCCTGCTTCTAACACATCAACTTTGAGGACAAAATGTTCACTTGCTGCCTAATATATCCCACCCACTAACAGGTGCCATGATGAGGAGATCAGTGTTATTAATTTCACCTCTCAGTGCTCATAATGTTATGGCTGATCAGTGTATAGCTATATCAATATCTATAAATCTTAGATAAGATGAATATATACAAATCTTGCACAATCTTTAGAACTGACTGTATTGTAATCCTTTCAAAATTTCAGTGAAATAACATCAATCCTTTGACTTTTATGTCAGTGAAAAATGGTGTCTGAAAATTTGCTAAAAATGCATTTATGAAAAGCAACATTTTGTCAAATTTTCAGGCATCATTCTTCACTGGCGTTAGTCAAAGGTGTTAGATTTTATTTTACTGAAATTTGTACTGAAAGGATTAGAGAGTGAGTGAGTATCAGCTGTTAGATTATCCACACTGTGTGTTAGAAGGACACGTCTTGCCATTTAAAATAAATGGCTGAAATGTTGCTGGAAATAAACAATAAATGTTGGATATTCATTTAATTAAATTATTAGATCATACATTTCTTAACCAAAATGGTTTTTAGTAATGGAATCAGACTTCTGGACCAGACTGGACCAAGCGAAATTAAATCTAAGATTCATTATGGTGCAGATGTTTTATTTGTGCAGTGTTTTGTGTGTGTTTGTGTGTGTGTGTGTGTGTGTGTGTCCTCCTGCCTGCTGTTCAGCTGTGTAATAAAGCTGACTTAATCTCAGCAATCTCCAGACATCATGTGTTTTATCTGGGTGATTTTCTGTTGTTGATAGACATTGCGTGTGTCTATGTGTGTGTGTGCGTGTGTGCGTGTGCGTGTGTGTGTGTGTGTGTGTGTGTGTAGGCACTGGAAGATCACGTTACCCTGATAACACCCTCCGCTCTCTCCTTCACTGACTCAGAGACGCCAAGCAACAAGTTGATTTACAACATCACCAAACCTCTACCTCCAGGCCACGGTAACCTGAACCTCTGTTATAGCTTAATATGATTCACACCAATAGCGCTGACAAACAGCGTACCAACGAGTTGTGTTAAAGTTTCAGAAATTACAGTCGACAAATTAGACGAAGTAGACAATTTCAGTGGTATTCTGAAAAATACTATCTTCACATTGCTTTTAGTGTGCTTTTAATGTAAGGTTCATTACTTGTAGTCTTTTTCTTCCAGTAAGATAGCAGTGCTGGCTCCACTGCTGATGCAGGATCTTGTAACTCTGTATAGAAAATAAAATATTTCACTGTAACTATGTTCACGAAGCCAGACATACAACTTTTAAAATCTTTAGCAGTTGTTGATTTTATATCGCATTTTAGGAAAACTCCCATAAGTACTTTAGAAACTGGTAGAAACACAGGTCAGTAGAAACACGGGTCTAAATTACATTCCTCACTCTCGAAAGCTCAAACCTTTCTTATTATTATCAGTGTAGTCACTGGCTAATATGTTTTAAGATAAAGAAAATATGGATAGTGAAATAAGAAAGAACTTTGATACCAATATACCTACAGTGAGACATTGAAAAATATTAGATTACTTTGAAAGCTGCATATCTTTTTTATGCTGATTCAGCATCGAGTTAAAAAGCTTGTGTGTTTCTTTCAGGCACTTTGGAGCACCGGGACAGGGCGTACTCTCATGTCCGTTTTTTTACACAGGCTGATGTAGATGCTGGAAATATCATCTACAGGCCACCACAGGCTCCATCCCATTTGCAGGAACTTTACCAGTACTCCTTCACTGGTAGGTCACTGGAAAAATAAAGCAAATATATCTGTTTTAGTATTATTTTTATATGAGGGTTAGACATGGCGTATTCACCAAAACAGAACTGTTTAACCCTTATGTCTATGTCCGGCTGACCCAGTCATTGATGTTGATGTTCTGATAAAATTCTAACTGAACATATAATGTGTCTTCATGTATATTTACATATTCATTTATGTCATCTGGTAAACACTATTATCCCAGAGCCACTTACAAAACTGCTTTCAAGTTTTTATTCTTGAATACATTTATACTGGTAATATAAAACTCTTGGGAGGTATTTTAGCAACAAATGCAATTACAAGTTTTCTTTTATAATTTTTTTAAACACAAGTTTAATTATTTCAGGAAGAGGTAGGTCATTAGTCGTAGTTTGACAACTGTTAGCGACTCAGCTGTATAGATAGACATCTAGGGAAAGTCCATTTAACAACATTAGTGCCCGAACAGGGATAAGATGTGATGCATGCCTTAAGAACATACCAATATGAACTGGTTATCTAAAACCCTTTTTACATGCAGATAGATAGATAGATAGATAGATAGATAGATAGATAGATAGATAGATAGATAGATAGATAGATAGATAGATAGATAGATAGATAGATAGATAGATATAGATACTTGTAGTACTAGTAATAGGAACAGTAGTACCTGTAGTAGTAGAAGTGATAGTAATAGTAGTGATCTTAACGGTACTGTTAGTGTTACTGTTATTATTGTTATTATATGAAGATGATGATGTTTATTATTATTATTTTCAGTGGTAGTAGGGGGAGGAGGAGGAGTAGACATTGAAGAAATCACTGAACAATTCATAACCCTCAAGCTTTTAAACCTTTTTTTTTTTTTTTAATATTTTTCACAGTATTAATGCTAAAGTATATTTTTGATATATCAATAGATGAAATGCATGAATTGAAGAATTTCTATTCTCTTGTAATCCAGGGACTCACAATGCCCTAACCCAAAATGATAAGCTACAGTCTTGAAAGTCAATGCATGTTTAAAATAGCCCAAACTGAACCAATAGTACCTTACTATTTTTGAACTAAGCTGTTTCTCCACTGCTTTATTGGCAATTTATACAGTTATTGACTTTTGAGTGCACCTCACCAGCACTGAAAGTTCTGTTCCTCCACATCTACTCAACTCACACTGTTTCATTTCTGCAGGCCTGCCAGAGTCAGTGAACTTCCATTTCACAGGTATATTGCCTCAGCAGCTTTCTCAACTCCCCTTCTCATCTCTTTATCACTCTTTCTCTCTCTCTCTCTCTCTCTCTCTCTCTCTCTCTCTCTCTCTCTCTCTCTCTCTCTCTCTCTCTGTTGCTCATTGTATTCATCTCTGCCAGCCTTCAAGCCTTCCTTCACACACACAGTAACCTAATCTTTCTTCAGCTTTCCCATCCATGGTCATTATATTTGGTGCTCAGTCTGCGGGATATGACTTATTTTCCCTTTCCTTCATCATCTTTCTCCCCCTCCATCTTCTATAATACTGTATGCCTCTCTCGGTATATGGCAGGAGGAAACAGCCATGCCTCCATCATTGCCATATGACGGCTATGAATTAGAGCCAGATTTCTAAACATGCAAACGGACTCTCAGTGTCTACCAGTTAGAATTTGAACTTGATTAAAGGAGAAATATGTGATATTAATGAGGGACAAGTTATATTGTGCTTTTGTAGTGTCCAAGCTTGAGTTATAAAATATGTGAGTATTAAAGGATAAAGACAGAAAATTTGATGACAAGCTTCTTTACATCACATTGCTGCAATAGAATAAAAAACTAAATAAAATTATAAGCATTGAAACATATCATATGTTCTTTTAACACTGGAAATAAGTAAAATAGTATAAATATAATTTTTTTTAAGAAGGGGGGTCACATTTAACCCGAGACCTGACTGGGTCCAGATTTGGATTCCTCATTTACATAGTTAAATGTTTCCTTCTTTACTGTAGTTATTGGATAATTTGTTATAGTGTGTAATATATATACATATAATAAGAACTTAAAAACTGTTGCTTTATGACAGACCAGTTACTTATGGAATGATTATTTATAGTTCTTGTGTTAATTGGTTTGGAGATATTTTTAATTGGATGTAATCAGTTTCTTTCTCACCAATTTCTGTTTCCAGGCCTGTATTCCATTTACATTGAGTCAAACATCTCATCAAATGCCTTACTTATAGGTTTTATTGCATGTCTGTGAGCCTGTATTATATTCCCCTCAGGAACAAGAAGGGGAAAGCAGTTCACCTAAACAAAGTAAAACAGTTCACCTAAAAACAGAAATATTCTGCACAAACAAAATCTACCCAACAAGCTTCTTTTTATGCTGAATGGATTTTATTGCCTGTAAAAATTATGTTTGTGCATATATTTAATACGTAGACCACAAGTCTTCTTAGTGTTTTATTGCAAGTGCACATTTGTGCACAGTTTTGTTATCTGTAAGAACGATGTGGGAAAAAAAAGCCTCAATTACACAGTCCATTTGTCATATCGTCCTAGCTGATGGCTTCTTCCTTTTTCATTGCCTCTCCTGACATCTGCTACGTTTCACTCTCACATATGATGTATAGTGATATGAATTGCTTTTAAATTGAATTGGGGCCAAAGTTCAAGTCAACTCTAGCTGATTGCTCTCTCCTATCTCATTTATCCATTAAACCTTGTTGTTCCTGTTATATTTGTCTCTTTGATATTATCTATCTTCTTCTTCTTCTTCTTCTTTCGGCTTTTCCCTTCAGGGGTCGCCACAGCGAATCATCTCTCTCCACCTATCCCTATCTTCTGCATCCTCAACCCTTGCACCCACTAGCTTCATATCCTCATTTATTACATCCATATACCTCCTCTTTGGCCTTCCTCTTTGCCTCCTGCCTGGCAGCCCCATGTCCAACATTCTCCTACCAATATACTCACTGTCCCTCCTCTGAACATGTCCAAACCATCTTAATCTGGCCTCCCTAACTTTGTCCCCCAAACGTTCAACATGAGCTGTCCCTCTGATGTACTCATTCCTAATCCTGTCCAATCTTGTCACTCCCAAAGAGAACCTCAACATCTTCAGCTCTGCTACCTCGAGCTCTGACTCCTGTCTCTTCCTCAGTGACACTGTCTCTAAACCATACAGCATGGCCGGTCTCACCACTGTCCTGTACACCTTCCCCTTGATTCTCGCTGATATTTTCTGATCACACAGAACTCCCGACACCTTTCTCCACCCATTCCAACCTGCCTGCACTCGCTTCTTTACCTCTTTCCCACACTCTCCATTACTCTGGACTGTTGACCCCAAGTACTTAAACTCCTGTACCTTCTTCACCTCTTCACCCTGTAACCTTACTGTTCCACTTCCCTCCCTTTCATTCACACACATGTACTCAGTCTTACTACGACTGACTTTCATTCCTCTTCTCTCCAGTGCAAACCTCCACCTCTCCAGGTTTTCCTCCACCTGCTCCCTGCTCTCACTACAGATCACAATGTCATCTGCAAACATCATTGTCCAAGGAGACTCCTGTCTGACCTCCTCTGACAACTGGTCCATCACTATAGCAAACAGGAAGGGGCTCAGAGCCGATCCCTGATGCAGTCCCACCTCCACATTGAACTCCTCTGTCTGACCTACAGCACACCTCACCACTGTCCTGCTCCTCTCATACATGTCCTGCACCACTCTGACATACTTCTCTGCTACTCCTGACTTCCTCATACAGTACCACAGCTCTTCTCTTGGCACCCTGTCATATGCTTTCTCCAAGTCTACAAACACACAGTGCAACTCCCTCTGACCATCCCTATACTTCTCCATCAAAATCCTTAGAGCAAAAATTGCATCCGTTGTGCTCTTTCTGGGCATGAAGCCATACTGCTGCTCACAAATGTCCACTACCTTCCTTAACCTAGCTTCCACTACTCTTTCCCATACCTTCATTGTATGGCTCATCAACTTTATCTCCCTATAGTTACTGCAACTCTGCACGTCACCCTTATTCTTAAAGATTGGCACTAACACACTTCTTCTCCATTCCTCAGGCATCCTCTCACTCTCTAAAACCCTGTTGAACAAATTAGCTAAAAATTCCACTGCTGCCTCTCCCAGACACTTCCAGACCTCCACCGGAATGTCATCAGGACCAACTGCCTTCCCACTTTTCATCCTCTTCAAAGCCTTCCTGACTTCATCCTTTCTAATCTTATCTACTTTCTGTTCCACAGAGTTCACCCCTTCTACTCTTTTTTCCCTCTCATTTTCCTCATTCATCAGCTCCTCAAAGTACTCCTTCCATCTCCTCTGTACACACTCCTCACTTGTGAGCACCCTTCCATCTCTATCCTTAATAACTCTAACTTGCTGCACATCCTTCCCATCTCGATCCCTCTGCCTAGCTAACCTGTACAAGTCCTTCTCTCCTTCTCTAGAGTCTAACCTAGTGTACAACTCTTCATATGCCTTCTGCTTGGCCTTAGACACCTCCCTCTTCACTCTGCGCTGTAACTCCTTGTATTCCTGTCTATTCTCTTCAGTCCTGTCCATGTCCCACTTCTTCTTGGCTAACCTCTTCCTCTGGATACTATCCTGAACTTCCTCATTCCACCACCAAGTCTCCTTATCTTCTTTCCTCCTTCCAGATGACACACCCAGCACCTTTCTCCCTGTCTCCCTGATCACTTCTGCTGTAGTTTCCCAGTCATCTGGCAGCACTACCTGACCACCCAGAGCCTGCCTCAACTTGTGTCTAAATTCCTCACAACATTCCTCCTTTTTCAGCTTCCACCACTTGGTTTTCTTCTCTATCTTTGACCTCTTCGTCTTACAGACCATCAAAGTCATCCTACACACCACCATCCTATGCTGTCTGGCTACACTCTCTCCCACTACCACTTTACAGTCACTAATCTCTTTCAGATTGCCTCTTCTACATAGAATGTAGTCTACCTGTGTTCTCCTACCTCCACTCTTGTAAGTCACTCTATGCTCCTCCCTCTTCTGAAAATAAGTGTTAACCACACCCATATCCATCCTCTTAGCAAAGTCCACTACCATCTGTCCTTCCAGGTTCCTTTCCTTAACTCCAAACTTGCCCATCACCTCCTCATCACCTGTGTTCCCCTCGCCAACATGTCCATTAAAATCCGCTCCTATCACCACTCTCTCACCCGTGGGAATACTCTCCATCACCTCATCTAATTCACTCCAGAATCTCTCTTTCTCCTCTAACTCACAACCTACCTGTGGGGCATAACCACTAACAACATTCAACATCACCCCTTCAATCTCTAACTTCAGACTCATCACCCTGTCTGACACTCTCTTCACCTCCAGAACATTCCTCACAAACTCCTCCTTCAGGACCACACCTACCCCATTTCTCTTACTATCCACACCATAATAAAACAGCTTGAATCCTGCTCCTATACTACGAGCCTTGCTACCCTTCCACCTGGTCTCCTGTACACACAGTATATCCACCTTCCTTCTCTCCATCACATCAGCCAGCTCTCTACCTTTCCCTGTCATAGTACCAACATTCAGAGTTCCTATTCTCAGTCCTACACTCTTACCTTTCCTCTTCTCTCTCTGTCTGCGCACTCTCCTCCCTCCTCTACTTCTTCGACCAACAGTAGCCCAATTTCCACCGGCGCCCTGTAGGTCAACGGCGCCGATGGCGGTCGTTGTTAACCCGGGCCTCGACCGATCCGGTATGAAATTCGTACTGACGATTCGCATGGTTAAATTTGGCAATGTTTTACGCCGGATGCCCTTCCTGACGCAACCCTCTCTATTTATCCGGGCTTGGGACCGGCACAGAAGTCACTGGACTGTGACCCCCATGGCTAGATTTTTGATATTATCTATAATAAATGTTAATTCTTGCTTTTTGAAAAATAGTGTTTAGTTGCCCTAACCGGCTTTATAGTAATTATGATAACCCATATCCTATATTAAGGATGTTATTACAAGGTATGACTGCTACTGCTACAATTTTGCCTTAAAGTTGTGTTAAATATTTATGTCCAGGCTGTTGCTGTTGTGGAACCATTGCACAGATAAATATGTGAATGCTCATTCTCTGTGTTTGTTAGTGTAAGGTAATCTCTTAACCACTTGGCTTATATGTTCCAGTATCTGATGGCCATCATACCACACCTGAGATGGACTTTTCAATCCTGCTGTTGGCCAATCATCAGCAACCTCCAGTTTTTCAAATCTTGGACCCAGTGCTGGAGGTTAGCCTGGGAGGCAGAGCACCAATTGGTAAAATACATGTTTAACAACATTATCCATGCTAGGTACTATCAACCTGAGTCGAACCGGAACCATATGTGTAGAATCCAGTGGTCAAAAGCTTCCCCAGTTCTCTAGTTTCAGGATAAAACTGAGTTAAAATGTTTTTCAAAAAGTAGCCTATGAAAAAATAGTTGTGGTACTCCTTGCCCTGTAGGTGGTCAGCAGTTGGCAGTAACAGATGCTGACACTGCACCAGATGAGCTGGAGTTTGAGCTGGTGGAGGGTCCAGTGCATGGAACCCTGCTCAGGGTGGATTTTGGCTCTCAGACCGAAATGATTAACGGTAGGTCCTCGCAAACACCATCCATGCTTCTCTAGTTCACACAGAAAAAATGTTTCTTCTCAAGAAACTATTAGAGGCTCTATGCTGGACAATACAACATGTTCTCTATCAGACAGGGTATTTAGAAAGTAAAGGACTAAAGGATCAAAGAACCCTTGAGGATGTTCTTTCGGCTTTTCCCTTCAGGCTCCATGTCCAACATTCTCCTACCAATATACTCACTCTCCCTCCTCTTAACATGTCCAAACCATCTTAATCTGGCCTCCCTAACTTTGTCCCCCAAACGTCCAACATGATCTGTCCCTCTGATGTACTCGTTCCTAATCCTGTCCAACCTTGTCACTCCCAAAGAGAATCTCAACATCTTCAGCTCTGCTATCTCTAGCTCTGACTCCTGTCTCTTCCTCAGTGACAGTTTGTACGAGTGTATGCTCTAAGTAGTGTAAATTCTTTTAAAAACCTTGGCAAAAAGTTCACTAATTAAAGTTCCTGTGAAAAGATGGTGTTCATTAGGATTTCAGAACGTCTATACAGTCATGCAAAAATTTTTTTTTAATATTTTGTCATCTCCATCCTAAACCTTTGGTCCAGGTGATACCTTCACCTTCAGTGACATCACCAGGAATGTCCTTCAGTATGAGCATTCTGGTCTCACCACCGAGGAGGACACCATGATATTCTCTGTAACGGATGGAATGTCCATGGCTTCCACCACAGTGCAGGTGACCGTCTTAGAGGTCAGAGGAGATGGTCCAAAACGTGAACCTAATGCCTTGCTGTCGATGGAAGTGGCAGAGAAGAGCAGCACTGTCATCAGACGCTCACATCTGGCTTATGTGGTGAGATAAAGTGGAATAAAATCTTTTGATTATTAGATGTACATTGTATTTTATTCTTTATACAGTTAATCTTGCCAGTTTTTAGCAGTTTGTAAATATTACCAAGGATAGAGTTAATGCTGTGTATGCTCCAAACCATATCTTCAGGACAATGACTCCTCAGATGATAAGATTCGTATCCAGCTTGTTTCGGTGCCCATGTACGGGATCCTTACCAAGACTTATTCCGCCTCAGACCATGAAGAACTCAATGAGTATTCTTCCTTCACCATGGAGGACATCAACCACCACAAGATCCGGTACTACCATTAATACAACAATAATGAGTTATGTTATTTATAACATTCATATAAGCTTTGCATTGCAATAAAAAGGCTTTTCACACATTAATGTGGAACCAGCTCACACAACATTATGCTCACTGGCATCTTTTAGCTTATATTTCTTATAACCATTAGTATTTGTGTAGCTCAACTGCTTGAATGAATATTTGTTTGGACATAAACACAAATGTACCCTACCGCTGATGAAATAATGTCTGCTGTCACAGAGCGGATCAGTTACTGAGTGTTGTTTGTGAATAGAAATAGGAAAATAGAAAGGTATTATTAAGCCATCTCATGATATTTAGCACTATTATGTAAATGTGGGGAGATACACAGTAAATTAGCACATAATAGTGTTAAGCATTTCTCCAGTGATGTGCTAAAAGCTATGAGAAGGGGTTTTTTTTCAATGAAATCCAAACGTATATGTGTGTTTATTGATACTGGCACATTAAATGATTACTGACCTTAATGCAACTAGAATAAACTTGCAGTAAGTTTCTTCTGCACATAAAACAAAACATTAGGTCAGAAAGTAAGAAAATCTGACTAGTATAGTTAGACTAGTGTACATGCATATTTATATTCTATGTGTAATATTTTGATGAACTATTTAATTGTATCCATTAATTAACGATTTATTCCATGTCACTGTAATTAAATAATTAGTATCTGGTTAAATACATAAACCATAACTGTGGGCACAGATAAATTCATTTGGTGTGTACACTGTGCAAACAGGTATGTCACATCATTTGATACCGGTAATCAGCCTGTCACCGATATTTTCCACTTCATTGTTTATGATGCTGAGAACAACCGCCTGGACAACCAGATGTGCACCATTACCATCACCTCTGTGCAGAGACAGCCACCTGTAGTCACTGTACGCAGTGGTATCAAGGTTAGCATTCTCTCCACTTGACTTGCTGTTTTATTGCATTTATTAAATTCTTTGAATTCAATGGGACTATTCATTTTTCTGGGTTTTCAGGTCCAAGAGGGAGGCCGAGTCCAACTGTCAGCCAATCATATCATCGCATCTGACCCTGACACTGCACAGAAGGATCTGCTTGTGTGGCTGATCAGTCCTCCAAAATATGGCTTTATTGAGAATACAAAACGAGGTGGGGTTTAAATGCGAGTATGTTTCCATAGAAAGCTTGTTTTAATGCTTGCTGCACTATTTGGCATTAAACATAGAACTTATATAATGCACCAAGCCCCAAGAACACGCACATACATGCACAACCTGTAAAATGTAAACAACTATAAGGAAGAATTTCACAAAAAAAAGGGAATGTTAAATTAATGATAAGCTACAAATGATGCAGAAGCCTAAATTTCTAAGCATCATAGTCTTATTTCAGGTGGTTTTATTCCACATGTCACTGGAGAACTAAGCCAGCCTGGGCCCACCACCTTGCCCATTCCTTAACCAGTGCCCTTGATTATCCCTCCATGACAGCAGCGTTAAAATTCACCACATATCAGTTACATTTTGTCTGTGTCTCCTTGGCCAGTAACTTCACTACTCAGAGTATGAGTTCCTCTTTTTGGGTTTTGTTTTCTCTCAGCATAACTGAGTTTTATTTTCACCACTCTTATCCATGACTCGGCCATTAGGAGTTTGGATCTGAGTTTCTGTAAAGCTTCTTTTGTTAAATGGTTGACTGTGAAAATTCCTTCACAAATTGAATTGAAAACATTCATTACACATTCACTGAAGTTTGTTTGAGCGCTGTCTAAAAACTGAGCTTAACCAATTTGTTCGTGAATAGTGTTCTCATTCACAATGTTCAAAAAAATAATGGAGCTAAAATGGGGGAGAACGTGGTCATTTTTATTCCAAGCTGAAAGGGAACTGAAGAAAGCATGAATCATGAAGCATGAAAGGCTACTGAATCATGAAGGCTTTCTTTTCTCCTAGAGCTTGAAAGGAAGCTCATTTTTCATCCTGTGCCGAGAAGGAGTGCTGTCTGGTTATTCTTGGTTTTACAGTGTTAAACATCTGTTTTGTTTTAATTCCTCGACTTGTTTGTATTTTTTGTTTTGCCGTATCTAACTGTCCGATTGCTTTAGTTGGAAGTGTATTTTTGTCAACTGAGGTCATGACCTAATATTAAGGTTCGTGTTTTGACTGCGCACTCCTTGTTTGTCCACAGCTGGTTCGATTGGTGAAGCTCGTATAATCAACCCTGATGTCCCATTCACAATTGAGGACCTCATCTCAGACCACATCTTCTATGTTCAAAATGTCCACCAAGCAAATGTCCACCAAGATGTCTTTAGCTTTTACATTAGTGATGGCTCCAGCCAGACAGAAGCTTTTGATGTCACCATTGATATCCAGGTATCGTTGTTGTTGTTTTTTCCAATTATTGTTTAGTGCACATGATATCCAGTTAAATCACACTCTCAAATTCTGTAGCTGGAAAGTGGAAGTTCATTTAATGAGCTTTGTAATTAAATTTCCATTTCCAAAATTTCAGCAAACTAAGGAAGACCGAGTCCCAGTTATCTCTGTAAACAGCATCCATGTGGAGGAGAACACAGGCGTCGTCATCACCAATTCCTCCCTTAGTGTGTTGGATCTGGATACCCCAGAGAATGAGATTGTGCTTACTATCATCAAAAAGCCTTCCTACGGTCTGTTTCTTTCTTCTAACACCTTTTTTTCTCTCTTCTCCCATATCTTTTTAAGTTATATAGATTCATTTTTTATTGTGCTGTGGGGTTTGTTTGTTCATTTTGTGCCTATTGTCTATTAAGTGGATATTTTAAAACATACTTGCAGGAATATACTGTATTAGAGTCTTTACAAAAGCTTACTGTTAATATCTTTCTGTTTCTTTTGCTGTATGCCTTAAAACAGACTGTGAAATTTGACTGGTGAGGCAATGAAAGGCCACCATTATTACTTTTACTTTTTTATAAGTCAGTATTATGAGTCATTCCTGAGAAATTGCAGGATATAATATAGCTGAATTATGCCCAAAATAATATAGGACAGGAACTCTGCCACCTTAAAATAAATAAACAAACAAATAAATTAGTAAATTAATCAATTAATTAATTAATTAATCAATCAATTAATCACCTACAAGGAGAAATCAAACCCCTGGCTTTATTGTATTATGTGGATATAGGAAATTGTGTTACGTTTGGCTGTACTAAGTAAAATATTGTGACAGAGTTTTCTGTAAATGTGTATTAATTTTTAATGTTTCATTTTCTGTAAATGTGTGTTTACTGGTAGCATTTATTAATTTTGACCTCTTGCACTGGTGATTTTGTGTAGGACTGTGGACTTATTTCAAACACCATTACATTTGAGTGTGTCTGACTTGTAAAGAGAAACTTTTCCATCTAAAGCAGAGGTCAGACCAAACAAGAATAAAATTCAGTCAGCATTACAGCCAGTTCAGTGAAGAGGAAAGGATGTGAAAGACACAAAATTTGCTTCTGGTAGTGGCTTTCATTTCCTGTCCCACTCCATCAAAGTGAATTTGCAAGCCAAGGTTTTGTAAACCCTTAGATGAAAAAAAATGCAGGGCAGGATGTTCTGTTTATTATTTATTCTCTTAGCATAAAGACGTCTCATCCAACCGATATACACTAGGGGTTTTATGGTTCAGTTCAGTTATTTCTCTTTGCCTGCTAGAATTTTCTCGCTTCCTATGTCAGCACTTCTGTGTATACAATATTTTTATTTGCAGGCAATTTCACGCTCTTTCAACACTCTTTTACTGTTGTTACAGGTAAGCTACGCAGGAGACAGTTCTACTCACAGCCACTAGAGACTGGTAAGGTGCTCCATCAAGGTTCCACGTTTACCTACCAGGACATTCTAGATGAGCTGCTGGTGTACACTCCAGACTCACATGGATCAGTGACTGACGAGATTCACTTCTCTGTAACGGATGGAGTGCACACGGAGACGGGCCGCCTGGAGTTCAGCATGGATGTTAGAAAGAGTGAAGGACCCAGAGTCACGATTAACAGAGGCCTACAGATAGCAGCAGGTCAGTTAGAGATCATTCTGCTCAACCTGATGAGATATAGAATGGCTGGCCATTGGTATCACATTTTTCAAGGTCACTTTGGTCACTTTGCAGTAATTTCTTTGCAATCTGTATATTATTTGTATAATTAATTCAGTTGGTTACAGAATAGGAATGCACTGATGTGGGAATTCTGGACCATTGTTAGTAGCCAGTATTCTGTCCTATGAGTACTTGCAGCTGCTATTTTTTTGCTATTCAGCCATTCAAACACAAAGATCTGACTGGCTTAAACAGTCCTGAAATGGTCAGGGTATAGGCTTTAATGCTAACATTCTTTCATCTTAATGAACACTTTTCAATAACATGTTTTTTACATTATGTCTGGCATTTGGCAGATGCCCTTATCCAGTGCGACATACAAAGGTGCTTTGAGGTTTCTGTCAATGAATACATCAGCACTGGTTCAGTAGGTCACAGACTTAGGATACCATCAGCCTAAAAACTGTGATGGGAGTTTTTTAAACAAACTAATAAGAAAAATAAGAGCTAGTTTAAGTATTTCAGAAAGAGGTAGGTCATGGACGTTTGGGGGACAAAGTTAGGGAGGCCAGAATAAGATGGTTTGGACATGTTCAGAGGAGGGAGAGTGAGTATATTGGTAGGAGAATGTTGGACATGGAGCTGCCAGGCAGGAGGCAAAGAGGAAGGCCAAAGAGGAGGTATATGGATGTAATTAATGAGGATATGAAGCTAGTGGGTGCAAGTGTTGAGGATGCAGAAGATAGGGATAGGTGGAGAGAGATGTTGTGGTGACCCCTGAAGGGAAAAGCCGAAAGAAGAAGAAGAAGAGAAAGAGGTAGGTCATCATTCATCGTTTGAAGACGGTCAGTGACTCAGCTGTACGGACATCTAGGGGACGTTCATTCCACCACCTTGTTGCCAGAACAGAGAAGAGTCTTGACATATACCTACCTCTTACCCTGAGAGATGATGGGACCAGTGCTAGTATATCAGAGGGAGCTGTGCGAGGAGACGCAAAGAAAAGAATTCCACTGTGCTGTAATGTATGTGTGGCGATAATGAAGGCTTTTTGCCCTCAGTTCTTCATCAGTTCTTCTTCTTCTTTTTGCCCTCAGTTCCTCTTCTTCTACAATTCTCTTAAATAAAATAAATGCATCAACAAATATCAGTTTGTATTATCAGTCAAATCTCTGCATTCACTGGATGCCAATCATTTTTTTCAACAGTTACTTCCCAAAACCAGTATGATTCTGATATTACTGTGTATCCTCAAACTACAGCTTGTCTTTAATGACATCCTGTGTGTTTCACAGTAATGTCTTTCTGGCTTTGATACGATTTTATGATACGATTTTGTAAATCTGTCTGTATTGCTTTTCCACCAGGCTATTCATCTAAGATCACAGAGCAGCACCTGAAAGGTACAGATATCGACTCAGACAACCTAAAACTCAAATTCAGTCTGACTAAAGACCTTAGTGTGGGCACACTGCAGCTTCACAAAGGCAGAAACAAAGTTCAGATCTCTGCCAAAGGACCGGTCAGGAGCTTCACCCAGGACGACATCAACAAAGGTTTCTCCCTTTTCTTTAAGCAGAATATGAGTCATAACCACAGGAACAATGTCATAAATGTAGCATCTGACCGCAGAAGGAAAAATGCTTATTAATTTTCACTTGAATTAATATTCAATTAATCATCTCTAAGCATATTATTTAGTTACTTTACTCACAAAAGTGGTTGCTCCAGGTTATGTGGATAGTTAAGGGTTGTTAGTTTCCTAAACTGGTTGTAAACTGTCTTCGATTGGAAAACCCACTGCTGAAGATGCAGCCATTTTTTCTAAAAGTGCACTGTGGCTTATTATTATTGACTATGACAATATTAAGTAATATTGAATCTGCTGTAAAAAAGAGTCAGGATTCAAAGCCAATGATCAATCTTGGGATTTGTTGAGGGGTTAAAACCTGAAACAAGTGGCTTATAATATATAATATTTATTGAAAGGCAGCAGTGAACAGGCTAAATAAAAAATGCTCAAACTGGGTTCTGTTGTCAGTTTTTTTGGTTTCATTTCTAATCTTTTTTTTTTTTTTTTAAACTTATATTATGGCTTTCCAAAACTCTCAGAAACTTATTTAATCAAGTCATAAAACATAACAGGGTTCTCATAAAATTAAAGTTCACATACAAGCACCTGTGTTTCGGTGACTCAGCTTTGAATTACTGAACAGATATTCATACTGAGGAGCAAAGAGAAAACACAGCAGAGCCAGACTTTTTGGTATTGGAATATATTCTGTTAGCTGAAATTGACTGGTCAGTTCAACCCTTCAGAACAAATGTATTTTATTTGGATGTATTTATTATATAAACTATTCAGATATCAACTTAAATATTATTTAAGCCATATAATGTCTTATTCATGAACTTTCCACTTACAGAAAATATTATTTATATGGACACGTGAACATTATTTATAGGCTACTTATACATATAGGCTATTATCAGAATTATTATATAGTTCTTATAGTTCAGGTTCAAATGTAAAAGGCCAAAATGTCATCAGTGGTAGGAACCAAAGAAATACTGTTCTAATTATCGAAAAACTATAAGCAGGAAAATGTTTCACTAGAAATGTATTCTAAAATATAACTTAATCATCTGGAAACCAAGTCAAGAATCCTCCAAGGCCATATAACACTATTTTGTCATTCTTACATCAGGCTTTGTGGAGTATGTCCATGAAAAAGGAGAGAGTGGAGGCAGCTTTTCTTTTAAATTTAACCTTGAAGATCCAGAGGGCAACAGAGTGATAGATGAGTCTTTCTTCATCACTGTTCTCGGTAGGTAGTCGTTTGAAGTTTTTTTTTTTAGATGACTGAAACATTAGATTTTATAATGAAAAATATAAAACTTGGCATTCTTTTATTCAACTCAGAAGACAGACTTCCCCCTGCAGTAGTAGTGAATAAGGGTTTGGTGCTGGATGAAAACTCTGTGAAGAAAATCACAACTCTGCAGCTGTCCTCCACAGACCAGGACAGCGAGCCTGGAGAACTTGTTTACCGTGTCACTAAACAAACTCTACTGGGCCATCTGGAACTTTCCACCAACCCAGGTATACACACCAAGACATGCATCAATTATACAGTAGGTGGCCATGCAGTAGTCACTGTAATTGTTTACATGTTAACCCAATAACTATTGTTTGTTTGATAGATTGATTGATAGATTGAGAGAAATACTTATTTGCTGGATTTGATATGCCATAAACTAGAAGGCTTGCTTTTAATGAGTCATTTCTTCTTTATAAATATGCACCATGGAAAATTGCATCCTCTTATCATCCCTGAATGAAGACAATTTCAGACCTCAAAATTTGCATGCAATTTTAGATAGTTGAGTTGTCTGAGATTTGAGATACATATACAATATTTCAAATATATCTGATATATAAAGTATATATATATATATATATATATATATATATATATATATATATATATATATATATATATATATATATAATATATATATATATAGATAGAGAGATAGATAGATAGATAGATAGATAGATAGACAGATAGATAGATATAGATAGATATATGTATATATATATATATATATATATATAAGAGAGAGAGAGAGAGAGAGAGAGAGAGAGAGAGAGAGAGAGAGAGAGAGAGACTTATAAAACTTATGAAATTTTATGCCAACACAGTGAGCCAGTGTGAAAAATAATCTGGAGCTGGAAAGAAAGTGTTTTGAAGATGTTTGAAGTGTTTTGATAAATTCTTTTAGAAATCTCTTGGCTTGGTAATGAGTTCCCGGTCTTACTAAGATTATCATATGGGAGAAAAAGCCCTTGTTTGCATAAAAGTACAAATGTCTCCTCTCTCACTTTACCCAGAGGTGAAAAAGGGTAGAATTTTAAACTTCAATAAAAGTTTAGGTATTGTGTCAGCAATTAAAAGTTGGGTGTAGCTTGTTAACACTAGGCTTAATTCAAGTTAAACATATCTAACATAAAAGACACAATTTTTAAACATAAATTACAAGTTTCTTTTCCCACCAGCACGGTTTCCAATTATTATCTCAATTCTAAATGTTACAGTTAAGGGTTGAGTTAGCATTCAGAATTTATTTGCACACAATCAAAAGACCTCTAAACATAAGACCGTCATTCCTTTGAGCATTTTTCATGATATTAAGGTTCATTAAGAGCCAGTGAGACTAATGAGCCATCCTTGAAAAAAGATATCTGGTTGTAGTATTTGCACAAATTGTTTGGATTTGATTACATGTTTTAAAAATGGTTAAAAAATCTTAATGCATAAATAGGTGAGCAAATTATATTTGAGTATTTGATTGAAGTACATGAGGTAGTATTTCAGTCAAGATCTTTCATTCACATTGAATATTTGTATCTTTTTTTTTCATGGCAATATATATCGTTAATTAAGGTAAAACAAAACATTTGATGTCTACATTTCATATAACTAACTGAATGAAAGAATTCATGATATTCAATGCTGAGAGCAAACTTTTAAGCTAGATAATCGAATAATTTCCGGTAGGATTTTTTGCTGAGGTAAGAGGACAGATGAAATTCAAATGAACCTCCCTAAAGTATTGCAGTTCTGTAATTCTTCATTAGTTACAAATTGAGATAAACATTGACTTTAATGTTGCAGGCAAGCGCATCAGTACGTTCACTCAGGCTGACCTGGCCTCACGCAACGTGCAGTATGTCCACACTAGTGAAGAAGAGAAACACTCAGACGACTTCACATTCACCGTATCAGATGGGGCTAATGAGGTACACACACATACACACAGCACAAACACAAACACACAAACACACATGCTAATGAGCGGCCGACATGCTCAAACACACACAAACTACTGAAAGAGATACACAAAGCCAGAGAAGCAATCAGCTGAGACTACTCAAGTGGAAAGCTCTCCTCTGCAAAAGGAAGTGCCACTTCAGAGAGAGGGGGAGAAAGACAAAGAGAGAGAGAGAGAGAGAGAGAGAGAGAAAGCACATTAAAGCATGGAGCTGTCTGTAAAGTACAGGATCGGCACACCCTATTAGAGCTTTTGATCACAAATGAGACGAATCTCGAGTTAGAAATGGGTTCAATTAGGATCTCATTTTTCCCCCCTTTTCTGTCATCACTGCCACAGTTCATTTGTATAGGTGCTTGTTTTCTCTCTGTTAATTTGCATTCATGCCTATAGAACTGCTTCTGAAGTGCTAAAGTATAAAAATCATCCCATTTTTATGGACTTAAATATTCATTACAATATTTGCCTTTTTTAGCTTTTTTTAGCTTTTTTTTCCACAAAAACACACAATTTATCTTGCTTTTTTATTTCCTGTCCCTGCTGATGAAATGCGTAACATACATTCAAAACATGATGCTACCCCCACAATGCTTCACTAGAAGGATGATATGAGTCCATTGGTACAGGCTGATGAGTCATGTTGAGTTTCTGTTTTTGCACAAAAATTTCACTTTGTTTGCAACAGATGAGAGAATATTTCAAAACTATTAAACAGGATGTGCATATAGCTTTTCCAGTAAAGGTTATTTTCCCCCATAAGCCTTCTATAAACCCAAGCTGTAGCTAGGATTGTCCTGTAAACAGCTTCTCCAATCTGAGCTGTGGAAATTTTCAGCCTATTTTTGTAGCCTTTTATATACATATGTTAGATTTATATACAGTATAAAAAATTCTAGGGGGGCACGGTGGCTTAGTGGTTAGCACGTTTGCCTCACACCTCCAGGGTTGGGGGTTTGATTCCCCCCTCCGCCGTGTGTGTGGAGTTTGCATGTTCTCCCCGTGCCTCGGGGGTTTCCTCTGGGTACTCCGGTTTCCTCCCCCGGTCCAAAGACATGCATTGCAGGTTGATTGGCATCTCTAAATTGTCCGTAGTGTGTGTGTGTGTGTGTGTGTGCCCTGCGATGGGTTGGCACTCCGTCCAGGATGTATCCTGCCTTGATGCCCAATGACACCTGAGATAGGCACAGGCTCCCCGAGTACAGATCGGATAAGCGGTAGACAATGAATGAATGAATAAAAAATTCTAAGTACAAACCTTTATCACTGCAGTGTTCTAAGTTGGAATAAGTGCATTTTTATCCTTATCATTTTCTTCAAACATTCATTGTCTACCGCTTATCCGATCTATTCTCGGGTCACGGGGAGCCTGTGCCTATCTCAGGCGTCATTGGGCATCAAGTCAGGATACACCCTGGACAGAGTGCCAACCCATCGCAGGGCACACACACTCTCATTCACTCACACTACAGAGATCAACTTACAATGCATGTCTTTGGACCGGGGGAGGAAACCAGAGTACCCAGAAGAAACCCCCAAGGCACGGGGAGAACATGCAAACTCCACACACACAGCGGAGGCGGGAATCGAACCCCCAACCCTGGAAGTGTGAGGCAAACCACCGTGCCCTTCTTTCTTCAAGCAATCCAATAAAATCAATTTGCTGGAGATGTGTGGTCAATAATTTGGAACATCTTTTTTGCATGTAGGCAAAAAACTTCTTTTTTTTTTGCCAGTCCAATAAGGTATAGAGCATCATCTTCTTCTTCTTTCGGCTTTTCCATTCAGGGGTCGCCACAGCGAATCATCTCTCTCCACCTATCCCTATCTTCTGCATCCTCAACACTTGCACCCACTAGCTTCATATCCTCATTAATTCTATCCATATACCTCCTCTTTGGCCTTCCTCTTTGCCTCCTGCCTGGCAGCCCCATGTCCAACATTCTCCTACCAATATAAGGTATAGAGCATAAAATATAAAATTAATTCAAAGCCCAGTGTTTTCTGAATGATGAACCTCTCTCTACAAATAGGCTGGATTAAAAGACAGGACTAAAATATAAAGCATGTTTCTATGTACTGTATTATTGATTATTTAACATTTTTACCATGTTCAATAAACATGGTTTTAAGGTTTAGTAAATGTTTTATATAAAATCACCACACTTTATGTGACCAACTAGATTCATTACAGGGTGACTCAAAATGTATCCAGAGAGAGCTTAGTAAAGCGTGACAAACCTGTAATAACCTCTCTGAGAGCTTATTGCTGATTAAGAATTCATTTGGGGTTGTTAATGAGGATGGTACAGCGGTACATATTTGAGTAACAGTGCTTAAATGAGCCTTTGATTTACAAATGTCAGTGTACATACAAAATTATCACACAGAATTATTTAAAGCATAAAACCCTTTCCCTTAGGAGGTGGATTGGAAGTCTATTGGGAGCTGGGAAACTCTTGAGATGAAAGCACTTACATGATGTCTCACTGTTTACTAGGAGCATAAGCAAGGTTTTTAAAGAGATGTTGGTGGTATTTTTAGTTGTGCTGTGCCTTCAGCTGAAAAAGACATTCTTTTTCTCTGCCTTCAGTCTATTTTTAAAGCAGTTGTTATACCACAAAAAAATTACTACGAAGAAAACGATTCAAATTTTGTTTGTCACATACATAAACATGGAGTGAAATGCTGTCAGAAAATAGAAAGAAAAAAGAAATGAAATAAAGAGTAGAACTACGACAGGTGAAGACCTACCTTTTTCTGAAACACTTCAACTAGAGCTTATTTTTCCCTGTTTGTTTTATGTATTTATTTAATTTATTTAAAAGTGCTGTAATTCCTCCCAACACAGCCAAAGTTTTTAGGCTGATGGTATCCTAAATCTGTGACCTAGTGAACCAGTGTTGATGTATTCACCGATAGAGATTTTGCCGTTAATGTAAATGTAAATAGAATATCTATAAAATTACAATAAAAATTGAAGTTGTTATACAGATAAGAATGGCAAGAAAGTGTATGCAAAAAATATAAAATTGTGTATATATGAAAGATGATAGAACAGTACGGTTACTCTGAGTTGTGTGTAGTGCATATGTGACACGATGTGATGATATGTGCAATTGTAGTGCAATAAATGTGTAATACAGTGGAACCTCAGCATACGAATTTAATACATGCCGGAGTCGAGTTCTTAAGTTGAAAATTTGTATTGCGAAACGAATTTTCGCATAAGAAATAATGTAAATGCAGATAATCCGCTCCAGCCACACAAAAATATGACCAATATTACCAATACGAAGCGTATGTAAACTGTATGGCTGCTTAGAAAGGACTGACCCAAGCCAAGCATTCCATGTCAAGGGTCCTCACAGGAAGTCGTGCCACCAAGCTTGGGCTAAAAATAGAACAGACCACCCACACCACCAATCTGTCAACAAGAAAACACCGGAAAAATCATGTAGCTTATGAACGCATGCCAAAGGTAATGTTGGTGTCGTGGGTTGACTCTTTCAAAAAAGCTTTCGCTGACTGGAAAAATCTGTAAAATTTGTAAACTTGCTTCATTAGGCTTCGCTTGGCTTTCCACTGACGCAAACAAGTTTTGAACGGCTCCAGGACACACACGCAACTTAGCCGCCATTCGGTTCGGTTCGTTCGCATACTGAAAATGCTTCGTATGCCGATGCAAATTTCTTGCAAAATTTCAATTCTTAAGGCGAAAATTCATAAGGGAGGGCATTCGTATGCCGAGGTTCCACTGTATATGTAGTGCAATATATACTGTGCAAAAAAAAGTCCAGTAGAAGTAGTGTGTGTTGAGAAGGCATGTTCAAGTTCTAAGTATTGGGACAGATTGGAAGGTTGTGATTTTGAATCCCAGGACCACCAAGGCACCACTCCTGGGCCCCTGAGCAAGACCCTTAACCCTCAATTGTATAAATGGGATAAATGTTGAAATAAAAGTTGCTCTGAATAAGGGCGTCTGCCAAATCCAGTAAATGTATTGTCCTGCTTGAGGGTCTGAATGGACTGCAGAAAGAAGATCCTCCTCATTCTCTCTCTGTTTGACTTTAAGTGGCGGAAACATTATACACATATGGACACATTATCAGAAAATCAAACTATTATTATTCATATGCACTTCAGGAAAGTGGTGGCTCAGTGTTTAAAATGTTAGGCTACTGCTTGGAAGGTCACAAATTCAAATCACAACAATGCTAAGCTACTCCTGGGCCCTTGAGCGAGGTCCTTAACCCTCATATGCTAAATTGTATATGTATAAGATAAGTTTAAAGGTTCAGGATGCCTGCCAAATGTCGTGAAATGTTTCTCCAATATTATAGTGTATTTATATATATATATATATATATATATATATATATATATATATATATATATATATATATATATATATATATATATATATATATATATTAACTATATAGAGTAAATAATTAGAGCCATCAATACATAACATCGTGTTGATATGTCTCCTGTGTGTGCTGCAGATCTCACAGACGTTCTACATCACCATCCGGCCAGTGGATGACTCCCTGCCTGTGTTGTCTGTGTCAGGGATGAGGGTGCAGGAGGGGGTGAGGAAAACCATCACTGAGTTTGAGCTCAAGGCCACTGATGCAGACACAGAGGTAAAGCAGACAAAAAGAGAAAGAAGCCAGCAGACTTCAATGTACCTAGTCTTTTCACATTCTATATTCTACTTTAACTCACTTCAGCTTTTTCTACTTTCAACTTTTTTCTACCAACAAATGTAAGGGACAATGTCTTCAAACTGGTCTAAATTATCTAGTATATCTAATCTCTTGAAATCTAAAATGTTTCAATAAAGCTGGCAAAGAAAAGAAATTGGACAGAGGTGATTTGAAACGCGGTGAAAATGCTACTGCTAATAATCATATCTTCCTCGTTTTCTGTATTACTTTTACTCGTAGGAGGAACTGATCACGTTTACCATCGTTCAGGCTCCTCGGCACGGCACCGTCGAGCGCACCAGCAACGGTCAACACTACCGGCAAACAAACACCTTTACCATGGACGACGTTTATCAGAACCGCATCAGTTACCATCACGACGGCAGCAACTCTCTCAAAGACCGCTTTACTTTTACTGTCAGCGACGGCACTAACATGTTCTTCATCATAGAAGAAGGTGGAAAAGAGGTTAGTCTGTTGGATGGTTCTTTTGAAGCACAAACCTTGAATGGCTTTTTCTTGTTTGAGTCTGCATGATTTTGATGAAACACTATGCTTCTGTATTAAGAAGTTATTTTTTTAATTGGCTGGATGCTGCTTTCTACCTTTGTTCTCACACTCTCTCATAATTGGTTCATGTCTACCTCTCAGCAGTAACTTTTCTCACTGTGGCCTATGTTGGCATGTTGTCACTAAAGCTGATGGTGAAATAAAACACCTTTTTTCATAGACTGACAAAATCGCAGCCCTGCATTTAATCTCAGAAAAAGGACTTCTAAGCCTGTGTGTGTGTGTGTTTGTTTCATGATGTGAAGTACACTAGTGTATAACATGTATTTAGTTTCCCATTAGCACTGTCAGTGTTTAGAGCAAATTGTGTGAACAGTGTAACAATGCAAATGGTAGTGTGGATAATAATTATAATTAATTATAATTTGGTGTTTTGCTGTTTCAGGTTGTTACTGCTGCACCTCAGAAATTTAAGATTGACATCCTACCTGTTGATGATGGAACGCCCCGCATCGTCACTAACCTGGGCCTGCAGTGGCTGGAGTATATGGACAACAGGGTAAGATTTGGCTTGAAGGAACAGCACTAGAGACAGACAATCCATAAACAATAAAAATAAAAAAACATAATATTTCTTGACCACTTGAACAAACCACTTGACCACGGTTTTCTCTAACTTGCTGTCAAATGAAAGGTTTAGATTCTATTAAGAAAAAAATGAACACAGGAAAAAATTCGATTAATTTATTTTATTTATGACAATTAACAGTAAATTATGGCAGTAAACTTATGGCATTAAATATAATTTTATATTCTAAGTAATTTATGCTTATTATTTTAGATTTGTAATAATGAGTACTAATTGGTGTAATGAGTGAATGAGTTAATTAAATAACAAGTGGACTAGTATCTGATTATTTTCTGATACTAAAACACAAATTCAATAGACTTTCCCACTATAAAATCTTACTAAATTATAGAATTTTTCTCGAAATAGCAAGCCTCTGCAAATGTCATTCCTGACCTTTAGTGATATTATTTTATGAACACAATCGCCGTTCTTGAAATGGCTTTCGGGCTGTAGTAAATCACAATTAAAGCCGCTCGCGCTGACACCTCCCAGTAATCTACCTTAAGGTCTGGCTGCCCCAGACTGCAGATTTACTGAGGCAGTTGTGCAGAATTGACAAGTCATGCTATAATCCTCCATAGCTTTATGATTTTGCACATTTTTTGGGGGTGATAACAAGATTTTAAGACCCTAAACCTTTAATAAATTAAAGTTTAAAAAAATAGTGTATAATAAGATTTTCCCTTCAACACATTTTCCCTCCTGAATGTGATTTAAATATTCTCTAACTTGTTTGCCGACTCTTTGCCTTTATAACTGCCATGAATTTCTTTCATTTCCTCTTTGCAGCCTTTGGATCCTCTCACTTGCAATATTCGCCCCCATTCTTGCTGACATATGTGTTAGTTATTCTCTTTAAACTATTATTCTTCTGAACAATATTTTATACTACTGTCTTATGCAACCATGCTGCATTTTAAATTCTTGGAATCATGTTTCTGACCATAAATGAGCACCCAAAAGCTATGTGGGTGAAAACTTTTGAACTCAGAAATATGTTTCGTAGAAGTTGTAGATAATTGGACTTGGTAAATAATGGCACTCTGCTGCCCCCAGTTGGCTGTATGGAACATGACTATTACTTTAAACAGTTTCTGGTCCTGCTCTTGGTACTGATCTCTGTGATCAGTTATATATTTTGACATTGTTCTAAATGGGGGGGCACAGTGGCTTGGTGGTTAGCACGTTTGCCTCACACCTCCAGGGTTGGGGGTTCGATTCCCACCTCCACCATATGTGTGTGTGGAGTTTGCATGTTCTCCCCGTGCCTCGGGGGTTTCCTCCGGGTACTCCCGTTTCCTCCCCCCGTCCAAAGACATGCATTGTAGGTTGATTGTCATCTCTAAATTGTCCGGAGTGTGTGATTGTGTGAGTGAATGAGAGTGTATGTGTGCCCTGTGATGGGTTGGCACTCCAGGGTGTACCCCTGCCTTGATGCCCAATGATGCCTGAGCTCCCCGTGACCCGAGAATACATCGGATAAGCGGTAAACAATGAATGAATGTTCTAAATGGGTTCTAGGCTACAAACCTGATCTCAAAGAAGGAACTCCTCACCATTGATCCAGACACAGATGATGGTCAGCTGACTTATGAGATCACAGCCGGACCCAAACATGGTTATGTGGAGAGCAAGCTGACGCCCGGAGTCCCCATTACCTCTTTTACACAAGGTAACACTAACACTTTACACACCTTGAGACTTAAATACCATTGTATCAGACTCCATGAATATTTTTTTTGCTGAGATTGCTGTTACATTTTCATTCAGTATGAAATGATTTCTGTTGTTTTTTGAACAAAAGGTCTAACAAGCACTTTAATCAATATCTCTGGAGTTGATATAATGTTTTTTTTTCTACAGCTGATGTCAACCTCGGTCTCATCCGCTATGTTCTAAATGATGATGGTGTCCAGGAGACCATGGACAACTTCAAGTTCCTGGTGAAAGACAGCAAGCCCAACATCGTCAGCGACAACGTGTTCCACATTCAATGGTCCCTCATCAGCTTCGAGCATAGCAGGTGGACATTAATCCAGACCTTGAAACATGAATTCTTCCATAATATTAATCTGTTATTGCTTTCTATAAAGCCCATATTTACAAATCACTATAACTCTGCTTACAATTCTTTGTAATGGTTACTTTCCATTATTATAAACTCTAATAATGCCTAATAAAGCTCTAATTATGTGCGATAAATAATTCCTCGATAACTATAATCATGTTGTGCCATGAGTCATTATAATGCCATTTGCTGTACTGGATAAACTGTAGAACTACTAATGATCTGTGAATAATTATAAAGCAACTGTAATAATTATGAACAATATAAACCCTTAAACATTACAAACGTTCAGATTAATTATAGAAACTCATACAGACACAGAACATCAGTGAATGCTTCAATATATCCCCAATAAAAAGCACAAGGACACACATATTTTACTTGGAATTTGTATTTTTCTAAGATATGTGTGTCTTTGTCATTTCTGTAACTAATAAGTTAATTTTTATTTGCATATCTCATTCCAGAAATTCAGTTAGTTAACACTTTTATAAACAAGAAGTGCCATAGAACTTACTTATAACAAGGAAGAATTTTAAATCTATTTCATTGACTGTAATTGGTACATTTATATAATGCTGTGTAATTGATATTAGTTATAAAGTTATTAATAAGGTCATTATTAGTTATAAAGTTGTGCATTAGAGCACATGGGATTATGAAAATAGTGACACATGCATTACAAGTAAGTAAGTATGAAGGAATTACTTATTAGAGCTGAATAAGCCACTATTAGAGATTATGACAAATTTATAAATATGTGCTTTCTAGAAAGAGATTTATCCTCCTTTCTTATGAAATTGAAATGACTGCTATTTATTTGTTGCAGTTTAGTGAATAGCAGTGTGTTGGACAGGACTTACCTTGCTGTTGTTATTGATTGGACTGGCTATGAATAATATGTGCAGCTATAACGTGAGTGAGAAGGCGGGCACTGTGGCAGTGACGGTAAAGAGGACGGGAAATCTGAACCAGTATGCCATTGTGCTGTGCCGCACCGAGCAGGGAACCGCCACCTCCACCTCCACCTCTGGCTCTCAGCCTGGCAAACATGACTACGTGGAGCATGCAGGACAGGTACAACCTTAAACTCATGCACATACGATCTGATTCTCATTTAATTACTTGAATATAGACCGAGACCTAATAGAATGGAACGTGTTTTCCATTTTTATTCCCCAGTTGATAACTATCATCTAATTTTACCTTCCTGGGAGATTCTTGCCTCAGTGAAGCATCAGATTTGTTTTTTGAGATATAAATACTTTCACACTAAGGAAAGATATTTTATTCACCCCGATTCTTCAGGTTCAGTTTGATGAGCGCGAGGACACCAAAGTGTGTACCATTGTGATCAACAATGATGAGGTATTTGAAAACATCGAGAGCTTTACAGTGGAGCTGAGCATGCCTGTGTACGCTCTGCTGGGTCAGGTGACCCGGGCCAAAGTGAACATTAATGACACCGAGGATGAGCCCACCCTGCAGTTTGACAAAAAAATGTACCACATTAACGAGAGCAACGGCTTCATCTTCGTTCCCATTGAGAGAAAAGGTGCATAATCATACTTATACTCTATTTGATTTTGTTCATCATATAAAATACCAAAACAGACAAACAAGGGTCTGATGTGAGTATATAGTTTTTATAGATTTTATGCCCCTTATGTGTACACCGATCAGCCATAACATTATGAGCACTGACGGGTGAAATGAATAACCTTCAGGGATCTAGGGCTCGAAGGGTCAGGACTGTTTTGGCAGCCAAACGGGGGCCAACACAATATTAGGCAGGTGGTCATAATGTTATGGCTGATCTGTGGATATTCGTATATATAAACACACAACAGAACACTAGTGTGTGGATTTGTTGTTACATTTAGTAGACACACAGTTTACACATTTATTTTTAAAATAAGTGCCATGGACAGGAGGGACCAAAAAAGTTAAATTATGCGAATATTTGATGTAACCTTTTAATTAAGAATTGATTAA
Organism: Hemibagrus guttatus; assembly: GCA_033459395.1. Lineage (NCBI taxonomy): Eukaryota > Metazoa > Chordata > Actinopteri > Siluriformes > Bagridae > Hemibagrus > Hemibagrus guttatus. The sequence goes on from JAUCMX010000021.1 coordinate 11,981,958, forward strand.
TTAATTTTTATTTAATTTTTATAATTATTAATATGCATCAAACATTTAAAAAAAATAAATTCAACGGGGGGGCACGGTGGCTTGGTGGTTAGCACGTTTGCCTCACACCTCCAGGGTTGGGGGTTCGATTCCCGCCTCCGCCATGTGTGTGTGGAGTTTGCATGTTCTCCCTGTGCCTCAGGGGTTTCCTCCGGGTGCTCCGGTTTCCTCCCCCAGTCCAAAGACATGCGTGGTTGGTTGATTGGCATCTCTAAATTGTCCGTAGTGTATGAGTGTGTGTGTGTGTGTGTGTGTGTGTGTGTGCCCTGCGATGGGTTGGCACTCCGTCCAGGGTGTACCCTGCCTTGATGCCCAATGACGCCTGAGATAGGCACAGGCTCCCTGTGACACGAGAATAGTTTGGACAAGCGGTAGACAATGAATGAATGATATTCAACAGGTTATACAGCTATATTTCAGTTTTATTAGTAGTTTTATTTTACTAATATTAATATTTCAGAGATAAAATTCATCTAAACCTATACTAAAATATTTTATTTGGATTTATTGATTTGTGCTAGTTAATTTTTCATGTCGGTGAGATTTTTCATGTCGGTGAGATTTTTCATGTCGGTGAGATGTCCTCACTATTATTACTCTACATGTCATAATCTGAATCATGTACTTTCCTCCACTTTTTCTTAGGTGACACCAGCAGCACCGTGTCGGCTCTTTGCTACACCATTCCCAGGTCAGCACGAGGCAGCAGCCTCCACGCTCTGGAGTCAGGATCTGACTATAAGAGTCGCAGCATGAGCTCAGAGAACCGTGTGGTGCTAGGCCCTGGGGTCAGCATGTCTACCTGTGATGTCACGCTGATCGATGACAGCGAGTATGAGCTGTCTGAGGAGTTCGAGCTGGTGCTGTCAGATGCCTCTGATAACGCCCGAATGGGGGACATCACGGTGGCAAAAGTTATCATCGACGGCCCCAACGACGCCTCCACCGTGTTCCTGGGCAACGCGTCTTTCAGCTTCAGTGAGGACGCAGGTCTGTAGGTTTTTTTTTAGGTCGTTCTTGATTTGACCATCACATGTTCACAGGTGCTCTGACTTGCTTGATTTTGTAGTTATATAAGTCAATATATAGTTATATATAAAGTCAATTAGCAGGTTAGCAGTTTAGTTGTTGCTAATTGGTAGTTTTAGCCTTATTTTTATCCATTACTTTTTATAATTTCCCTCAGTGATACACTTTATGTCCTCATATCCAGCAGACATAGCAGATAATCTTACAAATTGCTGTACTTCCTATAGGCACAATTGAGATCCCGGTGTTGCGTCAAGGCAGTGATCTTTCCTCTGTGGCGTCAGTGTGGTGCGCTACCCGTCCAGCTGACCAGGACTCTGCCACTCCAGGAGTGGACTACATCCCCAGCTCGAAAAAAGTCGACTTCAAGCCTGGCAAGACTGAAGAGGTATTAGAGCAAATCTGCAAAGAATTTTTACACTGCTAATACTTGCACTGATGGAACATGTACACACCTAAAACACGTATTCATTTTCTCCAGACTTGTAGTTTGACCATCATGGATGACATCCAGAACCCCACCATTGAAGGAAAGGAGTCTTTCATCGTCTTCCTCAGCTCTCCTCATGGCGCTGTTCTTACAGAACCTCACGAGGCTTCGGTTTATATTGTCGACAGCACGCAAGATCGTATGTAAAATTATTAATCATGCACATTCCATGGCGTTTTCTTGATCCCTTTTTTGCCAGTACACCTCAGTGGACTTATCAGACATTTTCAATCAGTATAAAAAAGTGAATTATTTTATCGCCGCAAGTCTGATAGAAAATGAGTCAGGACATTGTTGGTTTTTAGTGTGAGATATCTCTAACTCTGCTGGGATAACCTTACACAAGGCTTCAGTGGTTGAAGATAACACCTTCAAATTTTAGCACTTGGGGCATCTCGGGGAGCAGAAATGGGCTTGATATCATCATTTAATTTGAAGATATTTTGAAACATTTGTGTGAAAAATACAAACCATTTTTCTTGTTTAGGAACTTTTCTAAGAAAACATTGCCCCTAGTAGGCTAGATAAAAACAGAAATACTTAAAAAAAAAAAAAAAAAACTGCAAATTATTAAAGCCCTGAGTGACTACTTTCATTCGAGCTTCATATTAACCACAACTGTGGAGTGTGACATGACAAAGATATTCAATGCTCAACAATGACACAACAAAACAGGTGCAGTTCAATTTTTTGGTCTCTGGGAAAAAGAGTTATAGTATCTTGTAGAATGAATCCTACACTTATGATTATTTTTTCAGTTCCCAGTATGCAGTTTGAGAAGGTGGCATATACAGTCAAGGAGAAAGACAGAGTCCTGCACATCCCCATCATCAGAACGGGCGATCTGACTTACAAATCTTCAGTTCGGTGTTTTACGCGCACCATGTCTGCCATGGTGATGGATGACTTTGAGGAGAGGAGGAATGCAGATGTCTCTCGTGTGGTTTTCCTCAAAGGAGAGAAGGTGCTGTTCTCTCCCGCTTTCACCCACTCAAGAATGCATGTGATCTCAATGATAGATATTTTAGAAAATGATTCTGTATTCAGTGTTATGTTGCGTTTCGTTCATAAAGAAATGATCCGATTTAATTACAGACCTAAAACAAAGGCATGTCTATTAATGCAGAAGTATTATACTTCTTATTATAGATATTATTTAATATAAAAGAAATAAATCTCAAGTTCATGATTCTGGATACAGCTTGCTGTGGATATGTTCTGAGAAAAAACTGCATTGTAATTCACTAAACTTAGACCTTTCAATCTACAGGTCAAGAATTGTACAGTGCACATCAATGACGACTCCGTGTTTGAACCCGAGGAAGAGTTTCAGGTCCACTTAGGCACACCACAGGGGGACCACTGGAGCGGTGCCATGATCGGGGTCAATGACATTGTCACTGTGACCATCACTAACGATGAGGATGGTAAGGTTTTTCGCTGCAGTATTTTTGGGGGTTTTTTCTCCAGATATTCGAACGTTTCACACTGACAAAGATTATCATGTGTGGAATATGCGTCAGAAGTTTGAGATCAAGCTTAATGTGTTTTTTAATGTGACTTTTATACAAATCAGATCAGGTTCATTGATCCTTGTTATTGAGCTTATTCGCTATCAGCCGCATCAGCCGGTGTTTTCAGGTTTCAAGTGTTTATCAAGAACACTGATGGTATCTGTTCACGCACCTTATTGCAGCATGATGCAACATGAAGTAACTGTATTGGTATAATGCTGTCTGATAAAATGTGTGATATTTTTTATTGCATATCACTGAGCTGTTGAATATTCCAATTTGATCGGTCAGAAGGTGCTGAATAACTTTTATAACGTTACATAATAGCACCAACGATTGAGTTTGAACAAGCTTCTTACCAAGTGCGAGAGCCTCCCGGTCCAGATGGCATTGAGGTCCTGAATATTAAAGTCATCAGGAAAGGAGACTTGAACCGCACCTCCAAGATCCGCTGCAGCACCAGGGACGGATCAGCGCAGTCCGGAGTAGACTACAACCCAAAGAGTCGCGTTCTCAAGTTTAGCCCTGGTTAGTCAACATTTAAATCCATTTTTCAGTGGCATCAGTGAACTTTCTTTGTAATCACAAAGCACTTCGTGACCTTTAAACATCTTCCTTTGATTGTTTCCTAGGTGTGGACCACATTCTCTTCAAAGTTGAGATCTTGTCCAACGAGGAAAGGGAGTGGCATGAATCTTTCTCGCTGGTTCTCGGCCCTGATGACCCAGTCGAAGCTGTACTTGGAGAGGTTACCATGGCAACGGTCACTATTCTTGATCAGGAAGCTGCAGGAAGTCTAATCCTTCCTGCTCCTCCAATTGTAAGTCTGGATTTGGGTTTCAGCACCATTTGACTATATTTAAATTGGACCAGTATCTTGTTCTGGTCTGTGATCTTTCACATTTTCAGTGAATTGTACCTCGTTGTTTCTCTCCCTCTTGTGTCATTCCCAGTTCCCAGTTTAGAATACCACCAATTCTAGATAATGTTCTAGAATTTAAAATGCTATGTAAGAAGATGCTGAAATCATTTTATTCTCATGCAGGTAGTCTCGCTCTCGGACTATGACGATGTCCAAGAAGTGACAAAGGAGAACAGTAAGAAGTCTCCATCTCCAGGTTACCCTCTGGTCTGTGTGACCCCTTGTGACCCCCATTATCCTAAGTACTCAGTAATGAGAGAGCGCTGTGAGGAGGCCGGTATCAACCAGACCTCCATTCACTTCAGCTGGGAGGTGGCAGCACCCACAGACAGCAGTGGATCCAGGTCTCCGTTTGAGACAGTCACAGACAACACACCCTTTACAACCGTCAACCACATGGTTTGTCCTCAGATTGATTTTTTTAAAGTGATTTCCATCTATAGAAGCACATTATATAGAAGATTGTTATAAATTGATTGGTCATTCTATCAGATTGACCATGCTGAGAGATATTTCTGATGTATTTCACTATTTCTTTTTTTTGAATTTGCAAATAATATTTAAATTTACTCGAATTTCTCATGGAGTATAAAATGTATAAAATGTTTTTTATGATTACTTACCACACAGGTCCTGGACAGTATCTACTTTAGCCGGCGCTTCCATGTGCGCTGTGTGGCTCAGGCCCGGGATAAGGCTGGGCATCTGGGTACACCACTAAGGAGCAACATCGTCACTATTGGAACTGAAGGCTCTATTTGCCACACCCCAGTGACCACTGGAACCGCCCGTGGCTTCCAAGCCCAGTCCTTTATTGCCACGCTAAAATACTTGGATGTCAAACACAAAGAGCATCCAAACAGGTGAGTAAATAAAGGACAACTTTAACAAAAAAGACTTAAACGCATTAAACTTTTCAAACTTTTCTAGCTTGTTTTTGAGCCTCTTGCTTAAAAAAGACATGCTCAATTTAAAATGAGTATATCTCAAAAACTACAAGGTGTATTTGAATAACTCTGGTACTAAAATAAAGGGAAGTGTCAGAATAAATAAATAAATGTATTTATAAATAACGAATTTGATCTGTCCTGCAGGATCCACATCTCCGTTCAGATCCCTCATCAGGATGGAATGTTACCTTTGGTGTCCACTATGCCACTACACAATCTGCACTTCCTGCTGTCTGAGTCCATTTACCGCCAGCAACACATTTGCTCCAACCTTGTTACCCTTAAAGACCTGCAAGGCATCTCTGGTAAGCAGCTTCTCCTGCAGGGGTATCTTACAAGCCAAAAGGCATTCTATCAAACTCTTACTGTCATCATAGTCATTCAAATATTACACAATTGATACACGCTTGACCTTTCTGCCTTCTAGAAACTGGCTTCCTGGATGATGTGTCCTATGATAGCATATCTTTGGGTCCTGGCTACGATCGTCCCTACCAGTTTAACCCCAACATCCGTGAGCCCAGAACCATCCAGCTGTACAAGCATCTCAATCTGAAGAGCTGCATCTGGACTTTCGATGCTTACTATGATATGACTGAACTTATCGATGTATGTGGGGGATCGGTCACTGCTGACTTCCAGGTTAGCCACATGAAAAAACATGTTCAGTAATGAACTCGATAAAATTTTTATGGAAGATTAATTTAATACATTCTTTTCATCTTACTTTTATACACAATGGATTTTTCACTCCATAATCCTTTATAATAGCAGTTTACATCAACTCTACATCAAATAGCAAACCACTGGATATCTCTTATCTTGATTTTAATTATTAGCATACAAATAATATTTAAAGTAAACAAATAAAATAAAAAAAAAGACTTGTTACTACTACATAGAATTCTATACCTTTGCCTCAGGTTAAAATATTTGCAAAATAGAAACACAATTCTTTCTCACAGGGACGGTTTACTACCACACATAAGAGTATGTGAGGCTTGAACACTGTTGCTGTTGTTATGTTTGTAGGGCCTGTGTGAAAGAGTACGGCCATTTGCATTCAATTTGGCTCGCACCATCTACAGCAGGTCTCCTGACATGACTATACTGAGACGAATTTACTTGTGGTCATTCCGGCTTTATGTAAACGTATATTGTGCTTTTCTGTTTGTTTTGACAGGTGAGAGACTCGGCACAGTCCTTTCTAACAGTGCAGGTTCCTCTCTATGTGTCCTACATCTACGTGACAGCGCCACGAGGCTGGGCCTCCCTCGAGCACCACACGGAGATGGAGTTTTCCTTCTTTTATGATACTGTGCTGTGGAGAACAGGTGTGTAATTTTCATAAACATTCCAATATCCACCTTAATATAGACTTCATCCAAAATATTTGAATTGTCTCAGGGACAGATCTTATCTCAACTAGGCCCAAGTTATAACAATATACTTCTTCTGCTCTATATAATATTTCCCAGCAAAGTACTCTTTAGTCCATAATCATCTGACAAAGATGACGTAAATGTTCTCCTTCTTCTTCTTCCAGGCATTCAGACAGACAGCGTGCTCTCAGCCAGACTGCAGATCATCAGAATCTTCATCAAAGAAGATGGACGGCTAGTGATCGAGTTTAAAACACATGCTAAATTCAGGGGTGTGTTAACACCTTTATTTATTGAATATACAGATTTTTGTCTATCAAACAATGTGTAATGTGCATTTGTATATATTGTGTATGTTTTACATTCTATCTTGTCACATATATCTATGACTTAATGTGACAAAAAGCATACTGGAAAATCCACTGACTAAACTGCTTCACTATTTAGCAGTAAAAAATTCTTTGTTTAGAATGTCCACAGCTTTTAAATAAAACTTTCACCAATTATGTATTTTGTTCCTAAAAACTTGTATATACAGTGGGGCAAAAAAGTATTTAGTCAGCCACCAATTGTGCAAGTTCTCCCACTTAAAAAGATGAGAGAGGCCTGTAATTTTCATCATAGGTACACTTCAACTATGAGAGACAGAATGAGAAAAAAAAATCCAGAAAATCACATTGTCTGATTTTTAAAGAATTTATTTGCAGGTTATGGTGGAAAATAAGTATTTGGTCACCTACAAAAAAGCAAGATTTCTGGCCTCACAGACCTGTAACTTCTTCTTTAAGAGACTCCTCTGTCCTCCACTCATTACCTGTATTAATGGCACCTGTTTGAACTCGTTATCAGTATAAAAGACACCTGTCCACAACCTCAAACAGTCAGACTCCAAACTCCACTATGGCCAAGACCAAAGAGCTGTCAAAGGACACCAGAAACAAAATTGTAGACCTGCACCAGGCTGGGAAGACTGAATCTGCAATAGGTAAGCAGCTTGGTGTGAAGAAATCAACTGTGGGAGCAATTATTAGAAAATGGAAGACATACAAGACCACTGATAATCTCCCTCGATCTGGGGCTCCACGCAAGATCTCACCCCGTGGGGTCAAAATGATCACAAGAACGGTGAGCAAAAATCCCAGAACCACACGGGGGGACCTAGTGAATGACCTGCAGAGAGCTGGGACCAAAGTAACAAAGGCTACCATCCGTAACACACTACGCCGCCAGGGACTCAAATCCTGCAGTGCCAGACGTGTCCCCCTGCTTAAGCCAGTACATGTCCGGGCCCGTCTGAAGTTTGCTAGAGAGCATTTGGATGATCCAGAAGAGGATTGGGAGAATGTCATATGGTCAGATGAAACCAAAATAGAACTTTTTGGTAAAAACTCAACTTGTCGTGTTTGGAGGAGAAAGAATGCTGAGTTGCATCCAAAGAACACCATACCTACTGTGAAGCATGGGGGTGGAAACATCATGCTTTGGGGCTGTTTTTCTGCAAAGGGACCAGGACGACTGATCCGTGTAAAGGAAAGAATGAATGGGGCCATGTATCGTGAGATTTTGAGTAAAAACCTCCTTCCATCAGCAAGGGCATTGAAGATGAAACGTGGCTTGGTCTTTCAGCATGACAATGATCCCAAACACACCGCCTGGGCAATGAAGGAGTGGCTTTGTAAGAAGCATTTCAAGGTCCTGGAGTGGCCTAGCCAGTCTCCAGATCTCAACCCCATAGAAAATCTTTGGAGGGAGTTGAAAATCCGTGTTGCCCAGCGACAGCCCCAAAACATCACTGCTCTAGAGGAGCTCTGCATGGAGGAATGGGCCAAACTACCAGCAACAGTGTGTAAAAACCTTGTGGCGACTTACAGAAAACGTTTGACCTCTGTCATTGCCAACAAAGGGTATATAACAAAGTATTGAGATGAACTTTTGTTATTGACCAAATACTTATTTTCCACCATAACTTGCAAATAAATTCTTTAAAAATCAGACAATGTGATTTTCTGGATTTTTTTTTCTCATTCTGTCTCTCATAGTTGAAGTGTACCTATGATGAAAATTACAGGCCTCTCTCATCTTTTTAAGTGGGAGAACTTGCACAATTGGAAATTGCACAAATTTTAATATATATATATATATATTAAAAAAGCATAGGGTTAATGGGGGGAAAAGAAGCATAGGTCTCTGAGGTTTAAGTCAATATTTCATGGTACAATACAAACCAAAGTGTAATGTGATGGATGATACTATTAAACCTTTTTATTTAAACTTTTGATGTTTCTGAAACAGCTACAATACAGAATGCATCTGTGTCCTATAGGTCAGTTTGTTCCAGATCATCACACTCTCCCCAGGCACAAATCTCACCTGATGGCACCGGATCACCTCGGAGGCATCGAGTTTGATCTGCAGCTTGTTTGGAGCGCACAGACCTTTGACTCACCCTACCAGCTCTGGAGGGCCACTAGCTCCTACAGCAGGTCCCAAACACACATCCAAATATTTCAGGTCACACTTGTCTTCCTAGCTTCCTGAAGCTGATGATATATTTCCTGTGTGTTTCAGGAAGGACTATTCTGGGGAATACACAGTCTTCTTAATTCCCTGCACGGTGCAGCCCACTCAGCCATGGATTGATCCTGGAGATAAGCCTCTCTCCTGCACAGCCCACGCTCCTGAGAAGTACGTTCTTTGCTTCATCCTGTTTTGACTGCTGTTGAAATAATTAAGTAGTGGCATTAATGTCCATGGATGGCCTTGCAATTTCTGCAACAGGTTCCTGCTGCCTATTGCGTTCCAGCAGACGAATCGTCCTGTTCCTGTGGTTTACTCTCTCAACACTGAGTTCCAATTGTGCAACAATGAGAAGGTGTTCATGATGGATCCTGCAACCACAGACATGTCCATGGCAGAGATGGACTACAAGGGAGCATTTTCAATGGGTATTTTCCTTATTCTGTTATTCTGTTGAGGCTTTAAAGTTTTCTTATTTCTATACAGTTTTTCTTTCCTTTCTGACCAGAATTGTTTTATTCTATTGCTTTCTGATATGTGAGGATGTTAGGTTTAAAAAAAAAAAGAACAAAAGAAAAAAGGGATATGAAAAAAGTACCTCACATAACAAGCAGTGTAACCATGGTAACTGTTTTACTTGTTGTTGTTAGTACCTGTTTTACCTGTTGTTGTTGTAAGAGCTAATAAAGCTTCAATGAAGATTAGTTTAAATACAGACGTTGTTTGCCTTTGCTGTAGTTGTCGAGGCAGAAAATCAAGAGAAGAGGATCATCTTGTGTGACTTATAGAATATACAGTCAATTAAATTGGTACTTTCAGGTTGTATACTGTTGAATGTCCCAGAAATAGTTATATGATAGTTAATATAATATAATATAATTATTTTGGTTACAGTGCAACATTGGTATATTGGCGATAAAATGTTTATGATTCAACATGTCAGAAATCTCCTTTTATTCACTAACTAACAAGATTTTTTCACTAGCACAGTTGTCTCCTGAGCTGATGCCTGATTATTCAGGATGTTAAAAAAAGATTGATGTAACTGATACTTTTCTGAATCTTTTTTGAGGCTATTCCAGCTCCCTGTAAGATGACCTGTAGAATATAATCCACCGCAGAAGTGTTAGATTAACTTCCTTTTTTTGTCCTTAGTTCCTTAATTCTGTGCTGTTCTTCTGTAGCCTTCTGTGGAGTAATATTGTTTAGTTTCACGATGTACTGCATCAGCTATATGAGGTCAAAATCGATGACTCGATTTGATTTGAGTAATGCACTGAATAAAAGCTCTTAGCATTGTTCTTTTTTCCTTCTGTAAAAAAAGGCTGTTTGTTTGAATTGCTTCACGGATATTCTTTATAAATTCATAAACATAATGCAATGCATCAGCTGTTTAGATAATGTTTAAATTATACATTGAGATAAGTGAATAAGTGAATTAGTTGCAATGTACTAAATATATGCAATCAATATACTATAACTGCAGTAACAGCTACATTAAATGCATTTCACTGTACTGTGTTCTGTAGGCCAGACTCTGTACGGCAGGGTGATGTGGAATCCTGAACAGAATCTGAACTCGGCCTATAAGCTGCAGTTGGAGAAGGTTTATCTGTGTACAGGACGTGATGGCTACGTTCCCTTCTTCGACCCAACGGGAACTTTGTACAACGAAGGGCCTCAATATGGGTGTATCCAACCTAACAAGCACCTCAAACACCGCTTCCTGCTCCTGGTATGTTTGTACATGACTCTGCACTCTGTTAATAATGTCTGTCTGCTTCCTTTTACTCACTGTTGTCATGTGTTACAAGAGCTGGTTGGCAGAGTTTATTTTAGATTACTGTTAAATTTGCAGGGAGAATTATAAATAGTGACTTCTTAGATGTCTCTGATGTCTATAGTTACATTTAATTTAGCTTATTGGTATGTTTGATAGCTTTAAAAGCTTTTCAGTGAAAGTTGAACACTAAATTGTGGCATCTGCTGTCAGTTTGAGTCATTTTTTTGTATTTTCTGTTAAAGCAGCTATAAGAGATCTTAGCATTCATTGTTAATTACCACCAGACTGCTTAACCACGGAAGGACTCCACCGTCCTCTTTACACTTTTTCTTAAACCCTCCTGTCTTTGCAGATTTTTCTGTCTTTGCAACAACAGTGAATATAAAGACAAAAAGTGTAGGAAATGTTTATTTCAGTTTTCGATAGCCATCATTTATAATAAATTCATCATCAACACATTATATTTTAAATAGTCTTAAAATATCCTTATACCAGGTGGTCATGGTGGCTTGGTGGTTTTTGCCAAACACCTCATGCATTGTAGGCTGATTGGCATCTCTAAACTGTCCGTAGTGTGTGAGTGTGTGTGTGTATGTGTGTGATTGTGCCCAGTGATAGACTACAGGGCGTATCCTGCCTTGTTCCCCAAGTCTCCCGGAATAGGCTCCAGGTTCCCGGCAACCTAGCAGGATAAGCAGTGTAGGGGATGGAGGGATTCATGGAGGGATGGATGGATGGATGGATATATATCCTTATACCATAGTGATCTGATAGTGATTAACATTCTAATTGATTAAAGAATAACACATGATTCTTATCCATTTAATGTTGTGGAACTTTGATGAAACAAGTTAAGTCCTGTCATCACTTATTTTATAGAAGCTACAGACAGTCACTCCCTCACCAGCTTATCTTTTTTCCTCTCGCTTGACTATAATTAAAAGTTCCTCTGTCCTGTAAAGTTTCCTGTGGAAGAAAACTTTCTGAATTACTTCATAAAATGCTGAAAGTCTCCTTAAAGAAAACTTCATGATACTCATGATTATATAATATTTCAGTTAAATAGCAACTCATATTTGATTCTGTTTATTTTAAGATTTAATTATCTGGCTAGTCTGCTGTACAAGTCCCCTGTGAACGAGTTGCTACTATAGAAAGTATAACATATTAGAACATTTGCATTTAATATAAACCTGCGATATGCATTCAGGTCAGCTCTATTGCCGGAGCTGCTGTTATAGAAAATGAAACAACACCTTCTGACCAATCATGTTTACGATTTCAGCTACAATGTGGTTTAATGATTTATTTAATGATAGGCTTTTTGTTGCATGTAGATTTCAGAAAGATTTGACAGGAAGATGTCTCCGTATCGAACCCCTTTAATGAAAAGTACCAAAATCAGAATGAGTCAAAGGGTTTCTTTTTCTCTTACAGGATCGAAAGCAGCCTGATGTATGTGACCGCTACTTCCATGATGTTCCATTCGAAGCCAGCTTTGCATCAGACGTCCCCAAGCTGCAGTCCATAAGCACAATGCCTGGTGTGGATGGCTTCACCATGAAGGTTGATGCCCTCTATAAGGTCAGTGGAAATATTTCTAAGTGTGAGAGTTTTTAAATTTTGCCCTGCAGCCATTTGCCTCAGTTTGTTAGCTACGCTAAAGAGAGAAGACAAGTCTTAATTCTATGTCCTTGGGGAACTTGTCTACAGCTCAGCAACTCGTTTGGGTTCTAAGGAACTATTGTGTTTGTCTTCTAAACCCAAAGCACACATCTAAATACCTACAATCATCTAATATCAAGTCTTTTCCTGGTGTTGATGCGGCTTTGCTATTTGTCATCATTGGGATTATGTTAGCATGTACAATTCAGTTCCTCAGTGCAATTCAACTCTTTGTCTTAATGTTGTAATGCATATATTCTTTTTGAACACTCCTTCCATCAGTTGTTTGCATATTTTGCAATTTTTGGCTGTATTCAATGGTGAAGTGGAATTAAGAATCAGGTTTAAGCACATTGGAACCCTGAAAGATGCTAAATATGTTTAGACTGAAATATTTGTGAGGTGCTTAGTGTTTCTGATGCTAATTTTTGGGTTTTGCTGTATTACCTTATTATTATCCTGAGAAAGTGGTGGTTATTAGCTGCTTTGATGTCACAGAGGGACTTTGCCTGTCATTGTTACAGTGGAGTTTAACAGGAGAGAAATGTTCCACAACCTCAAACATAAGTGACATATAAAGGGTATAATTCCTAAGTAGTAGTTGCTTTCGGCTGCTCGCCACAGCGGATCAACTGGTCCGCACAACAACTTGGCAAATGTTTTACGCCGGATGCCCTTCCTGATGCAACCCTCCCATTTTTCCAGGCTTGGGACCAGCACTGCATCCAGTGGCTGGGGTTGGGGCATTGGCTGGGAATCGAACCCGGGCCTTCCGCATGATAGGCGAGAAACCTACCACTGAGCCACCAATGCCCCAAAGGGTATAATTCCTAAAAATTTTAAAAAAATGAAAAAATAGTAAGAGCTTAAATTTTTACCATTTCCAAGTGATGTTTAATGTCACATAAATAAGAAATCCAACTTTGGACTGAAAGCTTGGCCATGTGGAGATCTACAATAGTGTTGATGGCAGACAAATGAAAGTACTGGATAGACTGAAGGACTAAAGCTCTGCTGCTCAGGTTTCTTTAGGTAGAGATAAGACAAATAAATGCTGCATTCGGCTTACCTCAGAAGCAGGAAGTTTGAGTTCGGCATTACTAATTCTTGACTTGTGCCCTTTAGAGTCAGTGTTATGGATTTAACAATCGAATCTGTCAGTATGTTAATTGATTTGGATAGAAGTCATAATTTATTGAAAGTTAATCAGTGCCACTTTGTTGATTTGATGTCATCCTATGTTCCTGAGGAGGAATATCCAAGTTGAGGAGGTGTTTCCTTTGGGTTTTCCTAGTCGAAGGACAGAAAAAGTTTGACTTGTAGTCGAATGCAGCACATATCTCACTGGCACCACTATCAGCATGTAGTCAAACAGCATGTAGGAAACATGCAGACATGTTAGTTTTGGATTTTGAACACCATTGAAGATCCCATGTTAGTGATAAAGATTACTATGTTGCTCATTTTAATAAGTAGATCAGAGTGGATTTTTTTCAATCCATAAAAGCATTTCAGTGTTTAGAGAATGTGTGATGTTTTTGATAAGAGATCTCCTTTTCACCAGGTGGAAGCAGGACATCAGTGGTACCTACAGGTTATCTATGTCATTGGTCCAGAGTCAATCTCCAGCCCCAGAGTGCGTCGTTCTGTCAGCTTAGCACTAAAACGTGACCTTAGCGAGCAGTCTGTGCTGGATGAGTCGCTTATCTACGACAACGAGGGCGAGCAAGTAAAGAACGGAACCAACATGAAGGCACTGAAGCTCGAGCTTGAACCCTCGGCCACGTTCGACTCGCACACAAGCGGCTCGGTTGGGGGAGGTGTCGTGGCCATGTTCCTGCTGATCGCGCTGGTCCTGGCTTCCTGCTTCCTCTTCAGGAAGTGTCGAAAAGTGGACAAAAGGAAGGCCATGAAGAACCCAAACATGGAAGAGTATCCGCTGAACACCAAAGTGGAGGTTGAACGACTCGAGAAGAACCTAAAGAACGGCAAATGCAACGTAAACCTTCTCAGCCAGAGTGCCGACACCTGGAAGGTCAACGGGGTCAAGGTCAAGCAGGTCAACCTGGAGGTCAAACTTCACAACAACCTTAATGACGGTACTGAGGTCTGAAGAACAGAAACTAGAGTATTTAATAAGACACTGTAAAAACAACTATTTTCTAGTACTGTCTGTAATAATAGAAATGTTGTTGTACAAGATGAGTATTTTTATACGACCTTGAGAGGGGAAAAGGGAAAGTCTGTTTGCCAGCTATGCAGTGTAAAGGATCTCGCAACTGAGCTACCTCAGGAAGTTATGTCATCATATTGAATGATCTTGCTGTGATCTCAGTCTGATTTTCAATTTGCATTTATACTTTTTTTTTTAAATTGTTGCCAAGTCGGTTTTTGTGACATCTGTATCCATGTTATTGATACGGCAATCAGTGGTAGCTCAGCCACATCATCACTTTATTTAAATGCATTTTCTTTTTTATTTCCCCATTTCTGTAAAATCGGGATAAAAGTATTAAGCACAGGCTACGTGCCAACTGTTCTGAATTCGGAAAAGATGTAAATACCTTTCTAAAGTGCAATTACATGATGACATAGTCATCTCTCATAACTGATTTTTGTCATAGTTTGATCACCATTGTGCCACGTTGAATTTTACCAAGTGCGATTTTTGAGTATGAATCCAAATGCAACGCCATTATTACATATTGTATTATTGACGATTACTTTTGCAAGCAGTAGTGCTGTTTTTTTTTTTTTTTTTTAAACACTGTAACCTGAGTGTTTTGTGCTAATATACAATGTTTTACTGTCTCTCTATGCGGTATTTTTTTACACCCTGTGGATTTCTTTTACTGTACTGCACATACAAGCTCCATCAGTATCCAGTGACACTGTTGACGAGAGATGATGCCATATTATCTCCTTTATTATTATTATTATTATTATTAATTATTATTATGTTATGCTCATTTGTATGACACATTCAATGTACCGTGCTGCACAAATGTTTTCCAGTGTTGTGTTTTTATGATTTCGTTACATATCCCACGGTGCTCATGTGAGACAGTCTGCAGTCGAAATGCAGCACATTATTTTTGTTTCTACTTTTTTTTTTTGTCTCTTTTGCAGAATGCCAGTGCCTATCAAGCAGTAAAGAAAATGTATGGTGCTATGATTTGTGAGAAAATAATGATGCTCTTGATGTTATGCCTGTACTATGTGCCTTTTTAGTAATAAAAAAGATGAAAAATTATTTATGATGATTATGTATGATCTCTTAGCTCTTATTCTATGCTTTTCTCTTTTCCCTTCTTTGTCTGCGCTATGCTGTGGGAGTTTTGCGTGCATTTCTGAGGAATAAATTTAATGACTGTAGTCTCTTTTATATAGTCTGATGGTGGATTTCACACCGCTTTCATCAGGAAGTAGGTCTCGTTAAATAATTGAATAATAGGAGAATGAAGATAACAGTGGTGTAGCCCGAATACATGAATAAGCACAAAGGAAGGAGGGGGTATATAAAGAGAAATTATTTTGTCAGGAATGCTAGCTATGCAGTTAAGTGTGCCTTCTTAAAAAAAATATTTTTATGAATTATAAAACATTTAAAAAAATAATAATTTCAAGTCAAGTCAAGAAGGGCTTTTATTGTCATTCCAACCACACATAGCTGACGCAGTACATAGTGAAATGAGACCACGTTTCTCCAGGACCCTGGTGCTACATTAAAAACAACACAAAAACATGTAATTACAAAACTGAAACAACAACACAGAGCTAGGACAGAAGTTTGTTCTAGCTACATAAAGTGAAACAGTGTGCAAAGACAAGACCGGACACAAAACGTGCAACATTGGCAGAATGTGATGTGCATTACATATATGTATATAATGCATAGCAGCATGACCATTGTGTGCAAGATGTGGTAGCAGCAGTTTAAAAATAGTGCAAATAATTGATCGTTCAGGTGAGTTCCTTTATTAGGGTCTCAGCCAGGAGTCACAGAAGTGTCCAGATCTCCTAATAAAGGAACTCACCTGCACGATCAATTCAGACACTGGATGAAAAATGCAGTTGCAGAAATGACTGTGAAATAGTTTATATATATATAGCTAATGTGGCAGAGTTTGTTCAAACAGATCTACACAAACAGCATCCTGAACCCCAATCTTTCAAAACATGTCTGGGACAAAGATCTGGTAAAGTATTAATCTTAGAAAAACTATAAGACACGCTCAGAGGAAAACTGATCTGAGATTTCTTTAAAAAGGTCATTGGAATATTAATAGAAACCAAAGACATGACATCCCATATACCCCTTTATAACCATGTGAGATCTGGACACTTCTGTGACTCCTGGCTGAGACCCTCATAAAGGAACTCACCTGCAGCTATGTGTTACACCTTGATTCCATGGTATGGTTAATATTTTCTAGTGAATATTGTAAATGCCAGAAGACTTATAAATGTAAAAAAAAAAGTATTCACCCCCTTTGATTTTTTTCCTCATTTTGAATGGTTACCATTTTAAAGTGAAATTGACTTCCCTGTGATTTTTCCCAGTTGATTCAACATTTGAAAGTGCAAAATATTTTTTAATTGTTCATTAAATGTAAAAGAAGACATTTGTATGTTACGTAAGTGGCTGCAGTGACAGTGACCTTTTGGGATTTGTCTCTTATCAGCTTCGAACATATGCGTCCCGATATTTTTGCATATTCGAGTCTTATTGTTCTATTGTGAACTTGCTACAAAATTGCATTATATACAATACAGATGAAATTAAAATTTATTTGAAACCTGGCCAACCTCGAAGCTGAAGACAACAAAAAAAACCCTTCAACCTGTGGCACCAGTTCAAAAGCGAACCAATCCAAAGCAACCTGGCAACCCTGGCAATATAGAACAATGGTCTCCTACTCTCACTAGATTTTGTAAAGAGGCCACTTTTCTCTGCCCACTCAACCTTTTTACCAGGGCTGTGAATTCCACTCTAATGCACAAGCGTCTTTCTCTTTTTGTCACTTTTCCCCATGCAGAGGAGATTAATTCACTTTATTCTTCACTGAGTGTGTATTTGCTTTACGTTTGAGGTTTGCAATTCTACACTGCTCTTTCTTTAACCAGGATGTTTGCAACTATGCAACCAAACCTATTTTATAACAGATGACTAGATCTCTCTCTCTCTCTCTCTCTCTGTATATATATATTTATATATATTTTATATATATATATATATATATATATATATATATATATATATATATATATATATATATATATATAAATAACATTTCCCAATGTACATAGCATTTAACAAACCCCCAATCCTTACCAACAAATCTTGTCATGTGACTGCTTAATGCCTAATTCATGGAAACCCAAATAACACCACTACAAAAAACCTTTTGATAACGATAACTGCACACGCTACACTTTTTTCAAGTTTTGATTCACTATTATTCAGCCCAAACTACATACACTGTATTGAAATTATCGGAAATATTCCATCTTACTTTTTCATTCATTGTCTACCGCTTATCCGATCTATACTCGGGTCCCGGGAGCCTGTACCTATCTATTACTAATTTCTTAACATTACTATTAGATTTAAAATTGATCATACTTCTGCTGATTCAATAAAAGTGACAAGTCAATAAGTGTAATGAATATAAATATGAAAACCATAAACTATGCAATATAGTGGTTGATTATGAACTTCACTACTGCAGCAACATTTTTAACAAAAATCCTCACTATACTTTGTGTTTATATAGCCTAGAGGTCATGACTCAACAGCAGGGGGCAGCATACTCTCAGACTCTGGAGGAACATTCATTCATTCATTGTCTACGGGTCACGGGGAGCCTGTGCCTATCTCAGGCGTCATTGGGCATCAAGGCAGGATACACCCTGGACGGAGTGCCAACCCATCTCAGGGCGCACACACACACACACTCTCATTCACTCACACAATCACACACTACGGACAATTTAGAGATGCCAATCAACCTACCATGCATGTCTTTGGACCGGGGGAGGAAACGGGAGTACCCGGAGGAAACCCCCAAGGCACGGGGAGAACATGCAAACTCCACACACACGGCGGAGGCGGGAATCGAACCCCAAACCCTGGAGGTGTGAGGCAAACGTGCTAGCCACTAAGCCACCGTGCTTAGAGGAACCCCCCAAAAAACAAAAAAAAACAAAACATGAAGTCTAATGTTTTCCTTCACAGGACATTTATTACAGAGTAAGTTCTACTGAGACGAATTGTCACAATCACGTGACCAGCCTCCTCTTTTACACTATCTCTGTACCAATGAGCCAGAAATGGTAACCTGATTCTGCAAGTATGAATACTGCGTCTGCTTTAAGGGCTGATGTTCCTTGATGTGGAATCAGGCCTGGCTTGAATAAATGTTCCAGTGGGAAAAAAAATCTGCCTTCCTGTTTGCTTTATGTTAAAAACACTTATACTGGTTGTTGAATGTACAATATACACATAGATCTAGAAATAAATACGTAATATAAATACTGCAGAGTTTTACAGACAGGTTAATGCACTTTGTGAACTACAAATGAAGATCCAAAAGTGCTTAGGAAATGCAAAAAAGGGTTTGTGGTTGTTATTTGGTGGGGGAGTTTGAGCTGGTTATACAGGTTCTTTAACCAATGGTTCGAAATGGTTCTCATTTGTATAACTGTATATACAAACCTAGGAGTTAAATATTACAAATAAGAAAACTTGAGGTAGTGATCAGTACAACAATATTCGACTGAACTTTCACAAATAACAGTTATTGGTTTTCCAGATCATTCTGAAAGTGTTCCTTTTTGGGGTTTTTTTGCTTTTTATTGTTCATTGTAATTCAGAAAACGTTCCTCTAACGTTCCCACAACCTTTAAATTTTTGAATCGTTCCCTTCTGATTAGTAAAATATTTTAAGCAGTGGCCGATATATTATGTATTCTATATAAATGTTTATATTTCGAAATATATCACGAAATTTCTGTTTGTATACAAAAAATAAAACCTAAAATAAACCTTTGAGAACTTATTTTACAGGGGATTACAGGAACATTCCCCAAACAATAGCTTCTGGTTAAAACTAAACCAAAGACAACAAAACAACTAAAAAACAACTAAAAACTTCCTAGAAACAAGGAAAACTTCATGTAAATGAATGTTAAAGGAATGTTGGTTTGAGTTTAGAAAGGGAAAAAAAAAAGTTTGTGGGGGGGGGGGGGGGGTTTTTTTTTTTTTTTTTTTTTAAAAACCAGAAAAGGGGGTTTTACATAAATTGCTCCCCTTATCCGATCTTATTAACCTAAATGCAAATGTCTGCCAGGGCATCAAGGCAGGATACACCCTGGACGGAGTGCCAACCCATCGCAGGGCACACACCCCTCTCATTCACTCTCACAATCACACACTACGGACAAAAAGATACCAATCAACCTACAATGCATGTCTTTGGACCGGGGGAGGAAACCGGGGGTACCCGGAGGAAACCCCCGAGGCACGGGGAGAACATGGCAAACACCACACACACACACGGCGGAGGCGGGAATCGAACCCCAAACCCTGGAGGTGTGAGGCAAACGTGCTAACCACTAAGCCACCGTGCCCCCCCCCGTCCTTAATTGTGACAATGAAGAGTCATTGTTAACTAGTATCAGATCATCATAGTAGTAAGCTTATAGGACAGATCACTTGAAAGGAGTAGAGATGAATCTAATGTAAGAATATTAACTTTAATGTAATGAGCAATGAAACCCGGAAGTGATGTAAATATACCTAGATAAGTGTAGGAAGAAAAATCTCGAATGGCTTGAATTAATATGAAAATGTATAGTTATGCTCTTGTTCTTAACATTAAATCTGTCCTGTGATTTAATATCACAATGTGGTGTATGGGAACGATTTTACTCCTGAAAAAGTTAAGCCCTGATATAGATGACTCACGCCGTCCCGCCTGATACAGAACTGGGGCCAGCTTTGACTCCTCATCTGTTCATTCACGATGTTGTTCCCCAAAATCTTCCTCAACCAAACGGGGAAGAGAGGCTCTGATCAGACAGACGGTCAGCCGCGGCGTCCCATCAGAAACCGGAGCGTGTGTTCACACACCAATCATTACACACCGGAGTTTGGTTGGCGTGTGCTGAGCAACAACAAAACCTCCCACTTTCACTCAGTCACCAGAGTTACGGAGTTTTAGTCGAGGCGTGAGCGGAAAGCCTGGGTTATGGTCCAAATAACCGGCGTTCGTCGCCAAACTCGGCCCAAGCCGCGGGTCTGGACTCTGTAATGTCGACTTTATGAGACGGACTGTCCTTCTAAAAGGGCATTTTTTCCGAGGCGGGCGGAGTAGCGCGCCGGCTAGCACGCTAAGGAGCTAACTCTGAAAGGGGAAGTAGGGAGGCGTTTTCTGCACTCTGAGAACACTTGGCTAACATTAGCTCGCCTAGCCTAGTGGCTACACACCCACATGAGTGTTCTCCTCAGGCTAAGCTGAGGATTTTGTTTGCGCATTCGTTCAGGGGATGAAGAATTGACCGTTGACTTTTGGTGTTACGAAGATACTAAGCCGAGAGGTCTAAAAATTTAATCCGTGGGTGTTAGTAGCTGGCTAACAATCTGCTGTCGGAGTCCTAATTAGCGTAAGCAGCGGTACGATAACGACGTGTGCTACGTTAGAAGCGTAGCCGACCGTTGGTGGGGTTGAGCTGCTGGAGGAAGTGTACCATGGTGTTCAAGTGACTTCTTACAGAGCCTGAAGGACAAAAAAAGGGGTGGTGATGAGTAGATAGAAGCGGTGAACTGCTGGTTTTCTTTTGGGGAGGACTATTTGCGAGATAGAAGTAAGAATGAAGAAGTTTTCGCGCATGCCGAAGTCGGAGAGCGGAGGACTGGGAGGTGGTTCGGGCTCCGGTTCCGGTAGCGGCGGCAGCAACTTCATCGGAAAAGTCTTCGCTATCGGGAGATACCAGGTCACGGTGGACGAGCTCATTGCAGAAGGTAATGAGGGGAGACGCGGGACAAGTCACCAACTTCATGTTGCCAGATTTTATTGTTTAACAGATTTTATTGTTTAACACCTTTTACTGTTTAACACCTTTTACTGTTTAACACCTTTTATTGTTTAACACCTTAACACTCTCTTCAACCATCTGCTCCCCCCCCCACCCAAACTTCCCTTTATCCCGAGGTGTGTACCGGTGGCCTGCTCCCTGTGCTCCACCTGACAGCTCTCTTTATTAGGTTTATCTACCATCTTAATCCTCTTTGACAGCTCCTTCTTCCTTGACAGCTCTGTCTGTTTAATTGATCATGTTCTTAACTTAACGTATCCCACGTCCAATTTAGCACTTTAGTCTGTTATTAATATCCAGGCGTGTTTTCCACACCTGCTATAAATGATTCATTTACTAAATACTGTGAAAGTAATGTGGGTCATACATTCTCTGGAGAAGAAATTAACTATCCAGGTACACATTTTTGTCCCATTCAATGAAACATTTTGTGCAGTTACTTATTTGAATATAAATAAAGTTAGAGAGGAACATGATGCGTGGTTAGAACATTTGCCTCGCACCTCCTGGGGTTAAGGGTTCGATTCCTGCCTCTGGGCTGTGTGTGGAGTTTGGGGTTTTCTCTGGGTGCTCCCTCAGTTTAAAGACGTGAATTGGAAGGTGATGAGAATCTCTAAATTATCCATAGTGTGTGAATGGGTGTGTGATTGATTGTGCCCTGCAATGGGTTGAAACCTTGAGCAGGGTGTCCCTAACCTTGTACCCAGAATCCCCTGGGAGACCCTGTGTAGGATAGATAATGGATTGAACAGAGGAAAATGGTTGGTTCATTCATTCATTCATTGTCTACCGATCTACTCTCGGGTCATGGGGAGCCTGTGCCTATCTCAGGCGTCATTGGGCATCAAGGCAGGATACACCCTGGACGGAGTGCCAACTCCTCGCAGGGCACACGCACAAACACACACACACTCTCATTCACTCACACAGTCACACACTACGGACAATTTAGAGATCCCTACAATGCATGTCTTTGGACCGGGGGAGGAAACTCCCGAGGCACGGGGAGAACATGCAAACTCCCCCAACCCTGGAGGTGTGAGGCAAACGTGCTAACCACCAAGCCACCGTGCCCCCAGGAACATGATTAAGGTACATAATTGGATCTGGTAATGTTGGACTTTTGCCACAAATAGTCATCTAGTACTTTTGTCTAAATAGTTTAAATAAAAAAAAACAGCTTTTAGCACAAAACTACACATGATGAGATAATGCCTCCAGCAGTAAAATATGCTAACAAACATGAATATACTGGAACGCACAAGCGAAGTGAAAATGCTTAGACATTACATGTTTGGACTTCTTGATTTAAGTATACATCAGTACTTTTACATCAGGAGTAACAAAAAAAGGGTTAGGAACCTGACACCATATTTTCTTTTCAGGCTAATGTGTTAGTTTAAGATGTTTAAGAGACTTTATTGTATGCCATAGGAACCTCTTTTTATTTATAGCATTGTATTATTGAATTAAACCATGTTTAAGGTTTGGAATTGTCAGGATACCACCAATCCAAGCTAACTAAAATGATTATAAATATAGAAATACCGTGGATAAAGTTCAGTATCCTCGAGGGTGAACCTTGACCTCGGTTTTCCTAGCATGTGGCCATCCTGTTGTTGCAATCCTACGCATGTCAGCTGCTTGGCCTTCATGAATCATGAAGTCAAATCTCCCAACATACACTAGTCAAATTCCCCTGTTTTAGCAACAAGTACTGTGGTATGGGTTTTTTTTTCCCTGTGAATCCTGAAATGAAAGCAAATCAGAGATGACTTGTCATGAGAGACCTCTTTTGCACTTTGTGTGTGGGATTTTTTTTGTGCTTTGTCTTGTTTGGTTTAAAACAGAAGTATTGAAAGCTTTGCAACCTTTTCCTTGTAGTCATGTGCTTCCAGCACTTAAGGTGTTCTGGATATGACATTTGAACTCAAATTGACTTGCGAAGTGTCTCCCTGCTTGTACAAGCCTAACATATTGAAGATGTCACATGACCTTTTGGGGGAAACCGTAGATCAGCAAGATGTTAGTTCAGATGTAGTAGTTTATTCTTTTATGCAAAGTCTTAACCAGGGTGGATTTTAAAGCCCTTTATACAGCTGTGTGAGTAACAAAAGATCAGATAAAAAAAAAAAAAAAAAAGTTAAATATGAACATTTTAATGTCTAACATAAAGTGATGGATGTTCTCCTCTTTGTCTCCTTACAGCTGTACTTTTCCAAGGTTAATATTAGTGAGGGCTTACCCGTGATTTTATGGTATAAAAATGAGTGACCACAGACTTATGATCTTTTACATATAGCTTGTTGGGACTGTGACGCTTTGAGTCAGATGTTCTTTCACTTAAATCCAGCCCTTGTCTTATATTTCATGTAATGCAAGCAGCAGAGCTTTCTTTTCTGCAAAATGTCATTTTGTCTTTCCAGCTAAAGGGTCCCAACATTGTGAAACTTGCTGACTGCACAGAATTGTGAAATTTCTCTGCCAGCACAGAGTTCGAGCCACACAAACATCTGTGGCGTTGGACTGAGTCTCACAAGTTCCTTTTTTTTTTTTCTGATTCCTTCCTCCATTGCGTACTCGAGGGACGTCCGAGTCAAACAGCCATTAGAGCTGAAGTTATTTGGCTATTTAAGTTTAATTAGTTACTTCACTTTAATGCAGTCAGACATGTTTAGATTTTCCTCATCTCCCATTTAAACCAGATGCATCTGACAGAGTTCAGATAACTTTTCCAGTTAGTGCAGTAGTTAATTATGAATGCTTGGTAATGTTGCCCTGTCAAAGCTGCAATCTACATTATCTGCACGCCACACTGGTGATGAATGGGAGGATTGTGTGTGCTTTTGTCTTGTTCTAGCAGCTTATAAAAGAATGCTGTACAATGCAGCACGCTGTGCCGTGATGGAGATCACTTCCTTTGTGTTTGCCCACAAACCCTCACTGTTTTTGCTTCTACTATGGTCATCATGCCCTAAATTGTAATTTTAAGGATGAAATGATAAAGAACAGATATAATAAGCAGTATCAGAATTTTAGGCATGTCACAGTATATGATTACAAGTGGACATTTGTACAAAAAACAGCAGAATGAGATTCAACGTTCAGTGCTAATCGATCAGAAGGTGTTGATTTAATTTTCTAATTTTGAGTCATTCAAACCACAGGTTTATATTAATGCCCTTAATCGAATACGTTATGGTTTCTATAGTAACACAAGTTGTATAGTGGATGTTGTTCATAGGTTTTTGAAATAGTCAGGGTTAAAGCTGTTTTTCACCATGAGAGTCTTTATGATGGATGACTTGTTAAACATTTACAGATGTGCTACACTATATTTTCAAATCAGATATGTCAAGAGGACAACTCTAATTCTTTTCTTGTCTAGTTATTCATAGTAATACTGAAATTCAGCTTTCTGTCACTCTAAAAAGAATTGGAGTGTGTGTAAGAGTAAATCTTGCTAGTATATGATCACACCTCTGTTCTGAGCGAATAACTTCAACTTTAAGTGTTTGTAACATGTGGGTTAGCATTTAAATGTTGCTAACTGTTTGTGTGAGCGCAAACGATGACAAACAGCTTTTGTTTTTAGCATAATGAAGCATTTTAAAACTTATTGGGGCATTGGTGGCTCAGTGGTAGGTTTCTCGCCTATCATGCGGAAGGCCCGGGTTCGATTCCCAGCCAATGTCTCAACCCCAGCCACTGGATGCAGTGCCGGTCCCAAGCCCGGAAAAACGGGAGGGTTGCGTCAGGAAGGGCATCCGGCGTAAAACATTTGCCAAGTTGTTGTGCGGACCAGTTGGTCCGCTGTGGCGACCCCGAACAGGGAGCAGCCGAAAGCAACTTCTTCAAGCATTTTAAAACTTATTTGTAATTGCAACTCTTATCAGCTTAAGCAGAGATCATGACATTAGGTTTGTATCCACTTATAAGTAAACCTTCAGAATGATATGCTTTTGCAATTATGACATTCCTTCTGTTCATTGTGGTTTGAACGTTTTTTTTTTTTTTTTTTTTGGTTACTGAATCTTTTTTCTTAAAGCTGCAACAAGGCATAGTGATCCACATGTGTTTGTATAGCTGTTGTATATAGTTCTAAACTGTTTTTCTCTTCCAAGAGATTATGCAATGGCAGGGAGAGGCCTAATTATCTGAGTGTGCAGTTTTGGGATGTGCACAAGTGCAATGCTGGTGGTGTCTGAAAACAAACATGTTTGTCTCCACTGTCATGAGTGATAAAGCAGGGGGCCATTTTTGGTCAGTGGTGAATTTAGCAGCAGGGAAGATATTGTGGCATTATTCAGCTGACCTTGAGGTTTTCCCTTCTCAATGACAAGGAGAAGAGCGTCTACATCAACAAGCTCATAGTAACACCAGTTTTCTTATCATGCTTCAGATGAGTCACTCTGCGTGTGAGGTAGTTTTCAGCGACGTGATAACTGACATTCGTGCTGCAGTTTAAGGACTGAAACATCTGGCTCTAGTGTACGTCCTGTTTGCACACCTGCCATATTACTTGCAGAGGCCTGTGTGAGTGAGAGGAAAGTGATATTACCAGTTTTTAAATGATCTTTAAAGTACTGTAATCTATTTTTTGATGTGTTGTAGAAGAAATGAAAGTACTCAAATGTAATGAATACTCACAAAATGTCATAGTGATGTGTTGGTCCCCCCCACCCCCCACCCCCCCACCCCCCCCCCCTCCTGTCATACAACTGCTACCAATCCTGGAAGTTGAAAGCTATCATGTGCTTCCTCCAATACATTTGATGCTAGCCAACCATGGCTGCTCATGCTGCATAGCAGGGCTGCATTAACACACTTTGAGGAAAGCACTAACTGCATGCATGAGCTCACAGATGTCCATGATCGGCTGGTGTCATTGTGATTAACAGGAGAGCGGGTATGCCACCCAGAGAGCACAGCTAATTTTGTGCTCATTAGCGTTTTATTTTCGAGATTATTAAAACGCAGTACAGTTTACTCACTGGGACTACTTGGATAATAACTGCAAATAAGCCAGAGCTTAATGTTATTACACTTATATTATAGTGCTGTTTCTCAGAATCTGTACTCGCAGTGTGAACTTTAGCTTGGAGCTTTCAGCACATGTGACTCACTTTCTGTTCCACATACTCTAAAGGTCTGCATTTCACAAAAACAGTTTGTCACTTCAGTGGATAATCTAACTTGTACCTGTAGTTTTATACTGCTACTGTAATCATGAAGAAGGTTCTGTGCTCTGACACTATTCATCACCTAAAATAGGACAAGTTTGCTATGAGTTTCTGCAAGTGATAATCTCAGGGAGCTTCTCTTGGCCGTGGTGACCTTTGGCTTGCTGATTAGGGATCTAAATGAAAAAAGATGTAATCTCTCCTCTGACAGTTCCTGTGTATTTGGGGCTGTTTGGATTGGGCCAAACTGCATCTGGGACTGTGCTTGCCTCCCTGTTTCTTTTAAAATGGTCCAAAGAACAGCTCTCACGTTATTACTTTAACAGTAAAACCTCATGTTGATGATGAGCCTAAATCTGCTGGTGCTATAAATATATTTACCTTTAAGCTAAGTTGTAAGATTTATTACAATTGTGTTTAAGTTCATATTATAATTAATGGAAATCGTTATGTGTCGTTTTCTTGTGCAGCCAGTTGTCAGGCAACATCACAATTTGTGGTATCTGTCAAATAAGATAAGATGTAAAGGAAGTTGCGGAAGCATATGCAGGCAGTAATGTGTGAACCACTTAATGTCTCAGCAGATTAGTGCAGAAGATATGAAAATATAACTACTGTAAAAGAACAAGCTATGTGACTGCTTTGTGAATGATTTCTGACCTGCTGGACTCCTCATTTCTGTTTAAAGCACTGTCATGGCTTTGCAGGACTTCATCTTTTGTGGTTGTTCTTTGAAATTTGTCTTCACCCGATCAAGACCAGTCCTGCAGTTTCTCGTGAAAATTGACAGTGCGAGACACCAGGCAAGGTTGTTGCTTGTTTGCACTGAGAATCTTGGTTTTGCAGTGATTAACACACGAATACACACCCTCTGTTGAGAAAATGGGTCATTCGAGTCCCTGCTAGCGGTACTGTTGGTACCTCGCCCTGTGCGTCAGCTCAAAGTTTTCTTAAGTGATTACCTGTCAGAGCACTTGTACTCTCAAGGTATCAAGCATAGCATAGACAACATAACCTAGCAGACCTAATTCTTTTTGTCTAACTGAGATTCTCTCACACTGGATAAGCTCAGAAAGCATTCATTTCCCTCTATTTCTAGAATCTGACCTGGCCTGCTTCTTTTTCTGAACAATGCACATTAACCGCAGGAGGATCGTATGCCACTAAATTTCAGGGTTTCTCTGAGGCAGCCAATTTTAGGATGTCAACTTCAGTGCATAGATCTGATGAAGGCAGGTAGAAGGTAAACCACTCAGCGGTATTTTGGTGGAAATTGTAATTATTTCTGTTAATGCTGTATTTATTATTATTTTATTAGTAGTAGTAATATCAGCAGTAGTAGATTTAACGTTGTTGTTGTTATTATTATGCTACAATACTGTTGAATTATCTAATCTGATTGGGCAGAAGTTGTTGATAAATTTTCTATAAAAGCATCTCGGAGAGTAGCGCTGGCAGTCAGATGCTCGGTGATATGTTATACCTACATGGGAAGTCATCTGACGGAGATCTCGATGCCATCAGTGATTAGGAGCCAAGGGAACAAAATTGCCCATGCTCTGAGGGTGTGAGGGATGGTGAACTTTACTCTCTCGCCTCTGTCAGTCACACTATCCTGTTGTGGGCATCTGTGTGCTCCTGTATGTGGAAGAAGGTCAGTGAATCTTTCCTCCAAATGTTTTACCCTGTGATGCAGCAAGAAGCAGCTGTTCAGGACAAAAAAAAGCTAGCTGGCTGACTTCTCACTGAAGCCGAAGTCTTGAAAGACGCACGTGTTAAATGTTAGCCATCATTCTTTACAATGTTATTTTAAAGAAATTTTGCAAACTTATTCCAAAGGGATGATCTCTCTCTCTCTCTCTCCCTCTCTCTAGATGAATGTGTGTATATAAACTTAATGCTGGGATTTTCTGTGTGTAAATTTTAACCTACATCTTAACCAAGCTTTGACATTTAAACTCAAAAGAGACTAACTTTGCCAACATATCCCTTCTAGATGTAAAGAAAACATTAGGAGAAAGAGCAGAGTCGGAAGAAAGAATGTTCCCCCTCAGACAGGTTTGTTAAATACAGCTAAGGCACTGTAACATCTTTTGCAGTAGGTCTAAACATCAAACAGTGTAGTACAAACAGCACAGCTGTGTTTTGCTATTCGAGTGAATAGAACTAATGATTGAACTGTTTCATCACCAAGTCAGTGCCAGACATTAGTAATCACACTCTTGCTGAGTTTTATTTACGTTGACATTTTGGAAAGCGTTTGGAGCACAACTTGTTTAATTCTGCGTATCACTGCTGCTATAGTGTCCAGAGATTTTTTGCTGTTGTTTAGGCAACTTTATCATTAGGTCTGTAGCTTGGACCTCTGCAGTGCAGTTATGCAGGTTGTTCACATGACCTTACCATGCCGGAGTACGACAGTGATGCTAAACAGATGCTGTGGAGGGTCTTGATGCTAGCTGTTACATGTGACATGTTTTCGACTTCTGAAGAAAAAAAAAAAGGAAAGAAAATGAACTCTCAGCTTGTCAGTCACCTCCTCAGAGACGAGTTTTTCCGAGCAATGGGGAACAGATACATTGTCGGGGGGTTTTATGTAAAAACCCATGTCTAAGTTACCAAGGTTAGGCTTCCTGTCTTTCTAACAGATACTGGAACTCCCGAAAGTGTGTGAAGTTTGTTTGTTTCATGGGTGAAGTGTTCATGTGTGAAGTTTGTTTTGGTTGGTTGTTAAACATTTGGTGTACAATGATTCCTGTAACATTTTATCTAAATTAAATGACCTAAAAATAAGCAGGGAAAGCCTAATAAATTAATAAATGTTATTAATAAAAGTTTTCTGGATTTGATTTTTGCATACGACAATGGTTTGCAAAAAACATTGCCGGGTCTGTTCCAGTCGTCATCTGTTTAATTTCAGTGAGCGTGTGTCCACTGTACAGTTTCCTGTTCTTGGCTCACAGGAGTGGAACCTGATGTCTTCTGCTGCTGTAGTGTGCCTCAAGTTTTAACATTTTTAACATTCGGACACGCTTTTTTGCTAACCACAGTTTTTAAAGAGTGAATATTTGAGTTACTGTACACTTCCTGTCAGCTCAAACCAGTCTGACCATTCACTTCTGAGCTCGCTCATCGACAGGGCTGATTTTTTAACTGTTTTTATATATATATATATATATATATATATATATATATATATATATATATATATATATATATATATATATATATACACCATTCTGTGTAAACTTTAGAGAATGTTCACAGGAGATCGGCAATTACTGAAATAAACAAAGCAGCCTGTCTGGTGCCAACAACCATGCCACAATTAAAGTCACTGACATTTACAGTTTTTCTCATTCTGATGTCTGGTGTGAAGATTAACGTGACCTTTATCTGCATGAGGTTATTGCAGTACAGCTTGGCTTATTGGTTATGTTGAATAATTGCATGAATGAGCAGGTTTTTCTTTAAAATACAGTTCTTCTGCCTCAAAAGATATATTAGAAATGATAAATATCTGATGTTATATTTAGGAGCCTTGCAGCTATTTTTCAGCTTAGCTCTGCTTGGCACAGGATATAAGGAGGATTAAAGCACTTTATCATCCCTCTTATTTGATTTTAAAGAAGATTTAGCGAAGGATAATGTTGTGCCAGGTTTTGAGAAAGTTATGGATAATAGTCATGTGCTCCTGATTAAGTTATCATGTTACAGCCCTCAGTCATGACCATGTGAGTAATTAGGCTATTTTGCTTCGCAAATTTCTATTATGTTCTTTTTGTTACTAATGCAGTGCTAATGCATTGCGTTACTAGTGTGTGTTATCTGCACTCGTATGGTGCAGAAAAGGGGGTACTTCCACGTTCATTTGCTTTACTTTTGTATCAGAATGCTATTCACTTCCTTCAATGTTTATTTTTGCTTCAGTAGCTTCACTTAATTTTTCACTAGCTCCATAGAAGAACGTTCTCATGTACACATGAATCTTCTGAGAAATATTAGAGGCAAATTCTCCCAACAAAGTGGCTGTAAATTTCCAGAAGGATGACAGTCATCCCGCTGTGCTGTCAGGGGAGACATCAGTACGTGCAGAATCTCTCGAGTGTACACCAAAAGTGAGCATGACTATTTTTAGCATCAGCAAGTATTCAGGCAGATAAATTTGTGAGCATCATTGTGGTGCAACTTTTGCACATATGGGAAACAGATTAAACAGTGTTCTTTAGCAGATATTTGTGAGTTGTATGTGGGGTCGTTTTAACTCGCCTGTCAGCGCAAGATAGATGGCTTACCCACACAGTGGGGAATGATGCATGAGCAAAAGTTGCTGGGTTCCCTCCCCCCTTCATCATGTTTATCTAGGCGCTTGGGTAAAGTGAAACTGATAAATCAGGTCATCGCAGATTACATGGTGAGATGAGATACCATTAGAAGCTTGTGTATCATGCATAATTTTTAAAACCATAAGTAAATTAAACAAATTTTAAATAATTATACATGGCTTCATATCTCTGTTGACCTGACATTGAAGAAATTAACATCATTTAACTACTGCATTTACATTCAGATATTAATTCATCTGTCATTAACATTGCAGTCAATGATATTGAGTTTGATTCTATATTATTCCACAAAAATCTATAAATATTCATACAGGAATATACGGTATCCTACACGAGGCTTATGTTCATGTAAAGAAGTTCTGAAGACCAAAATTGTATCCGTGGTCTTAGGTACACCCTCATGCAGTTTTATAAGAAAATTAGATGGTAAGTTTCTCCAAGCTTCTTGATGAACCTGCCACAGTCCTTCTGCAGACTTTTGGCGAACCAGACACGCTGTGTATCCATTATGTGTTTTTTTTTTTTTTTTCTTTTTCTTTCTTTTTTTTTTCTTCCTATGTAGCACCTCTGGTCCAGGAGGAACGTTGTTTCATTTCACCATGTACTGCATCAGCTATATATGGTTGAAGTGACAATAAAGCTTCTTTGACTTGACTTTTACTTTGAAAAGCGACTTTGACTTTTAAAGTGGCCAATTACTTGGTACGTTGCTCTGCAAAATATAAAATGTGCCTTTTTTAATACTGGAACAATGATGCAGAAGACAAATAACGTTCACAAGACTTTACTATACTGTACAAAATTATGTACAAGTATAGATTTCTTATATTATTAATAATACCAATATAAGAATAGCAGAATATTAATAGAATTAATGTCCCATTCCTTTCTGTGTGATCAGAAAATATCAGCGAGAATCAAGGGGAAGGTGTACAGGACAGTGGTGAGACCGGCCATGCTGTATGGTTTAGAGACAGTGTCACTGAGGAAGAGACAGGAGTCAGAGCTAGAGGTAGCAGAGCTGAAGATGTTGAGGTTCTCTTTGGGAGTGACAAGATTGGACAGGATTAGGAACGAGTACATCAGAGGGACAGCTCATGTTGGACGTTTGGGGGACAAAGTTAGGGAGGCCAGATTAAGATGGTTTGGACATGTTCAGAGGAGGGAGAGTGAGTATATTGGTAGGAGAATGTTGGACATGGAGCTGCCAGGCAGGAGGCAAAGAGGAAGGCCAAAGAGGAGGTATATGGATGGAATTAATGAGAATATGAAGCTAGTGGGTGCAAGGGTTGAGGATGCAGAAGATAGGGATAGGTGGAGAGAGATGATTCGCTGTGGCGACCCCTGAAGGGAGAAGCCGAAAGAAGAAGAAGAATGTCCCATTCCTATTAGGGAAACACAGGGAATAGATGTTAAATTTCATTTTCATCATGTTTTAAAATATACTAATAAAATAATTTTAGGGTTGTTTTAAATATATATTTAATGGTTGGCTGAGAAGACCTGTGATGGGGAACTTGCAGGAAAAGCGTCTGTTCAGTGCTGTGAAGTGCGTAGTGTTCACATCTGCTGCAGAGAGAGCTGCATGTCGAAGGCAATTACCTCACTTCAGGAAGATCCTTGTGGAAATCAGGGCTCGATGGGGCCTTTTTTCTGTCTCATGAGGCATTCCTATGGAGACATGGAAACTGCCAGCCTGCATCTCTCCAGGGGTTAGCCATGTTGTTGTTATTGAGTGGACACCTCACTCACAGACAGTTAGACACTCACCTGATGAATGATCATTTCATCATTTCACATCTGTGCTTTGTATATGTTTTACCCTGCTGCAAATCAGACCATTAAATATGCTGACATTCACGGTTTCCTCATAATCAGCTGCTGTGGAAAGCTGCTGGTGTTTACCAAAACACACAATATTTGGGAAGTGATAACATGTTAATGGGAAGTAAATGCAAATGAGCCATAACATAAATTTATTAACTAGCTCACTAGGCAAGGAAAAGATTCAGTGTACACCAGTTCCATGTTGTGGTTCCCTAAATTCTGTTTGACTAGGCTCCAAACTGGTTAGATAGATTTTCAAGCTAATTAATGCAGAGTAAGAGAAATGAACATGTGGAGGATGTACAGGCATGATTTGAGACTTGCTAGTGACTTTGTTTTTTTCTTTTGCTAGGTGGTGGTGTTACAAAAAACATATTTTAAAACAAGTTTTTCAATGACGTTTTTTTTGCTTTGTTTGCTTGCTTGGTTTTTTCCCGATTTCTCATCTGTATATACTGATACTCATAACTTTTTACTGTCCAGTAAAAATTGTTCTACCTTCATCCAGATGGCACCCCAGTCCTAGTATGTAGTGCATCAGTCAGGATTTGGAAGTAGTAGCATTTGCTGTAGCTATAGCATCGAGGCGTGTCGCACCACTGTTTTAAACAAGTTTCACCATGCATTTGTGCTAATTGCGGTGGGGGGAAGCCTGGTCTTATTTTCTTACCTGTCCTGTTTCTGTGATCCTGTGCCCATTGTAGCCTCAGATTCCTATTCCTAAACCTGATTTGGTCTTGTAGTCTTTCTGATGCTGTAGCCCATCCACCTCAAGGTTCAGCATGTCTTCTGAGATGCTTTTCTGCTTCTATACAACCATGCTTGTATAGAGTTGTTAACATAGACTCTTCTTTCAGCTCAAACCTGGCTGTAATGTCTCTACAACAAGGCATTTATATCCCAGCATTTGACACACAATAGATGATTTTTGTTTGTCAGTGATTTGAAGGATTCTAGTCCTGTTTAAGTAGTGTGAGGCCATTAGTAATGCAACTGCAAATGTCTGTAGGAGTAGTTTCACCAAAACCCTAGAGGAAGGGAGGGGAGCAGTGCAAGGAGCACATCCAGTGTGACTGATGATATCATGGGTCAGAGAGAGAGAGAGGGTGAGATCCATGTGTATCTTTATCTTAGGGAGGGTTTTTTTTTTTTTTAAATGTCGCATTTATGGACGTTGGCGGTTTAAAATTTTGGACTCTGTTCTGAGTAGAAGAACTAATTTGCTGGGTTGAACTAGTTAGCAAGGTTCAGGCTTCCTGGCAAATCAGTGTTAGAAATCACCATACTTTTGAAATCTTTCGGAATGTAAAGTCTGATTCTGAATGTGTTGTTTTGGTCAACTACAAAACCTGGTTCCAAGATTATTCTGCTGTGAGGCCTCATGTGAAGCTCAGCCTTAAACTTGCCTGGCAAAACACTCAAGGTTTAGTCCTGCAGGTGCGCCAGTGCTGCATTACCCATAAATCCAGGAAAACCCACACCCAGCAATCAAAGCCTGAAGATGGATTCAGGACATTATTGCTGGAATGAGGGCAGCTGCACTTTATGTGCATTTCTCCAGTACTTTATATACAAAGTGTTACTTATGTAATACTAATATACTAATTTAATAATAATAATGATAATATACTTGTCTTGCTGTTAGGCCTAGGACAGAAAATCTTCATAATTGCAAGTCCTGCTCTGCATGAATGGCTCCTCTAGCATCAGATCTCATGGGCAGGATCTTCTCGTTTTATTTATAAAGTCTCAGCATCTGTCTCTCACTTAACAAGCTACTATTCTGCTAATGCTGCCTTGTTATGCACAATTTTGCGAACTGTTAATGAGGCTGCTAGGAAGTCAGCACTCTTCTGGATTGCTAGGCTTCAAGGATATATTAGTGGGTCTAGTGAGGAGTTTTATTGTTTAACTATATTATCCTCAGAGACTGTCATATGCTTTGGCACAAGGTCCTACATGATGTGATTCTCACACACACAAGTGCAACAGTGAGATGAATGTGAAATATGTTTTTACTGCTCTCAGTGTGGATAAATCATAACTATATTATTATCTGGCCTACCAGATAAGTAAGAGCTCCAATGTGTTCCCCAGATGAGGTTTTAGTTGCCAGGAAACTGTAGAAACTAGGCAAAACATAATGTACACTGCTTAGCTAGCTAGTACATTATTACAGACTGAAGGAAATGAATGGGTTTATGATCATCAAGCAGATCGAGTTTGCACCCCAAGTAAAAAGTTGTTGGCCAATGATTTGGGGTTCTGTCATTCGGTAAAAGATATTAGTCAAGTCTGGTTTGTATCTTTTTCTCTCTATATATGTTTAACCGCGAGGTTAACGCTTTACTTTTTTGTTTATATATAGCTGCTTACCCTGTAAACCGGGCACGCTAGCTAATTCACCTAGTAAAAACCTAGTTGGACCCAGCTTTCTCTCCACACATGCATCAATGAGCCTTGGCCGCCCATGGCCCTGTCTCCAGTTCACCACTGTTCCTTCCTTGGACCAATTTTGATAGATACTGACCACTGCAGACTGGGAACACCCCACAAGAGATGCAGTTTTGTAATTGCTGTGATTTAGTCGTCTAGCCATCGCAATTTGGCCCTTGTCAAACTCGCTCAAATCCTTACGCTTGCCCATTTTTCCTGCTTCTAACACATCAACTTTGAGGACAAAATGTTCACTTGCTGCCTAATATATCCCGCCCACTAACAGGTGCAAGGATGAGGAGATGATCAGTGTTATTCACTTCACCTGTAAGTGGTCATAATGTTATATTAGCTTCAGTACTGGGGTTCATTGCATAACCATGAAGCAGATTAAGTTTAAAAACTGCTGCTTACTGAATGAAAATGAAATTCAATAAAGCAATAGGGCAACTATGAATTAAAAACCATAATAGCTTGGACACACAATCTGCTTATGATTTGCTGACCTCTGTGCTTTTATAATTTACTGTACTTTGGGAATCCTGTTTTTTGTTACTGTGGCGATGAAGTTAAGGAGTCTAATCTGCACATAAACATGAAGTCATTTGATCTGTATTTGTGTACAGAGCACACTAGCAGGGAGCAGAGTCTTTAGGGTGGCTGTCTTATTTACTGTTTTAACACACAAATAGTAATTTGCCCTCATTGTCCTACGACAGCAAGCCCTCTCTCAAATCAATTCTCTACTCCTCACCCTCCCCTTTTCTCAGAGAGTTAATGAAGCATGTGGTGCTTTGTCTACAGAAAGAGCTCTAGAAGAGTGGGGAGAAAATCCACAGCACAGTGATTTACTGAGAACTTGACCCTGGAGCATATGGACTCCATCCACGGGTGAGCAGCGCCACTGGGACTGAAAATGCCCTAGCTTTCTTAAGCCACCTGCTGTCCCAAGACTCCTCACCTGTGGGACCATAGACAGACACGTGACAGCTGTGTGTGTGGGAGGGGAGTTGGACTGTGAAATGGTGGAAACTGGAAGTGGGGTTTTCCAGGCATAGTGTAAAGCCTCTGAGTTTTAGTGAATTGTCCTGCCGTAACAAGAAGTTTGGGTTCTTGTCTCTCAATGGTCTCTTTAGTTTACTAAGTAGAGCTCAATCAGAAGTTTCCATAATTCACAAAGACTTTATGGTCATGCTGGAACTACTGGGGAAGTAAAATTGTCCTGTGGAAAATATGTCAGTGTTTCCTCACCTGTTCTGAAAAAATGAAGTATGCTGCTGCTGTCCACTTCTGGGTTGGTTTTGTGTTTCACACTGCGTGTAACGAATCAAACCAAAACGCAAACAAAAATGTCATGTGTGGGGTACACACACGAAAGTACAAGCTGAAATTGTACTCTGGTCATTAGACGTGTCATGAATTTACAATTTCATGGTGACCTCATCTGAAAAACAGTTCTGTTTTGACTTCAGCTCGGTTTTGGAAATTTTTCCAGACTCCAAATGTTCTTCTTTCTTTTTTTTTTTAAAGAAAGATGTGTTTGTGGATTTTGCATAGGCAGAAATAAACTGTTGTTTGGTCAAGTTTTGACCAGTGATTCCATGTTCTTCTGCCTGTCTGAATGATAAAGTTATAAATATTCTAGGAGTTACAATAGAGGTAGCAGTGCTCACCTACAGAAAGGCATGCCATGTTATTTATTTGTTGGTAAAAGCTGTATAGGGGTGTGCGTTTGGATCATTTTCACATCTCAGATAGCTGCTTGACAGATAAATGTGAGCAAATTCACACCAAGGATCTTTTTACTTTTCTTTAACACAGCCTGCATTGCTTCTTTGTTTTTATGTGATAAAATTAACTGCTGAAAAGAACTTAAAAGCTCATTAAAGCATTATAACAGAGTCACTTTAATAAATACTCATTTTAACCACAGAAAGCTGCACTAAACGTGTATTGTCAGGCAAATAAATTGTACACAGTGGTAGCACATGTTTATAAAAGTCCAATACAGAGATTGTGCACATACACTATATTGCCAAAAGCTTTGGGACAGCCTTCCAACTCATTGAATACAGGCGTTCCAATCACTTCCATGGCCACAGGTGAATAAAATCAAGCACCTAGGCATGCAGACTGTTTCTACAAACATTTGTGAAAGAATGGGTCGCTCTCAGGAGCTCAGTGAATTCAAGCGTGGTACTGAGAGAGGTTGCCACCTGTGCAAAAAGTCCATTTGTGAAATTTACTCACTATTAAATATTCCACGGTCAACTGTTAGTGATATAACAAAGTGGAAGCAATTGGGAACAACAGCAACTCGGCCACGAAGTGGTAGGCCACGTAAAACCACAGAGCGTGTTCATCACATGCTGAGGCACACAGTGCGCAGAAGTCACCAACTTTTTGCAGAGTCGATAGCTACAGACCTCCATACTTCATGTGGCCTTCAGATTAGCTCAAGACCAGTGCGTAGAGAGCTTGGTGGAATAGGTTTTCATTTTTTGGCAAAACATGGAAACGATGCACCAGGATCCAGTGACTGAGTAATGTGTATAGGATGAATGAAAAGATTAATCTGCACACTAATTAAAGGTTATGGCTCTATGTATGAATTTTAGTTGCTAAGCATTGAACTTCAGCTGATGTTAAATGTATTTGAAGGAGTTATTTAATCGTGTCCTGGACACCACATTAAGCAAAACAAATAGAAATCTGTGAAAGGTAAACAAAAGAAGTTTGGAAATCACGGATGCACATGCAACAGTTTTGCAAGACCTTTTGTGTTAAGACAAATAAAACAGTTGACTTACTGCATTTTTTTAAAAAGAGATTTTAGCCCCCACTGTGTTGTCTAGATTCACAATCATTATAGCCTGCCGATAAGCCGAGCTAGACAAGCACAAATATGTATCTTGACAGAGTAGGAACAAAAGACCACACACACAGCACTCGCACATGCTCACTTTCTAAGCCCAAGGTTGTTTTTAAAAAAAATTTTAGAATTTTTTTTATTACCCTCTAAGATCATTGTAGTTGTTTAAAAGCATAACTTATTGTTATTAGAGATAATGCAGGTCGTGTTTTTACTATTTGATCTTGAAATTTACTGGAGTTGCTTTTGAAACCTTTTCTGAAATGTGGTGAGCATTTCCAGGTTAGCAGCCTGAAATATACAATATATTTATCCTGCAGTTAGGATGGACTCAATACCACTACACTTCATACTTTACAAAGCTGCACCAGATGCTTTTTTTTATTATTATTATTATTATTGCTGCTACACTGTGCAGTAGTTTAGTTTATAGTCCATTTTGACTGTTGTCTTGTGTATCTATTATTCTGTTCTGTGTATTTGTCCCACACTCTTTGACCTCACAGTGTCCTTTATTGCACTTTATATGTCATGTAGTTCATTTGTTTCCCAATTACTGATTTGAACAGAAACAGTTTATTTGTTGCGTTTAGTAGTTTCAGATGAGGCATGATACGATGGCAGCTTTAGGCTTGACGATATCGCAGTGGCCATCAAGTTGGAACATTTTAAATGTCATGATGTCTTCAGCTTTAAGATCTACAAAAAAATATTGTCGTATCTTAGTATTAAGTCTATTTTGAGGTCTTGTATGAAATGTACTATCCTATTGTCTGACTTTGGAGCAGTGCAAAACAAAAAACATTTCTATGATGCATCTCATCTTCCCTCCTCCATGTTTGCCCAACAGATAAAGCCAGGCTAACCTTCTACTCATGGAATATCTTCACTCTTGAAAAACATGAACACGAGGCTTAAAATTGTGAAATTAGAACGATGGCTTGTTTATAAGGGCTACTTTGCTGTGCAAGAATTCAATAAGTATTTCCACTGCTGCTCAACACAGCACATGCAGATGTGGTTTATATAATTACTTTCTATCGTATAATGAGACAGAAACGAAACAAACAGCTTGGTTACAGCTAATAAATTGCTAGGTTTATTTACAGTCCCAGCTTCACTTCTGCAAGCATTACTGACGAACCTACAGTGCTTCTCACCTGGTTACACATCACTAAACCTTCTTCAAATCTAGGTCAAGGACAGGGCCAAGGCTGTTGGTGCTTTTAGCTGGGCAACAACACAGTGAACATCCTGCTTTTGGATCAAAGCAAGTCTTCTTTCATGAGACACTTCATGTGAATTCAGGTCATGTTTTTTCTTTTTGTTATTCCTGTAAATTGCTTTTATGGGTATGCCCAGGTCTCTTGTAAACTCCTGAAGTTGGTGACTTCCTTTTCTGGAAAACATTTCCCTTAAATGGTTTGGAGAGTTTCCTCTTCTGACATTTCTCGAATGCTGTTTTCTCGTTTAGTTATGATAAGTAATAACTTGTAATGCAAAATTCAAAGTGGAATCATCTGACCGCCTGAGTGAATGACACATTGATGCAAAGGATTATTTTAAGATGTGATATCTATCTAGTGATGCTTTCACACATTAGTCTGTTTGTCAAAGACCAAAACAGAGTGCAACATAGACTCCACTAACACGGTTGATGCTGTGTGTACAGAATGAGATATGGCCAAGACCAAGGCACAGCGTTTGGAGTGAATAATGAACATGCAGCTGTGAGCGTGCTCTCCGCTGCCTGCTCGGTCACCTCTGACACAATTTCTTTTTGCAGTGCAAGATGGAGACCCTTTTACTGCAGAGCAAAACTTGGAGTTTGCAGAGTAACTGCCTAGCCTGGGTGCTGGTCTCTCTCTCTCTCTGTCTCTCTCTCTCTCTCTCTCTCTCTCTGTGTGTGTGTGTTGTATCTGCACTCTCTGTCAGTTGATTAGCTGCTCACTGTAGCATGCAGAGATAAGTATATCTCCTGAGGGGTAATGATACAAATGTGCAGAGCAGTTAGGCTTGTGCTGCTGTGGCCTCCACATTATCAAAAGGCTTATATATATATATATATATATATATATATATATATATATACAGTTTTGTCAAATGTGGCACAAGTTTAAAAAAAGGTTTTATTAAAGGCACAACAAATTGAATTGGTGCATGAAGACCATCTAGCAAAGCTAGCTTTGTTTAGTCAAGCCTTGCATGTACAGCAGTGCTCAAATCTGAACGTTTCTGTTTTTTACATTTAAATTCTATTTAAAAAAAAAATTTGTCTTCCTTACTTTTGATTTACTGAAGTGTGGCAGGTTGCTAATGCAGCAGCATGCTCCAAATGCATGATTACCCATACGTTTTCCACTAAAACAGCTTCTGTGCTGAACTACAAAGTGATGGCCTTCCCCGTAGATAATTCCAAAATCCCATATCCGCTTTATATCAGATCCCTATTTTAACCTGATCACGGACACCATTTGATATCATGAAAAAGCAGCATTGTGGGTCCCCATTTTTCCCAGGTCTGTTTGACTGGCTCTCAATCAAAATACATTCCCTATTCAGGTCAGCTAAGAGAGTTTGTTAGGCAACAAGCAAACCATTGTAGGCTCTGCTTTGTGGGTCTCACAGTGTGACTCAGCTTGGCGTTAATGAGAAATGGCTGGCAGGTCAGATGCTGCTACGGTTCATTCATCCCTCCTCGAATGGGCCAGACCTTGTGGAGGCATGGCTCCTTTTGCCACCGTTTGCCTGTTCCTGGCACCACTGGGCTCTCTGTGTGAAAGCTTCACACTTCAGATGGTGGCAAGAAGCTCTGGTTTGACTTGAGGTTTTATTTTTTCCTCTCCTTTCTCAGGGGATGTTCTGTCCTGCTTTTTCCTTTTTTTTTCTTTTTCTTTTTTTTTTGCTTTTGAAAACCTTATGTTGTGAATTGATCCCACTTAATGCTTGCAGTTGTTAACATGCACATAAACTTAAAATTAGGCACTGAGCAGAGCTGCTTTCGGGTCAGTAAACATAAAGAAACCTCAAAAATAAACCGTATGATTTTCAGAATTGTATAATTCTTGAAAGCTAACGAAGCCTTTTAATGAAGGTCAGCATTCTGACTGCCTCATAGTACTAAGTAAAGGTAACTGGATACCTGACCTTTACACCCATATGTGGTTCTTCCTCAAACTTTTGCCACAAATCTGTAAGCACACAATTGTGTAGGATGTCTTTGTATGCTATAGCATGACAGTTCGTCTTTACTGTAACTAAGAAACCTAAGCAAAATGAGGTCCATGAACACATAGCTTGCCATGGTTCTAGATTAAGAACTCAAGTGTCCTGCACAGAGCCCTGACCTCAATCCCACTGAATATCTTTGGGATGACCTGAAACTCTGACTAACCCCCAGGCCTTCTCACACAACATCTGTGCCTGACCTCACTAATGCTCTTGTAGCTAAATGAGCACAAGTCCCCACAACCACAATCCAAAATGTGTGAGTGGAGGTTTTTATAACAGGAAAGGAGCGACCTAACTCGGTTAATAGGCACATATGCATGTGATGGTCAGGCATTTACATGACTTCGGGTATAAAGTGTATGAAATCTCCAAAGTGTTGGGAGCCTTACCTAGTTAATCTTTAGACTATTTGCTAGATACCTGCTTTGGATAATGGTGGCCAATACATGCACAAGCTAATATCTGTTATGCTTGTAACCTGTGAAATTATGAAATAAAACTTCCCCGCTGATTTTACACATCAATATTTTGTCATTTGATTATTTTTCTGTAATAAGTTTGTTCTTTTGTTGTTCTTTTGACCACTGCTCCTACTAAACTCTTAGATAGATGTGAAACCCTCCTAAAATAAGTATATAAAAGAGACCCTATTCATGCTTTATAGTTAAAGAAATTGGTGAAGACTGGCTCAGGAATTAGACATATAGTGTCCTGAAGTCAACTTGACATCTCTTGCGCCTCGTTCCTGATTAGAGGTTTTCTTTTCCTGAGTGTGGAGTAGGTAATGAAATTTTAGCATGGCAAATGGAGTGGACGTAACGTCTAAGCGTGGAAACGATCTGTCCTCAGTAATGACACTTTATATTTGTCTACGACGGACTAATTATCTAGAGCATGGTATGTAAGACGCTTCTCCCAGGACAGCCTGTACAGCATCTGGGCTGCACTTTGGCATCAGCATTGTGTACTGCCGTGACTAGCATTTCTAATGGCTTACACTTGCGTTTGTTTTGTGTGTGTGTGTGTTCCATGTTCCTAGGGGGTTTCTCCATGGTGTTCCTGGCACGCACCCACAGTGGAGTACGATGTGCCCTGAAGAGGATGTATGTGAATAATGTTCCTGACCTGAACATCTTTAAACGAGAGATTATGATTATGGTAAGCTGCACGTCACCTGATAAAATCTCAGAACGCCATGAAATTTTTCAGTACATACTTTATAAATTGTCTTTTATGAATGACCAAATCCGGGTCTTGGATGTAACAGTGATCACCTGCACTTAATGACTGAAACATGCTGTTTCATTATTTCATCTCTGTATGCAATATGACATTTTCATTTATAACTATTGCTATAATCATAGCATGCATGTCTAAGAAAATCATTGGTCCTTCTGCAACAACTCGAGTGCTACTAGCAATAAGCTGATTGGACTCATTTTTAATAGATATTTTTTTTATTAAAAAATTAAAGCCTTGGCCAAGATTTTTGAATGAAAATGTGGCACTCTAGTTTTGTTGTGTTTTTAAAATTGCTCATTTTTTCTACCTTCACCTGTTTTCTTGGTCTAAACAGAAAGAGCTGTCGGGCCATAAGAACATAGTGAGCTACCTGGACTCCACCATCAACACAGTAGGAGACAGTGTGTGGGAGGTTCTCATCCTTATGGAGTACTGTAAAGGTCAGGATGCCTCTGCTAAATATCTAATCAATTATGAAATATATTACCCTATTTCATGACCCATGTTAAGTATATTTTCCACTATTAAGGAAGGAACATATAAATTGTACACTGTGTATTATTCATGCTAGTATTTTAGATATGGAATGTGCGAGTACAC
The DNA here is from genome assembly GCA_033459395.1 of Hemibagrus guttatus. Taxonomy (NCBI): domain Eukaryota; kingdom Metazoa; phylum Chordata; class Actinopteri; order Siluriformes; family Bagridae; genus Hemibagrus; species Hemibagrus guttatus. Next base: position 12,025,085 of record JAUCMX010000021.1, read on the forward strand.
TGTTAGGGGTTGCTTCTCAAATTCTCTATTGTTTTACTCATGTTAAACTATGCACTTCCTGTTAGAAGTTTCCAAAATAGAAATTTGTATCATTTGCAAATGCTAAACTAGAAGCAAACTGTTTATTAACTAACTGATGGACAGTAAGCTCAATATTTTTAAGCCCTCTTATGATGCTGGCAAAAAAAGCTTTAGTGGCTGGTTTACTTTAAGCTAATAATTGCTGTTTTTTGTCAGATAAACAATGCTGTGAGGTAAACGAATACTTAAAAATAATACTTGTCACTGCCTAAAATGACAATAGTCATGCCCTTCCTACCCAGCGGGTCAGGTAGTGAAACAGATGAACCAGAGGCTGAATGGTGGCTTTACGGAGGCTGAAGTTCTCACCATCTTCTGTGACACTTGTGAGGCTGTGGCCAGACTGCACCAGTGCAAAACAGCAATCATCCACAGGGACCTGAAGGTACTAATCAGCACGAGTTTTTAAGTCAGAAATTAGTGGCTTTAGCTGTCAAAATCAAGTTTTAAATCTAACATTTAAACAAACATATAGTTAACATAAAATGTCTGGGGGGGAATATATTCCAAACAGCTATCAGGGCTTTACAGTCCATCTGTAAGCATCTCTGCTTCAGCCTGTGCTCTCTAATTTTGTCCTCCCTTTTCTTTTTTCCTTGTTTCTCTAGTTCTCTTGGCATCTTGCCCTGCTCTGTGTGTAATTATACATAAACATGGAGGGAAGGAAAGCCAAAAAGATGAAAATGAATGCACTGACCGGCATTAGTTCTAACTGACACCAAGCCTCATTTCCCAAGACAATTATTCTCTCCTGCTAATATTATTAGAAATAAATTTTAGGGAAACCCAGGCATGACAGGCTTATTAGGCTCAGCCTGACAAGCTGAAGGACATACTCTGGCAGACAGCTGCGGGAACTTGCCAAAGTTGCCAGTCACCTTTAGTCCTGTACTCGTCTGTCATGAGTAGTGGCGGCTCTCAGCACTTCTTAAACACTTGTCTTCATGCAGGTGGAAAATATCCTCTTGAATGACCAAGGGAACTACGTGCTGTGTGATTTTGGAAGTGCCACCCACAAAGTGTTGCATCCACTCAAAGATGGCGTGACTGCTGTGGAGGACGAGATTAAGAGGTAAGCCCATGATCGTGAGGTAGCAAGAGAAAATGTTTAATGCAATGTGTGAGCAATCAGATTAAGACTGATTTATAGCCTGATAGACTGATCAGGTTTATAACTTGATCAGAAACTGTTTCTTCTCGATTCATCATTTTAGTCATAAGGAGCAACTGTATATGGAATCAAATTGAATTACTTTTCAGCATTCAAGTTTTGTTTCTCAGGGTGGCTTCCTTAATAGCAAATATCCCCTCTGAGTTCTGCTCAGTTTCTCTTTCTGCAAAATAAAATACATTCATATTTGATGGATTTTTTTGCAACCACAATCATAATATTGTGGCATATGCAAATTACTGGCACCTGTCATGAAAATTAATACGTAAAATAAATAATACATACATACATATATGAACATGCATGAAGAATGTGATATTTTGACCTAGTAGTTAGACGAATGCATTTTATAATAGTGCCATATTTCCTACAAAACACAGGTTCGAAAATGATCAGTACTCTTACCATTAATGCTCCTTTCCCACCCTGGAGAAGATAACAGCATATAGTCTCATGCTGTAATGTCTGTCAAGGTTGGGACACTACACTCCATGCAGAACACCTGAATTTTTGTGTTTTTAGGTTTATCCATGTGGACTTTCGTTTCAATTCAGTCCACGTTTTCAGTAGTGTTCTAATCGGGAGACTTAGATGGACAGAGAAAAACATAGATTTTGTGTTTCTTTAAGGGTTTCATTGTTGATTTCTAAGCATGTTTGTCTCGTTATCTTGTTGAAAGTGACCATCTGTGAATCTCCTGGCTGAGGCAATCAGGTTTTAAAACTGGTTAAGAAATATCCTGAGATTATGATGTCAATTCTTGCAAAAGTCCCTAAATTTCCAGACACAAAACATCACTAACGTCTCAATGATCCATAACCATACTTTCCTGAGAGTGAGTGTTATGTAATTTATTAGGACTAGCTGTCCTGGTGGGGAACAGAAACTAGTAAGAACCTTTGATCCCTCCCCTTTGTGTGCAGGTACACAACCCTGTCGTATCGAGCCCCAGAGATGATTAACTTGTACCAAGGGAAAGCCATCACAACCAAGGCTGATATCTGGGTAGGTACATTTACACACATCCATACCCGCCCCCCCCCCCACACACACACACACACAAACACACACACACAAACACACACACACGCACCCCCTTCCCCCCACTTGTCCTTTAGTGTAAGTGGCTTGCTTAAACTGACTGTTATGCTGAGGATCTGGTTTGGTTAGGCAGGCAACACAAACCCAGAAGTAAAACCGGTTTCCTTCAGAAATTACGTATGCACTAGGGGGAGGGATTTGATCGAAAGGATTGCTTCATTTTGTTTGCCTCTGGTCATGTAGTGGTGGTGGTGGTGTTGGTGGGGGGGTGGTTGTAGATTTTGTTATAATGCATGGGAGGAGTCTTTGAGCAATTGAGGTCACTTTTTTAAAGTTTACCTGTGTGAGGTGCAACAATTTGCCTTAGTGTTTTATTCCCTAGTTTGTTTATGTTTATAAAGTACTGTTCTCTTAGCACCTGTAGTTCTGGTTGCTGCAGCCCAGTTTGTTTACTTTAAAACATCCTCTGTAGAATGTCTGTAATTAGTCTATAATTAATTTCATAAAGTATTTTTGAAATTGATACCAAAAATTTTTTTCCCATGCATGAGAACTCATGTGACAGAACTTAGTTTAACATTATTTATTTAATAATTTTACAAATCTTAAAAAAATAATACACACAAAAATAGTCTGACAAAAAATATTAGTTCGTGAAACTGAGGATATATGCAGTACCTAAGCAGAGGTTACTGTCCTGTAGCATTCATATGAACAAGTTAAAGAAAATGCAGAGAAGGAAAGGACATTTCCTGCTTCAACTCCTAAGAAAGATGTGAGGCAGAGAGCTTGTTTTTCCACCTTCGAGCAAACACATAGTGAGAAAAATATACAAGAACAAATCTCTTAAAAAGAAGGATGGCTTTGCTATTGTTGGACCTTTTCACCGCCTTAGCTTTATGGTAGTCATGTCAAAGCAGGCATAGATAAGTAGAAGAAATGTGTTGGCGTTTCCTGATGGTTGTTGTCTTCTGTTAAAAATAGAAAGAATTGTGTACAGGTTCATCCACAATGTTGACAGGCGCTTGTTTGTTTCCTTACATGGCGATCAGTGTGCAGTTTGATGTTTGGTCCCTTGTTTGTTTTGGTGAATGAGTTTACATTTCACTTTCTCTACCTCTCTTAGGCACTTGGATGCTTGTTGTACAAGCTGTGTTTCTTCACACTTCCATTTGGGGAGAGTCAGGTCGCCATATGTGATGGAATCTTCAGTGTTCCAGATAGCTCAAAGTTTTCTTCCAAACTGCACTGTTTAATCAGTAAGTTCCTTGCACTGTCCATCAAATTATATCTGTTCATGCAGATCTGCTGATCTGAAACACATTAATTCCACATCTGGCAAATTGAAGGTTCTGCATTAAAGCAGATGCTCCTGTGATGGGGATCAGCCTTCAGTTAGACATTTATTTTTGTTGTACTGCCATCTTCTGGTAGTTATCATACATTATAGCTTTTCCCCACTTAAGCTGGATACAAATAATATATAAAATTGTACAATGTAATACTATTTTTTAAAATATGAGATCAATGCAAAAGTAAAGGTAAACCGAGTGGATACAGTTGTCAGCTTTTTCTAAATGGTGGTGTTTTATTTTTGGCAACTGTAGGATACATGTTGGAGCCTGATCCAGAGAAAAGACCAGACATCTATCAAGTCTCTAACTTTGCCTTTAGACTAGCTGGAAGGGAGTGTCCAGTGCCAAATCTATTTGTGGGTTCTGTCATTACATTATGCAGACATTATATTCAGAATTTCATGATTGCTTTATGTAATGACTTGGTAAATATTTGGGTTCTGTTGTGCAGAATTCCCCCATTCCCATCTCACTGCCAGAGCCACTAACGGCCAGTGACATCGCTGCTAAGAAGAGCCAGACAAAAGCCAGGTATTTAACATGTGCACTATAATTCTATTTTAAAAGTAGTTTTAATGAATTATGTGAATTCAAAAATAGATGGAACTCAAGACAAAAACGCAGAGATTCTGTAGTTCTGTTAAATGGCAGAAATGCTTGTTTTACCATCACAGCGAATGAAAGCAATCTGTATTGTGCTGAGTTTGTGTATAAATTTTTTTATTTTCTTTCTCTTTCAGAATAACAGATTCTGTTGGCCCTACGGAAACCTCCATTGCTCCAAGGCAAAGGCCAAAAGCAGCCAACAGCAATGTACTGCCACTGCCCAACACTGTAACTCCTGTGAAAATGAGCGCCCCACCCGGAACAGTCAGCAACGGCCAGAAACGTATTTCTTTATTCTAAATTTCTTCTGTCCAGTACCCATACTCAGCCCATATTGTTCCATTGTATACTAGAGTTACATATTTTTCACAGCAGGTGAATTAAGGACAATATTTAACATTAGACTCCTAATTTGTGTGTGCTTGTTTGTGCCTGCATCAGCCCAAGGAAACGGGCAGCAAGCAGCTGTGCAGATGCAGAGCAGCAATCAGCACAATCGAGTGTTACAGCAGCTGCAGCCTGGGGACCTCAGACTCCAACAATTCCATCAACAACAACAACAACACAACCTGCACCAGCAGCAACAAGTCAGTCCACAGCAGATGCAGTACATACAGGTAATCATCAATGGTTTTTAGTCAAAATCATCAATGGTTTTAATCCAGGATTGGACAAGCCTGGATTACATGTCTGGACCATAGGCTTATAGCAGTTGCTAGAAGAGGTAATAGGTGTGTTTTCCGTACACTTTCAACTGCTTATGAAAAGATCTTTTTTTTTTTTTTTTTTTTTTTTTTTTTAAATTCAATACTTATTATACACATAACGCATATGAAGTGTGGCAGTACTACGGACCTGGACTACTAGTTCCTGTATCTGACTATAAACTAAACTACATATTAACTGATGATCAATCTGAACATTAATGAGAACTACTGTTAGTACTTAAATACCAAAGATTTCAGCATGTAACCATTATATTATAACTTTAACCGTGCCGCACGTCACTGTTACACAACTCTATATATAGCATGTCGAAAATAAAGAAAGCAGTCATGACATTTTACTGAAGTGCATAAAGGTGACACCAGAGTTCACAGCTAAAATGTTAACCACAGATTACTACGGGTTTGTCAAAGAGTAACCACGATATGCTACGTCAAAGACATTATCAGGATACGACAATAGCAACAAAGGGCCATACCCACAGTTGTTCCTACGTTGTTTGTAAAATGGCTCTTTATACTTTTAAGTTGAAATTTATTCACCAATTTTTAGCTTTTCCTGGAGCATTCACTTGCTTGTTGGGCTAGCTAATACAGTTATTGCATATGATATAATAGACTGTTATAATAGAGTCCTGCCTACAAATGCAGTATAACTGACTTAAATCACTCTGAAGCTCTGAGTATTGCAATTAACAACCTTAAGTCTAACAACCTTCCAAACTTTTGTACAAGTTTGCATTTTGGAATCATTAGCAGACATGATCCTGATCTTGCAACTAAACAACATGAGTGCACTTTATTTTTATCATGTAAAGCAACATCTAAAGAAAAAAAAAAAAAGCTTGCATACCAGAATTCATGGAAAACTCTCTCTAATACTATACAAGCCACATTTGTGTACTGGCACTAATTCAAAATATGTTATGATCTGTGATTTTTCACACACATGCACATGGCCACGTTTGCAGAACACGCTTATTATCAACTAGATCTTATTATTCGTAAATACAGCATGTGTGTCAGTATACAGTATATCTTTCTGAATGATACTGTGGATAACCTGGCATTTTTAAAGCATTTTTTAAGCAAGTGTATATAGAAAAAATACCATATACATGTCATACACTATAAAGATATGTTGTATTTTTTCTTTTTAAATTCCTGTTACTTGTAGAATATGAATGAAGATTTGAGATTGTTTCCTTCTGCAGAATTTATGGTTTCTGATTATGTATGCTCCTCTTTATTTTAACTGACAAAGGCAGTGGATTTGATCTGTATACATTATTTTGACTTTAGTAATATGTTTTTATCAGGAAATTAACAACAAAAACTCCAGGGAAGAACAACGGTACCAAATTGTTTGGCAGTTTTTGAGAGTGCCAGTGCACAGTACATACAGTGTAACCTGAAGCATGCCATAATTCTTCTTCTGTATTTTCAATTAAATGCTTCTGCAAGTATTTTTCTATATACACTATATGGCAAAAAAGTAGGCGAACATCTGACAATTACACTTATATGTGGTTCTTCACCAAACTCTTGCCACAACAGTACTTGTCACGTCTGTATTCTGTAGCATTGCAATTTTCCTTCACTGGAAAGGGGCCCAGAAATGTTGACATTATCTCTATGCACAAATTATTCTCTCGGTGCAATATTATACTTCTCATATTTTTGTAATATGATTCTGATAATTCTATATTTAGCTCATAGATGGATGGAAAAGTGCAATAGAGATCTTGATGCTTGATTCTTTCATTTTTTGTTTTAGTTTATCATTGAGTATAAAAGAAACAAATATTTATTATTTTTCACTTCAAATTAAGAATACCTCTTTCAGTTATATGTGAACCCTAAATGATTATAAATGATGATAAATGAGTATGTATAAGTATAAGTAATAAGTAATGTATAATATAACTATTTACTGTGTTTTTTTTTTTATACACTGTATCTGTACAAATATGTTTGAGGTTACTAGGCATAAAATATTTATCATCTGCATGCATTAATAGTCCTATAATATAATTCTGCCACAGATTGATTGATTGACTACCCAGTTCATTTCATTTAAACTACAAAAGGTGAAAATTGTTGCTTCATTACTCGACGAGAATCACAACCGGGGGTTTGGTTATTCTGTATACCCCATTGAACTCAGATTAGTACATTCTGTCTTGAATTAGTGGAAACAGACTGTACCTAAGAGTGGACTGTTAAGCAAAGCTATTTCAGATAAGTTTTCATTTTATTAGCTTGCTTCATGGAATGCCCCCCATGTTAATTGATTTAGTGTGGGATTATTGACTCTGGCAGAGTTCTAATTTTAGTTATTTCAGTCACACACAGACAGATGGCAGTGTGTGCCATGTGTTTGAATGAAGACCAGACAGACTGTATTGGGGAGCACAGCAGGTGGTCAGCTGGATAATTGTGTATTACTCTCTTAATGGGATAGATGGCCTAACACAGCTGTTTTACGACTGTTCAAAAGCAGTTTTCTCTTCTCGTCCGTTTGTGACCAGGACATGTGTTCAGAATTAGCTAAACAGGGCCTAACGCTGGTTGGTTCTGCTTTATTTATAGAAACAGGACCAGCATGCTTTTGTTGTTCCCACATTAGTGTCAGTAATTAAGGTCAAGAGATTTGTGTAGTAGCAGTCTATGTGACTGCTGTAACTTAAATATTTATTACAGATTTAAGTCATCAAATTCAGTACAAGATCTGATTTCTCTAAGTACTCTAATGAAGAAAGATTACTTCATAGCTGTATAAGACTTTCCTCAAAGAGGAATATTTCAAATTTCTTTGTCTTTGTGCTTCCTTTGGTCATCTCTCTTAGCAGTATCAGGCCATGCAGCAAAGCCTCCAGATGCAGCAGCAGCATATGCTTCACCAACAGATGATGATGCAGCAGTCCATGTATCAACCACAGCAGCAGCAGCATTATGCAGCTCTGGTAAGTACTCAGACATTCATAAAGCAGCATGAGACATTCATTCCCTCTCCTAAAGGAAAAAGCCACTATATAGCATAAACTAATCTAATATTCTTAATAATATAGTCTGTCTACTTTCTAAAGCATCTGTTTAAAATCAAAGCATGGTTGTGGATGACTACAGTTCAGTACCTCCATAGAGCACCGTCATGAGCCATGCACTGGGTTGAAACACCAACATGTGAATGCATGCAGATATTATTCACTTAAGAAAAGTCCAGTTGGATGGCACCACACTGCCTCGAATACTAATTTGGCCGTCTGTACGCCATGCAAAAGCTCTTTGTGCCAAACGGTTGCCGAGTCCAAGTCGATGCCAGTCGGTCGCATCCATCAGTAATTCCTCCAGAAACGTATTTACGCTAAACACGAAGGCGACGCAACCAGGCTTCCTCTAAATACATAATGTTAAGGCGGCACAATTTTTAGCTCATTTTCCACCGAATGGTTACCATCTGTTTAATTTCAGCTGCAATCTGCTCCATGCAAAGCCATCAGGGGATTGAATGGGGGGTGAAATCGACCGATTCTCTGTGTTAAATCGTAACATATGAAGCAATTACACTGTAGGGAAATCTAAGCGGTTATCTATCACACTCTGTGTCTTCATGTCCTGAACGGTCACTTTGAGTTGAAAAAAAAGTGACTGGTCTACTTTTTCTTTTTGTCACCGAGCATTTGTGGGAGCTGTTTGTGTTAAGATTTAATAGTATTTAAAAAGTAAAGGAAAAAGACTGATTTGGAAAAAAAGAGTATCGGAAGAAAACGTAACTGATTACCACTTTAAAGTGCATCTCACACTGTCCTTGTCAGAGTGTGTGTGTGCGCATCTGTGTCCCCTCAGTAGGTCATACAGAGTCCCACATCCCCATCTCTGCCATTATAGTCCATTATGCTCATATTATGGCCCTCTTTTTCCTCGATAACAGATCCATCAGTATCAGCAGGCGTTTGCTGGCCAGCAGCAGTGTGTGCCAACACAGCAAGTCCCCTACTTTTCCCCACTAGAGTTTCATGCATCACTGAGCACCTACAACCCTGCTGGACCTTCACCTGTGGATGCTCCCTTCAGCAACACCAGGTAGAACCTCCACCTGCTTCTACCTCTGTGCTTTATCTATAACAAGGTTTTAGTAACAAAATGTGATTTTTCTCTTCTTGTTGATTCCAGAATGGCCGTGCCTAGTTCAGAGTTGGTCAGTCCGTCTCTTCAATCTGTCAGTAACCCTCCTGACATGTCTCGCTGGAACCCGTTTGGAGAGGACAACTTCTCTAAGCTCACTGAAGAGGAGCTATTGGATAGAGAGTTTGACCTTCTCAGAGCAAGCAAGTGTTCCAAACTAATCCTCATCTTAATCTTGCTTATTACATTGCTTATTAAGAACTATGCATTTTACCATTGCTGTACACTGCTATATTACTCATGAATATGCCAGAAAAAAGAGTGGCACTTTCAGTATAGTTGTTTCACAAATCACTTGTCCATATAAGCATATACAAGATCGTATAGGCAAAGGATCTGTGAAAGGCTATATTGGTAGTATACTGTATTTTCCCTACATCATATTATTTCTTTTCACAGTTGGTAGGACTGGATTGTTTTAGTGCACATTTTGTTCCTCCTTGTCTTTCTGATTGTTCTTTGAATCATTTTGTTCAGTGTTTGTGCTGTGCTGTACATAACGCTCTCTGTTCCTCTCCAGCAGATAAACAAGTGGAGAAAGCGGCAAGCTTGCAGGCTGGTGGCACAACCCTGCTGCCAGAGGACCCATTCGGCTCTGTGCCCTTTGTGGCCAACGCAGGCAAGTTTTAGCAGCTATGCCCCAAATAAAGACTCTGACCCTCTTATTGTCCCGTTCTGCTTATATTCTGTCCATCTCCTCAACTTACCACTGCACCTTTCTGCTCCTACTCTCCGGATTTACACCAAGTCACTTCTGGACCCTGGAGTAAGGCGAGATCGGAAGTCCCTAAAGTACAGAGATGGGTTGATGAGTAAGATAAGCAAGACAGGCCCTGATAGGCATGATATGTAGGAAAATGTTAAATAGCAATAGGAATAGCCTTCGCAGACTGCAAAAATGTGTACAATATAGACATTTCTTTTTATACTCTGAACTACATGAGGCGTAGGCAGCATCAAGGTTTGTAGTACCGATATTTCTAAAAAAAAATCTTTTTGTGTTCTACAGAAAAAGGACCATGCTCTTTTTGCTTTAAACTGAAGACAATGGGCAGTGTACTGCCTCCATGCTTTTTAGCTTGCCTTTGCCTTTATAACATTTGTTGGGAAGGCTTCTGCACTTTACAGTTATATGACAAAAACTTAATTATCATAAAAAAAAATTAATCACTAATCAATTTAGCTGTGTACCAAAAGTGTCAGAATTTTATTAAAGCAGAATATCATGGGCCTGTAATTTGTGGCACCTCAGTGTAAGTAGGACATAGGTTTAAAATATTCTAATTTTTATTATTGAGAAGTTAAAAGGAACGTGTTTTGGGAAACCACGAATTTTTCAGCCACAAGTAACTTTATATGATGGTGAATTCTAATGAATCTAGTCGCACTTCACTAATATAAAGTGCTGCTAATAAAAATGTTGGATTCATTCATTTTGGCATTTTCACACTAAATTGCATCAGTTTGGCATGAAAGAATAGTCCTCTTAATTCTTGAGCAAACTGTTTTTCACTTATATTAAAAGCTACATATTTTGTGTCTCAATTAGTAACATTTTTTTTATTTTTTTTACTTCATGTTGATAATTGTGGCGAAAGCCAGGATTTCTCAGGTACACACTCATGGATCTCACTTAATGAAACATTTCCAGGGATCTTCATAGCCACTGTGTTTACTTGTCCATAACATGCCAATTTTGCATGGAGTTAATCACAAGTTTCTCTCCAGTGTTAAAATTGGCTTTGATTCCCTCATTGAGCCTTATCCCTTTTTTTTTTAAACTGTGAAGATACTTTGCGTTGCCAATTTATGGAACGCTGGCAGATTCATTAAGTTAGGATGAGTTTAGAAACATAATCAGAGGACTGTTGGATCTGTGTAGGATCTAAATGTGCACAGTCCTTAATTTTCTTTTTTTTTTTCCATCTCTGAATGTGATGCATTGCTATGTAGCCTATGTTTGTGTGCATTCACTTTTTCTTGTTCACTTGTTACTTTGTGCCATAAAACCAGGCTGTGTCTGAGAATGCATGGACTTTTATGTGTTACAACAACAACAAAAAACCAAATCATACACATACTATATTTCATTGCTGCTTTCTCATTCAACAAAGGACAAATATCTCACTAGTGTGACCAAATACTGAGGTGTTGTTTTATTAATTACTACATAGGGAACACCTAATAACCTGCTAACTTACATAGGGAATACCTAATAACCTGCTAACTTGGTGTATACACACAAACATTAACTTACCAACTACTTCAGTAGGATTACCTGCACATTCATGCAGTTGTCCAGTCAGCCAATCAAGTGGCAGCAGCATAAGATCATGGAGATGATACTACAGTAGTAGAAGACCACACTGGGTTCCACTTGTGTAAGCCAAGTACAGGAATATATGGCTACATTGGGCACGCTGGCGTGGAACCAGATGCGGTCATCTTCTGTTGTAAGCCGTCTGTCTCAAGGTTCAAGGTGCAGGGTTCAGCTAAATGCTTTTCCTCACAGCAGAATTGCAGAGTGATTATTTGTGTTAATATAGCCTTCTTGTTGGCTTGAAACAGTCTGGTCATTCGTCTAACCTCTCATCAACCAGCTGTTTCTGGACATAGAACGTATACTCACTGAACGTGTTTTGTTTTTCCTGTATTCTGTGTAGACCTGTGTCTAGTGACTAAAGAAGGTTGTGTGAGAAAATCCCAGATAAGCAGTTTGTTAGTGCTGGATGACCTGGATTGAATATTTCACAGTCATGCCACGGTCAGTCACATTTTCCCCATTCTGATATTTGATGTGAACATTAACTGAAGCACATGACCTGTTGTGCTGCTGCCTCACAATTGGCTGATTTTAGAAAATTGCATGAGTGTTCTTAATAAAGTGGCTGGTAAGCATTCTGTATTTATTTTTTTGACTTACAAAGATGTAGTAATTAATAAGCTTACAGTGTATGTAAGGCTGGTTTTCTGAGCACAGATTAAGGTTACTCTTGGATTAAATTGTTTCAGGGATTCTTTATTTGAAAACCCATTCTAGATATAAGCTGTGTGCAGAAACTAGTACGCACATCACCTCTTTGCTTTGTCTTTTGTTTAACCAAAGGTAAGTTGATCAATTTAGACAGTCCATGTTCTAGATTTTCTTATCTTTTTGTTTTTGTTTGTTTTTATAATTCTTCTTCATTCATCTCATTGTTTACTTCAGTTCTGACCAGCATCAGAACATTACAGGTACATTTTAGTTTTAATAATTGCCTGTCTGCTATCTGATGTTGTATTAGATAAAGACAGCCATTCTCAGAGACTTCTTGGTTCAGTGGAACTCCTTTTGAAATCAATGCAAGTTGGGGGAAAAAAACATGTTCTGAGCCATAGTTTACACTAGAAACATGCATGCACATAAGAACAAAAAAAGGTACGTTGCCATGGCTAGTTAAAAATGACAAATGGAATTTTAGATTGTAAAAGGGCTGTTTTGTAGACTTCCTCCATTACTAGGTGTTAACGCTGATCGGTATATTCTCATGTTGTCTCTGAAAATAAGCGTGTAGATTAGCCTAAGGGATTAGTTTATTGTAGCCACTCAGCTTCCAGTGTTAGGCGATTTTTGTTGGTGCAGAGTGGCTATAATTCCTAAACCGTTGTAGCACACCAACAATCATGATGGTGGAATTATTGTAACACACCCTTTCTGCCATCTAAGGTTAATGTGCTGTGGTGCTTTTGGGAGTCCAAGATGCTTCCTAGGCCAAATATTTATAAAACTAGCAGAAATATAGGTCAATAGCCTTTTCATACATTATATATATATATATATATATATATATATATATATATATATATATATATATATATATATATATATAAGTATAGTTGAATAAGATGTGCAGTGTTCTGTTCTTACAAGACAGAAATGTAAATGCTCATGTATCATAATGTATAACGATGTATTTCTTTACAAACTGCTAATGATGAATAAAAATCTATCCAAAAGCAATATACACTTTTGTTGATTTTGTTACAACGGTTCCGGTGTCTTCTGGTCTGAACTCTATACCACATAATCAAGATGTTTGTCATAGGATGAGCATGGCTGTCTTTATCTCTCACAGTATATAATAATGCTGAACATTTTATGCCACAGCACTGTTGAATTTGCAGATCTGATTTGCCTGTAATTTAAATCAGATTTATTTTAATGTGCTTGTCCTAATAAGTTCATGTCTCTTTAGTAAATTCTATAGTAGCACATCATTCACAGGGATGTTTAAACAGGTGAGGTTTTCTCTCAAATGTTTATTTAGCATTTATAGAAGGATTCTTCTGGGTCAACCCTTTTAACAGTAATTTCACTGCAGTACTTAACATCTAATAATTTTTGGCTTATTAACTTCCAGGAGGTAGAGAAAGCAGAGCCTGGAGAGTGAGCGGATGTTTGTGGGCATTATATGTTAAATAGAAGTATAATCAGTTAAACTGTACGTTTCCACCATTAATAGATTTTATCAATTCTGCTGTGGTATAAGAGTAATAAAACATTTTTGGGACATGCTATTATTGGATTAAAACTTTCAGGATGGCAGCAGTTCTCATCCAACAGCATAAAACGACCCAGTCACTAATTATTGTCCAATTAGTGCATGCTCAGTCATGTTTTAATGCTTACCAAGTCTCAGTCCAGGAAATCTAATCAGAACATTGTATATTCTAGTCAGTTTTAGTAAGTAATGCCATGTTGGTAACAATGTAATTACCAAAAGAAGGGTTAAAATCTTGTTTATCTCCAAGTTTGGTGCATGGTAAATGTAAACAAACATCAACTGAAATGAATAACTCATTATTTAGCACACTATAGTTTGCACTGCCTTAATTCTACCGCCTTGGCTTTGTACATGGTTGAACTTTGCAGTTGTTTTTGAACAGAATGGGTTGAAAATAAGATCATAAGTATGAACAGGATATATATTTTGTAGTTGCCACTATATATATTATTTAGCCAGTCTAAATATATAAATACAGTTTGCAATCCACAGGTATATAGAGGCACATGTCAGGTCGAATGCACAGTCTCACTGCATTATTAATTATTTATTTTCACATAACATGGGCACAGACAACACAGCAGCCAGTTGAGCATCTGCTGACCTCGGATAAACAGCCCTGTGTACTACACGGGCAGTCATCGTAGTGTAATCTGATGTCCCTGCAAAAGAACATCACGCAATAAATGTTAAGCTTTAGGTTTCATATGATTAAACTTGCACTGCCCTTGAAGTACCTGTGTTCTGAAATTTCACTGTAATAAAAAGCTTGTAATCTAAGCAGTATAGGTTAAGCAGATGCTGCTTTCGACGTCTGCCATGCTTTCACACCAACTGTTCTTTAAAATAAAATAAAAAATTACCCTCGCCATTACTTTTTCACTTTATCCCCTCTAGCCCGTTTAGCTCGCCCCCCTTTCTAAACTTACTCACAGATAACACTATGTTTGGCTAACCCTTTGTCTAGTCTTGCCAGTTTGGAGAGTTTAGTCGGTAACAGATTTGCAGATCTGCCTGCACAGCATGAGGTATGGCTCTGACCAGCTATACTGAGGAGCAGAAATGAGAAAGAGGTGGTACAAAATGGCTCAGTAGTTTTGTGTGTGTGAGCACTGTATATGAGGATTTACAAAACTGTCCTATTTGTGACATTTATATGTATTTACTGTGCATTTTAATAGGAACACCTGCTTATTTATGTAGCTATCCAATCATGTGGCAGGAACACAATGCATAAAATCATGCAGATACAGGTCAAGAATGTCAGAAAGGAGAGCAAGTGTGGTCTCTGTGCCTTTTACCATGGCATGGGCATTGGTGTCAGATGGGCTAGTTTGAATACAAACAGTGTCTAGAGTTTACACAGAATGGCGTGAAAAACAAAAAAAACAGTTTGTTTAAAAAATAAAAAACAAACTCGAGACGTTAACAGCAGAACCTTTTGTGAGCTGGGACCTGCATGGAGCTGATCTGCTTGTCCACCACATCCCACAGATGTTTGATCGGACTGAGATTTGGACAGTTTTCAAAAGTCACCAAACAGTTTTTGTCCTGTTCCTCAAAACATTCCTGGGTGCATTGTCCTGCAGAAGGAGTTAGGGAATACCAATAGAGAAATACAGCTGCCATGTAGAAGTGTACTTGGTAGCAATAATGTTTAGGTAGATGTGCGTCAAAGTAACATCCACATGAATGTCAGGACCCAAGGATTTCCAGCCCAGTGCATCAGATCCTTAAGCTTGTATAGACTTTGAGAACTGACTGTTCACAGGTGCCGCTGTACCTTCATCTGGTCAGTGATTTTTAATGTTATGGCTATTTGGTGTACAACAGTGCAATATAAATCAAGAGATTTTGACATGGAACTTAAAAGCATCATCTTTGCAGATTGTTGAATATTCCGTTTTGACATGTAGTAGTTGCTTTGGTTCAAATAAAGCAGAATATGGTTAATATGTAACTGTCATTCAATATATTTTGTCTTTTTAGTAAAGATTTTGTTGACCCTTCTGTTTAACAGATTATTTACAAGTGCTATGCAGTATAAAACAAAGCTGTGAACAGGTTCTTATTTTTAAGACATGCAACTTCCTTTACCTAGGTTTTTTGTTGTTACCTCTAGACTCATTTTTGCAACACTTACATTAAACACAGAAGAGGATGGGTTCCACAAGGTTTCTTCCAAATGTCATCTCATGCAGTTGCCAGCTTTGCTTCATGCTTTCTTATTCTTATTAATCTAGATATCTATCCAGATTTCTGTGTGCCATGTGTGCAGTTGAGTAGAATTTGCATATGATCTATGTTCTTTTTCTGTCTTGTCTCTATCAGGACCTGGTCTTCAAACAGAGCAACAAAACACAGAGTCTGGTGCTGCCTCTGGTGTTGCCACTGATGTACAATCTGCTCATGAAGAAGATGTCCAGCCACCAGTTACTAGGGAACAAAAGCCTGTGAAAAAAAACAGCTCCTCTGGCCCAGTGCCTCATAAAACAGGGGAAGAGTCAGAGAGTGACTTTGAGTCAGATCCTCCCTCCCCCAAAAGCAGTGAAGATGAAGAGGGGGAGGAAGAAGAAGGCCTCAACAGTGAGCCTGAAGACACTGAGCCTGAGAACCTGGGCCAGAGGCCACTGCTTATGGACTCTGAGGAAGAAGTTGAGGAAGAGGAGGACAAACACAGCTCTGACTCTGAATGTGACCAGAGGAAAGCAAAAGTTACTGCTAGGAGACTGCCAGGAGACAAAGTTTCTAAGGAAAGTGCAAGAGGCGAACCTAGAACCAATGTAATCACCCCTCCGGACTCACCCAGTGTTGCCATGACCAGTTCAAGTGAAGTGGATGTATTTGGTGCAGTGCCCTTCATCGGTGGTAGTCAGCCCACAACGCCACCAGAGAGCATAGATGTCTTTGCTAAGGCCCCTTTCAGACAGGCAAGTCAGGAAAATACCACAGAAGAGTTAGATGTGTTCACCAAAGCTCCCTTTAACAGGAATCTTTCCAAGTCGAGCAGGAGCAGTGACGCTCCCGCTGGACAGACACCCCCAATCTCTCCAGCAAGTGTAGATGTTTTTGGCTTCCTGCCGTTTGAACCCAGCCACACCAAGCCCATCTCCAGAAGCCAGGAAGACATTTTTGGCCCAGTGCCTTTTGAGGAGGCCCAAAGTCCACAGCAGCAGAAACTAAAGCAGCGAAGCCTTCAGAAACTCTCCTCACGCCAGAGGCGCACCAAACAGGAGGCCAGCAGTGGTAATGGAAAGCGCCACCACAGTACCCCAACAAGTGGCCGGAAAAGCAACAAGCCCAGCTTCCGTACCCCAGAGCGTGCACGGCGGCACAAGAAAGTGGGAAGAAGGGATTCGCAAAGTAGCAATGAGTTCCTTAGTGCCTCCAAAGAGAACATCAGCATCAGCATGGGGGAAGTGAAAGAGAAAGGGGCATCTTTGCCTTCTGAAGATGCTATGTTGGACCCCTTTGGAGCCAAACCTTTCCATCCACAAGACGGTGTTCGGCATGGACAGCACCCAGGCATGGGGGACAACAAAAGTGATGTCAGCTCAGCCAATAGCAGATCTCGGACTGGCTCTCTGCAGGCAACGTTTGATGGGAACAAGATGGATGACTTTGGGGCTGTGCCCTTCACCGAAATGGTGGTCCATAGCAGGCCTCAGCAGCCCCCACAAATGGATTTTGACCCCTTTGGAGCTGCACCGTTTCCCTCAAAGCAGTGAATGTCTTGTCTTCCGGCACACGCAGAGTGCACTTGCACAAATGCTGCTACATTATGCAAAGTCAAAAAGACTCTTTGAAATTTACCTAACAGATGGCAGCTGTGTGGTGCGATCTCGGGCTGTGGCCCAACAGATCACAGGCCTTTGTTTTGGTTGAAATCCAGATTTACAGCTTTTAAAACTATTAACACCTAACTTGACATTGGAGTAACTTTTTTTTTTCCTGAACTTGACTTGAATCTGTGTATGGATTGATTTTTTTTTTTTTTGCATTACCTGATTGCTGAGAAGCTGTTTATGCTGCATAACAATGTTCTCCAAGAAAACATTAGCAAAAAGGTGACGATATCCTTATTATTATTATTATTATTAGAGCCCAGATTTAGCAATGAATTAAATCTACGTGCGTGTTCAATCACAGACCACCAAATTATCAGTGGTCCTTGTGTAGGTTGTTGCTTCCTACCTGATGGGTCAGTTTCACACCATATTGCCTTATAGGGGTATGCTCCACCCTGCTTTATTGTACCTCAAATGCACAAACGGCCATTTTGGTGCCTTTGTGTTAACAGAATCGTTTCTGTGTAGGCCTTCTTACATTCTTAGTTTCAGTACCATTCTCTATGCATAGTGCACCATTTTCAGTGCATTTAAATGGTTGCCATTGTTTTCTCCCAAAAGCCTAGACTAAAAAGAGATACCCAACAAAATGTATTTGATATTTTAGCTTCATCATGTTAAAGAATCTTGGACTGGGATGGGTTTCATTGTGGAGTTTTACACAACAGAGACATTAAGCCTAATGTTATACTGAACCCAATAACAACCAGAATGTCAGTCCTGCAAATATACATACTTTTGAAATCAACCTACAATCATAGACAGGCCTCGTCAAAAAGGGAAAGGACATGTAGGTTTGTTCTTTTTGAATGTATTTTGTTCTTTTGTACAGAATCTTGAATTTAACTAACACACAAGCATATAAACATACTTAATTTAACTGGAAATGAAGAGAAAAGGATGTTTTGCAGTACATAAAAATGGGACAAAGACTTTTCTATCACTTGGGAAACCATCATTGACTACAGCTACATTTTTAGCTTCTTTTATCAATTGATCAACTAGCATTACAATATTTACTGTCTTTTTATTTTTCTTATTTGATTTATCTTGCTACACTGCTCTCTAACAATGCAATAAAATACTGAATTCTTATTTCTCTTTATTTATTTCCCATCTTGGTCTAAATTTGTGTGTGTTTAAATCATTGTTTTTTTTTTCCTGAGAGGCTATTTCTTAAGATGTAAATTTACAAAAACTATTTTCTTCTGAAGACAGCAGGTTCGAGTAAAAGACGGTGTACAGTTTACAATTTAACAACCTCAGAAAGGAAATCTCTCAAAGGCAAGGGATTCTCGCACTATTAAAAAAAAAAAAACTGTGCTATTAATCTGAGAATTGACCTTTCACAGCAGTCTCAACAATACACTGAAAATAAATTATGCAGGATTACCCATTTTGCACAATTATTATTATTAATGCCTACCACAAAAGTACGTTATAATACAGAAACAAAGTTTTTAAAAGTACAAGAAATATTGAGGAAAAAGGTACATATACAAAGCTGTAATAGTACAGTAAAAAGGCAAACAGCTTATTAATACAAAAGGAAAAAAATATTTTTAAATTGAGGTCCCAGTGTCTATTATAGCTTGTCAAACCCTTAAAAAAAAAAAGACAGAAATATTTTTGTACCACAGCATTTTAGTGCTACAGTGAACATCATGTAACACATTTTGCATTGCATCCAATGTTCTTGAGCCCCCACTTTGTCAGTCAGGTTTTACAAATATTAAGTAAATGATAATGGTTCGACTTTTCCAAATGTAAATCGCAACTTACTAACAGATGTTGATTTTATTTTTAATAATGTTTCTAGTCTCCATCAAATCTTTGGTATGATTTTTAAAATACCACTGGGTGGTTTGCTGCCGAGGAAATCTGCCAAAAATTTCTACAAGGTTTTTTTCCTGTATGTTCTCCTCTGTTCCGCTCAGCGTTAGAGGCACAAACTCATCATTTTCTAACTATAATAAAAGTACTCCTCACCTACTGTCATTCATAATGACCCAGATATACGACTCCAGCTTTACTGATGAATACAGCCATGAAACATGGTTGTGTTTTTGTAAAAGTACTTCCCATCTCATGCACTACAGTAGTGCATGGTCCTGCGGTGCACTTTAAAACTGAAGCGCATCGGATGTAACCCCTAGGCACTTCTACTATATTTACAGAAAAAACCTAAGGAAGCTAATCCATTTGAGATTCACTATATACCCTCATAGTGATCAAAATGGCCTGTAGTTATGATTAGCTTTAGCAATGGAGTGATGATTAAGCTCACCTGAAATACAATCACTTGGCAAAAAAGCTGTGCGTTAAACAAAGTCCCTCTCTTGTGATTCATATTCCAGTTCTGCCGCTTTCTCAGAGCTGATCATTCTGCCCTAAGCATGCTGGAGGTAGTGCAGGGGTGTGTGTGTCTGTAGTTAGTGATAAACAGTGCAGACTGATGCCACCAGTAAAACATGAGCACCACCAATGCGTGCCAGATCTGGTGGCTGGAGCCGATGTAGTTCAGCTGACCTGCAGGAAATAAAACATCAGAGTCTGTCAAATATCACTGTCCTAGGTTCAAGCTTGTGTTCTAATTTTGGCCTCGTGTCCTCTGTAAGTTCAGTATAATCACAGCCCTGATCATAAATCACATTAAGGGCACCAAGAGATGATCAGTATTTTGTTGACTGTGAAAGGTAGGTGCATCGCACAAAAGATAAGCATTAAGAGCACAAGATAAAAATCTTAAAAACATAGATCGCTTATAGACTAGCTAGCTGACCACCCTTGCTAACATATCACACATCACAGTGTACTTTTTGCTGAATGTCATGGCATTTTCTCTAATGGAAGTTATTTAATATTTCATAACAAGCCTCTGCGTTTTCTAACATTCAGGAAATTTTCCGCCACATGAAGGACACAGGAGTTTGCACTTTTTTTCCATTTTATCTTATTAATACATTTACATTTCTGGAATTTGGCAGATGCTCTTATGGACTTACATTTTTATCTCATTTTATACAAAAATGAATTGAGAGTTAAGGACCTTGCTCAGAGGCTCAGCAGTGGCAGCTTTGGTGGACCTGGGATTCAAACTCACAACCTTGCGATCAGTAATCTAACACCTTAACCACTAAGCTACCACATCCCCACAGTAGCATGTCCTACATTGTTGATAACTGTCCTATGTGTGCTTGTGTGTGAGAAATAAAAGTCTTTTTTTTTTGGAAAAATTTAAAAAGTGGCATGTCCAAACTTTCGAACTTTACAAACGTTTAACAAACATTTAACAAACTACTTAGCTTCTCAAATAAATAAAATCTTTTGTCTCTCACCTGGAAAGTAGCGCTCTGGTACTTTAGAGACATAAAAGATGAAGGCAACTACAGCAAGCAAATACATTATAAGCACTCTGGGAATAAAGTCCTGAAAAAAAAAACCATGATATTATTAAGGAGATCATAATGAAATTATTCGCTGTGGATACTGTGTAGTCAGGAGAACTCTTGATAAAAATTCCTTGTAAGTAAATTTTAGAATGACAAAGAAATCCAAAAAGTATGCTGCTGCTGCTTACACGTACCTGCACTATTTCTGAGCTGAAACCTCCACTAAGCCAGATCCAGTGGATGGTAGGGATGAGGCCGTAAGCCACTACAGAGCAAAAGATGACTGAGCGCAGCTTCTGCCACTTCTTTGTCAAGTAAAGTGGGTGTATCTGGGCAAAAAACTCTGCTAGTGTCATTGCCAGAACCATAACCAAATACACCTGCCGCCAGTACTGAAAAACATGAGAGCAGAGAATGTGGAAAAAAAAATTAATGACACACAAGACCCCACACAGGACTACTGCTGGAAATGATGCACAGTATAGACACACAGTGGTAAAGAATCAAATGTCTAACAGCATTTCAAGAACCACTTTAAGAGCCTTGTTACTGGGTCACAAATGTGTTGAACAGAACGGTGTCCAAACTGCTGATCTTTACGGACACCTACGCCATGGCAAACGAGCATATTAGGTTGTTAATGCTAAATTACTTCCATTAGAAGTTCAACTAATTTAATACGAATGTTTCTATCCATCAAGGCCTGAATAAACTTCCTCTTGGACGTACCGCACAGGACTGCAGCCTAAATAAACTTCCTTGATTTCCGGAGAGAGAAAATGATTGTGAGAAAATGCGAGAGAGAGAGAGAGAGAGAGAGAGGGGGAGAGAGACAAGTCTCTCTTTCTCTTGGGGGACTTGGCTGATTGAGTAGTCACCCAAAAAGCAGAGCTAAACACTTGGCAGGGGTAGAGTGGAGATGGCTCACCCACGTGTGTGAATGTCATATGGTGGGGAACAGGAGTGACAGAGCGGGTCCTCGAACATGGCCATCTGCTTTGGGCTGGAGCAGATTTCCGCCGCATTCTGGGGCACAATAAGCCAGCACTTCCAATATGTGGGGGGAGGGAGTGTGCTGTGTGTGTGCGCGTGCAGAGCGGCGTGGCCAATCGCCGCGGCCCACTGCAAAGAGCAAGTGGGAGTTGGGGGGTGGGAGGACGAGAGTGAGCAGCCTGCTCAGGATGTTCAAGATCCAAGTTTCTCTAAAAGCTCTGCTCATCGCTTGCTCGAGACAAAGGATACTCTGTTCACAGCCAAATCTGTTTAGTCAAGTAGTACTTTATAGGAGAAACTCGAAAGAAGAATTTAATGCAACTAACATACCAGATATTACACACATCATCTATACAACTACATTATACTTATGCGCTGCTGTAAACTTATATACACTTAGCTGTGAGAAATCATCTCAAAACATATACTATAAAAACTATACATCATCCACAGCATCCCACACACGTGTTTTTCTACACAAACGTGTGAACTTTTGCTCTGTATCTGTTGCACAGGTACCGTATGCCCACAACAAAAGCAGGCCGACCATCTGCTACCACACCGCTTTGGGACGATGCTTCTCAGGCCAACTAATTAATCTACCCCAGTCTGAATCTCACCCCACATACACACACATACGCGCACACACCGCAGGCACAGTGTAAACACTCATCTTTTCATGTCACTCACATGGGACAGTTTACTTCTGTGTGAATTGGATTCCAGCTAAATTCTAATGACTGAAAGCAACTTCGCAGTAGCACCCGTTTCCAGGCCAGTTAGACAATGAAGATAAATTCATCTGATTACATTTTGACTTACAGGTGAAGCAGCATGCAATCCGAAAAAATAAAATAAATAACTGAGCCAGTAAAGGGTTAAGTGACTTGTTCAAGAGACAATGGGATTTGGCCACTAAACTGTCAATGACACAAGTCATAGTGTAAGTGATGACAATCAAGGCTGCAAAAAAAAAAGGAATATTATATTTTATTGAATATTTATGTATTATTTACATTTACATTTCTGGCATTTAGCAGATGCCCTTATCCAGAGTGACTTACATTTTCATCACATTTTTTATACAACTGAGCATTTTTTGGGGTTAAGGGCCTTGCTCAGGGGCCCAGTAGTTGCAGCTTGGTGGTTATAATAATACCATGCTTTAACTTGAGTGTTTGAGACAGCTCTCTCTGCACTTCTCCCTCTCTCATGTCAAGAATCATTCATAGTTCTGCCAGTGATGTGATTTTTTCCAAGGTGTTGCAGGTGTGAATGTTAGTAAGAAAGCACTGGGATTCAGACTGGAGTTCAGATCAAGATTTTCCCCCTAACAATCGGTCTGAGGGTTTAATTCATCTTCCTGTTACTTTGTTATTCTACCCTGTAACAGAGGTCTGTGTCACAATGAACATGTTCCTGTTGGTTAAGTAGACAACAAATTAAAAAAAAAAAAAAAAGCAATGTCATGATGCTCTCAAACATCTATAAACCAGATGTACATTATGATACGTACGTTATTGCAGTAAAAGGCGTAGAAGACACCTGGAACGTAGCAGCCCAACGTTCCGATAGAAATCCCTGCATAGTCCAGTGCCATCCAGCGCCGGCTGGTTTTTTCCGAGCGATGACAGCAGAACAGGTGATATCCCACTGAGCACAGCATGCACACCTAAACAAACCAGAGCCCATGTTTATGCCCATGCAGGCCACTTAAAAATAAAGATATTCAACAGGCCAATTTCATGTTTTCAAACAAGCGCCCACCCAATTGTGATATTCAGTTCAATATGGTTCGCCCACAGTTCTGCATTTTCTGAGGTCATTCAATTATGTGATTATCTTAAGCCTACCTAGCATACGCACACTGATGGGTTTTTTTTCTCCCTCTGATTATTCTGGCATGATGTTCAAAGTGTATGTTCTGGGAATTAGCAGAGTCTCTATGCTACATCCTTATGCCTGAGAGTGTAACTGCCAAACTAGGAGGCATCTCAACAACTGAAAATAGAAGTATGGCACGCTAACAAATACAAGCATTAGATTAGCTGACTTGAAAAGTTGATAAATTGAAAACAAAATGTTGTGCTACTTGGCCATAACATACTTGACACACTCAAAGTAAAGTTGTTAAGTCAGTATTCCATGCAATACTTATACAAAAGGCATTATTGCAGAAAAAATACTCTTTGCTGTTTTAGGAGATACTTAAAAGGTTCTGAATGTATTGATCACAGAGCAAATGTAAAAAATGACACCAAATCACACCTGGTAGCAGAAGAGGCTTATAGAGTAGATGACGTAATCCTCCCTGGAGGCTCCGATCATAGGCAGCACAGCTACCATGTCATACACTCCCAGTGAGAAGAACAGGAAAAACCCTAGCAGGTGACTCCAGATGTTCACAGTCTCATTGGAAAGGATGAAAAGACTAGACAGAGAGTAGGATTATCAGTACAGCTGGAAGAAGCCACAAAATTGCACATTTCATTTAGATAGGGTCATGCCATTTACACCGATTAGGCATAGGCATTGACAGGTAATGTGAATAACATTGTCATCATCAAGAATTTCCTTCGAAATAAATAAAGTTCTACCTTATCTCATATTATCTTATCATGGCACCTGTTAGTGGGTGGGATTTATTAGGCAGCAAGTGAACATTTTGTCCTCAAAGTTGATGTGTTAGAAGCAGGAAAAATGGGTAAGCGTAAGGATTTGAGCAAGTCTGACAAGGGCCAAATTGTGATGGCTAGACCACTGGATCAGATCATCTCCAAAACTGCAGCTCTTGTGGGGTGTTCCCGGTCTGCAGTGGTTAGTATCTATCAAAAGTATCCTTTAAAGTCCTTTAAGTATCCTTTAAGTCCTGTAAGTTGCGAGGTGGGGCCCATGGAGACTTAATGGAGTCTTAAAGGATCTGCTGCTAACATCTTTGTGCCAGATAATACAGCACACCTTCAGGGATCTAGTGGAGTCCATGCCTCGACGGGTCAGGACTGTTTTGGCAGCAAAAGGGAAACCAACACAATATTAGGCAGGTGGTCGTTATGCCTGATCGGTGTATGTACGTCACCAGCACTAGTTAGCTGGCCTGTTTATTTATATCTGCACCAAACCAATACAGAGTTTTAATAGCGGGGTTTGAAACACTAATAGATCAGATTCAATATGCTTACCAACCTAATTTACCGGCCACATTTATGCTGTGAATGTGTAAGTTGTTATTTGTAGTTTTGTATATTTTGTAATGCTCCAGTTGGTGGTTTTTGAATGAGTGTGAAAGAAGAGCTCAAACTCCAAGATTTTATGACAATGCCAGAACACTGTCCACTGTCAAAATGGCACTAAAATCATCCGTAAGCGAGTATGTCACTTTATAAAGACCACCAATTTCACTCCATTACCATAGATTTCATTTTATGTGTGATAATTTTTGTCTGCAACAACAAAACTAAGCTGAAAATTGTACAGTTTTTGTTACCTATATTACAGATACATTACATAATACAGAAACCATTTTGCAGGAAATTACTGTTTGCTCTGAAGAGAAGCACATTTCAATTATTGTACCAGTGCCTGTGGATTGATGTACTTTGTCGTCAAAATCCTCCCATATGTCTCCATTAGCTCTATCTGAAGCAGAATATGGGGTGGATGGAGGGGTCACTAATGAGGTTCACAACTTGCTGTAGGTATTGAGGCAATGTTTAGGACAGATGTTGAGGTTGCTTCTAGTGGTGGTGCAACAGTTAACTCTGATGTGGGCGAGTGGACAAAATGTACTTCAAACTGGGGTCGCTTTTTCACAACTTCTACATAATCTTTGTCACAACATGTAATGTGTATATATCACATGTCAGGGAGGGTGCTGGCAGAAAGACTGTGTATGGTTTCAATCCCAAGGAATCTTCACTGACATTGCTGTGCCAGTTCTGTAGTAAGAAACCTACCTTGATGCTCACTGACAACAGATGCTCTAAGAAGCAGTAACACAACGGAAATGACCTTTGAGACAGAAGAATGTTTTTCAGCTGATAGTGTGTGTCTCTTTAAAAGGTCTCAAGGCTTCAATAGCCAGGTGAATAACAGACAGCTCTTTGTAAAGCACACGTCACTCTTCCCAAACAGACAGAGGGCTATGGTAACTGGTTCCTTTTGTTCATGTAATCTCTTCAAAATGTAGAAAACTGAATTCCATCTGGTCTCTCCTGAATGAATCAGTTTATGTTCTGCCACCTTCAGTTGCTTTTGTATCTGTTCAAGCTTCTCTGTGGCTTTTGAATGCATAGAGGGCATCTTTGACCACAAGTTGAAACTGTGGTCAAACCATGCTTCCACCC
This sequence comes from Hemibagrus guttatus, assembly GCA_033459395.1. NCBI lineage: Eukaryota > Metazoa > Chordata > Actinopteri > Siluriformes > Bagridae > Hemibagrus > Hemibagrus guttatus. Next base: position 12,051,372 of record JAUCMX010000021.1, read on the forward strand.
AGCCTAATGCAGTGTAGAAGCCATGCCCATCGTCCAACATCAGTGCCTGATCTCACAAATGCACTTCTAGAGGAATGGTCAAAAATAAATAAATGGTCCCATAAACACACACATAAACCTTGTGGAAAGCCTTCCCAGAAGAGCTGAAGCGGTTATAGCTGCAAAGGGCAGCCCAACTCCATATTACATTCATGTGCATGTAAAGGCAGACGTCCCAGTTTTGACCTGGCTCGCAGTCTCCGCTCTAATTCATCCCAAAGGTGTTCTATCGGGTTGAGGTCAGGACTCTGTGAAGGCCAGTCAAGTTCCTCTACACCAAACTCACTCATCCATGTCTTTATGGATCTTGCTTTGTGCACTGGTGCAGAGTCATGTTGGAACAGGAAGGGGACATCCCCAAACTGTTCCCACAAAGTTGGGAGCATGAAATTGTCCAAAATGTCTTGGTATGCTGAAGCATTAACAGTTCCTTTCACTAAAATTAAGGGCCAAGCCCGACCCCTGAATTCAATCATTCGGAGGGGTGTCCCAAAACATCTGGCAATATAGTGTATTCTTTTCAGCTCCACAATAATATAGTCAGCTTTGTGCTGTGCACTGCCAGTTGTCAATAAAATGACAGGACAGTCAAATATGCTTTTGAGGTCGAAATGTCCGTCATGATCACATGATTTGCATGTTGCAATTTTGCCATGACTTTGTCTTTACAGCCAGCATACATTTTGAAACTGTTTCACAACAGGGATTTGATAATGCGGATCAAGATTATTGACTAATACAATAAAACCTCTCTTCTACAGCTGAGAATGGCTGGAAATCCCTCGCAATCACATCCCCTAAGCATAATTTTTGATGCTCCTTGTGAGTCATCTATAAAATATAATACATATATATGCCTTAACAGCCTGTGCTACAGGTAGACAAAAAATTATAATAGTGGTAAAACTCTCTAGCAAGTATTACTTTATGTTTAAACTTTGTATAAAAAAATTAATTATTTCATTAAGAATATCTATCATTAGATACCAAGTGACAGAATGCAAAATGTATGGATAGAAATCCTACTGTTTAAATTAAAATGACCAGTCTAAAACTTTATTTATCTAATATCCTGTTCCTCATGACAGTATTTAAAGTTCAAATAATTTACATATCTAAAAAACCTCATATCACCACTTGGTATCTGGATGATGCCTGGCTCTCTAAAAAACTCTGCCAGAAGATGGGGGTCGTGTCTCTGTTGCCTTCTCTGTTCAACTGATCTCTTTAGGGTGTGTGACTTGTAGATACTTCCTAAATGGCGGATTGTTTATTGAGATGTAGCTTCATCATTGTTATGTAAAGAGTAATAACTCCAAGATGATGCTATTTTCTTCTGTCTGGAGTACACTCTGATCGAGTGTGTGAACGCTGACTTGAATACGCAGCAGAAAAAGAAAAAGTCCCTGTTCACATTAGAGTAAATATTAAGTTGTCTTAATTTGTCACATATACATTACTGCACAGTGAAATTCTTTCTTCGCATATCCCATCCTTGGGGGTTGGGGTCAGAGCGCAGGGTCAGACATGATGCAGTGCCTCTGGAGCAGGGTGGGTTGGCGGCCTTGCTCAAGGGCCCAACGGTGGCAGCTTGGCGTTGCTGGGGCTTGAACCTCGAACTTCCGGCCAACGACCCAGAGCCCTTAATGACCCTAAAAACCCCTTGTATAAAAAAAACTTAGGTAGGTTCGCTCCTCTTTATACAACACCAGTATCAAAAGTGTTGGTACTTTCGCTACTCACAGCTCCAGGATCCAGGGTTAGATCTTGAGCTCAGGTTATGTCCATGTTCTCCTTGTGTACATGTTTTCTTACAGGTTCTCAAGTTTCCACCCATATCCCAAAAACAAGCTGGGAAGTAAGCTAGTGTCTACACTACATTTCCCCTTAGATGTGAATGATCTAACACTATGATACACGAATGTGAATGAGGCTGCAAGCTTATAAACTAAAGCAGTATCTGATCACTTACCTTTTAATACACAGCCTAGAGGTGAGGTAAGCTCTGTAGCCATCAGTGATGTAGGGATTTTCCTTCAAAAAGCCTGGGACTTGCTCATACGTGTACAGTCTGATTCCTCTGGGCACAAGGACAGGCCAGTACTGATAACTGCCCAGCTCTATGTACTGGGTATTCTTCAGCACTTTCGCCGAAGGCATGTTGTATAAACACGGTTACTCTACATGGAGCTGAAACACAAATTTAACTTTAGATTAGTCATGACTGATTTTTACGCCACGTAGACAGCTAGTTAAAGTACAGCTAGCATAACTAGGTACAATTCCTACCGAGCATTTATTTATAACGCTCTGTCTGACTCAACAGGATACAACTAAACATAAATCTGAAATGGTTATTAACTAACATTAACGTGCACATTCAGACTAGATATTTCCAATCGACGTGTTTGCTAGAGAATTAATAAAATCATCACTCATTTACGGCTAGTTTGCAATGAATGTCTTGTAATGCTAAGAAACTTAAGTGAGCTAACGTTAGTGTGTTCTCTTAACATTTTAAAGAAATAAACACATAAACACGAGTTTACTTACTGTCTGAGGTAAACACTCAGTTTTCAGGGTTAATCCAACACTATAACCAGTAAACCGCTGTACTAGCTTGCTAATTAGCAAGAGCTCTTAGAGCTAGCATTTGAGGGCAGCTAGTTTGCCAAGGTTTTCGTTGACAGCAAACAAAACATGCTAGTTTTTAATCATTTGTTTACTTACCACTGAATTGCTTAAATATTTGTACCAAGCAAGTCCATGTGTATATATCAGCGCGTAGCTCATTAATACCGACCTAACCCCTACCCTTACTGATAGCTAATCTCAACATTGCCCGCAGTTCAGCTGTAAACTCGCTAGCTAAAGCGCTAACTCAGCTGTGGGAGTAGAGCAGGCAACACCACAGACCTGGATGAGGCTATACATAGAATACACTGAATGAATATTCAGTGCACACAGGAATTTCTCATAACTGCTCTAAAGATCATTTAATTTCTGTTATATTTCGTTATAGGTTTTGAAAGGATTGTGCATAAAGTAAACTGTTATTTTTTTCTCCTACTACATGGCCAAACGTTTGTGGACACATCACTATTACACCCATATGTGCTTGCTGAACATCTCATATCAGATTTAGTCTTTTAATTGCTGTTATAATTACCTTCACTCTTCTGGGAAGTCTTTTGGAGCTGTTATAGTGAACTCTAATGGCTTCAACATCATACAATACTACATGGACAAAAGTGTGTGGGCACCTGACCATCACACCTATACACCGATGAGGCATAACATTATGATCACCTGCCTAATATTGTGTTGGGCCCCCTTTTGCTGCCAAAACTGCCCTGACCCGTCATGCACTGTGTATTCTGACACCTGTCTATCAGAACCAGTATTAACTTCTTCAGCAATTTGAGCAACAGTAGCTCATCTGTTGGATCGGATCACACGGGCCAACCTTAGCCCCGTGCATCAATGAGTCTTGGCTGCCCATGACCCTGTCACCGGTTCACCACTTTTCCTTCCTTGGACCACTTTTGATAGATACTGACCACTGCAGACCGGGAACACCCAGCAAGAACTGCAGTTTTGGAGATGCTCTGAACCAGTCGTCTAGCCATCACAATTTGGCCCTTGTCAAACTCGCTCAAATCCTTACGCTTGCCCATTTTTCCTGCTTCTAACACATCAACTTTGAGGACAAAATGTTCACTTGCTGCCTAATATATCCCACCCACTAACAGGTGCCATGATGAGGAGATCATCAGTGTTATTCACTTCACCTGTCACTGCTCATGTTATGCCTGATCGGTGTATGTGCGGCTTCCCTAAACTGTTGCCACAATGTTAGAAGCCCACAATTGTATAAGATGTCTTTAACATTACAATTCACCTTCACTGTATCTAAGAAGCTTAAACATGTTCTAGCATGACAATGCCCCTGTGCACAAAGTGAGTTCCATGAAGACATAGTTTGCCATGTCTCTTCCATTACAATGTGATATCATATGATATGATCATTTGATTCTTAATAGAGTGTTCCACTATTTGACCATACCACTGACACTGTAACGATGGATTTATTAGACTCTGATAAATATGTGTCTAAATTTGCTCCAAATCTGGGGTAGGCCTATGGTCTACAATTGTAAAATACAGTCTGTATTTTATAGATAATAATAATACATTAATACATATAATCAAATATAATGAATGATTATCTATTCATAGTATAATCTATTTCTGATTGTTGCCTCAATGCATTTCAGTTGTTGCCTTTTAAATCGATGCGAATCATTCAATCGTTACATCTCGTATTACAAAGCAGGGTTATTAAACTGAAAATTGTGACATACAAAAGCAAAATTCTTGCTTACAAAGTTCCAGATAAACAACTAACATAACTGATTGGCAGTAATGCTTAGCCATTAATGATTAGTTCATGTCTTTAGGTAAGATAATTGGAAGTGGTTATGCTCCCACAGTTATTATTTTTGGTAGTTTCTCACTCAGTTGCAGTAACTTCCTGTGGATCAGCAGCCTGTTCCTGAAGTGCTCAGGGTGAGGGGTGGAAGTACATCCTGGATGAGATGCCAGTTCATCACAGGTCACGATGCATGCACAACATTCACCACTAGGGACAATTTATTTTAGCCAGTCATTCACAGTATCTGCCTGTGATATTTTAACAAACATAGTTCTAATTACCAAAATAGAGACAAATTATTCACTTTAAACCAACCTTGACTTGGACCAGGATAAAGCCATTTCTTAAGATGAATGAATGAATGTGATAAATATGCTGCACAAGCAACCTGTACATGAATGAATGTGGCTTTTCTTTGCCCAGCTAGCAAAAAAAAAAAAACCTTTATGTTGTAGTAAAATCACCTTTATTTCTTCTTCTTTGATTTCACTATACAACCTAGTAAGGTTGTTTTTTTTGTTTTTTTTTAAAAAAGAAAAAGAAAAAACAGCTACGTTCAACTATAGTGTAAAAACAGTAAAATGTAAGTAGTTGAAAGTTATTAAAAAATGTCCAAATAATCGAGCCAAGAAAAATATACAAAAATTGCATTTAGGTGGAACATTACAGTGCTTGTATTGCATAACTTCCTACCACAGGGAAATGGTCATAAATCTGGCTCTCACTCACAAAACTTTTCCTGTACTATTGTTTTAATTGCGGCAGGAAAAGGGCCAGAACAGGACCAATTTATCTTTTGTTAACTGACATGAAACAATTGCTTACCACTTAATGACTTCACACTCTAGTGTTGTGCAAGTTTTCTCTGCTTCTTTTGGATGTCTCATTATCCACATGCTCAACAATATTCTCAACACTCTGGGATAAAACAAATAAATCTACATTTCGTGATGTTACATTGTCAGCGAATCAGCTGGCATGATCTGCACCACATATACAGACTTAAAACCTGTCCTGAGCTCAGGTTCGATGGCAACAGTATCACAAGCAATTATCAGCAAATATGCTCTAGAAGTAATGAATTTGTGATTTGATTTTCTCAAGTAAAGCCCTTAGGGGAAAGCAGTAAGCTTCTTATATGACTGGAGTAAGCTTCTTAAACAAACTGGAGTAAGTGTCATCATGAGATTTCTCCTTGCTTTCAGTTTCCTTCCAGGCAAGTAAGTGGAGTTGCTGTGCTAAATTGCCAGGTCAGAGTGTGTGTGCATGGTTACTCTAATGGACTGGTGTCTTGTACAGGGTGTATTCTCACCTCCTGCCCAAGATCCCAAATGATAAAGATTCACTGTGACTCTAATGATTACAGTGCTTACTGAAGCTGAATCAAATGATGACAGACCTTAAAAATGGCACTAATGTCCATGTATGCCATATAGGCAAAAGTATGTGGACATCTGACCATACACAATTGTCTAGAATATCTTTGTATGTTCTAGCATTATAAGGCACAGACCTGTTCCAGCATGACAGTGCCCTATGCACAGTGTGAGTTTCATTAAGACATAGTTTACAGCATGTCCATTTTTTGGGCATATATTATGTGTAAAGAAGTAGAATCCTTCACTTTGGTGAAGGATTTGAGTGCTATTATGTAAATTGTACAGGGAGATATTTGTGTGTGCCTGAAATCTGTCCCAGAATGGTTTGAGTGTTACTTTCTGTCTGAACTACACTGTAACCACAGTATAAAACATAAAAATCAAAAGAAATATCCTATATGTTCTCTTCCAATAAGGTGGCTATAACTAGTAACAAGCAACACACAGGATAGTATCACCCCATCACCGCTGTCTCGTGCAAATGCAAACCTCTTCAGAGTCTTTACAGAGCCTCTACAGAGTCTTCTGTCAACTCAGGTTTCTACTAAGATATTTTTATTCCACGAATGTCTCAGGTGGAAGTGTCTATGATCCACCTCAGAGGCAAAATCACACAAAGTCTTTCCTCAGCTTTTACACCCAAGATAATTGCCTTCTCAAGTGGGAGTGTGTTCTTCATTAACACTCCTAATTCACCTTTCAGCACATTGCTCTTCAACAGGCTGTCAAATGCTCTGCCAAGACAGTTTGCCCAACTCAGGCAGTTGTATCATGGCAGCTACAGAGTGCTATCACAATTTTTCTTCCAGTGTCTTTGGCCTGAGGATCAGTCTAGAAACATGTCTGTGTGGTTAACAGTTTCAAATCATAATTGAGAACTCAAAGAGAACAGCTAACCTTCTAATGGAAACTGTATACATCTACAATACACAACCTGCTAACACAATTGACCTTTTATCAGACTCTCATCTTTTGCTCAGCTGTCCCCATCCAGTATTTTGTGCTGATGTGATATGGAACTTCATCATGGCATGATAGCAAAGTCATTTGAAAGAGTGATTCTGTATTCTGTCAAAAAAATCTTTCCTTAATGATCTAATATACTAATATTATTAATCACTTCATGACACCATCAAAACCAACATGATACCATGCAATCCTGCATGCAAGCAGTTATACACAATACCACTATCTGTTTATATCCATATATTGTGGATGTGGTCTAAAGCAGAGGGTTTAACCCTGTTAAAACTTAGAGGTAGAGGAAGCATGGTTTGTGAATTCTGATACTGACGTTTTCTCAACCTCAGCTCCATCACTCAAGTTTATAACTGATCACAGTTTTACATCTATAGATATAATCATACTTATATAGTTTTTGTACCTTCCTGAACTAACACATTCCACTGGCTCTATTTCTCTAAATATAAACGCAATAATTTAAATGGCCTAATGTTAATTACTGCAACCCAGACCAGGCACTTAGTTTTTATTTTTCCTTTTTGTCCTGGGTGAATTGTCCAGAATCTGTCCTGGGTCTGGACCCCAGGATTTGGACCAAGTGTAAAACACCCTAAGGATGAACAAGTGCATACTGTGAATGAATGTGGTCTTTCTTGGCCCTGTGAATTTCATACCTGAGCCTCATATAAGTACACCTGTTCTCTCAAGCAGTACCCCTGTAAACCTTCCTAAAATAAACGAATAAATAAACGGGCCGCGTTCCTCTATTTATACCTGTATTTGAATACATTAATTCCAGATAATATTTGGTACACCACAAATAGATACACAGATCAAATGTTTACACATTTAAACATAAAGGTTAAAACTAGTCCTAGCAATAAAAAAGCTACTTGTTTCTCAGCTAAACTTTATTCATAAACTCTACATCCCGATACATGATATCCCCTGCTGTCATTTACCCTTTTAGTCCAAGCTACTTTGTAAAAATCCTTTGCTTCTGTTGAGTTCTGATTATGATAAGGAATCCCTCCATGTCATGACAACAACCTCTGCACGGCCACCTCCAGACACAGCAGAGAGCAGCATAAAGTCATGCTGAGAAACACCACAAAAAAAGCTGTCCAGCCTGGCAGTAGCCACCACCATCCCCCCAAACTCTCGTCAGCTTTATTTATAATCTCCGCCATGAGACATCTGCTGTGGCTGAGCCTCAGTTTGCGCAAAGGTTGTGTCAACGGTTTCATTGCAACTTGTTCCGAAGTCTGGCTCATCGTCATGAGACGTTCCAATAGGATGGGTGTCATGGCCGATCCCGTTCCCTACTGTCTGATCGCTACGATATGGAGGACAGAGAGAGGCTTCAAGGCGCGAGTAGCTTGGCTTGCTGTTTACTCGATCTGAATGCTTTTGTTTGTTTGGTGTCTGGAGTCTGGTCACAGGTTTATTTTTGGGACGGCTGACACGTTAGTGTAGATCAGGAGCTGGAGGATGTGTCCTGTTCTGACGCTGCTTTCTTAGCCTAGCATAGCAACAGGAGGTCAAACAATAGTCTTGATGCAAAATAACAGAGGCAGGTTTTTGCTTATTTTTATTTTATTTTTTTTAAAAGGTGGGCCCGCATTACAATCTCTGTGACAATAGGTCAGTAAAATGCCTTCAGAAATGATTTTCCTGATATGAAATTTGTGCCCCTCCAGTGTGGATTCCCCCCTCATCTACAGATTCCTAAAAACAATGACCAGCGTAAAACATTTTATACGAATTAAAGAATGAATTAATTTTCTTTTTGCTTTGATTCTTAGTGGATATTCTGTCTGTGTAATCTAATCCCAAAACACAGAAACCAGTTGAAAATGGACCATCTAATTCCCCGAGAAATCCTTAGAAATCCTTAGTGGTTAGCACGTTTGCCTCACACCTCCAGGGTTGGGGGTTCAATTCCTGCCTCCGCCATATGTTAGTGGAGTTTGCATGTTCTCCCTGTGTCTCGGGGGTTTTCTCTGGGTACTCCGGTGTCCTCCCCCTGTCCAAAGACATGCATTGTAGGCTAACTGGCATCTCTAAATTGCCTGTAGTGTGTGATTGCGTGAGTGAATGAGAGTGTGTGTGCCCTGCGATGGGTTGGCACTCTGTCCAGGGTGTATCCTGCCTTGATGCCCGATGACGCCTGAGATAGGCACAGGCTCCCCGTGACCTGAGAATAGATTGGATAAGCGGTACAGACAATGGGGGGTAAAAAAGTGTGTTCAAGGTGCTTAATTCTGCATTTTACTGGTTATTATTTTATCACAGCGATACAACAGCTGACAATCAGTACAGATTTCCACAATCTTTGTCATATTGTTTAGACGGAATTTCCTGTTTTTCCTTTCACCAACGTGTATGGTCTCTAAATTTTCAGAACCAGGAAGCAGTAAGATTATGACCAATAGTAGCATTATGCAGAGAGAACTAGCCTCAGATAACACTGTTCAGTAGTATAATTGGCACTAGAGTATTAGTAGTATAACTAGCTCTAGAGTATTAGTGGTATAAATGACAGTAAAGTATTACAGTTATAATGAGTACTAGAGTATTAGTAGTATAACAAGCTATAGAATATTAGTAGTAAAATTTGTACTAGAGAATTAGTAGTATAATCAGAACTAGAGCATTAGTAGCATAATTAGTACTAAAGTATTAGTGGTAAAAATAGTACTAGAGAATTAGAAGTGTAATGAGTACTAGAGTACTAGGAGTATAATGAGTACTAGAGTATTAATAGTAAAATTAGTACTAGAGAATTAGAAGTGTAATGAGTACTAGAGTACTGGGAGTATAATGAGTACTAGAGTATTAATAGTAAAATTAGTACTAGAGAATTAGAAGTGTAATGAGTACTAGAGTACTGGGAGTATAATGAGTACTAGAGTATTAATAGTAAAATTAGTACTAGAGAATTAGAAGTGTAATGAGTACTAGAGTACTGGGAGTATAATGAGTACTAGAGTATTAATAGTAAAATTAGTACTAGAGAATTAGAAGTGTAATGAGTACTAGAGTACTGGGAGTATAATGAGTACTAGAGTATTAATAGTAAAATTAGTACTAGAGAATTAGAAGTGTAATGAGTACTAGAGTACTGGGAGTATAATGAGTACTAGAGTATTAATAGTAAAATTAGTACTAGAGAATTAGAAGTGTAATGAGTACTAGAGTACTGGGAGTATAATGAGTACTAGAGTATTAATAGTAAAATTAGTACTAGAGAATTAGTGGTATAATGAGTACTATTGTATTAGTAGTATAGTAAGTTCTAAAGTATTAGTAGTATAATGAGTATGAGAGTATTAGTAGTATAGTAAATACTAAAGTATTAGTAGTATAATGAGTATGAGAGTATTAGTAGTATAGTAAATACTAAAGTATTAGTAGTATAATAAGCGCTAGAGTATTAGTAATATAACTAGCTCTAGAATATTAGTGGTTTAATTGGCACTAAATTATTAGTAGTGTAATAAGTCCATAGGTATTAGTAGTATCATTAGTATACTAATGAATACTAGAATATTAGTAGCAAAATTAGGGCTAAACTATTAATAGCATAATTTGCACTAGAGTATTAGTAGTATATTTAGTATTAAAATATTAGTAGTATAATTGGCACTAGAGTATTATTATTATTATTAATAACGTTAATAACATAATTGACACTAGACACACAGAATTTTCTTATAAATTATATTAGCTGGACCTATTTTCCAAATTAGAAGCAAATAAATCATGTAACCCAGAGCAAATAATGAACAGTGAACAGTACATTTTTTCTTTGCATGGTAATATAAGCGTCTTGAAAGGCACCTATAAATAAAACATAATATTACACTCTGAAATAGGAAGCATGATATAAACACAGCTTTACATTTTTTTTTTACTCATAATATAATTCTTCTTTTTAAAAAGAAAAAAAATCACAATATAAATACGATGAATAAGTAGTGGTGTTCATGGGAAAATATTTACTGAAATAAATATGTGTAAAAGGTATAAACAGAGAGGAGGATGAGGACATGTTCTCATCTGTCCTGTAGATGTCACTCTGCAGCCATTATCTGCTTTTTCACTCGATAAGCACAGGATGTTTGTAAGGACTGGGTAGTAGTGGAAGTATAAACCTACTACAGATGAAGGGTCTACAGATCATGTGTAAGATGTAATCAGGGCTATATTTAAGGCTATATGACATATGATAATAATTTGATAATACCTTTTATTTGTAAATCTGGACAGCAAACACTGGCATAGAGTAAATATCTCCTTACATTTAAAAGGAAAGCCTGGCATGAATATTGACATAAATTTGTGTCATAAAGTGTCATCATAAAGGTTCTTTGTGTCCAAAGACCTTCTTTTAATTATTCATCCATGAAAAACTATTATACATGTACATAAATTTTATAAAGGAAATTTGATTTTTTTTTTTTAGAAATGGCTTATTCCAATAAATATATTAATAATAATGCTTTTAAGACAGATAATGATTGTTAGAATAAGCCTTTATAACTATTTAGGTTATTTAGAAGTTGCAGCAAAGTCTGTCTCTCTGTCTGTCTTTCCATACATATATATTGTTTGCCCTATTATTATTTGTTAAAATGATGTGTTATCCACTAGATGGTACTATAACAACTCTTTCTGTTAGAGTCTTCCCAGCTCTGTCACCTCTACTCTCTTCACACACTTGCACACTTTCCTTTGCACTCTTAAAATATGTTTTTCAAACTAATCAATATTGTAAAGATATTATCGAATGGGGATTCCCCAAAAAATTAATTACGATCGAAAATGACAAAAGTGACTGGTGGATTAAAACATGACAAAAAGACTGATAGACAAGGAGGGAGTTGGCCATTAAACCTGAACCTATAAATCTAAATTCTTTTGTCATGGTGATGTATCAGCGCTTACAGGACTTTAGCAAGACTTTTTGCAAGGACTTTTAAAGTGTATTGAGTACAACCTGTATAGGACCATCAGTACAACTAGCTGTATGCGTGATATTCGTTAAGGAATAAGTATTAATTTTAATGAAAAACTACAGCAAACTAATAACCACAAAACACTGAGGTAGTATTATCTTTATCTTTTACATCTTTTACTCATTATATATATATATATATATATATATATATATATATATATATATATATATATATATATATATATATATATAATGAGTAAAGGATGTATATATATATATATAATGGGGTAAAGGACTTCTTGGCTTGAGCGCCTGTTTTTTCCACATGGGAGAGACTATAGCTTATATAAAACAAGTGATTACAGAGTTGTAAAATCTTGAAAAATCTTGTTTTGTTTATATGACTGGTTCAAAATCCTGGCTGCTGAATGAATCACTGTCATTTTGTAATGAAGTATTATGTCCACATAATTAACTTATTAATTTTTATACATCTTGGACAGCTGCTTCTTGGATTTGTTTCTGGACCTCTAGTAGAATGTAAGCCTTCCAGCAATTTTATTACTCTGTATGCTGTTATAACTACAGCTTTCTACCTAAAAGCATCTGCCAAAAGCATCTGAACAGATTAAAAATGCAAATGTTACCTGTTTAAAACCGGACACTCCACCATACAATTTGGCTATGAGACATGATTCAAGTTTTTTTCTTCTCCAAATACAAAAATCTCCTCAAAAATATTTACACCTGGCTCAAGTGCTATAATTCTCTAAAGAACATTCAGCTCCCAGAGAAACCCAAGATAGCACAAGGGACTTACCTTAGGCTAGAAAGCAAAGGAAAGGAGAAGACCGCCTTGATGCGTGGTGGTTTCTCAAGGTCAGGGCTGGGGGATCTGTGAATGGGTGAACTAGGCTAGAAGGGGAGAACTAATGAGATTTTCATTCTCTCCTTCTCTCCGTCACTGTGGCATCACCTTGCAGGCCCTGTCAATCCACAACCTCTCATCATCCCTGAAAAGGACGGCGAGTGGAGGTGGGAAAAATGAGAGAAAGGGATAAAAACTGTTTATTTTTTAACAGGACAGTTAATCTATTTGGACTGGGTGTAAAAGGACATTTGCATGGAGACGCTTTGGTGATAACGGTGAGGTTGTGACACCCCCCCCTGAATATGCTGAGCTCTCTCTAACCTCTCATCAAACACCATGATCTTTATGGACTGTATCATATTGTGCCGTAATGTGCTTTATTGTCCACAGAATAAGCTTTTCTTAAAAGTAATTGGAAAGCTGGAAATGGCTGCTATCGGCTGATTTTTAAATACATTATTTCTGAAATGTGGCCTGGGTAATGACCCTGTCGGTGTAAAACGTAAGATTTATCTTGGCAGTGGAAATTGATCCATTTCACCTTTGTCTAATGGAAATTTTTATCAGGGATTATCTGTTTATGTAAATGAGCATTGCCCCGGAACAGGGAAATAAAAGGAACTTGAGGGGGCAGTTAATCTAACACTTGACACGTCAATGTGGACATAATGCATACAGAGTACTCTCTCTCTCTTTCCCTCTCTCTCTCTCTCTCTCTCTCTCTCTCTCTCTCTCTCTCTCTCCCTGTCTCTCTCTCTGTCTCTGGGGGTTGGTTTGGCTATTGCAAGCTCAACTGAATCTACCACTTCATTACCATATAAAGAAAATGTGTAATTGCCACCAGCACTAATAGAGATGTTACATAGCTGTGAGTACGGAAAAAGAATCCCTTGCCCTTTTCTTTGAAATCATATTTTGATAATAGATTGTCATATACTGTACATATGTCATGTCTAGTGTTTACCCTTATGCAAGCAGACAGCCCAGTATTTGCTCTGTAGAACCTTTGGGTGTAAATTCTTGCTGAGGCTCCATACATCTTCAAATAAATACATTTTACTTATTCAGTGACCTTTTAGACCTCAGGCCTCTTCAAACCTCACAAAATGTCATACAGCATAAACATTTGCAGATCTATAGCTCAGCCTCAAGCATCATAGCCCATGTTGTGGGCAATCTATCCTTTCACTTGAAAGGCTTTTATGTGGTAGCTGTCGAGTGTTTGACAGAGTAGTCACTCAGAGAAAGGCAGTGAGGATTGACAAGGCCCTGGCTTGTGTTTGCGGCATGTTTTGAAGATGGTGGATGGCTTGGGGTTTTAGGTGAAGGATCTTCCTTGCTGAGCTAGAAGGAATGACTTGTTGTAGTAGAAAAAATGACTATGGACAGCATTGTAGGATGATTTACGCTAATGTTTCTGATGACCAGTGAAACATCAAAATGGGTGATTGATATGTTGGATTTCTTTTAACAAAAATGAAAAAATAATAATCATAAGAGGATTTTACAAACAAAATTGTAAATGTTGAAGCAAATTTGATTACTTTCCAATTGATTGTACTTTCCCAGATCCTCCTTTTTAAATTTTACAGCTTTTTGTTTCACTGGGATTCAAAATATGAGGATGCATACATGTAAAACCTTCATCATTAAAGTTCCCTTAACTAGCAGTAGTTAATATTAACAAACCCGAAATTATAATTAACATTAACAAAGAAGCGAAATAAGTTAACACATATTAATTTATGCTTTTAAATATTATCAAAATACACCTATTTATAATATACTTAATGTTTATTTAAAGCAAGACCAAGAAAATAACTTCTCTGATAATTTAGCAAAAAAAAAATATAGCATGTTCCTAAATGTAGATCCTATCGAACAACCCAAAGGTGTTGTTTATTTGCCTTCTATGGATTATTATTAAAAATCAGTGCATACAGCATAACAATAAAGTGTTTTCATGTATTAATGCAGCATATTAATGACTACCATCAGTGATATAGCAGGTTTACTGGGACCACCGAATTGGGACCACCCATCTTAAATGATGATCAAAAGGTGTCAGAATTTCCCTACTTAAATAGAAACCACCATCATTCACTTGTACATGTAAACAGACAGACAATAATGAGAATGAATAATGTTAATTGTCTGCAAATGTAGGCCAGAGAGAGGCCTTTGTGGGCCTACTGTCTTAAACACACTTTTGATAACAGAGAGCTAAAACCTAGGGGATTGGCTTTGAAGGCTGGAACTGACTAACAGCTAAATGCACAATATGAATAAGTTAGGAACTAGTGGGATGAGCATGTGTGAGGTGTAATTTTAATTCATGAACGAAACTTCATGTGTTTTATGGGCAGCTGCCTCATGATGTACTATAACATTATGCTGCTGTATGCATATGCTGCATCAGTGTAGCAGAATGTTAATGAATTCTCGGATACATATTGCGGAAATATGTCAATACATTTATTTATTATTGTACAGAAACCCAGAACCAATCTTTGTGACAATTTTATTCTCAACATTATTTTAAACCTAGTAACTTTTCAAGATATTCATTTCTTATGACTTCTGTATTATGTGAAGTTCATACAGACAAAATCTGCAAAGAATTTTGTCACTATAAGGGTTAGAAATCAAAGTTTTGACCATACCTGAGCACATCATTAGATGTATTTTAACTGAATTCCACTGAAGCAAACACTGATTTGTCTATTTAGGAAACTGCATTAATATATATAATATATATATATATATATATATATATATATATATATATATATATATATATATATATATATATAAATAATCTGAATTATAAGCTAATATTCATTGAATTAGTCTTGAAAATTGGATTTTTAAGTGAAACTGAACTTTTTTTTCAGGAAAAAAGACACGTTTATGTCGTTTTTCCTGAAAAAAAAAGTTCAGTTTCACTTAAAAATCCAATTTATTGTTTAAATTTATACTTATAAACTTATAAATCCAATTATTAGTACAGAATTTCAATATGGTACATTTTTATACAAGCAAATTACTAGCTAATAAATAGTCCAGTCATCATATAATGTCAAAATTAATTGTCTCAGATTAGTTTTGGTTCCAATTCATGAGAGAAAAAACTCATTACATCCATGCATAACACTCTACTCAGCCAAAGTTCTCCCACACCTCCCCAGTGCTGCGTTCCCTCCACTGGTAGCTCATCAGATTTAAAACACTGATGTTAGCCTACAAAGCCAAAACCGGACCAGCATCCACTTACCTCGAAGCTCCTATCACACCCTGCACTGTACCACGCTCCCTCAGATCCTCTAGTACTGCAAGTCAGTGTCCAATTCTTGCTGTATCTCCTCCCAAGAGAGTTTTTAGACTGATGTTGTTCTTAGTCTGTGAACTAGTGAACTAGTATTGACGTATTCACTGATGGACTTCACCTGAAATTGCTTTGGATAAAGGCATCTGCCAAATACCATAAATGTAAATGTACACAGTGAGCTTACATGACCTAAATTAATAGTACTGTTTTGACAGGATTTTAATTCATAAATAGTTGAATCTTCATTGCTAATGCTAGACAGTTAACATATACCACCAAGCTAATATATCACAACAAATCTAATAAAACCTCTAAATGCAATCATACATTTACTCAAAGATATGCATTAGCTAAGATGTCTCAAAACTTCACCATTACTATGAGATTATACTGGCAATAATAACAATTTTACAGAATTTACTAAAGAAAATGAAGATGTCTTTAAACATATTGTTATTTAAACACAACTACACACACACACACACACACACACACACACACACACACGGTCCATAATGCCTTTCCTTATGCTGATCCTCTACTGCCACACCACACTTTCCACTTCTTCGCAAACTGATGAGGGAGATTTGAAATGACAGTATGCACTCTTTCTTACTCCTGGTGTGTAGGGAGGCTGTTTTTGCAATTAAATGGGTTTCAAACCACTAGGAGCATTAAAAATGAATCCCAGGGAGCAAGCAGAGTATCCCCTCTCTTCAGAGATCATATGTGTCCTAGAGGAAGCCTGTGACAGATGTTAGGAAGAGATATTTCAACACACACACAGCATAGCGAACAGTTTGATGTCTGAGTTAATCCCCATTTAATACAGCTACTGTCAATTACTAAAGACCAAAGCACACTAGGCTGACAGTGATTTTATTGCAGTTACCTGTCCCCATGCCACCCAGGGGTATGATTAATTTTTAAAGCTACAAAATGGGAGCAGATCTGCCTTGCAAATTGTTCATTTTAATGATTCCAGGTTAAACGTGTTATGCACCTGAATTGAATATACTGTAGTTTGTAGGCAAATAGTCAACATATTTGTTCACCTGGGGATTCAGTATGTTCTGTATTTGTCATAATTTATCCTTTGTTATTTATGAGAGACGAATAATCTGTTATATGATTATACTTTATAATGTGTAGCTTGTATAACTGCTCTTAAGTATGCTACATACAGTTGTTTGGAATTCTTGTCTCAGACTTCAATCATATTTCTCTAAAGCCTCCTGGTGGTCCAGTGTCAGGATCCCGAGCTCTCATTGCCATGGCCCGAGTTCGAGTCCTGGCCAGGGAGCTAACCCAGCCACTGAAGAGTTAACTGTCTGTGCCAGCCCCAAGCCTGGATAAAGTGGAAGGGTTGCGTCACAAAGGGCATCCGGCATAAAACCTGTGGCAAATCAAAACATGCGGACCAAATGATCCGCTGTGGTGACCCTGAAAAGGGAGCAGAACGAACAACAACAACTTTAATCATATTTTTCTGATTGCTTGATTTAAATAATCAACTTTTGCATCTTATAAAGATGTAAATCACCTGATAGATGTGATTTTCTCAATGAGCTTATAGTAGGCTCTGTTTACTTCACTTCACTTAAAGCTCATGATGACTTGACATGATGCCCTATTACGTATTATATCCATTGATATCCTTTTAACACTTGAATTGGGTACAGTGTAATGCACAGATGTGTATCCAGGTGTTCTACAGATCTGATGTGACCTGCACCAGGATAAAGTGGTTACTGACGATGAGTGAATGAATCAGTGCATATGCTATATGAGCAGGGGCATGTTTGGGTAGACTGGGAACGGTACTGGCCCCCGTTGACATTTGGCTGGCCATCACAGGTGCCCACATCCCCCAAACCCCCCTACACTGTCCCTCAACTCTATGCAGTGGGTGATAGATTTATTTTGATGATATCTGTCTAGTTGTATAGTTTGTTGATACCACTGATGGACATTTATACACTACATAGATTTGGTTTATCCTCATCGGCTAAATGCAATGTGGCTGCTGTGCTTAACTTATTTATATAAAGTTGAGATAAACATCTTGCTATGACAGAGACATGATTTTACTTAAGTGTATTCACATTTGTGTAATCAGTAGCACATCAAAAATAAATGTTGCATCCTTTTCCACCTTTTCCAAAGAGAGTAGAGCCATCGACTGTCAAAACTAGTGTCTATGTGTAATTAATTTAATAGTCCAGTCTTTCCAGTATAAGATATGATAATATTAGATAGAACTTTATTAATCCCAAAGGAAATTCTTTTGCCAGAGACTGCCTCAGTTTACACAGGAGAAATAAATATAAATTAAATATAAATGAAATATGCTATACATACAAAATGTACAAAAAAGGTGCTTGAGAATTAAGATAATAGTGCACATGATATGATAAGAATGTTAGAATATGTTAGAATACAAATACAAAAAGATTAACAGAATGTAGAAGTCAATGGATTCTGTGCCAGTTGTTATGCTGGTCATGTCATGTTACCTCACAGAATTCATAGGAATGATTCATACTTATATGCACCATAAATGGATTTGTACCCAATAAAGGCTTACACAACTTAATTATTAAAGTTAAACTATTAAAGCTAACAGGCTTAAGAGTGGGTTTAGCATATTTACCACTCATACATTTTTTTAAATAAGAAATCAAACAAACTCCAACCACATTGTCCTTATGTATTCATAAATAAGTCATGTCATAAGTCATGTTTTATTGTACCATGCTAGAATCAAAGAGTAAGGCTCTAAGTGAATAAATCTCATAAGTTGTTTTATAACTGGGGGAAGAGAAGCATTGAAATGATTACTGTTTCAAAACGTCCAGCATTAAGATTTTTAAAAAAATATATAATGTTATCATATCATGATTAATTCTGACATAGAGTGAATTCTGGACCCAAATGAAGTACTACAATAATTCCTGTTTGAACCTTTAAATAAAGCAACATCAGTGATGACCATCATTTTTAGATTCCCCAGATTCCTAAGTTCAACTGCACTAACTGCTGCTGATGCTACAGCTCCGAATGTAGACTATTACTTAGCCTTCTTCGTCTCTCAGCTGCTCAACTACCCCCCACCCCACCCCACCCCCGGGTGTCAGACTTCCGTCCTGTTGGTAATTTGTTGCTAATCAGCTGTCAGCTCGCGAGCGATGATGAGGCGATCACAGCGCGGCAGGCGGGAAGGTAATGGCCTTAAAAGTCACAGAGTCAATGTCAATGGGATCACTCGGATTCAATCAGGGAGCGGCCATGACGGATGGCGCCCGCTGCCATAACCACTCATTTTGAGCTCAAGCATCTGGGCCCTAGTAAATAACCATCAGAGGGTGGGTCCAAGGGACAGGTCATTAGCCCTGAGAAAAATAAATATCGCTCCTCGTGCAACGGCTGCAAGTCATTTAGCACAGACTAGGAAATTTCACCCTAGATTAAGTATGATGAGGCAGTAGCAGTCGGTGCTGCATCTCGGTGACATGGACAGGGAAATTTTAAACGTGGGACTGCCCGAGAAGGTAATATGATTTTAAAGAGTTGATGTGTTTGGTTGAGGGGTCACAGGCGAGAGATATTTAGCCCTCTTGCCCCTAGTCTATAGTGTCAAGGCAGCACTTATGAAGGGAACAAGCTCACATTTTGTCCTGTGTACTCTAAAAGGACTAGACTTTCTACATCTATGCATTGATGGGACCAGTTAATAAAGTCAAGGGACATCTGTTTAACATTAAATACACCCTTTCTACTAACCTAATTTTCTGTCTGTTTAATGACGGAGAGTGGTAATTAGCTAATTAAGCTTTTCCAAGCAGTAAATTAGTTGTTTAGTAACTTTTTTAGTAGCTTTATTGCTATATTACAGGGCAAGTTCTTTGATTAGGTACACACACTCATGCCCCAGCGGTAGTCTTAGTTTTCATGTCACTGTAAGTGTCCCTGCCATCCTAGTTTCTGTCACTAATGTCCTAATTATTTAAGGAGGAACTTTAGAAATGGTACATGAATGCTGTCAGGTAGAGTGCCAAAAGACAATGTGTAAATGACCCTGGTGGCTTTCAGCTGTCATTAATCCAATTAATAGTAATGACTTGAATCCATCACTCGCAATCTTAATATAAACATTATCATATTAACCTTTAAAGTCAATTCGGAGTCTATCAACATAATTAATTTAATCAATTTGAAAGTGAGGGTTATCTGAATAATTGATTTAATTCTTGCAGATATGAAATATTCATATTTCCTGACTGCAAGCTTCCTCGAAAACAGCCGTGGAATAGCAAGTGTCTTAGTCCAGTATGTACATAGCGAGAGAGTGGCAGAGAGCGTAAGATGTGTCTGCTGAGCAAAGGACCTCAGAGGTGGAGGACTGACCTTCATGCAGTGGACTGCCTTCACAGCTGAGTTCCTACACTGTTTCAAATACGGTGAAGCCATGGCCGTATATCTCTGGGCTTCATCCCAGTTCCCTCACTCAGCAACTCTGGGCAAGGCTTCATTAGGTCTAATGTTCTCTTTCGCAGGCCATTCTCTTATGGCTTATTCACAGAGAACAGGGAAATGCACTGACCTGTGTGTAAGGTGAGGGTGTATGAAAATGTCCCAGATTTGGAGGTGGATATAATGGGATTCTCTAGTTTAGACAGCTTTAGAGACATCTATAAGAAATTGATGCAATGCTAAACATCTATTAATAGAAAGATGAAATCCTGTGGAACTTCTGGTGTCTGGCATGCTACAAAGCCTTGACACTGACTACTCCTTCCAAAAATACAAAATAATATAATAATCCTCTCACAGAAAACTTCACTATATCAGCGGTTACACATAATCCACTAACACAGCATGTTTATGTAGAGAGCTGTGTAAGTTGTTACTACAGAATTGTTCATGTATTATAACGAGTGCATTATTATAGACCATGCAGTTGGAGCTAATGTCAGAGCCGTGATGCAAGATAGAAAACTAAACAACAGCGATTAGTCCGATCTGAATTGAGAATTTAACACGGTTGTGGTATAAATCCACATAATAAACATCATGAAGGTGGTGCTGTGCTACTTCACTTTACAAGAACTCTTCACAAAGAGTGTACAAAAGCAGATCATATCACCAAGCACCAATTACAGAACCTTGTATGTTGTCATATTTTCAGAAATTGCATTGATATAAAAAGAGACATGCAGACAAGAAAGCAAACACACACTCATCAGGTCTTTTCACACTTTTTTAGGACCTGAGTCATTTCCAGTGAAAGTTTGGAGTGTTTTATGTAGTGCCAAAGCTGTTTTTGAAACCTGGTATGGTTTAGGGACTCAATCTCTGTGCGAAAGCTACAGACATAGAAAAATAAGATTCCATGTAACACCATAAATTATTCATGTTTGTCTTAAAGCTCTTAATGTTCTATGTTTAATCCTACAACAGCGTTTCCCTATCAGAAACGGTCTCATGTAGAACTGGTAACCTTTCAAAGGTCCCTTCAAGATGCATTTTGTTTGGATGAGACTTAATTCCTGGTGACAGCATAGAATAAAGTGACTAGTAGAGTGTAAGGTGTTACTTCCTGCACATATGGGAAAAATTTTAAACAGACATTAACACATTAACATTAACAGATGTGACGACAACTCATGAAGACTAATTTATTTTTTATTTTAAAATTTTAAACACACACACACACACATATATATATATATATATATATATAAATATATGGATATATGGATTTTATCCCCATATTGGGATTTGTCTGAAGTTTTTTCTGCCCATAACTAACTATGTCCTTGACAGCTTTAAAAATCAATTAATACACTATATGGCCAAAAGTATGTGGATGCTTGAGATTTGAACATATACAAGAAATACCTTGCATGAGTAATGGCTCATGAAAAAAATCAGCTATTTTTGGTTTTTCCTGGGCTGGTACTTGTTTATATGGTTTAGAAAGTAATATAGCAAAAAAAGTAACAAAAATGTACTAGACCAAATAAAGAATAAACATATTATTAAAAATCTAAAAAAATCTTCTCAGTAATTGCACAGAAATGATATAACGCTGCAGAATTACTGCACACACACACACACACACACACACACACACACACACACACACACACACACACACACACACACACACACAGTCCAGCAAGGACACACCAGAAGCAGGTGCTGTGCCCAGGTGGAAATTCCACTGATGGACCTGGCATGGACAGATGGGTCAGAGCAGGTCACAAGTCCACCAGCAAGGCCTCACTCTGTCTTTGTCTCTCCTTATCTCTCTCTCTCTCTCTCTCTCTCTCTCTTATACACACACACACACACACACACACACACACACACACACACACACACACACACACACAGACATACACACACACACATACACACACACACAGTGTCTACTTGTTGCCAACTCATTAAACAGGCCATTAAGAAATCCTCCAAAATCGATGCGCCAAAATAAAACTTATCTGCTCATTCCGGGAAGGATAGATATCATTAGAGAGTAATTAATTTGTATTTTGTTCCTGTGCTCCCCGCAGGGCCCTGAGCTTTTCCACCTTGCAGTGCCAGACAG
This sequence comes from Hemibagrus guttatus, assembly GCA_033459395.1. Taxonomy (NCBI): domain Eukaryota; kingdom Metazoa; phylum Chordata; class Actinopteri; order Siluriformes; family Bagridae; genus Hemibagrus; species Hemibagrus guttatus. Next base: position 12,073,963 of record JAUCMX010000021.1, read on the forward strand.
ACTTGCCGGAGGTAATGGCAGATATTTGTCTGAGTTTTAGCAACAGCCAGTTCCCTATTACAACCTGTCAGCTGCTAAAAAAGCACCTCAGCTGGTGGTTTGGACCTTCAAAGTAACACATTGTTTTGCAAATAATATGCAGGACGCAGAGAACTGCTCACTTTTAATTTACACTAAGCATGCTGAAAAGTCAAGGAATGATATATCCTTCTTTTTTTTAGTTTCCTCCTCGTCTGGCCACTTTTGATTGGGCGAAAGTGTTAAGAGTCTGGTTGCTAGATAACACATTCCGGATCTTCACACTCCTCCGTCCACAATCAATCAGCATGCTACAGTGTTGATGCCGCTCCATCTGCTAGCCCTAGCGCCGTCCATAAAACAAACGCTTGTCAATTTAAGCTGTTTTATTGACTCATCTGCTGAGTTAGGCTTTGATCACAATCCCCCTTCTCTCTCTCTCTCTCTCTCTCTCTCTCTCTCTCTCTCTCTCTCTCTCTCTCTCTCTCTCTCTCTCTTTCTCTCACTCGCTCTCTTTTTTATGAATACATTTTCATGAATACATTACCAGCTCCTCTCACCCATGTGCTGGGGTGTTGTTTCTCGCAGTTAATCACTGGGCAGATAAATCATGCACATATTTGGTGTCCATCTGCTGGGAAGGTGCTGCATGCATGCTCCCCCTCACCTCCTCACCCCCCCATTTCTCTTTCTCAGTCTCTCCATTCGCACTGACGGACAATAACAGCAGTGAAAAGCACAGGGACTTTCTGCCAGCAGGTTACACCTCTGCATTGGCACACACTTCCTTAAGGCCAGATTTTGGTGGTGGTGAGGAGATGGTGTGATGGAACAGAATATTCTTTATTTTCTTTTAACGCCCTAAACACACAGGAGCAGCCGGCGGATACATTTAAGATAAATCCTTAATAACCTTGGATTTGAGGGGTTTGCATTAAAAGAAAATCAGTAAAAGATAAAGAATAAGGCATTTTATTTTTTCCCGAAAAGCTGAAATCTGGGTGATTTTTTGTTTTTTTAATTTGCACGATTTTCACAAATTTAATAAAACACAAATGTACTATCTATCTATCTATCTATCTATCTATCTATCTATCTATCTATCTATCTATCTATCTATCTATCTATCTATCTATCTATCTATCTGTCTATCTATCGCCAGATATACTGTTGCACAAAATACATTCTTCATTATCATCATTCATTCATCTATTCATCTTCACATTATGGTCATGGTCAGGGTCATGGATCAAAAGAACATGGTTTGATGGGGATACACTCAATGAGACACCAGTCCAGCACAGCACAGTGTGCACACACACATTCACATGCTCATTAATACCTAGTGCAATTAGCATAGCCAGTCCACCCTACTGGCATGGTTCTGGGATGTGGATGGAAACTAGAGAAACGTGAGAGCCTGAGAGAAAGAATTTCAAACAAACTGCCATGTTGACATACCTTTCCTAGGGCCTATATTTCTCAAAGGTTTTGTTCACAGTTTTTAGGTCAGGTGCCCAATATATATATATATATATATATATATATATATATATATATATATATATATATATATATATATATATATATAATATACAAAACAGAAATTTATTCCTACACTTAAACCTAATAAGAATTGTAGGCTAAAAATAATTTGTTTCCCTTAAAGTTTTGAATGTTTAGGAGTACTTTAGATGTTTCTTAAAGTGTTAAGAGTAGCGAAAGGTGGCAGCAGTGAAACAGAAAAGACATGCACACACGTCCACACTAGCAGATTTAGTAAAAAGTGAAACATTGAAACATTGAAACATGAAACATGACAATTACTCAATAAACTCCTGTGGCTATTTTTTTTTATTGTTGTTATTCAGAGCAGTTATCCAATAACATGCTTTATGATAAATAATTTTAACCATAACCTTAGAGTTTATAGTGTTCAAAGCCCTCCTCTGTCAGATTTGTAACATTTCCTTCCTTAGATTTTCGCTGTATCAGTCATTTTCTAAGCAGCCATTCTGGTGAGTGTATAGCAGTGTTAGGGTTAACTGGGGCTGTCGCGGTAATGATGGATGCACTGGAGGCAGAGGTGCTCCCCACTGCATGCACTCGCAGACCCTCAGAGCAATGACATTTTGTATGTGATGGAAAGAACGAAGACAAAAAGAGAGATGAGAAGGTGCGACTGCTATGTGGCATGGCAGAAAGAAATCCGAGCATGGAAATAAAAATTCAGTTCAAAGGATGCTTGGTTTAGAGAGTGAGAACTGGAAAAGAGGTGTTAGGGATTTAAAGCAGAATTATCGTTAGCTTTACGCAGCTGAAGAAAGAGCCCCATTACACTAATTATACATTTGGTACTTTGATGTCCAATAGTCATTAAAGATTCAATTGGGTCTGGAAAAATTAATAGAGCATTAATCAACATGCGTTAATTAGCTAATAACATGTTAATTAAATCGGGTATTTAAAGTTCAGAGATGTGTAATGCTTAGCCTAGCGTGGAGCCCTCAGTGCTTAGGCTCGACTGTCACGAGATCTGTGACTGTAACGGTAAATTAGTACGAAATAGAAGCTTTAATTAGCATGTATCTTCTTTGTCCTTTTCTGTGTCCTTTTGCAAGCATGTGGACCACTTCCTTCTCCACTGATCACGCAATGGAACAAAAAAACAAAATGGCAATAAATGACCGTTTGATCGCCATTGCAGCTGGCCATTTTAAACTGCCATATGCTCGCTGCTTCTTTTGACACAGGGATGTAAATACAAAGCGGCAAGCAGGATGGAGAATGGCAGAAAGCCAATACAAACGCATGTTCTTGAGCATCCTGATCAGTGAGTTATCTCGAGAGAGTGTGGGAGCTTTAATGTGAAATCAATAGGCCCCGGCAGAATAAAACGCTTGACCTGAAGTTCCATTTTTTTCAGCCTCACCTTATCTTGGTTTGTGAGTGGACCATGTGATAAAGGCTGTGTTTTATTTTTGCCACTCTTACACATGACTTGAAAGCAAAGTGTGTTAATCATCTCAGTTTATACTACTAATCCACTAGATGTACTAATCCACAACCAGTGTAACCTTGCAATAAATACATGGGATGTGATCCCTCCAGGTGCAGTACTACATCTTCCTCCACAGTGATTAGATACGATACATGTGACATTGTTTGCTATAATATTATTCTGATTGTTTTAAATCTTAAGATTCCACTTTCTCAGGAAATCCAGTCCCATTTTTGTGGGTCTCCCGAAGATGATGCAATGGCACCAATGTCCTGATTCTCACTTCCCTGCAATAGCTTTGCACCACATGACGAGCTCTGAGTCGCCAAGACCGATATTTCACCCTCTTCCTTCGGTCACTTCTGTTGCAAGGGCTGCATCCACAGATCAATACTTTTGATGGAAGGCAATAATCGGCTCTATTAAGTGACAAAGGTTTACTCTGTAACAGCTGGGCTGGCGAGAGACCGGAGCTTGTCTGACTAATGAATCGTGAAACAATCAGGCAGTAGCCATTTGTGTTTAGATCTGTAAATATGGCGCGGTACAAGTGCCAGACCATCGCCGGAGCTCCAGCTGGGGCCACAGATGGTCTGGATTCAGAGCAGTGCTGGAGCCGTTAGCTTCTTCGGCCCACACCGCACCTCTGCTGTCGCTGAGTGACAACTTCACTTTCACACTAACTTCCTTGTATTCCCTGCGCCAGGGAGCCAAGCTTTCTTAAAGTGGCTGACAGGTTCTCTGAGCAAGGGTGTCCCCAGAAGGATGCAAGTAGAGTAAAAGAGAGAGAGAGAGAGAGAGAGAGAGAGAGAGAGAGAGAGAGAGAGAGAGAGAGAGAGAGAGAGAGAGAGAGAGAGAGAGAGAGAGAGAGAGAGAGAGAGAGAGAGAGAATGGGAGACAGAAAAAAACAGCCGTGATGAAGAGCAATGTGATCTTGCTATTTAAAGACATGATCACCTAATTAACCTTGTAGGGCAATGACTAATTCGGACACGTCGCAGACTAGAACTATGGCAAGCTCTGCAATAAATCTCATTAAGGAGCTCTTTCTCAAACAAGAACAACCAGGCTAGAGCTTCGCTTGCATTTGTATATGAGGGTAGATGTGCATTTTGTTTAAAGAACTGAAAATGTGATATATACTCTGCTTATCAGTCAAACTGAAAAATGGCCTCATAGTAAAAAAATGAGGTTGAACACGCCTGATAAACACCGTTTCTATTCATCCACACAAATAATAGTGAAAGGAAGAGAGATGCATTGAAGATCAAAAAAAGAGATGAAAAGTGTATTTAAGTTATGTTCAAGGCAAATGATTCTTCACTCACATCTGGAAGGATGATTGTGACCAAAAGCTGAACAATGCCACTGTGTCCTCTCTAGCACATGAAAGAGGTTTGGAGATGGTACTGCTATTTCGTGTAATAGATATTAGCTTGTTGGTAAGCCAGTTTTATGACATATTGTGTTCTTGATTTTATCAAAGTAAAATCATGCCAAGGCATGGAAGACTAACCGTGTAATGCTGTTTCCTTTTATACAGTACGAATCAAACTCACCTGATTTTCTAGTGCAGTCACCAATGTATTTTAGCAGACTAAACTGATTTCAGCTACAGAGGAAGACTCCATGAGCCAATCCATCTTGTGGGAGATGCTCCAGGAAGCATGGGGTGAAATCTCATCAGATTATCTTAAAAAACTGACAGCTAGAATGCCCAGGCTGTAATTGCTGCAAAAGGTGGTTTTTTAGTTGAAGGCAAAGTTTGAAGAAAACATTCATCATTTCCATCAAAATCATTATTTCTAACTCAGACATGTCAGCATGTCCTGGTCTTTTGATATATTTTCTATATATTTTGCTATATTGTTTCCAAAAAATACTGGATTATAATTTTTACTGTGTAATATAAGTAAGTGTATATATGTATACCTATATGTATAATATATACTTATATGTATAATAGTATAATTATTATGTAGGTAAAAAAAATCCCATTAAACTTTATACTTTTGCCATTCGTTTTTGTTAGTTATTTATCCAGACCTTTGTAAGAAAGAAAGTTTATGACACTGGTTTATAAATTGGTTAAAAAGCTAAAAATCTGTACGTTTTTCATTACGACACTTGGATGAGTTATGTAGTTAAATTAAAGGCACTATATGTAGCTGCTTTCATTCAAAGAGCTCTAATGCTAAATGAAATGCTGAATATGAAGAGCCCATTTGGCTGGCACACACCAAGCATCAGGTGAGGCAATATTTATGGGCACCCAATGAATATGACCAGGTCAGCCGTTACATTCATTTCACATCAATAACAATAGCAGCAGAAGACCTGCTGTCCTTGCCTTTCTCCGTGTCACTCTCTCTCTCCTCTTGCTAAGCCTTCATGAATACAAAACCTGACCAATGAAACTTTTCACTGCGTTAACTGTCGTGACCCCACACGGCCAGGCAGAATGACTTAACTAAGCTGTCAGGTCTAATCAAGCCAATAAAAGGATGTTTATTACATTGTGGGAAAAGATAATTTCTATCCTGAAATTGAAGATGACCTTTCTGGATAATTCCTGACCACCTCTTTTTTTTTTTTAAGGCAGATAAATCAGCAGCTCTTTGTTTGAAGCCGATGTGGTGGAACCTTACTGATGCTGAACATAAAATGTTCTGACCTCTACTTCTGTCCCAATCTGAGATTCATTGTGTTCCAGTCAAATTTACAAAACTAACTCAACATACTTGTAACAGTCCAAAGTAAATAACTATGTGCCATTCAATGGGCCAGAGACTGCAGCTAGCTGAAAATGTCCAAATCAGATGTAAAGACATTTTAATTGCTCATGGAAGATGGGCGTGTACTGGGAGAAACCACTGCAGAAAAGACACATCACTGAAATAAAAGAAACAGTATGTTGAAAGTGGGATCAGGCATGAAAATGAGATATAATAAAGATATTGATGTTAAATACTTTTCAACACAACTTCAATTCAAAAAGTACTTACTTACTACTGCAGACTGACTAGCATAAATGTAATAAATACAGAATAAACCAAGATAGGGCGTTCTGTTAGAGGAAAATATGCTGGGTGATTGATTTTTTTTTCCAATAACACAATTGCCTGAAGAATCCATTCATAAACATTTTAGCAGTGTGTCAGGACACATCATCCTGCTGAAAGAGGCCACTGCCATTAGGGCACACTGTTACCATGGGTGTATTTGGTCTGCAACAATGTTTAGGTTTTACATATCAAAGTAACATCTGCCATGGATGGCCAGACCCAATGACCCAGAATGAACACATGATTTCCATGAGGCCACCTCCTTCCATTGCTGTATGATCCAGTTCTGATGCTCACATGCCCATTGTAGATGCATTAAGCAGTGTACAGGGAAGGTCCTCAGCTACTCAGCCCTCATATGTAGCAAGCTGCAATGCACTATATATTCAGACACCTTTTTATAAAAGCCAACAGTAACATATTCAGCAATTTGTTCTACTATAGCTCTTCTGTGGGATGGGACAGGCTAGCCTTCCCATGGCCCTGACGCCAGTTCACCAGTTATCCTTCCTTAGACCTTTCAGTAGTTATTAACCAGTTTATACTAGGACCACCCCACAAGACCTGCCATGATGCTCTGACCCAGGCGTCTAGCCGTCACAATTTGGCCCTTATCAAAATCCCTCAGATCCCTCAGATTACACGTGCCTATTTTTTCTGCTTTCAACACATCAACTTTATTATGAGAACTGACTGTTCACTTGCTGCCTAATAAATTCCACCCCTTTGACATGTGCCTCTGTAACAAGATAATGTTATTAATTGACTAACATTGTGTCAATTTATATTGTATATTATATTAGGAATTCAGAGAGAGGAAAAGAATGAGTGTTGATGTTCTTGGCATGCAGAGGCCATTAGATGTGTGCAGAGGGCTGTGAGATGTTGTATCTCTTTAATTAGCAGTGGGGGCTGAAAGGCTTTAGTCATAGCTCTTATGATCTAGAGTGTCTTTTATAGAGGCCTTTGTCAAGCCTGGCTTGCTTTCCCAATACGTGTGTCAAAAGACCATATTATAGATCTGATTTGATTGTGCTCATTGCAGCCTGGAAGGTATTTAAATGTACATACTGACTGGAAAGTTAATTTAGATGATGTCACTGTCCTAGGATTAATTACAAAGTAAAATGGGACAGAAGCTATTAATTTAACATGGTCTAGGTGAGAGGCAACGTTCTGTTGATGAGATTATTATTAGAGCAGTGTCAAAACTAACTGTGTCAAAACGGGATGTGGTAGCTTAGTGGTTAAGGCATTGGCCTACTGGTTGGCAAGTTGTGGGATCGAATCCCAGGTCCACCAAGCTGCAACTACTGGGCTCCTGAGCAAGGCCCTTAACCCCAAAAATGCTTAGTTGTATAAAAATGAGATGAAAATGTAAGTCGCTCTGGATAAGGGCGTCTGCTAAATGCCAGAAATGTAAATGTAAAACTTGTGCAAACAAGAGCACATGCTAAAACCTTTCAACAGGATAGACATCGTACAGAATATTGAACCACGCACGATACAAAATCAACTGAAATGTGACACTTCTTGTTGTTTCGGCTGAAAATGTTCTCTCAAGTTCAGATTTTGTTGTCACTTAAGTACAGGGCCCACACATGAGGCATTAAATTATAGCTATTAATATGAATATAAATAATGAATACAGAAGCAATTTGTCAGCCATAATAGCTCATTACTACATTATTTGTGTTTAACCACAGTGTTCATTCAGAAATCCTGTGTTTATTCAGTCACATGATAGGAAAATGAGTACTATGACAGGAACGTTCAGTTATATTTTGGTCAGAAATCATCAGACTAAATACAAAAGAGTTAACAAAGCAGCTGATTGAAGAGGTCAACAAAATAACCACGTTCTGTAGTATTATGATAAGTTATGATAAGAGTGATCATAATTTTATTTAGGACTAAATTAGCATGTCCTCTTTGGGCCACCTTAAGTGTGTTCATAAAATTCTCATTACTGTTAAAAAGATCCTACAAAACATTCTGTATCATATGGCTAAGAATATACTATGCAATGCAACTGTGTACTAAATACTATTAAACTAACAAGGTTGAGTAATTAGTGCTTTTTTTCAATAAGAGCTAAATCTGGGTAATGCCCCTTTTCTGTGATAGGCAAAACTTCACACACACACACACACACACACACACACACACACACACACACACACACACACACACACAGAGACAAAGGACTTTCCAATCATTATATTTTTGCATTACAGACCACATATGCAATAGATTCTGTATGAGATGAAAAGAACACATTATCCACATGCCTAAGGTATGGACATATTTCACTAATAGTGCACAAGAAATAAAGACTTATGGAAAATCAAATGAGGTATGAACCGCCATAAGCCCAAAGACAGCTATTCCCTTTGGAAAATCGTATATTTGCTGAAGATAATTCCTGCGGAACATGAAATGTCTCAGCATACTTGACCCCGCACCATTATCTCCTCTATGCTTGAACTCTCCTTGAACTTAGAATAAGCACTTCACAAGTGGGATATGGTCACCTCTTTTGCATCCAGTTATTCTAGCTCCAATTTTCTGCCTAATACTGCAATTACCTTGATCTATGACTGAAGTCACCCTTTCACGTATTAATATTGGAATCAGCACATTTATGGAAGGAAGCACCTGACTGTGACCCTTGCTTTTGCTACTTAATATCCTGATTAATTTGGAAAATAATGAATTGACTTTGCAGGCTGGACATTCCAAGTATATGTCCACTGATGCTTAGGTTTTACAGTGTGGGATAGGATGGAATGTTCCGAGACAAGATAATCTCATAATGCTAAAGAAAATAATGTTTAATATTACACATAATATTATTACACTATTTCTTGCAAATAGTGAAATTGTGGTTCCACCTCTCAACTCGCTCATGGTTCGATCTTGAGCTCAGGCTACTGTTTATTTCCCTGAGCTACTGTGGGTTCTCTGTGAATGGTGTCCCATCCATGGTGTATTCCTGCTCAGAATGGGCTCTGGATCCGCCACAATCCTGACCAATTTAAAGCGCTTCTTGAAAATGAATGAAATGAATGAATAATTACAAAAAAGTACATTATTTTAAACATTTGATTTTGATTAATAGATATTTTTAAATTTGGGTCTCATATTCATACCAGCATGATGCAAAGCGATTAACGCAAGTATACTTATACCTTGAAGTGTGGTGTGAATACATTCATCCGAACTATACTCGGGTCACAGGGAGCCTGTGCTATCTCAGGTGTCATTGGGCATCAAGGCAGGATACAGCCTGGACAGAGTGCCAACCCATTGCAGGGCACACACACACACTCTCATTCACACACCACGGACAATTTAGAAATGCCATGCATGTCTTTGGACCAGGGGAGGAAACCCCTGAGGCACGGGGAGAACATGCAAACTCCACACACACAGCAGAGGCAGGAATCGAACCCCCGGAGGTGTGGAGGTGTGAGGCAAACATGCTAACCACTAAGCCACCATGCCCCCGGTGTGAATATGATGAAACTCTAATCAACTTCATCCAAATCGACCACTCAGGTGTGAAAATATTCCTGCTCTGGAAATTTCACGTTGTACTACTTAGCAGTATTTTGTTGCATAGTTTGCGTCTTGTTGGTGTGAATATCAGCTTCAAATTTCCACTCATGTAAAATGAATTTCTGTGTCACGGTCAGCTGTGTCATAAAGCTATAAATCTGGCAGTCCATATGCTGCCTCTTCAGTCGTGTCCTCCAGCAGCATTTACTACAGAGGGAGACACTTTAATACCGCATAATAAAATGACACTTGAACTTTATGCAAGAGCATCACAAGGCCTGACTTGACACATTTGTGGGAAATAATAATGATTAAAAAAGAAAAAATTCAACAAAATGAAAGTGACAAAGTGCTTACACTGTCCTTCAATAGACAGAGAGAGAGAGAGAGAGAGAGAGAGAGAGAGAGAGAGAGAGAGAGAGAGAGAGAGAGAGAGAGAGAGAGAGAGAGAGAGAGAGAGAGAGAGAGAGAGCAGAAAGAGCTTCACCAGGAGATGAAAAAACAGATGGCCACCCTCAGCAAGACATGAGTAGAGGAGATTTGAAAACATCTTGGGCCCCAGCAGCTAGTAGGTTCTGAGTCTGCACAGCTTCTGCAAGGGCAAGCAAAACAACAATGCCACGCTAATGAAGAGCACTTCCATTCAAAGAGATACATCATAATGGCACAAATAGATAAAGAAATTACAGTATTCTGTGCCAAATGTCTAAATGCGCAATCAAAACAGTTAGCTATTTATTTATTTAATATTGTTTAAACCTATGTGGTCAAATTATAATAATTTAGTTGAAATTTGTATCAAAGCTGTATCAAATCTTAGGTAAAAAATGTCCATGTTACTGTAAAGATTTCTTATATACATAAAACTAAAAAACCTGATAAACTCTAGATAGTTAGATAATTTCCCTCAATATTAGTTAGAAATGTGCAGATTCACCTTTTTTATACGTTACCAATATCATCTTCCTAGCAATCCTCTTAGAATCTCTTTTGCCATGTTGTGTGACACATCAGAGATGATATGGCAGGATGCTATGGTTTTACTGTATGTTCACACACAAAATCTGTGTCAAACTTTTCAACATAACACATGTTCAAGACAGAACACATTAAAGCATCTGATCAGACAATATGTCATAATTCCAATGCCTTAAAAACACCTGCAGTAGTTTACAGTATCATCTGTTAGTATTGTGATAGGCTATAAAGTGAATTTCAAACACATTATTTTACATTTATAAGAAATCTGTGGGCGGCACAGTGGCTTAGTGGTTAGCACGTTCGCCTCACACCTCCTGGGTTCGAGTCTCGCTCACTCACTGTGTGTGTGGAGTTTGCATGTTCTCCCTGTGCTCCGGTTTCCTCCCACATTCCAAGGACATTCTAGGCTGATTGGAGTCTCTAAATTGCCTGTAGTGAATGTGGCACTCCGTCCAGGGTGTATCCTGCCTTGATGCCCGATGACGCCTGAGATAGGCACAGGCTCCCTGTGACCTGAGAATAGGTCTCTATTACTACAACTACAATAGGATGAATTAGAGTGGACACTGCGAGCCAGGTCTTCTCATCCAACATCAGTGTCTGACCTCACAAATGCCATTCTAGAGGAATGGTCAAAAATTCCCATAAACACTCCTAAACCTTGTGGAAAGCCTTCCCAGAAGAGTTGAAGATGTTATAGCTGCAAAGGGCGGGCCAACTCCATATCACATTCATGTGCATGTAAAGGCAGATGAATGGAACTTTTGGCAATATAGTGTATCTCAAAAAAGTGAAATTAGCTTAAGTTAATTATGCTATAGGTTTGGCTGACATAGCTTTTGTAATAATTTGGGAAAAAATAACAGATAATGAACTTTTGAAGGTTAAGAATGGTCATTCTGAGTGCATCAAGACACAAATCACCTGTCTGTCTACATTTAACACGTCAAAAAGAAATATATGAGAAAGCCATCATTTTGGGTACTCAGCATAAAAGCAGAGGCAATTCATTGAGTATGATTTATGCAGAAAGTATGCAAACTACTCATCTTGTGGGAAGTGCTATCAGGAAGTGTGTTCTAACAGACGGTGAATCTCTGTGTCTCAGGGAGTAACTGAGGTCACCAGAGCACATGCTGCACAAAGCAGTGTCATTATTTACACAAATGAGGATGACCCAAAACTTGAGGGTGAAAAACATCTCGGGCACAGCTGGTACACAGATATAAACAAGGCATATAGTTAGACTAAACAGTACCAACATAAAACAACATGAAACACAAACATGGATTTGTATTAGTATTTTTATCATTATTGCTATGTCTACACATGACCTCATTATCTTCAGTAACCGAAAGGAAATCACTTGGGTCTTTCATTTTCCAAGTCCTCACAGCGTTTTGTGGAAATATGCATTAGTTCTCATGGGAATCCAGAAAACATTTGGTAACCACATGGAGAGTAAAATGGAGAATGCTTGCAAACAGACAAATGTCATACGTAGCTACAGCCTTGTGCAGAGAAATAGTGCCAGAAAAAATGAATGCCATATTTGATAATTTTATTAATATAATAGTTCATTTGTAGGAAAGTTAGATTACAATAAATCCTTAATAATGAATTGGCAAATGTTTTTTTTTCTGAATGAAAAAGCATTTAAAGGCAGCTGCACTAAATGATTTAGTATTACTTTACTATTTCAGACTGTCTTGTTTATACAATTATTATTTAGCTAAAGAATAGGTAGCCTTTTAACCTGATCTCAAGGAAAATTAATATCAGTTTCAAAATGTGATTGTACTATATGCGAGTTCATAAACTGGCCTTTAAATGTATTCATCCAACATGGATTTTTCCATATTTTTGTAGTGTTAAGAAGTTTTTGAATTGCCTACAGACCATTAAACCAATTATTAAAAAAAAAAATCAAACAGCAAAAACAAAGAAAGTAGGTCATCCAGCAAAGACAGGTGAGATGGGAATTACTGAGCAATGCAACCAGGAGGCTTAGCAAACAAGTTAAAAATGAAGACACAGGAAATATGTGGAAAATTTTTTCTGCTTTGATTAGATCAAAACATTTTGGCACAGACTACCACACAATCGAGAGAGACCCAACACTGATCATCATTCTACAAGCACCTCCTTCACTGTGGAGTATGATGGTGGTTGAGTTACTCTCAGTTTCTCTTTACTGACATTTGGTAGACAGCTTCCGCTAGGCAGAGTCATGCTTATGAGATCTACTTTCCAGTTTATAATAATGGATTTGATGGTACTTTGTGAAACGTTCAAAGTTTGGCATATCCTGCCTGATCCTTCTCCAGGACATTTTTTCAAACAAGTACTTTTTACATTTCATTTAGAATTTAGAAAAGTAACATGGAGCTTGGAGGCACGGTGGCTTAGTGGTTAGCACGTTTGCCTCACACCTCCAGGGTTGGGGGTTCGATTCCCGCCTCCGCCATGTGTGTGTGGAGTTTGCATGTTCTCCCCGTGCCTCGGGGGTTTCCTCCGGGTACTCTGGTTTCCTCCCCCAGTCCAAAGATTGTAGGTTGATTGGCATCTCTAAATTGTCTGTAGTGAGTGAATGAGAGTGTGTGTGTGCCCTGCGATGGGTTGGTACTCCGTCCAGGGTGTATCCTGCCTTGATGCTCAATGACGCCTGAGATAGGCACAGGCTCCCCGTGACCCGAGTGTAGATCGGATAAACGGTAGACAATGAATGAATGAACATGGAGCTTGGCTTATTTTGAAAACTTGAAGAAAAGACTCCTGGGTGAAGATCTATCATGAAGCTGGTTGGGAAGATGCGTAAGAAGATTATAAAAAGCCTCTTTGAGAATACTGTTAAAAATGTTAAAGATAAAATAGCTTTAAGCTGTTTAACAAATGATTTTTATTCACTCTATATATTTATGTGTTATTTCATAGAATTATCGTCTTTTAACCTCTATTTTTATCCATTATTATTATTATATGATAGCGGAAAATAGCAAAAACAAAGAAAACCCTTCTATGAGGATGTAGTATTGTATATAACTGTATTTCACAGTGATATTTAAGCTGATTTGGTGTGATTGATTATAAAAACCAATAAATATTGCAGTCAAATTCTCAGCTACATCATAATATTCAGCTACCTGCGACCCTTAAGTTTACTCATGATGCTATTGAAACTGTATTTGCTCAAAAGATTTGTCACCAATTTAGATGGATGTGCTACCTGAGGGAAAGAGATTTCAATGTTTCAAAACTATATGACTATAGAACTATATAACTAACTACAGCTTTATCCTATTACAAGATTTAACGTTTACTTGAAGGATAATCATTTTCCCAGATGAAAGCAACAAATTGAGATACAGAAATCTTTGTATGAAATAACATGTGAAACATGTGCATTTACATATGTATGTACATATCACACGTGCAAATTCATGTTATAGATATATATTAAAATATATTCAAATTGTAAAACATTTTCTTCCAACAAACTGGTAATGGTTGTTATCTTCTAAAAATAACACTTAATTTTTTTTAAAATTAATTTTTGTTTTAAGCTTTCAAAAACTGTTTAAATAAATAGCAATTTTCAGTACTGGCTGCAGACCTTTAGACCTCTTCTGTACACAATCTGGTGTTTAGATTATGTTGGTAAAATTTTTGTTAATCAAAGTGAGCATTAGCAGTAATAATGAGGCCACATCATAGCTCAGAAGAAAAAAACAGATGGAGCAGATACAGGAGGTCCACATATTGCAGTGGAGTTCAGACCATGTTTTACCAATCAGATTTTTTATCTCCAGGGAAAAGATGAAATTCAGAATCAGCACTAACACAGAGGACCTTGGTTTAACATTTCGCTGGAGTCGCATACCCACTCACCGCCCAAAGCTTGCACTTGGTATCCTGGCAAGCTGCTCGGTTCCACAGACTGATGGTCTCTCCTCGGGCAATACTTGACCATGGATGACACCCGCGCACGCGCACACACACACACACACACACACACACACACGCCCATTATTTATTTATTATAACAAACAGATCAGATGTTGCAACTAATCACTTTACTAATCACAAGGCCAGTTCCATCACTGTATAATGAATTTCTGTTTAATACTTCAATCTCAGCTATTCAATATCAAACAGCAAATATTTTACACAGCATAAACTATTTCTACAAAAAAAAAAACCCCAAACCCCCCAAAACAATTATGAGCTCCATTTGCATGTGAACCCTTGCAATACCACATTTAAAATGCGTTCTATCATTCATGACCTCATGCACACACACAAACATTTGTCTCCTTTGCAGTCTGTCTCCTTTCCCGGTCCGTCAGATCTGTGCCTATAAACACCCACTTGTTTTTTTTTCATCCTTGTTTTTTTCCCCCTCTTCTCACAACCAAACTGTTCGAGCCTCTTGCCTGCCAGTCAGTCAAGATGGCCCCCGGCCTTGCAGCCAATCCGGCGGTCTGGCACGGAGTGGAGGATGGCAGGCCAGCTGATCTGCTCCCGACTCCCTTCATCTGCTCTTCTGGAAACTTTTGGGATGAGTGCAAATTTCCGAGAGCTTAACGGTCTAGAGGCCAGAGTATTTCGAGGGAGTAGAGGAGAAAAAAAAGAAGAGAAAAAAAGCCTGTAGTCATAGATGCTGGAGAGCTGGAGAAATCTGTTACTTGATAACCCTGCTACAACTATCTTGCTTACAAAAAAGACCAATATTAGCTCTTTATGGGTGAAATATAAAGCTGTGGGTGAATAGAGCTTGTTTTTAGGGTCTGGACTGGAAGCTAAAGCTACACAGCTGAAGGAGACATTGTTTGTAGATCCTATTAGATTTGCCATGGCATCACATGATGCTGCCATTGCACATGAATGAGTGTTCATGCTGTGAGTATCCTTTCCTGTCATTTCATCATAAGGTGGACATATGAACATCTTTTAGATGCTAGTCTGAAGGAGAAAGGTTCATGAATTGAAAATTAGGACTTACTAGCTCATTAGAAAATAAATGTAATCATTAATCAACTCTCTCCTTTCCTCTACCTGTAGAGCAAAAGAAGTGGTCTTATGGGGAGAGTGTAAATAGATTATGATGAACTGCTTGAACCACAGTGTGTGGCGGTAAGAAGGAAAGGACCCAACAGTTTAGGCAACAATTTGGGCTGCAGCTGCAGCTGCTGTTTGGTTTAATGCAGTAATTGATAGACTCTATCAGTCACTAGAGGGAACAGAATGAAATCTTAAACTACCATCATTATGGCCTCCTAATTGCTGCATATCACGCAAGGAAGCTTTTCTGTTTGACCTTATAAAATTATACTTATCACACTTATCTAACTTATCAAAACAAGAACAGTTTTTTAAAACATTTATAACACCAAAAATAATGATTGTTATTAGAATAATACTTAAAAATTATTATTACAAATTATTATATTGGGAAAAAAAAAATAAATAAAAAAAAAATATATATATATATATTACAAATTATATATATATGTATTACAAATGCACTGTCTGGGAATCTAAAGCAATAGCATTAACTATAGTAACATCATTCACCAGATATAAATGGGAGTGAAGTAAAGGACATCACTTTTTAGTCAGTATGTGTTTATCACAACTCTAGTATTACTAGTACACTAGTAATTCCCAATCTGAGCTTCTATCAGATGCCAGCATCTTTTAACACCTGCGATTGTACTACATGTGCAAGGGCAAAACTAACATTATCACCAAGAAGAGAGCCCAAAATAGATATGTCTTACATCAGGGATTGTTAGTTAAGTCTGTTGAGCAGCTAGGGTTCTTTGAGATTATTGGTTGAGGCTGGGACATGGGCTAAAAAGTCAAGGTAACCCTGCAACCACCAGTACGAAGGAGCCTGGATTGAACTGCACCTGACAGGCAGTCCAGCATTCTTAAATGTAGTATTCAATTACCTTCTTAAATAACGTTTATTAGGAATAATTCAGAAATTGTCTTTGGCACATCAGGCAGAGTTAAAATTCCTGTTGTTTGAAACACTGGGAGGTAATCTATTTCCGTAAATCAGAAATCTAAGGAAATAAAAAAACACAATACTATGGAAATATAGGGAACAGAAAAAGACAGTTCATGTAGAGAGTAATGTGGTAAGGAAATGAGAAACCAAAAATCTGCATGAAGGACCAGGAATCTGCAAGAAGGACTCAGAACCTGTATGAAAGCCTCATTTGCATGGAAAAACATGAATCTGGGAATCTGCATGGTGGACTGGGAATGTGTATAGAAGACTGGGAATCTGCATGGAGGTCTGGTGATCAGTATGGAAGACTGGGAATATGTATAGAAGATTGGCAATCTACATGGAGGACTGGGAATCTCCATGGAAGAATGGGAATTTGTATAGAAGAATGGGAATCTGCATGGAGGACTGTGAATCTCCATGGGGAAGTGGGAATTTGTATAGAAGAATGGGAATCTGCATGGAGGACTGGGAATTTATATGGAGGACTGGGAATCTCCATGGAGGACTGGGAATTTTTATGGAAAACCAGGAATCTACAAGATTAGCAAGACTTACCATTTGCACAGAGATCCAGGAATCTGAACAGAGAAAGGGAAATCTAAATGGAAGACTGACAATTTGCATGGAGGTCCAAGAGCCTGCATGAACTACTGTGAATCTTTCTGAGTGCCAGAAATTTGCATTGTAGAGATGTAAAAAAAAAGAAAAAAAATCACATGAACTGGTGCATCTGTAGTCTCTCTCTCATTTTGTTCTCTCTTAACTCTCTGGCTTCATTTGCCAGCCGAGAGCACTTAGAGTCATTATTGTCCTTCAGCCACGGTCGATTGCACCCCAGCTCATCACTGGTGCATGTGGTGTTATGTTTTGCAGGTTGTTTTGGTTGCTGTTCATGATACTGACACCATGTCAGCATGACTTTGGATGTAATGGAACCATCTTGAGAGGCATGGCATCAAAATCTTAAAATTGACATTATCATATTTTGCACTTCATTGCCATCATAAGTCATTGTTTCAAGAATAAAGAGTCAAAACCCCAATAATTGTCACCATCCAATTATTTTACACAATACACTATATATTTCATACCCACCCACATCCTTTGTTTCCATCCTCAAACACCTTGGTACCTGTTTCAGTTATCAAGCTTTAATGATTATTAACCGTGCACACACCCACGTTGGGCAATCGGAAGGTTAATCGACAGGCGACGGCTGTGGAGTCCCATTTATCAGTTTCTATTTATCTCTCCTTGGGAGGTGGCAGGTTTACTGTAAATACCTTCTGTCCCTCTAATTTCCTAATGATGGGGATAATGATGGAGAATGGTGCAGTCATTAGCTGGGACGGGGCTCTGTGCATCACTCTGTCAGCTCTGTCTTTCCCAAGCCCACAATGAGAAGTGATGGAGCCCAGCTGTTCTGAGGACTTAGCCCACACACACACACACACACACACACACACACACACACACACACACACACACACACACACACACACACACACACAAACACACCGGTAGCATGACCACCAGGAACTTACAGTGAACTAACCAGCCTGGGAGCTCAACAAAAGAGTCCCTAGATAGAGGATTGATGATGGTCCAGAATCTAGGATACAAGCCTTCAGGGTTTTTCTCACTTTTTTTAATACTGTTTTGCATTGTGCCCCTTGGGGGATTAAACTCTTGAGATCATTGATTGTCCAACATTACATACATTTTCATTTATTTCCAGTATAATTACAAAATACTCAACCATCTTTCAAAGTCTTTATAATATGCATAAAGATGCATTTTTAAAAAAAAAATCACCCATTCTTGGTAATGGAAAAAAATGAGATACTTCATGTTTCCTCATTTTCATTTGATTACTATCAGCAATGTTAGATTAGACTAAATGTTAGAATAGAAACAGAAACACAAAACCTCTTCTGACACTTTAGGATAAAAGCTTATGATATCAGGTGTCTGTGTGTGTGTGTAAGTGTGTATGTGTCTACATTAAAACTCAACCTTTATGATAATTATTAACAGCCATCACATTAATTATTACTTTTAAGTCAAAATTGCTTAAGTGTTCTGGAATAAAAAGAAAAGCCAATAATCTGTAATTTAAACAAAATATATATTTCATATCTATGAGCTGAATTTAGCATTGCTCTAATTTTGCTAAAATTACACTTTACAAAAAAACTTGTCTTTTAATCTTCCTATTTCATTTGAAAGGTGGAATATGTCCCGGAATCAGTGTTTTCTCTCTGCATCACTGTCTGTTTTTATCTCATATTTAATTCATACTATACAATTGATTCTGATTGTTCAGTTACTCTTCACAGTTCACGTGTCTCTTTTTCCCCCATTTCTGCAATTTTGTCTCTTTTGGCAGAAGAAAAATGTGAAAAAAGGACATGAATCTCTCCTGGACTCACTTCCACTTTGTCTCTATAATCCCCCTCCCCCCTGCCTCCTCTCTCTTCCTGTCTATGAGAAACAGTCTTTTGTCTGGCACCTGCTTTAATTGGTAGTCAGCACCACGTGTCCTGCTCTCAGCCTTGCAGAACATGTTACAATTAGAGCTGATAGCGAATTAGCCCTTTTCTTTCCAAAAGATTAATTTGGAAATGTGTCATATCAAGGCGAGGCTTCTTTATCTTGGGATTGTGTAGAACAAAAAGGTTAAAATAAATAAATAAATCAATCAATAAATAAGTAAAATTTGCTAGCTCAAAAGAAAAACATATGGACATATGTATGAATGAAAGTTGAATAAAATTCTAAGTGCTAGACAATCAAATCCCACGAATCATAACAATATAAACATAGGTTTGTTATATATTCAGGCAATAGAAAAGTGCTAATGCTAACACATAAATGATTCTAGTGTGAATACTTATACATAAACTATGCTAGTACTAAAAGATATAAAAATCTTTTGTAAAATTAACACACATGCTAACACTAAAACAAACATTTCCAGTTCTATCACTAATACTAATACTAATAATAATAATAATAATAATAATAATAATAATAATAATAATAATAAATGAGTAATAAACTAATAATAAATGTGTCTAGTACTAAGACTAACACAGAAAATTCTATTGCTAACACTAATAAGGATTCTAATGCTAACTCTATGCAATAAACAATTCTATTGCTAACATTAAGATGTATTCTAGATTTAACACTTTATAAACAATTCTAGTGCTGACACTATCTAATAAATGATTCTAATGTTACCTACAATATAAACTATTCTAGTGCTAACACTAATACATAAACAAATCTAGCGCAAACTCAATAAAAGATTCTTTCCAGGTCCCTAGTTGTGTCAATCCTCATGCTGATACTCTCTGTAGGCTAGTTTTCTCATAATGACTGCTGACACTATGAAGTTGTCAAAGTAATGCCCGTTTCCTCCATCACCCCTTTCTCCAAAGGCCTCGCACCTGACTGCCACTAGCTACAGATCATCAGCTGACTGTGAGTCCTCGCCTGCTCTCTCGGAAAGACCTTGAGATCTCAGCACCTCCAGCCATGCAGATCAGTAGCTGGCGTGAACTTGTCAGAGCAGTAACAAGATCCTGTGTGACTGAGCATCACTGGAGATGTCAGGCCTGGAGCTAGACGAGAATGAACCTGTCTGTGTAAGATCTGGTAGCTGAGGCAGATCTACCTCTACCTAACTACTTCAACTGACTTGCCTTAACTTAGGACTGGGAATCAGAGCGCAGATAACAAACAGGAAGAGTGTTTACACTAGGTTCTAGACATACATGAAAAAAGCAATAAAATAATTATCTTTTAATACAATGGAACCTCAGCATACAAATTTTGTTTCCGAGTTCTTAAGGCGAAAATTTGTATTGCGGAATGAATGTCAAACCGATGAATAGAAACCCATGTCAAGGGTCCTCACAGGAAGTCGTGCCACCAAGCTTGGGCTAAAAATAGAACAGACAACCCATGCAACTAATCTGTCAAAAAACACTATGCCCGAAAATCATGTAGCTTTTGAAACGCATGCTGAAGGCAACATTGGTATCTCTGGTTTCTTTCGAAACAGCTTTCACTAACTGAAAAAATAATTGTAAAATTCGCTCCGGTTGGCTTCGCTTGGCTTTCCACTTACGCAAACAAGTTTTGAACGGCTCCCGGACATAGGCGCAACTTAGCCGGCATTCGGATCAGTTTGGTTTGTTTGTATGCTGAAAATACTTTGTATGCCAATGCAAATTTCTTGCAAAATGGTGGAGAATTTGTAAGAGAGGGCATTCGTATGCCGAGGTTCCATTGTATTTGGTTTTTTCCTTTAAGTGAAAATTTTGGATTTAGAACATTTTAAACTGTTCATAATTACTTCACCTATATTTACTTCAAACTTTAAGTTACTTAACTGAACCTGGATTGTAGAAAAAAAAGGGATGATTCTTACTATAGTTATATTTCATATTTACTTTGTCATCTTAAAAAACTTTGTCATCTTAGAGAAGTTTTTTTGTAGATCATTTCGTGTTTTGTGAGTAAGTATAATATATATAGCAAATATACTACTACTAGTTATAACTAATAGTTATTAATTGCACTGTATTATCTATACTACATTTTAATTGCTTCTAGCTTTATAAAAATGACTGTTTTGTTTAGTAAAACTTTAAAATAAACATCTGTTGCTATTTTGAAATATGGTGAATGGTGCTTTCTCTATACCTAATTATTACTATGATAAGTTTTAATATTACAGCATCTTTCAACAAAGTTTTCCAATCTTTCAGCATTATATATGCTTCTTCTTAATCCTAAGAATCTTGTCTGACATTTCAATAAAATGTACTTAAATAAAATACCCAAGTTAGTCATAATTAACTTTTTATACTTGTATGAAATTGTAGGAAAAAAAAGCTTTAGCTAAAATGTCATAAATATGATATAAAACATTTGGAATAATCCACATCAGATGTTCAACAGGAAATTGCATCATCTGGATGTTCTGAAGGTCTTTGGAAGATAAAAAGTCCGCTCATTTTCCCCCATTTTTTTCCAATGATGTTTTGATTTTGTAAGATTTTGGACTCAAAATATTGATGGAAAAGAACATTTTGACTAGGAAACCAATCATTACATCATTATGTCATTAGAATGTTTTTACGGTCACTATTTGAATGTGATCCAACCACATTTGTGTCTTCCATGCCAAGATTACATGTCAACCCTGTTACTTTCAACCCTGTTATTCGTTTAAGGAAAAAAGTGCAGCAATTTTCCTCAAAGAAACCATGAAAAAAAGAGTGAAGAGAGAGAGAGAGAGAGAGAGAGAGAGAGAGAGAGAGAGAGAGAGAGAGAGAAAGAGAGAGATTGCTGTCTGAAATCAGTTAACACATTTTTATAAGACTGGGAGATAAGATGTGACAAGCTGAGAGAGAGAGGAGAAAAAGCTGTATAGCTGTACAGCTTTGTCAGATAGCAATTGATTTCACTCAGAAATGATCAGTTAGATTTGTAATGGAACATATTTAATGGCACACAATATAATGAGCTTGCATGCGCAAACTGCTTGCTTCAAGCTCTGATGGCTTCATTGAAAAGACGTGCTCAGAAAACTTCCCTGCTGATGAGGCTCACTGAAATCTAATGGTGTTTTGCTCACTACAGATGTCTTATTAGATGTCAGCGATCCTAAAAAAGAGTTTTGATGGAATGAACATTGCAGGTGTGTGTTGTTCCTTTTTCAGTCTCATCTTCTTTGTGTCTGGTTTTCCATACTTCACATCAGTTACAAAGTATAATCAGCCTTCTGAAAGACTGTACACTTGACTGGTGATAGGCGAGGAGAACATTTTAAAAATTGTGCTTGCTCGTGTCCAATAGACCATGTCAGGGACTTATTGTTGAATTGTTCAATTCAGAATGCCTTGAGAAAAAAACAACAACAATGTGTAGATGAACTTAATATTTGCTATCAGAATCTGACTATAGTTCATTTGCTTGTTTTTTTGGTAAACAAATTATACCATATTACACATAAGAGAATGTCCCACATCAGTTGGCTACATTGGTTTCCAGGCAATCAAAACAGTCATGGTTCATCAATCCTATAAAATGCCTTAAATATTAGGAAAACATGAACTGTACCTTAAAATAGGGCTCTTATCCAGGTCAGGAGCCTGCCTACTTTTAGGGTTGGTAAACTGGGTGGGTTGCCAAGGGCTGGCAAAGACCCAGTAAGGATTGGTGGGATGAGGTTGGCTGGTTGTCAGCTCACTTGTTTCCTCACTCCTTTAGCTGCAAATGATCCTAAAACCACATGACATCGCTCTAAAAAAGGTACTGCTCACTTACATTGCATATCATTAAAAAGAAGAAATAATCGATGTTGAGCAGAATATCAGTGTTGTGTTATCACATGATACAAAATGATTTGAATATCGTGTTGAGTAATAACATGTTCTTCATGTCAGATTTGCTAATGTTTGACCTGTGATTAAAGAAAATGATTGTATTCTGTTCACATCAATAATCAGTGCGATCAGGGCTTGAGCAGAAAATGGGGTTGGATGAGATGAAACATTCTTCAAAGTGAACTTGATGTTGTAAGGGTTTTTTACATCCATTAGCATGTGTAGTATATGTTTTGCCATTATCTCTCCTGTATATGTATTTGCTGCGAGTTTCATGTCATACTATGGAATCCCGCTACTGGGGGCTCTTGGATAAACATTCTGACACTTTACCAAATTTCTGATGTTACCAGAACGTTGTCTTTGTTTGCACCAGCACTTACATGTCATATTATGCAATTTAAGACTGCAGATCTCAACTGAACTGATTAAATAATATTTTTTACGATGCACAATTGGATATAATCCCAGCAAACATGGGTTCACACTGTCTCTTCAAATCAATTTACAATTTTAAAAAAAGGTTTAAATGTTAGGGCCAGGGTTAGCAATCATATTTTTGTTATATCTTCATCAATAAATAGAAAATACTAATTATCTCATTAGGTAATGCGTCCTGCACAAAACATAATCTGTGATTGAACCAGTACTTTTCTTTTATTCTGTACTGTTTTCATTAACCATCACTAGACAGAAGGCTAGAAGACACAGGTTCCATAGATTAAGACAGGGGAGTTCTCTTGACCTTTTTGTTGAAATGCCACACAGTTTAAAGTGCACAAGCATAATTAGACATGATAGCCAACTCATGCAGTCTGATCACCCAAACGATTTCAGCCGTTCATTAACTGACTTTTGGAAATCAGGAGCATTATAAGGCTAATGATGGCAAATACTGAGGAACGAGTAAGGTTGTTTTTCATTCTTCACTGCGTTTTTCACCCCATCACATGCACAACTGTTGCTTTTGCTCAACACAACATCGTTAATGAGGGGATGTTGACACTGGGTCCAGTTAGTCGTCGTCAGGAAAATTAAGCTCTCTCCAGGCTAACGTGGCTCACGATTCGCTCTGACATTTAGCCATTAGCTCCACGCTGAATTGGACAAACGAACAAAAGCAGAAGCCCCCAACAAAAAAAATATCCACAAATCATTTCCAATTAAATGAGGTATCAAACAGTGAATATCCTAGCAGGAGATTTCACGGGCTGTGCACGGCAAAAGGTCAAGCTTCAAATGTACAGGGCACAGACCTGATTATAGATAATGAGCTCCTTCCTTTAGACAAAATTAGCTGCATTACACAAAGACTCCACTCCCTGCTAGTCATGGCAAAGTTCATAACATTTGTGGACAGACAGAAGAGGATGGGTGATCCAGTTTTTCAGTCAAACCTGACTTTGATATATCATGGTTTCATCTGAGAACAGAATCTGAAAGATTTTCTTGTTAACTGAGTTTGTTGGAAGTCATTTGTTGTATTCGTTAAAATGTTTATAATAAATAACTATGAATAACTGATTTGCACTCTTATAACTAAAACAGTGATTTAATGGAAGTGGCTTTATCATTCTTAATATTTAAAGCCATTTTATATCACTACTTCTTTACTATTATGCAATAATTCAAAACATTTCTAACATTTCTTATATTTTCTATATATGTGACCTTTTTTCAAACCAAGATCGCTTGAGCTTCAGTGCAAACACATTGAAATCTTGGAGAAAATGTTGCAGTGCCCTTTTAACCAGAGTCGATTTTGAGCGGGCAAAGCAGCTGTGTCCTCGCTCGCATGTGGTCCCGTATTTGTAAGTGTTTATGGAGGAGAGCAGCCGAGATTGTCTGTGACAGCAGCGAAATGAGGCTAACAAACAGCCTAATGGGAGCGAGGCAGGCACGCGTCCGAGTTCCCACTGAGAGACACTATATGTGCCCTTCCTGCTGCAATAATCCACTTAATGGGTGTCAGTATATTTAGCTGCACATTGCCATTGAGACCGGTTCAAATGTAGAACGGCAGACAGCCAGAAACAGGATCCACTCAGTGCCAATAGGGCAAAAGGAAGCAATTTATCTATTAGAAATAGCAAACACAAAAAAGCATATTTAATTAATATGGAATTTGGCTGAACATTTGCTTCTGGATGTGAACATTTACAATTTATGCCTCCTGCCCTTATGGCGTCTGGATTCGACACGAGCCCACTTGCTTTCTGCAAATAAGCTCCAAAAGTGATTTAAGACGTGTCTCACAGTTGCTTCTCCAACTCTGAGTCAAGTCCAGTTTTGAGCTTTTTCATTACGCTGCAGGAATCTTTGCTAGAGGCCAGAAATATACACAAGAGCCAAGACGACAGCCTCTACAGCAACTGTGCTAATACTTGCTCACCAAAGGAGCTTCAATTACTTCCCAGTTTAGACTGGCAAATGCCAGGCCAACTCACAGGATTAATTCACAGTAGAGAGATATTACTGGCAGGGATTTCAGGTGCTGAGGTGAGTAATTTTTTTTTTTTTTTGTCACCCCATAGTAATGAATCTAATGAAGAAGTGAAGGATGGCGTCACCTGACTGTGCCACACAATAAGCACTTGAACTGGTTCAACATCTTGTGAGGAAGCTGAACGCTGTGAGGATGTTCTGGAAGAGACACCTTTTGATTTTGGAGGGGCCCTCTCTCACTATCCCTATTTCTGTCCCTCCCTGTCTCTCTCTCTCTCTCTCTCTCTCTCTCTCTCTCTCTCTCTCTCTCTCTCTCTCTCTCTCTCTCTCTCTCCTCTCTCTCTCTCTCTCTCTCTCTCTCTCTCTTTCCTGGCAGGCTGGGCAGCCATAAGGTGGGGTGGTGCCTGAGGATAATGGCAGCAGAAGGCGAAGGAAGCAGACAGCTGGCGAACGCTGCCCCAATATGTTTCCATGAAAGAGGCGAGGAAATTTCAGAAGATGAGACGCGTACCCGGACGACACGCTCAGCAGTGAAAAGAGAAAGATTAAAAAAATAAAATTAGTTAACATCTTGCCCATTTCACCCCATGATGCACATTTTGGCATGCAAAAACTGATTTCAGAGCCCATCTACATTACAAAAAAAATGGGGAAAAAATGTACAGTTAATGAGGAGAAATCATGTATCGCCTACTGCAGCTAATTCGGCTAACACAGATGTGGTCCAGAATTGTTTAACCCCCTCTCTAGAAATCTCCTTTCTGCCTGGCATCATGGCTGATGCTCCCCTTCTTTGGAAGCATATTGTGAATCTGAAATGCAAATGTCTTACTTTTTTTCAGTCTCCAATCATGCTAGTTCTAATGAGGTGTAAAATATGTACATTAATGACAGAGAGTTATTTAGTTCTAGGGGAGCACTAATTGCTCCTAATCATTGCCTACATCCATCTGGTTACATGCGAAAAACAAACCACTTCATCCTGCAGGCTCATTAGACTTCTAGTAAATCACTGTAAGTAAAAAAACACAGCCCACATATTGATCTAGCATTATCTATGCACATTTGTATTGTTACACTTCATACTGAAACAAGTGGGAGACATTTTTCTTGGAACTGTTGAAGACAGCTGGATGTTCATACAAGTGATCCAGGAATTATACAAGAATTAGTGCATTAATGCAAATGATATGATTGCATTGTTGGAAAGAAAGAATGATATTGCTGGCAATAGTGAATTCCCAACTGTATGTACTGTAGGTACTTTTTGAAATTTGTATATGTGCTTAAATGCTACATTGACAAACCTTTTACAAAGTTTTTATTTTCCTGTCTCTGGTGATCATAAATAACATAAAATTGCTGTATCGATGTTCTGATGGTAAAGAAATTTCTGTTCTCAGATCATTAATAATCCAAGCCTTTTATTTGAGGTTAAGAGAATAAGAGCATATCTGTACAAAACATTAAAGTTATAATAAATATTTCTGACTTAACTGGACCTCTGTCAAATACTTCAGAGAGGTGTTGTAAGTCACAAACTGAATAATCATGGACAGTTCATTCTTTCCCTGAAAATGGGAGGATAATGCAGCCAATAAAATAGGTTTGTAATCAAGTCTGGTACTACTGAGTTAAGTCAAGACCACTTTTAAATAAAAGTGTACATAAAAGCTCGTGAGATCATGTTGTCTTCACATACATGATCTCACCCATGATTGGTTAGTGTTGCTGTGATTGACAGGAGAAAGAGTATCAAGGCTGTTATAACGCAAAACAATAGCATGTAGCTACTAGAAAAAAAAGTATTTTCTGAGCAGAGAGAAACAGGAAGAGGCAAAGTCAACCCAAGTTATGGATAAAAAACTAAAGCACAGAATCTGAGTGATGTTAGAAACAGCGAGAGTCACGTGCAACAGAAAGGCTTCAGCCATAACAAAACAAGAATAGAAAGGTGAGAATTGAATTTACCATTATATATCAAAAGTGTGTATGTGTGTATAGAAAAAGAGAAAAAAAGAACAGAGAGTTTGGCAAGCAAAATTAAAAGACCAGGGTCAGGACTGCAGCTCACAAAGCTTAAAAGCGTCCAAAGGTAGGGAGGTAGATAATAGGTAGGTAGGTAGGTAGATAGATAGATAGATAGATAGATAGATAGATAGATAGATAGATAGATAGATAGATAGATAGATAGATAGATAGATAGATAGAATTTATTGATCCCATTACATTAGGTGCTCAAAGAGGTCATCATTAACATACAGACACTTTTGGTTTCGGCAAACTGTATAAACAACATTGACTAAACCATCCACAGGGTTTGCTCTGCATGATACTTCAATTTCTTCCCATAGTGCAGGCAGTGTAGGTGATTTTCTACAGTACAGCACTTTCTTTAGTGTTCCCCACAGAGAAAAATTGAGGGGTGTTATGTCTGACGAACGTAGAAGGAATTCAACACCACCTCTGCATCCTATCCAATGTCCTGGCAGAATGTCATCAAGACTGACATCGGCTCTCACGCCATGGTGGTAGTGATGTGGTGCGCTATCTTGCTGGAAGTAAAATTGTTCATCCGCATAAACTGCCCGAACGGCCGGTAAAATGGATGTCCGAAGTAGGTACACTGGACCAGTAACCGTGCCTTCAAAAGGCGAAAGCCAAGCATGTCTACACCATTTTCTTTGGTTCTCTTCTGACGGTCACATGATAGCATCAATGATGGTGTGACTGCTGACATCTTTAGAGGAAACATAATATTACACCTTGCTGCCATAACTCAAAAAGGACATAAATAACAACTGTTGAAGTGTGTATACATTTTTTGGGGCCCCTCTATATATATATATATATATATATACAAAAAATTTTTGTGTGTAAAACACACAAAAATATAACAAAGAATAAAACCTTTAATATAGAATACAATTAATCGTGGTGGTACAGATATGTAATACAGTTGTAGATTTAACCATATTTACATCAGTATTTACATCACACTACACATGTACAAACTGGCAGTAGATGATGAATACGAAAGTATTCAAATATGAATGTGAAAGTGTTACACTCACAGGTGAACTGTTGTACATTTTTATTGCAGTGTAATCTAGATATAAATAACTCATTATATATTAACATAACATGGGATCAGCAGAAACAGTAGAAATTTATTATATAGTGCCAACAGGTATGCAGTACTATATATAGTATAAATATCAAAGCATCAGAAATCTCCCTTAAACATATAAATGTAATACATACATTTGCATTTAACAGTTGCTGTTAAAACTAAAAATATACTTTTAAATATTCACATATTACAGTTTTATGTGTGTTTGTGTGTGTGTGTGTGTGTGTGTGTGTGTGTGTGTGTGTGTGTGTGTGTGTATGGATAGGGAAGTGAATAAGTGAATATAACTGCATCATCCCAATCCCTGACAAAGCACAGACTGGAAGTAAATCCCTGGTGGTGTCCTCACATATGTCCTTGTGTATTTTTAGTGAAAATGGTGAAGCAAAGATGCCACATTTGCATTTCCAGGCTGGACTCCTGCACCCAGCATATATTTTCTGACAAACGCTATGAGCAAGCCAGTGACGGCCACACTCTGGAGCTCTACATCTGTTGGGTCTCATTATTATGCACAATGCCCAGAGCTAACACATTCCCCAGTTACCCTAAAACTGTGAGTGATCCTCAGCTAGCCAGCACTGACAGCACACACCACTGTACTGTTTAACTTGAGCCAGTGGCCTATTCCCTCTAGCAACAGCTGTCCTTTAGCATCGAATATGCTAACTTATCCACAGATAAAAACGAGACAGGAAGATGAGTGTCAAAATCGTAGAACTTTCCACATGCCTGAGCACTTCAGACTGTTTCTTTCTCCCAAAAAAACCTAAAGTGCCAAAAATTAGCATGCAAATAGATTCCCCCCTTTGTTTTATCTGTTTATTTATTTCTTTTTGAAGCACATGCATGTCAGAGTTGCTCTTGAACTGTGACACAGGTTGTAGGAAACGATGCAAATAAGCTAGAAGGAGAGAAAAGAACGCAAATCGTGTGCTAACGAATGCACGCTAGCTGGAAAAGGCTTTAAAGATTATGTAGAGAGGAGGACAAAGTGCTATCAACACACACTGGGAGATTAGAGAGTGCTCTATACAACTCGTGCAAAGTCTTCTGGTACCACCTAAATAAAGCATCTCTCCCAAAGTATCAGAGCGCCGTCTGAGCACTAGCACTCAGTGCCACAGCCCTGACCTACAGCAACCTACAACAAGTTCAACAGTCACTCCAAAAAGGCCGGAGGGCAGAAAGGAGGCACTAATTAGGGAGGGGAACATGGATGACGAAGTCCCGCAAGAGCTACGAGAGGTGGCACACAGTTGGAGTATATACTGAACCTTCTCATGTAGGTCAGCGTGAAGCTTTTAGCAAAGCCATGCATATTAATAGCGTCTCCCTCCCTCCCTCACTCCCTCCCTCCCTCCCTCCCTCCCTCTCTCCCTCTCTCCCTCCCTCCCTCCCTCCCTCCCTCCCTCCCTCTCTCCCTCTCTATCTCTCTCTCTCTCTCTCTCTCTCTCTCTCTCACACACACACACACACACACACACACACACACACACACACACACACACCTACAGAGGAGCTAGAACCTGCCGTATGGCTCTGGAGGCTCTGGGTGAGTTAACTGTGGGCTTTTTCCAGAAACATATGCATTGCAAATTGAAATTACGGCTGGATACTCAAAGGTCCCTCTAGCATTCACTGCCTAGCGCACAAACAAAGGTGTGTGATAGAGAATGAGTGATGAGCTTGTTGGGTATAAATTAATTAGAGGTGTGTTGGTAAATGAGCATATGTTTGGTACAGTAGCTTAGAATATCGTAGCATGTTTGAAAGTTTATGAAACAGTTTAAAAGTATAAGAATTCACATTAACCAAATTATGAACATTTGCAGATGGTTAAGTTTAGAGTTGCATTAACCAAGTTAAGTTTAGGGTTTTCCAATCCATCATCTAATTCACCCTTACTTGTTAATATTCCTATAAATTCTGCATGATATGTGTGCTGAGTTTCCACAGCACAAACATCAATGTTACATTTGATTTTATTACATTAAGATACTGAAGTTTATGAATCTTGAGGATTGTATCTAGCATCCAGCAGTAGCATATAGTAATGAAGTTGTGTGTTGAAATGCTTTTGTTCTGTATTCCTTTGAGAATTAATTAAGAAAGGTTAACTCGTGCTTTTTCCAGGTCAGGGCAGCATAACACACTTGGATGAAAGCGCTATCTGTTCTTGTCCACATACATGAGCTCACCCATGATTGTTGCTGTGACTGACAGGAGTAAGAAATTCCTGTCCCTCCCACCCAGAGATCAGGGACATGGCTGCCAGTCACAGGTGACTGTGGCATTGCTGGGATTTTTCATCCAACGTCGGCTCTCGCTATTCATTGACTCTTCAAATGGAACATCGCTACTTTGACCTCATCAGAGAACTTTTATAAGAAAACTGTTACTAGTATTTGAACTCTGTTGATTTTTGATGTTTACATTTACTGATAATATTTATGTATATTTAAATAAGAAGGCTATATTTTATCTGTTAATATGTTTTATCTAAGGATAAGATTAGATTCCCAACCACTTCCTGTCTACATAGCCACATAGTTTGTATCAGCCAGCAGTCTAGTGTTAGCTAGTCTCAGCCTCAGATGTCATGCCCACAAAACGATGACTAAATGTTTGATGCGTACAGCACACAATATTGGAAACACTTCAGGAGTTTTGAAGTCATCTGATTGGTTGGATTCTACAGGATTTCTCTGTGTCATGTTCTGCCTGGTTGTGATGCTGTAATTCCCTCATGGAAGAAAGAAGCTGTTGTATTTACATTTACATTTCTGGCATTTGGCAGACGTCCTTATCGACCCTTAGCGACTTACATTTTATCTCATTTTTTAGACAACTGAGCAACTGAGGGTTAAGGGCCTTGCTCAGTGGCCCAGCAGTGGCTGCTTGGTGGACCTTAGTTTCAAACTCGCAACCTCCAGCATCTTAACCACTAAACTACTACATCACCCATGTTTACAACTGTTACAATGAACAATTCAGCTAAACACTGAATTTTCCAATCACTGGATTTCCAAAGGATGTAAAGATCATGGCATAGACTTATTAATGTGCACGATTTTCTTAAATGAATGAATCTATGGTTGCACACTGGTCTGTTTTGGTAGAGATATTGAATTTACATTTTCATGCCCCTAGACTCAGGGGCCCAGCAGTGGCAGCTTGGAGGGCCTGGGATTCAAACTCACAACCTTTGAATCAGTAATCCAGCACCCTAACCACTAAGCTATCACTACATCTTAAAGCTGTGTTGCATTCTGTAACATTAAGTCCAAAGATTGCTGTCTTTCCTACTTCTTTGTTAGATTGCTCATAATGCTGAATGTTGTAATGGTGAGTGAGAAAAGAAACTTGTGTCCTTTTGTATTTAGGAGTTATAAGTAAAACCAAACTGTTTCACATGTGTTTGAGATTGCTGAAAATTTTCTTCTGTTAAACAGCCTTATGTCTGCTCTAGTAATGTCTTCCTGTGATGTCAGGGCAGAACCTGACTGCTGTCGTGTACTTGCTGTTTAGTTGATATGTTCTCAGTTGAGCTGGAGAGTATGTCTAGCCTGATTTTCAGTCTGGAGCAGCTTGTAGTTCAGCTCATGCTGACAGAGAGAGTCTTGTGCAAGTGCTGCTTGTCTGAGCGAGTCTTCTCTTCATGCGTTTGTATATTTATCCAGCTTCTGGCAGACGATGGCATGCTGGCACATATCTTCAGCTAGCCCTCACGCTCTGTGTGGCCCAGTGTCACTTACCCTCTGCTTTGTTTATTTTCCGAATTTGTCAGTCCCTGCCTTGCCCACCACTTTAAAGTTGAACGCTGGGATGTGTGATGTACATCAGTGGTAATCAGATAAGTTGGGTAGCGTGATCCTTCTGCGAGAGCTCTGCACAATATCTTCACTGAACTGAGCGTCAGAGTCCAGCTGTCACATTACAAGCCAAGAGAAAACATGGTCTGCTGCTCTAAGCAGTAAACAGAAAAAAAGAAAGAAAAAATGGGGAGAAATAAAGGCCAAAAGCTGTTTTGTGTGGCAGAAAAAGCACTAATACTTTGAGCTGAGTCCAAGAGAGCCAATAAGCGATCAGCATTCTGTTCCCCATTTGAACTCTTTAACCAATTAAAATGGCAGATTGGAGTGCAGATTTTAACATGCATAAAAAATGGCAGATTAGGGAGGGAAAGAAAAGAAATATCACGGCTAATTATGCGGTCAGCGGTCTGTCGTGATGCCATTGTACCTTCCGTATCATTTGCACATAAAACTGCGCCTTCATGCTGGCGATGTTTTTGATCTTGTATTCAAAAAAAATCCCACAGCTTTCAAGTGTATTGTTTTAATGAGTCTGCCGAACATTTGGAGAGTTGTTTTTGCAGCTGAAAGAAAATCTGCAGCACTGATACTTTTTCTTGTTACGTGTCATTATCTCATAATGAGCAAATATAATTAGTATGCCTCTGCATTTCATTGGTATTTAGTCATTTATACTGTGTTTTTCTTGCTTTTGCCATATTGCTCATAAGGGTAGTGCTAAGGAGTATATTTTAATGTTATGGCTTCTCACATAATGGCAAAAAATGCCAGTTAAAGATTTCAGGCTCAAACTTTGTTGGGTCAAAAGTCAATAATCAGATAATGCTTGTAATATGTACTGGGTTCTTTTTAGAAAAGCAAAACACAAAAGGAATATCAGCAACATATCCAAACAAATAGTTTAAACAGACCTCAGCTTTTGCCCATGGCCTACTGCAGAATATCTGAAATAAATATGAAATTTGAAAAAAAGAATTCAGTTCAATTCAATTTATTTATTTGTATAGTGCTTTTAACAAAGAGCATTGTCTCAAAGCAGCTTTACAGAACATAAGAAACAACAAACATACAAAAAGACAGACAGTCCTAGATGTTAGACAAAATTTTCCCTAGTGAGCAAGCCTGAGGTGACTCAGGCGACTGTGGCAAGGAAAAACTCCCTTAGATGGTATTAGGAAGAAACCTTGAGAGGAACCAGACTCAAAAGGGAACCCATCCTCATCTGGGTGACACCGGAGAGTGTGATATGAACAATGTCCTTTCTGCATTTATGTATAGTCAGTTGTGTGATGCAGATACAGCATGTAAAATGTTATGTGTAAATTAAATAGGAGGTTGTTGTTGTTCACATAGGTTTGGCAGCATTGCTTTGAATATCCCAGTCCTCACAAAGCAGAACCCGGCTGGAGCTGGTCCATCTCTGGATGCCACTGGAGCTGGCACAATCTCTATATGTCTCGGGAGGGTAGAAGAAGGGAAACAAATGGAAAGTAATTAGCGTAGCTGCTGTTCATAATATTAGCAGGCACTGGATTATAATGTGCATTTAATTAGATGTATTGGAGTACAAGGTTATCAGATGTATTAAAGAGATGCATCTTTAGTCTACGTTTGAACTGGGAGATTGTGTCTGAGCCCCGAACACAGTCAGGAAGGGTATTCCAAAGTTTATGAGCTAAATAGGAAAGCGCTCTAGCCCCTTTTGTAGACTTTGATATTGAGATCTTGAGGAGCGTGATGGATTGTAATGTGTTAGAAGACTGGCTAGATACATGGGCGCCATTTAGAGCCTTGGACGTAAATAGTGCTAGTTTATAATCAATTCTAAGAATGGATAATATTAATGAGTTAAACATAATAGGGCATGATTTTATAGGAAAATATTCAATGACAGGAATGGTGTGATGACCATTAACACCATTATTTTCCTCTAACAGCACAACTTAGAGCATTTTATTCCTTTTATACCACATAAGTTTCTTATTTATTAAAGAATGATACATGCATTTTAACCATTTATAGTTCTTAAATATTGTCAAATATCCATGAAACCAGAGTTATTTCATTAACAGACTCATTTGCTCTGTTGGCAGACTTTCAGACAACCTTTGACTGTTTCAAAGCTCTGACACTGGAGACTATGAATAGTTTTTAAATCTGTTTATGTTGAGCATCAGTCATGAAAATAGTATATAAACCCTTGCAACTGAAACTGTGTCAGAGCTGCTGATATAGATAATTAATCAACACTTTCTGACCAATCAGAAGCAAGAATCCGACAGCTCTGTGATATCATTTTTTTTATTATTTGTGATTTCTTTAAAACTCACTGAATGTGATCCAGTTCTTATGTTCAGGAAGTTGGTTTCTAAAAATACCTTGCTATAAACACAATAATACTGTGACATAGTAGTAATAGTGCCATGACCTAATAGTGTCACCCCTCCTCTCCTGAAAAAGGTTCCTTTTTGGCCCAACCCAAGAAAAAAAGGCTCTCCTCTGCCCATTTTTTTGATCCATAAATACCGCTGCTGATTTTGCAGTGCTTGCCAAAAGCGCAGCTCATCCAAACTCATTTGCAGCAAAGTCCATTATGATCATCACTTTCGGTGATGAATTCCCCATGACGGTGGCGGAGCTTGCCGCAGCCTCCACACGTAATGACATTCTGCTCTCACTGGCAAAGCTCCCATGCAGATAGCTCACTCTAAACTGTGTGCTTGACAGACAGCGTGGGCCTACAAAGTCTGTGAAGAGGGTATCTGTCAGTTTTAAAGGGGCAGAGGGTGAGTTATTCAAAAAACATTATGGCACCACAGCTCGAGGAGAAAAACAATTCTGCTTGCAGCCAGGGATGCTGTGCTTTACAGAGGGTTTAAGGTCAGCGGTGAGTATAGCAATGTGTCAAGGTCAGCACAAGGTTGAATTTAGATGTTTTTTTCCTTCTAAAAATCTGCCCTGAGAGCAATGTTCCATCTATGAACTAGCAATGTGCTACCACCCACTGCTATAAAGGCTAGAACTTTGATAGTGCAGTAGACTCAGTGTTAAGCCTAAGGCCTTGACTGTGCAGTTGTAGTAATAGAAGAAGACATCTTACATACCTGAACTGAGGTAATTGGCTTTTTTTTTTTTTTTTGCTCATCAAGAGAAGAGAAAATGAAAAAAGAGAAAGGAAGACAAAACAGCTTCATAAGCATCAGGCTACCAGTGATGGAAAAAATTAAGGTTGATGCCCCATGAAACGAAATGCAAGATGAGGCACTGGGCCAATAATGTAAAAAAAAAAGACCGCAGTACTGAGTCATTCCATCTGAAATAAAACAGTCTGTGGACACAGTAAGCTTATCCTGTCCAGTACTGCATGTCTCAGCAGAACAGAGACCTCGGTGAGGGCAGAGAAAAGGAGCAGATGCCTACCATCACGGCTAGCTATCAAGAGGTTAGCTCTTATAAACCTGAGGGATCAATGCCTCCTGGGTTAGCTACTCTATTACATTTGGAGACGTAAAGGTAGTAGCCAAGAAAATGCTAACGGAGTTGATGGAAGTCTAGCATGATTTGAGACCAGATAAGTATTAACAAGGTTAACATGAATTAACAAGTATAAATATTACATGAATGAACGATTAAAAAAAAATGTGGACTACTTTATACTTGTTTCAATTATTATTAGAAGTTGCTTTCAGCTGCTCCCTGTTCGGGGTCGCCACAGCGGACCGACTGGTCCACACAACAACTTGGCACAGGTTTTACGCCGGATGCCCTTCCTGCCGCAACCCTCCCATTTTTTCCAGCCTTGGGACCGGCACTGCATCCAGTGGCTGGGGTTGAGGCATTGGCTGGAATCGAACCCGGGCCTTTTGCATGATAGGCGAGAAACCTACCACTGAGCCACCAATGCCTCGCTTTAATTATTATTATTATTATTAATAATAATAATAATAATAATAATAATTCTTATTTATTTAGAAATTAATTTATTTATTTGTTTATTTATTTAATTTTATTTTTTGGTCTAAGGATTTATTATTAGGAGTTTTCTCATACACTGAATTAATTTAATAGATGTTTTTATTACAGACCTTTTCTGAAATGATTGGGTTTTGATCGGGATTGTATTTGACTTTGGTAAATGAACAGGCGAAAAGGTGTATTTGCACAAATGAGGGTCAATGCATCCATCCATTCATCCATCCATTCATCCATCCATCCATCCATACAGTTTCTGCACAGCTTATTCTAGCCAGTATCATGGGGACCCTGGAGCCCATCCCAGGGGACTGGGGGCACAAGACAGGGGACAAACAATGTGGTACCTGCATCTAAAACAGAAATAGTAAACTGCCTTCACATCAACAACCTTCATTCATTCATTCTTTCATCTGCTTTATGAGTACCCGCTTTATCCTAGTCCCTGATCCAGAGCCTTTATAAGTGAATGTGAGGCAGGAGTACTACCTGGATTAGATGCTAATCCATTGCAGGGTGCATCCATACACATATTCACACATGGAGTCATGTTTTTGGGAAGTAAAAAGGTAATGTAGAAAATAGAAGAAACCCAGAGTTAATCAATGTATAGAATTTAACCCAAGCTCCTGAAGACTCCAGGCACCTTGTGCCACAATGTTTTTTAAAAAAAAAAAATTGAATCATTAAATATATCTTACAATGTTAGTTTTAAAGGCTACTATTTATTTGACAGCAGTAGTCATGACTTTGGAGAGTAATACAAGATTTGAGAATGTTTTATTAGCCATTGGACTATTTTTTATGCAGAATCCGGCAACCTTGTCTACATTATATACTCAAATCCAAAGCCCTTCTTTCTGATCTGTTTTTTTTTCATTACTGACAACTAACTATGAAGCTGTATGCTACATTTTCTCTAGCTCCTAAGCTTTGGTATGCTCAAATACTAAATGAAGATGACTGAAGGTGACATTTCCTATCACCGAGTGTGTCTTCCAGACTCAAGCAACCAGAAATGTCCTTCTCCTAATGCTGACAAGCGTCGATGGTCACCAGGTGGGATATGCTATCCTAACAGTCTGGAACTCTTGTGAATTATATGCTGATAGATATAAACAGCTGTTATTCTTGGTAATGGAAAGCAATTAGAAACATCTGCACAGTTGGCGGTGAGCGATGCCTTCCTGAGATGCCCGCTTCCCAGGTGCCACTGGGAAATAATTACATCATCAGGACACTGTAGCCAGGACTCCAGGACTGGTACTGATCTGTGACGAACAAGAACAGAGCCCTTAACTTTCTGGAACATGAGTAAGCAAGTGTTCAAAAGTGTGCACTACTTGAGGACAGTAAACATGAGCAAATAATATATTAACAATGAAAAAAATTAAATATAAACTTTTTATCTTATACCGCAGAGCTGTGGAATTCACAATTCTGATTAGGCAGAAGTCAAATCACATGATTATGTTAATGTGCTTGTTTCTGTAGTAACAGCTTACATAGGGTATTGCATGTGGCTTAGTGGTTAGCACATTCACCTCCAGCGTCCTGGGTTCAAGTCTCACTCCCGCTCACTGTGTGTGTGGAGTTTGTATGTTCTCCCTGTGCTTGGTGGTTTTCCTCCCACAATCCAAAGACATACTTCTAGGATGATTGGAGTCTCTAAATTGACCGTAGTGAGTGAATGAGTGTGTGCCTTGCGATGGGTTGGCACTCCATCCAGGGTGTATCCTGCCATGACGCCTGAGATAGGCACAGGCTCCCCGTGACCTAATGATAGATCGGATAGGTGGTACAGACAATGGAACGGAATGGAATGGAATGATGATTTCTGTGAGCAGATGTTTATTTAGCATTTTTGGAAGAATCTCTAGTGTCAGTGCTTTAAAACAGTCAGTGATAAAGCTGTAGCTTTATCTTTATACTTTTTGACATGACATGGGAAAGTTTTCAGAACAGACTACTTTGCACTTTGGGGTTTCTCAGTGCCATGAAAGCTGCAATTTTTCTTAACCTTGAGAGAGAGGTAATGGTGAGGGAATGCTTATTAATATTAATCTTACAGTCAAGGCAAAGATGCTGTTTCTATTTCCCTGCCAACGACTGTAATGTAAAACCAATATGGCCGCTCAAAGCATATGTTGTTTTGAGAAGGTAATCATCAACATTAAAGTTACCACTAATGTTAGCAGGCTAGCTTGTTTTTAATACTACTTGTTATTGTATGTCAGCTAATTTGTTGCTAAGGTACTCTTCATTGCCTGTTGTTATGTTTGTACTGCAATTTTAGTACAAAATGTTGAATATTTGAAGTCCACTAGGGTAGAATACCAGTACCAGTGGCCACTAAAATAGCTTTTTATGAGCTTTACATGCTCTGACATAGCAAACAAAAGACATGTGGAAAGGGTCAATGTTTTTTTTTTACTTCACACACTGAGCGTCAGGTAGAAAAATCTTTCACATTAGTATGAACGCAGCATTACCGTGACGTTTAATAACTTGTTACATAGAAATATTGACATAATAGTAGAATAGCAAATTGCTATTATTTAAGAGGAATAAATCACTTCAATACTGTTTCACTTCATTCAAATTTCTGTTATAAAATCCACCACATCATATGGTTTCATTTCTTTCTTGGTAATGTTGCCTTATATTTTGAATCGTAGTTTTAATCCATATTTCATTTGAATGCTTTTGTAGATAACTTTTCACCCAAACCATGAGACCCCATGAACCTTACATGAGCTTGTAAATCACATAAATATCAACAGATGATATTACTGATATTCCAACTTTTTATTTTTGGAAACAGTATGACCCACAAAATAAACATAAATATTGATATGGAAATAACTGCCTCATCATGTGGTCAGCCACCCCCTGCTAAATACCCTTTTCTTCAATTAACTAGCATAGCCCACCTAATCACCTTTCATCACTCCTCACACTCCCACTGTGCCAAGCATGTGGAATTTCTCCCATGAAAGCATGACTGTGACTTTAATGACTTTGACCAGACCCCTATGGAGAGACGTCATTTGTAAATACCACCAGCCTCTGGTCTGCGGAATGGAGCTGGAAAATCAGAATGGTGATCTTGCCTGACATGGATCTTTTTGAGGCTATAATGAATGACTAATTAGGTATTAACCAGGTAAATAAACCCCACAGTACTTAAAATGGCACATTTTTAACAGAAGAGAAATTTCAATGAAAGAACTCTGAAATAGAATTTAAGTACAATTCAAGCCGGTAACACAGACGAACTGGTCAGATTTGTGCAAAAACATGTATTTTAAAGCATCAAGAAAACTTCCTTAAAACATCAGCATTAAAAAAAGACAAAATAAAACCCCTCCATGTCACATGTCTCACCAGCATCCACATCTGTTCTGTATTTCCCCTAATCAGCACCCCTAATTTAGTTCTAGTTTATATGGACCTCGTTGTCATGCTTTTGTTGATGTTGTGCCAGTTTTATTGTACTTCTTTATTTGCCTTAGTCGTAGTTGTATATTTCACTGTTTTGGTTTTTATTCACTGTTTGGTTGCCTTATTTTCTTTTTTTTTACACATTCCATGACAAAAGTCTGCACCTACAATGTTCCATGACATGAGAAAATTAGTTGCTCAACAGAGTGTTTGAACTGATCTGAGTGCAAATAAGTGATGAGGGAATGATCAGCTTTTTATTTTATATTCAAATTTATAAAACCTTTCATGACAGTTAATTTCTGTAATATGAATATGTTTCAAATGATTAGCATAATTAAGCCAAACACATAAATAGTTAGATGTCAAAAATAGTTTTAATATTGGTTTATTTTTAATAAAACTTTTATCAGTGCCATTTTGTCTTAAATTGGTGGCTTGGTGGCTAGCACATTTGCCTCACACCTCCAGGGTTGGGGGTTCGATTCCCGCCTCCGCCGTGTGTGTGGAGTTTGCATGTTCTCCCCGTGCCTCTGTGGTTTCCTCCAGGTACTCCGGTTTCCTCCTCCTACATGCATTGTAGGTTGATTGGCATCTTTAAATTGTCCGTATTGCGTGAGTGAATGAGAGTGTTTGTGTGTGCCCTGTGATGGGTTGGCACTCCGTCCAGGGTGTATCCTGCCTTGATGCCCGATGACACCTGAGATAGGCACAGGCTCCCTGTGACCCGAGAATAGATCGGATAAGCGGTAGACAATGAATGAATTTTGTCTTAAATGAAACCCAAGTGTAATACAGGAACTCTGACTTCACTTTGTTCTGCTCACTTCCTCACTTACGTGATTCAATTTGATGTAGCAACAAGAATTTTATTGTTAAGCCCGTAATTCTACAGGCAATGAGCAGAACATGTCCGTCACGACAGATGAGGCCAAAGGTAGCCTTACGAGCTTGGATATGTTGATGCTGGTTGGCATGCACATCACAGGAATCCGCAAGCACAGCTCAGGGTAAACGAGGCAGCTGGTGCTATGTGAGGCCAAGCAGAGAGACAAAGTAAGAAGAATTAGTGAAAACACACACATATATTCACAAATCCACAATGACCAGACAGAGTGTTAAGTCAGGGTCTGAATGAACTTTCAGGAAAAAAAAGTAAAAATACAAGTGCAATTGCGTGTTAAATATATATTGAAATCCCTTAGGTCAGACTTAAGATAATGTGTAAGTTGCATTTGTGCTACATATTTAGATAAATTTAGCTAGTTAGCTAAAAACATGTATGACTTACACATGAGCACGGCTAGTTAGCTATCGTCTACCAAACCTAGCAAGCTACTGAATACACAGCTTTATTTTGGTAAGTTAATTAATTAATGTTGCCTTTCCTTGTTTATGGTGCATATTAGATGAACTTGATTAGTTAACATAAGAACATAATAGAAAATAGAAATAAAATATAGATTTTTTTGGGGAAAAGTCATGTCAAGTCTAATAATAATTATATATATTTTTTTTACCAAGATGACTTTACATTAACAGTATTTGGTAGACGCCTTTATCCAGAGTAAAGTTCAAGTGTTTCAGTGACAGATGGCTGTTCTGTCTTGGCTTATTCTGATGAGTTATTTCTAGTTATATCACTACTTTTATGAATTTTAGAATCATGACTAGAACTTTTAGTCTTTAATTTTACTCATCAGTGTTTTTTGTGTTCTTTCCACCACTGGTGGTTTAAACACTAACATTTACTGTTACATTTCACATCCAAAAATTCTCTCATATATTCTCCGACACAAAAATGTCACATAAAATGTTTTTTTTTTTTTTAACGCATTTTTCTATAGTTTATTTCCCACATGTATCTACTGAACTGTAGCTGCTGCAACACTGCTGTGTGATCAGACAGGTCTGATTATTTCTCACTCTTCTATACTGTATCTTACAAACTTATATCCATAGTTATTACATGTTCTTACATCCCGTATCTTTCCTATAATTTCCATGAGCTGTGCTTTAAAGGTGAACACTAGGACATTATGGGGGTAAAAAAAAATCAATTCATTTAATTGTCTCGCTCAGAACTACACAAAACCAGGGTTTACTTTAATTTGAGTGTCCTGATGTAACTGCTTGAATCTCTTTATACACATGTTCGCAATTCCATGGCAGTATTACGAATTATTGTAATATGGGGAAATGTATTAGAACGGAGGAAAAAAAAATCATTCATGCACAGATGGTACATTCAACCTTCTAATAATGAAATCTGCTTTTGTGTTATTTAAAAAAAATACAATAACCTTTTCCACTAATCCCTTGACTTGTGGCCTAGTACACCTCAACTACAATAGCTCAATCCCTGTCTGTCCATATTAGGATTATATCTGAGGTATGCTTTTTTCCCCCTTGCTCTCATAAATATGTTAGATACACATATCTGTTTAATTGAATTCTCTGTGAATGCAGGATTACACACAGTAATGCACGACTGTCATTGTAATTACATTGTCAAGCCTAGATGATTCATGTAAACATCTGCATGACAATTTATGAGACAAAATTTATTATTTCATTGTGTATTTTAGTTTCAAATGGATTACTGTGTAGGCAATAAGAGCCATATGTATACGATGCATGCCTGCAGACTATATAAGTAGTCTGTTTGATTATTCGAGACAGTACTGGCAATGTTGCGTTTGAATTAAAAGCCTTTCTTTCCATTTCGAGGCTTTTCCTTTGTGTATTGCATTTGGACAGCAGGTTGCTGATGTGATTTTGTACAAAACAGGATTTTCTGCGATTATAAATTAAGCCCCTTAACTACTTGATTTAGTTGGGAAAAGCTAAGAAAAGCCATACACCGCAAATCCACGATACTTCAATGTCTTTATTTGGCAGCAAAACTATCTCCTCGTAAATCTGCGCCTTCCCCAATTGTCTTTACCTTACGTGCTGGGCAGAATATTGCTGCACCTGCATGTTGCAGTGATTTCCATCAAATTTGGCAGATGGTTCACTCAAACCCCTTCACACACACACATGCTCACAAACATACACAATCCAGCCCCCTTCCACATACCCCCTGCTCAAATGCAAGCTCTGGCACCTGAGTCTATTGGGAATACTGCCATGCAAGGCTACGCTACACTAGCTTCCAAACAGACTGTTGGGAAACACACACACACACACACATACACACACACACACACACACACACACACACACACACACACACACACACACACACACACACACAGAAGGTATGTTTCTTTCCAAATGTTGTGAAAATTTTAGGTGAACTTCTGAAAAGTGGGGAGAGGTGGAGTTGCCATCCAACTCCTCCCACAATACAGGGCAGTATAAATGTCCAGCTCCTCCTTCATTTCTCTTCCCTCTTCTTATTTCTGCCAAATATTCAATGTCCTGGTACATGTCAATGGAAACTGAAACTCTCAAACTGTATTATGAATTGATTTTTAATAATAATAATAATAATAATAATAATAATAATAATAATAATAATGTGATAAACCAAAGTAACAAATTTCTTAAGGTAGTTTAATATATTTTGGTAGTAAATTTTAATTCATAACTGCTTCTCAAATCTTACTTCATTTAGCTCATATAGTTCTATATTAATATAAAATATATTACTTTATCAAAACATAATTAAATAAGTTCATTATAGTCCTTTATTGATATATTTTCTTTCTTGTTTAATATTTTTTAAATATTTTACTCAGTGATGTTCCAGTACTTGATATTGTATTTCTATATCATATAATTTCTATAATGTATCATTTTCAAGTAAAAACACACCCACTGACCACTTTATTAGGAACACATGTACACCTACATAAGCATGCAAACAAGTGCTTCAGGTAATGTTCACCTCAAAAATCAGAATAAGGAAGAATTGTGATTTCAGTGACTTTGACTATAGTATGGCTGTTGATCTGTTGATCTATTCAG
This sequence comes from Hemibagrus guttatus, assembly GCA_033459395.1. Taxonomy (NCBI): domain Eukaryota; kingdom Metazoa; phylum Chordata; class Actinopteri; order Siluriformes; family Bagridae; genus Hemibagrus; species Hemibagrus guttatus. The sequence continues at coordinate 12,117,802 of JAUCMX010000021.1, forward strand.
ATTTTTCCCTACACCAGTCTTAAGAGTTTACACGCAATGGTGAGAAAAACAAAAAACATCCAGTGAGCAGCAGATCTGTGTGCAGAAACAACTTGTTGATGAGAGAAGAGAATGTTCAGATGGGAGTGCTCAATCTATTAATCATGAGTATGTGTTATCAATGTTTTAATTTATATACTTGTTAGAATTTTCGGATTTAATCGGAGAAGAAGCCTGAGCTGTGCTGCTGCCGCTTTGTCCGAGCTATATTATATAAGATATTGCTAAAGACAGTGATTGAATAGCAAAACTCTTTAAATTTTACTGAAACTAACAGTGAGTAGTTATACAGAAGAAAAATAAATATTCAGTGTTATCTATTGATAAAGGGGGGCATGGTGGCTTAGCACCTTTGCCTCACAAATCCAGGCTTGGGGGTTCGATTCCCGCCTCTGCCATGTGTGTGTGGAGTTTGCATGTTCTCCCCGTGCCTCGAGGGTTTCCTCCGGGTACTCCGGTTTACTCCCCCGGTCCAAAGACATGCATGGTAGGTTGATTGGCATCTCTAAATTGTCCGTAGTGCGTGATTGCATGAGTGAATGAGAATGTGTTGGCACTCCATCCAGGGTGTATCCTGCCTTGATGCCCAATGACGCCTGAGATATCTGAATTAATCTATTGATAAACAAAAAATGTCAGCAGAAACAGATGCTCGAAACTTAGAGGTAACCATGGACAATCAACTGTCCTTTTCCTCCCATGTTGCTAATGTCACACGTTCATCTGTACAACGTCAAAAGAATTCGGCCATTTTTATCCACACAGGCTGCTCAGGTGTTTGTTCAGTCTCTTGTCATTTCGAGACTGGACTACTGCATCTCCCTACTGGCAGGTCTACCACTGAATGCAATTCATCTTCTGCAAATGATCCAAAATGCAACTGTGTGACTTGTTTTCAACATGCCTAAATTCCCATACAGCACCCCACTGCTGCACTCCCTCCACTGGCTTCCAGTAGCTGCACACATCAGATTCAAGGGCGTCTGCCAAATGCCAAAAATGTAAATGTAAATCTAAATGTTCACTGGCAGTTTGGCGAGTTTATTATGAAAAGGATTATCTAAATTACGGAAGAATAAACTGTCAGAGAGTGTCTGTGTTCAGCACATGTTTATCAAAACAGAACAGAAAGAATTGAAGGTCAAAACAAAGGACATCATGGTCATAAGATGAGGTCATAAACAAATATTATCACACAGTCAGCTCAGGGCAGAGAGTGCTGAGATATATTCAAAATATATCAGCACTGTATTCCTCCTGGCCTTTGACCTTCCTTGTCAGATAGAAAAATGTAATGCTGAAAAAAGTATGTTGATTGTCCATATGTAGCACTCAGTGTTAGCTCAGAGGGTGACACAGAAGTGCAGGAGAGCTTCCAATTCACAGTTCCAGTGTCCTTGGTTCGATCTTACAGGTTTTCCCTATGTTTAAATGGGTTCTCTTTGGATTCCACTTCCCATGTAGAGTGCATGCTGGGAATTGGACTAGTAAGCCTTAATTAGGTGTGGGGAAGTGTGTGTGATGCCCTGCCTTTCAACTAGTGTTGCACTGTGACCACGATGAATGAATACAAATGACTATAAGCTAGCAACACATTTTATCATCAGTATAAAGTCTTTACATATGAATGTCTTAAACCATATACCACTAACTACTATGACTACTAATAATATGTCAAAACATTATCCTACCAAAGATTGCATAAATACATGTCCTTGACCTATCAAAATGAATTACAAAAGAGATTTCCTTTTTTATGATCAAGGCATGCTTTTCTCCTCTAGGCCTACTGTAAAAAACAAATATCCCCCTAAACTCTGAGTCTAAATATGACTCTCTGGTGTGACTTGAAGCAAAACTCAGAGCGAAAGATTTCCCCCTTATTGCAGCTGTAGCCTTACTCTAATCCGATTTAATCACACCATTCCAACCAGCACTACAAGCGACATTAATGGGAAAAATAATTACTCATGTACAATGCATGAAGTACTTATATTAAAATGAGATGGCAAAAGAGCCTTTAGCTGTTAGTATTAATTAAGGTCGTGCATCAGTAAAGTGATGTACCCCAACTGACAAATATCAGAGCGTTTGAGTGCATTTGCTCACAATAACAGAAATAGGAACAGAGTTATGAGAATAGAGCATAAAGAGTCTCGTCTCCAGGCTTGAGGCTTGCCCCACAGTTACAGAAACTAAAGAGAGGCAAAAATAGAATGAGATTTTTTTTAATGTAGGCATAGAAAATCTAAACACACTCTTGCTTGATCATCATTTTTCTTGTGTAGTGGGAAACAGTGTCCTTTCTGAAAGCAATACAAAAATAACAATAATGAATGGAAGCAATGTGCCAGTGCCAGTATGCCAAGATTCAACTTAATGGAGTCATATTATCACATACATATCAAATTTTCTTGGACAGAAGTCCATCATTAGATGTAAGTATAATGCTTTGGACTCAGAAGTTGTCAGCTGTTGGTCTATAGTCGAGATATAGAGTAATTCATCAAACCAAACTAAAAAAGATATTTAAACATGAACCAGTGTAGTTTCTATTGCACTTTATCCAGTCATATGAAGTTGCTTTCGGCTGCTCCCTGTTTGGGGTCGCCACAGCGGATCAACTGGTCCGCACAACAACTTGGCAAATGTTTTACACCGGATGCCCTTCCTGACGCAACCCTCCCATTTTTCCGGGCTTGGGACCAGCATCTAGTGGCTGGGGTTCGAACCCAGGCCTTCTGCATGATAGGCGAGAAACCTACCACTGAGCCACCAATCCAGTCATACACATTTATGGAAATGAACCTGAAGGTAGGGGGCAAGGTGGCAAGGTGGCAAGGTGGCTTGGTGGTTAGCATGTTTGCCTCACACTTCCAGGGTTGGGGGTTCGATTCCCGCCTCCGCCGTGTGTGTGGAGTTTGCATGTTCTCCCCTTGCCTTGGGGGTTTCCTCCGGGTGCTCCAGTTTCCTCCCCCAGTCCAAAGACATGCGTGGTAGGTTGATTGGTATCTCTTAAATTGTCCATAGTGTGTGAGTGAATGAGAGTGTGTGTGTGTGCCCTGCGATGGGTTGGCATGCTGTCCAGGGTGTATCCTGCCTTGATGTCCAATGATGCCTGAGGCCCCCCGTGACCAGAGTATAGTTCGGATAAGCGGTAGACAATGAATGAATGAAGCTGAAGGTAGATCATCAGACCCGAGACTAGCTACAGGGCTACAGACAATAACACTGAAGTAAAGGATTGTCACAGATTCTTAATTTCATTTACCTAGTGGAGATATGAATGTTTTTTACAAAAAAGTAAAGAAAAAAATGTTTAAAGATAAATCAGCAAAAAAAAAAAAAAAAAAGTGGAGTGCCAATACAAAAAAACAAAAAATATGACCACTTTGAATTTAATCTCATTTATATCCTCACTGTAATGTAACAGTTGAGGCTATTTGTTTATTTTGTTACTTATCCAAATCTTTAAAGGAATAGCATTTTATAAATTTTATAAAACTAGATATTCAACAATTTTATTTGACTACCTCTGCTGTTGGAGGTGTAAACACATTAATATGACGGTACAATATAAGGATGAAATGACAACCTTGGCTACAACAAGGTTGTGTAGTAAAGTGAAGGTAAAGGACCATTCTAGTCATAATGTGAGTCATAAAGCACTCATAGCAAAGATAACAGCTTTCCACTTGGAGTCAACAGATCATTCAGAGCTGCCATATCGCTCTTTTGACATAAATCTCTGCGATATTTTGATTTCCAGACTGCAATCTTTTGACACAGGATTATTAATGAAAATTCCACACTGCATGCCAATCCTTGACAAGATCAGATTTGATATAGTGCATGATCAGGTTTTTGAAACTTCATGATAATGTTCTTTTCTAGATTACCACAAATGAAAGATATACAAAAACCCCCCTTAGCGATACCTGGCCTAACGAAATCAGGCACCCTGTTGCTGTGGCATGTGTGCTGGCCATGAGCCACACCTCTATAAGTACTGGCGGCCATGAGATGAGTCTGAAAATAACCTGGCAGGAGATGGAGACCCAAATGGAGAGTGTGAGACAGACAGATAGAGAGGAATCCTACCAAGCCATGTTTATGAGCAAAGTGTGGGAAAACTGTCACCAAAATGGCTTTATAGAGACAGTATTCTCTCAATTCCTTTTGCAGTTGTATATACAATATTTTCCCATCTAAGCAGCTCAACATCTAATCAATTAGGCTTTTCTTAGCCATGTCACCTAATTTGATTTCGTCCTCTGGAATGCATGATGTTTATGGATGTGGATGCTTGTGGATGCAAGCTTTCTTTTCTGGCAGACTGATACAGCAATGGCCACGCAATCCTCCTGGTGCAGACATCTCAGGCTTAACTTCACAGACGTCCTCTGGAAAGTCATATTTACAATATACTACAAGTTACTGTTCCACATTCTCTGTAGAGATTGTGTTGATTGTAGCACATGAGTGTGTATTGTCTTCTGAGATGGTCTCAGGTGGATACTTGAGTGGGTTTTTCTAGATCCATCCAAGTGCAGTCTTGACAGCAGATGGTCCATTGTCTTCGCTGTTAATTGCTCTCCATGGCGCTAAAAGTTGGAGATTTTGGTTTCAGTAAGGAGCTTCAATTTTTTGTATCACTTTGCTGACTGACACTTTTGATTTTTGACTCATGTACATTATTTCTGTAAGCTCTTCAGACTCCAGGAATGATGGTGCTCTTTGTTCATGAATGTAATCCATCCAATATATTCTGATATGATTCTGATATTATTCTGACACTTTTGCTTACATAAATGCCAACATATGGTCAAATTATCATATTTCATGTCATACACTAAGTTTTTGTACATTAATGCTGTTTGTACATGAACCATAATTAAACAGAAATAACTAACAAAATCTAATAAATGACTAAAAGCATTATCTAGAAGTGTCAAATGTATTAGGTAACATTTTGAGTATCTACAGTACATTAGACTTTCTTAGCACAATCGTAGTCAATGAATATTTAAAATCTTTTATAAAACAATACTGTCTGATTTACTGAGGGCTTAAGTCAAAAACTATGAGATGACAAAAGCCACATTACAATTATGGTCTGGAAACTTTTACAACATATCCCAGAAGTTACTATTTTGTCTTCTATCCATTCTATACACCACTTATCCTACTGGGTCAAGAGGAACCTGAAGGCACAAGGCAAGGGTAAAATCTGGACAGGATGCCAGTCTAACACACAGTTGCATAGACACCTATTTACACAAACTAAGGACAATTTAGAGATGCCAGTCAGCTTACAGTGCATCAAACCCCCAACCCTACAGGTGTAAGGCAAATGTGCTAACCACCAAACTACTGTGCCCCACTTATTTACTAACTTTATTAACAGTAAAAGTGGAAATTTCTGTGAAGCAGTGTATTTACAATGCCTTCGATTAATAGTAGTTTTTTTTTTATCTTAGCATTTGTCCCGCACAATGCCAGGGTCCGCTTCTTTTTAGCGGATCATTTCTGGTCCGCTCGATTTGGCACAGGTTTAATGCTGGATGCTCTTCCTGTTGCAACCCTCCCATTTTTCCGGGCTTGGGACCGGCACTGAGAGTTAACTCTTCAGTGGCTGGGTAGGCGCCCTGCCCGGGAATCGAACCCGGGCCGCGGCAATGAGAGTGCGGGATCCTGCTGCTAGACCACCAGGAGGTTCTATTAATAGTAGTACAAAAATTAAGTGTTGATTGAAGTGTTGCTGCTCCATTTACCTTCAAAATTATTATGATGCCCCATTTCAGTACAACTTTATTTTAATGTTTTTAATGCTTAAATGGAGTGGTGATAGCTCAAGATGTTAAGGATCTGGGTTGTTGATCGGAAGTTCCGGGTTCAAGCCCTAGCACTGCCACTCTGCCACTGTTGGGCCCTTGAGCAAGGCCCCCAACCTCCCCCTGAGCCAGGGGTGCTATATCATGGCTGACCCTGCACTCTGACCCCAACCCTCCAAGGATGGGATATGCATAGAAAGAATTTCACTGTGCAGTAATGTATATGTGACAAATATACATACAAATATATGTGACAAATATACAAATATATGTAAGAAGGCTACTTACTTACTTACAGAAAAGGTATAGATGGTGTATACCATCTATATTTTTTCTCAAAGTATATCCTTTTTTCTCTAAAAGATATACACTGTTAGTTAAAATAAATGAATAACACGCAAGGGTAAGGTTTAAAAAGGTTTACAATAACATGCACAATCAGGTCCTTAGAGGACTATTGGTTAGGTTTGACTAGACCTATGTGAAATGTACGTGATGTTTTGATAAGGACTGATTCTCACATGGTTCATATTGGTAACCTAAAGTCCAGGTATATAATTGGTATATAATACAGCCATAAGTAAAATCCTGCCTGTTAAGAAAATTGAGTTATTCATTAGCTTGTCATATGTTAGTCCCAGATGTGACTAGTCCCAGATGTGTGAGCAGTACATAAATGAGTAGTTGTCACACCAGCCTTAAGCTGCTAACAGAAGGGCCATATTAAAAAAGATAACATGAACATTTTCATTGCAGAGATTAGACAGATTTTTTTATGGGCCTTGGAATATTTAAATATATATATATATATATAAAAAACAGACAAAAAGAAATTTATAATGTAGTAACAGAAAGACAGATTGTCTTAAAGGTGCTGGAGGCTATAGTTGAAAAGGAGCTTATATTGCTGCAGAGAGAGCAGAGGAATATATTCGCCTCATACTCCACTCAACTTTTGCATAATCAGAAAAAGGTGTATCTTGGGATGGCATTATGTGTGCAGCATATGGTGAAAAAGAGATTCTGGATATTCTCTGTGGATGCTGGGTATTAAGAACAGCGTGTTCTACATCAGTTTAAAACATTATTATTTTATTGTTCCACCTCCTTAGATAAAACTTTAGATTAACCTCCGGCTTGTTCACAGAAAGGGCTTTTAAATACAAAGGAATACAATATTGTGCTCATTTTTTGCATCTAAGATGTTACATAGACGATATTTAGTCATTTCTGGTACTGCCTTTTGTTTTATGAATGTGTAAGTGTAACAGGGCCACAAACACAATAAAAACAAACTACAAAAATACACTACCAACAACAAAAAGTAACTTTATTTTTGTAATCTAATATAGAAACACTTAATTCTAGATTAATTACACAAATAAATTGTGGTTTTTATAATGTACTGATAAAGGCAGATTGCAAAAATATAATTCTAAAACATCCAAAAATGACAATACATAGCAATAATAACTAAAGTTCTTGTCATTTATGTAAACACTCAGTGATATAATTATAATGGATTATAATGGAAAAAAAATTGTTTCATAACTTTTACACACTTTATTATTCATTCACTGTCTACCGCTTATCCGAACTATTCTCGGGTCACGGGGATAGGCATATCTCAGGCGTCATTGGGCATCAAGGCAGGATACACCCTGGACGGAGTGCCAACCCATCGCAGGGCACACACACACTCTCATCCACTACGGACAATTTAGAGATGCCAATCAACCTACCATGCATGTCTTTGGATTGGGGGAGGAAACCAGAGTACCCGGAGAAAACCCCCGAGGCACGGGGAGAACATGCAAACTCCACACACACAGCAGAGGCAGGACTCGAACCCCCAACCCTGGAGGTGTGAGGCAAAGGTGCTAAGCCACTAAGCCACCATGCCCCCCTGCTTTATTATTATTCATTATTATTCATTATTATTTATAGTCACTTTTCAAGCATAGACAGAGCAAATGAGTGGCCATAGCTGGCCAGTGACACCCTAGCATGAAGCTAGGATAAGCTTTTTCCGCATTAATATTGAAATATTAATTGTTTGTAGGCAGATGTTTGGACTTCTGTAGTTTGCTATTAGCTACTGTGAGCTAATTATTTTGGAGTCATAGTGCTAGTGTAGTGTAATGTTATCTAGCCGTACATTTTTGTAGTTTGTGCCATTGTATGTCTCATGGGAATCATTCTCAGCTTATACACACTCACATCATTTTGTTGTCTATGGATGTGGATTTGTAGATTTGTAGCCCCACCTTTAATTGCCACCCCAAGAAAGTCATTGGGTTTAACCTGGCCACCCCGTTGATCTGTCTATACCCCTGTTTATGAGGCATTATAAAAAATGTTTACAAGCAATCATTACTAACTTATACAGAAATATACACCCTGTTATACTGATTTATGATGAAAACAAATATAGGAAAGTGTTACCATTTTTTCCTCAGTAAGATACACATTTTGAAGCTTGTTTGGGTTTACTGAAATACTCAGTACCGTCTAATTTTGCTTTTGAGTTCTGCGAAACCTGTAAACTGTATACAAAAGGTATACAGTTAATGATCGATGAAGCTCATTTCTGCTTTATGAAGGGGCCAGCAAGTCAGGCACACTTCATTTGTAACTGCAATGACATTAACATCAATCTGTCTCAACTGCTGCTTAAATGACTGTGAAACCTTTACAGCTCAGTTAAGAAAAGATATATAACTTCAATATAAAGAGACCTTCTATAATAATGTCCAGATGACACATTTTCCTTTTAGTGGATTTGATGTCTTTTTTAATGTCCAGTCAAAGGTGGAGGCTCACAACATTTGAAAAAAAAAAAAATCCAGAAACATTATGCCCTAGAAAGAAAGCGTTAAATTTATCTGTGGGTTTTTTAAACAGATTCCAAAATTGTTGGAACAACAACAGATTGAGACTCATAAAAATGGTGTAAAGCCTTTTATTACCTAGTGACATTCTGTGCATAATGGAAATATTTTACAATGCCTCCCATTTATGGACCTCAGTCTGCTGTAAATTATATTATACAAGAAAAAAGCATCAGCACTGAATTTAGCAGCCATGTATTAAACAGGTTCTTGCACACAAAAAGTGTGTGTGGGGGGGAGACTGTCTTGTTATATGTTCCCTGGAACAAAATCCATTCTGCCACCATATTTAATGCTACATTTTTTTATTATCATGCAAGCATATGCTGGAATGTCTACAAACAGTGAAGCTAGCTCTCGGGCAGAGTGATCCACACCGCTTTCCATCTTTATTCTAATAACAGGATTGGGCAAAGAGTATGTGACCTTTGTCAAGGGCTTTGAGGCTAGTCGTGCTAGCCTGCAGCTATGGCCATGAATATGCAAAGCTCTCATATTCTCTCTCTCTCTGTCGATCTCTATTTCAAATCTAAAACAGAAAACGGTTTGGAAACGTTATGCCTCACAGGGCTATCACTGGACTGAGCTGTGCAGAGCTGAGGTCTGCAAGAATATCCGATGGTGTTACCTTGCTTTAGCATATGCCATAATCTGTTGGATGAGCAGTTCTGCTTGGTCGCTTTATCAGAGTGAGACCACTTAGGTGTCTTGTTGAAATAAAAATCAACTCTGAACCTCTTGCATATTCATCTTTATAATTAACATCTGCTCTTCAGTAGCATCCAAGATTTCATTTGGAATGAATTTCTGAGTAAAATTTTTTTAAGTCACTCTTTGGTGTCCTACGTTATGCCATTCGGCTACCTGCTGATAGTGGCATCAGTGGGAATTAGTCCTTGATTCATCTCTATCTAAAGATAGCAGTGCAGCAGCGCTTTAATTCTTTAGTCTATCCAGCTCTCTCATCTCCTCATCTGTGCATTCTGCTCAAACAAATCAGCCTCCAAAGCTTCTCTGTTTATGGCATTACCACCATCAACACCCTCGTACTTGTCGTCTTGTAGATCACTAACTAGTTGAGCCCATTCTCTGCTGTAATTCAGAACAACTGTGACATACAGTATACCAGCATTACATTCTGGAGTCTAACATTCCCTGTCACCACTCGTTTTATGGTGGATTTCTCATTAATGTGAATTTGAATGGTGACAGCTTAATGCACTTCTTTTGTTTTAGGAGCAGTAAAACAATTAAACCTCAGTGTTGTCCATTTACATTTACATTTCTGGCATTTGGCAGATGCCCTTACCCAGTGCGATGTACAAAAGTGCTTTGATGTCTTTATCAATGAACACATCAATCTAGCCATGGGGGTCACAGTCCAGTGACTTTTGTGCCGGTCCCAAGCCCAGATAAATAGAGAGGGTTGTGTCAGGAAGGGCATCCGGCGTAAAACATTGCCAAATTTAACCATGCGAATCGTCAGTACAAATTTCATACCAGATCGGTCGAGGCCCGGGTTAACAACGACTGCCATCGGCGCCATTGACCTACAGGGCGCCGGTGGAAATTGGGCTACTGTTGGTCGAAGAAGTAGAGGAGGGAGGAGAGTGCACAGACAGAGAGAGAAGAGGAAAGGTAAGAGTGTAGGACTGAGAATAGGAACTCTGAATGTTGGTACTATGACAGGGAAAGGTAGAGAGCTGGCTGATATGATGGAGAGAAGGAAGGTGGATATACTGTGTGTACAGGAGACCAGGTGGAAGGGTAGGAAGGCTCGTAGTATAGGAGCAGGATTCAAGCTGTTTTATTATGGTGTGGATAGTAAGAGAAAAGGGGTAGGTGTGGTCCTGAAGGAGGAGTTTGTGAGGAATGTTCTGGAGGTGAAGAGAGTGTCAGACAGGGTGATGAGTCTGAAGTTAGAGATTGAAGGGGTGATGTTGAATGTTGTTAGTGGTTATGCCCCACAGATAGGTTGTGAGTTAGAGAGAGATTCTGGAGTGAATTAGATGAGGTGATGGAGAGTATTCCCACGGGTGAGAGAGTGGTGATAGGAGCAGATTTTAATGGACATGTTGGTGAGGGGAACACAGGTGATGAGGAGGTGATGGGCAAGTTTGGAGTTAAGGAAAGGAACCTTGAAGGACAGATGGTAGTGGACTTTGCTAAGAGGATGGACATGGCTGTGGTTAACACTTATTTTCAGAAGAGGGAGGAGCATAGAGTGACTTACAAGAGTGGAGGTAGGAGAACACAGGTAGACTACATCCTATGTAGAAGAGGCAATCTGAAAGAGATTAGTGACTGTAAAGTGGTAGTGGGAGAGAGTGTAGCCAGACAGCATAGGATGGTGGTGTGTAGGATGACTCTGATGGTCTGTAAGATGAAGAGGTCAAAGATAGAGAAGAAAACCAAGTGGTGGAAGCTGAAAAAGGAGGAATGTTGTGAGGAATTTAGACAGAAGTTGAGGCAGGCTCTGGGTGGTCAGGTATTGCTGCCAGATGACTGGGAAACTACAGCAGAAGTGATCAGGGAGACAGGGAGAAAGGTGCTGGGTGTGTCATCTGGAAGGAGGAAAGAAGATAAGGAGACTTGGTGGTGGAATGAGGAAGTTCAGGATAGTATCTAGAGGAAGAGGTTAGCCAAGAAGAAGTGGGACATGGACAGAACTGAAGAGAATAGACAGGAATACAAGGAGTTACAGCGCAGAGTGAAGAGGGAGGTGTCTAAGGCCAAGCAGAAGGCATATGACGAGTTGTACACTAGGTTAGACACTAGAGAAGGAGAGAAGGACTTGTACAGGTTAGCTAGGCAGAGGGATCGAGATGGGAAGGATGTGCAGCAAGTTAGAGTTATTAAGGATAGAGATGGAAGGGTACTCACAAGTGAGGAAAGTGTACAGAGGAGATGGAAGGAATACTTTGAGGAGCTGATGAATGAGGAAAATGAGAGGGAAAAAAGAGTAGAAGGGGTGAACTCTGTGGAACAGAAAGTAGATAAGATTAGAAAGGATGAAGTCAGGAAGGCTTTGAAGAGGATGAAAAGTGGGAAGGCAGTTGGTCCTGACGACATCCCGGTGGAGGTCTGGAAGTGTCTAGGAGAGGCAGCAGTGGATTTTTTAACTAGTTTGTTCAACAGGGTTTTAGAGAGTGAGAGGATGCCTGAGGAATGGAGAAGAAGTGTGTTAGTGCCGATCTTTAAGAATAAGGGTGACGTGCAGAGTTGCAGCAACTATAGGGGGATAAAGTTGATGAGCCATACAATGAAGCTATGGGAAAGAGTAGTGGAAGCTAGGTTAAGGAAGGTAGTGGAAATTTGTGAGCAGCAGTATGGCTTCATGCACAGAAAGAGCACAACAGATGCAATTTTTGCTCTGAGGATTTTGATGGAGAAGTATAGGGATGGTCAGAGGGAGTTGCACTGTGTGTTTGTAGACTTGGAGAAAGTGTATGACAGGGTGCCAAGAGAAGAGCTGTGGTACTGTATGAGGAAGTCAGGAGTAGCAGAGAAGTATGACAGAGTGGTGCAGGACATGTATGAGAGGAGCAGGACAGTGGTGAGCTGTGTTGTAGGTCAGACAGAGGAGTTCAAAGTGGAGGTGGGACTGCATCAGGGATCGGCTCTGAGCCCCTTCCTGTTTGCTATAGTGATGGACCAGTTGTCAGAGGAGGTCAGACAGGAGTCTCCTTGGACAATGATGTTTGCAGATGACATTGTGATCTGTAGTGAGAGCAGGGAGCAGGTGGAGGAAAACCTGGAGAGGTGGAGGTTTGAGAAGAGGAATGAAAGTCAGTCGTAGTAAAACTGAGTACATGTGTGTGAATGAAAGGGAGGGAAGTGGAACAGTAAGGTTACAGGATGAAGAGGTGAAGAAGGTACAGGAGTTTAAGTACTTGGGGTCAACAGTCCAGAGTAATGGAGAGAGTGGGAAAGAGGTAAAGAAGCGAGTGCAGGCAGGTTGGAATGGGTGGAGAAAGGTGTCGGGAGTTCTGTGTGATAGGAAAATATCAGCGGGAATCAAGGGGAAGGTGTACAGGACAGTGGTGAGAGCGGCCATGCTGTATGGTTTAGAGACAGTGTCACTGAGGAAGAGACAGGAGTCAGAGCTAGAGGTAGCAGAGCTGAAGATGTTGAGGTTCTCTTTGGGAATGACAAGATTGGATAGGATTAGGAACGAGTACATCAGAGGGACAGCTCATGTTGGACGTTTGGGGGACAAAGTTAGGGAGGCCAGATTAAGATGGTTTGGACATGTTCAGAGGAGGGAGAGTGAGTATATTGGTAGGAGAATGTTGGACATGGAGCTGCCAGGCAGGAGGCAAAGAGGAAGGCCAAAGAGGAGGTATATGGATGTAATTAATGAGGATATGAAGCTAGTGGGTGCAAGTGTTGAGGATGCAGAAGATAGGGATAGGTGGAGAGAGATGATTCGCTGTGGCGACCCCTGAAGGGAAAAGCCGAAAGAAGAAGAAGAAGAAGATCAATGAACACATCAACATTGGTTCAGTAGGTCACAGACTTAGGATATCATCAGTCTGAAATCTATGTTGGAAGGATTTTTTTTTTTTTTTTTTTTTTTTTTTTTTTTTTACAACAATACATAAAACAGACAGGGAAAATAAGAGCTAGTTTAAGTATTTCAGGAAGAGGTTGGTCTTCATCTCTCATTTGAAGACGGCCAGTGACTCAGCTATTTGGGCATCTAATGGAAGTTCTTTCCACCACCTCATTACCAGAACAGAGAAGAGTCTTGACATATACTTACCTCTTACCCTGAGAGACTTTGGGACCAGTAGATATCCCTTATGTTTGAGATCCCTAAACATATTTACAGCATTTAAACACATTGTACTGTAAATGTGCATCACTCTGCAAGCGACTCCACCCTTTGATGCCAGTCTGGCACAGAATTTCTAACTTCTCACTAGAATAACAAAAAATACTATATCAACCACTAAGCACAAACTCAGTATTAAAAAAAAAAACCCCTCAAACTAACAATCAAAGTATTTAATTGTATATAGATGCACATGACAATAAACTTGAAACACTATAAAACATATTTAGTGTATTTCAGGGTGGAGTTTTCCTTCAAAGAAATTAAATAAAATACCATTAGATATACCTCCAACAGGCATTATGAGGGTGAATTAATAAGGCCATGTCTTGTCATGTTTTGTGCAACAGCAGACCAGAATGGTTTCTGAAAGATGATTAAAGGGAGCAAATAGGAGTTCAATTATTCATTGGAATGTTCTTGGAGCAGAAAGTGTCATGATCGGGTTAGTTAGATGAGCAATCAATTCCACTTCAGAACATATTTCAGTAACTGAATCTCATATGCACAGGGATGATATTTAGTCTGAAGGAGTCTTGACAGACCTTTGCATGACATTGTACATGATTACATGAGCTCAGCTGTTAGTAATTTCACTGACATCTGTCCACACATGGCTATAAGTATGAATAGTACTACAGATTTACCCTCACAATAGCAAACCTTACTTACCATCACCTTTTGCCTTAACACTTAATTCCCAAAAATGATCTTCATCTTAATTCCAAAGTTAGATTTCATCTGTTGCAAGAGCATCTCAGACATTATTTTTAAAGGATGAAACCTGTGTGTGTGTGTGTGTGTGTGTGTGTGTGTGTGTGTGTGTGTGTGTGTGTGTGTGTGTGTGCGTGTGTTTTAAACTTCTCTCATGTAAGAAGAACAGAATGTAGAGTATGGCTCTTTCTAATCGGCACAACTGTACCTAATTGTGTTATTGTAAGATTTAGTACAACAAAAATGGAAAACAAATTGAAGACCATCTTTGCTAGAAAACTATTAAAAGCCTGAATACTAGATGCTGCATTAGCCCCTGTTGCTAACTACTTTGCTACATCAACTCCAATGCTAACACAAGCCTTCAAAAAGATGCAGCTTTTGCATGATATCACCTGTAACTCACTATACCTTTATCGTGTTATTTTTGTTATAGACATCATACCTTGAATATTACAGGAAATAATAATGAAAAGGCATAGACTGGCAAAATTATACTGCTGGAAAGTGGGACATTGATAAACCATAGCCATATATTTGGACAGAAATAATCAGAAACCAAGTCCTGCTAATCTTGAGAAAGCATTTTACTATCCTGGGGACAATATGAATATGAAGGTGGGACTTCCACCTCTATAAAATTCATCTGTTCGTCACAACAGAGAACACATACATTTACAACTAGGGCCAATATAGAGTTACCAAGTCACAGGCATGTTTTTTAGATGTGGTAGAAAATCTGGGAAATGGAGACATGGGAAAAACATGCGAAACTCTGAGAGTAACCTAAACTGTAGATTGTGGGAATTAAAAATTGGAAATAAGCACTCACACATGATCACAAACATGCACACACACATAGCTATGTAAGTGAATTTAGAACTCTAGAAAAATATATAGATACATCAGTAAAATTAGTAAACTGTGCAAATATTATGAATAAAAGAGAAAAGCAATACTTACACATACTTATAGCTTAAGGAAGATCTGTTCAGCATGATGTCTGAGGAGAAAGTGCTGGGGAAAGTCTCTAAGAGGATTTTTTTATATAGCAATATAGGTTGCGAAAATATTGGGAAAGCAAAATGCCTAAAACTGAATCTAGTGGGAATCTAAAAACGAGAAAACCAGAAACAATGGGAAATTAAAAAGCAGAAACCTGAAAATAATGGGAAAAATTTTGAAAAGATAATTTAGAAAAAAATATTGTAAGAGCATCATGAAATAACATATATTTAAGGGATTTTGGGGGATTAATTTTGGGGATTAATAAACTCTATTTTTGCTTTTCTCATCCACATCTTCTGTGAGTATTATTTTTGCTAAAATATTGTAAGAGCATCATGAAATAGCATATATTTAAGGGATTTTGGGGGATTAATTTTGGGGATTAATAAACTCTATTTTTGCTTTTCTCATCCACATCTTCTGTGAGTATTATTTTTGCTAAAGTGTTGGTGAGCTGATTAGTTAGAGAGAAGTGGCCATACACCCAGTCTCATGGGAAAAACGCGGCAAAATCAAACCAAGCTCAAGGATCCTAAAGCTATAAGGGTGCTATAAGGCTGCCCTGTTCGTCATAAATTGATCAGGTAACATAATATTATTTAGGTTTAATTATAATCATGATAAACATCTACCTGAGAAACTGAGAAGTATGCAGTACACATCCAAACAATCTAATCTTCCCTAAACTTCATATTAATAGTATTTAGCTTCTCTTTAACTTCTGCTCTTAGCCAAACAGTAAAACATTGTAAACTCACCTTGTTAACTGTCTTAATCCCATATAATCCCACACGATAAGTAATTCCTTGTCAACTTGCTAGCATTTTTCACAAAAAAAAAAAAACCTTCTCAGTTTACTTCAACTTAATGAAGACAGTCTAGAAAGTGACCCCACCAAGAGGGCTTGATTTTGTCCAGTGCATGTCATCTAGATTTCCTATATCTCTGCTTTTTGCCCTGAACTTTACCTTCTGTCAGCTAATAGCTAAGTTACTACCCCAGAGTTAGCTTATCTGCCATGACACATGCTAAAATTGCTAATCATCATTAAATAAAGTCTGACATTTGTTTATAGAATGAGTCATTGTTTTGTACACTATTGAATTACATGGCACTGCAGTGATGCATGTAAATTTTATCCCTAGCTTTCCTGTCATTCTCTAAAAGTTGGCCAGCTCTTTCAAGATGGATTTAGTCGTTCGAAGATGTGATTGTGTAGTTCATAACAGGAAAACCGGGATAAAAGACATTCATTAGATTGCACAAGCCGGCAGCTTGTGTATTTTACCGCAAAATCCTGCTACGAGGTTAAAAAAAAAGCTTCCTAAATATGTAGCAGAGGGATACATTTATTCCACCTTCATCTTAGAGGCTCAGGAAGGAATCTCTAAGCTAAATCCTTTCTTCATTTCATCTCAGAGATTGACCGGAATCCATAAACATATGGCCCTAAATTACTTGCAATAGCTCACTGACATAAGTCATTCAGGGCAGCTTAAATATATTCTTTTCTCCTTTCTTTTCTAAATGCTCTACATCTGTGATTAAATGTCAATGCCATATTTACAGCTGGTGAATGGAAGGGTTAGAAATTTCGCCCTCTCTGGTAGAAAACTGTTATTGCAGAAAAGCATGGTAACATGAGCTGTGCTGTCATTCTTCAGATTTACATTTCTGGCATCATTTTATACAACTGAGGGTTAAGGGCCTTGCGCAGGGGCCCAGCAGTGGCAGGTTAGTGGACCTTGGATTCAAACGCACAACCTTCCAATCAGTATGCCAGCATCTTAACCACTAAGCTATCACATTCCGCAGCCATGTCATACATGGATTAATCTCAAAGGTATTAGTGAGCAAATTAATAGAATTCTGAGAAAATGCTGTGTCACAAGCCACATTCTGAATACTGTGTTGTATCCCTAATGACAACAATAATGTACATTTGCCACAGCAGTATGAACTATGGAACATGGACACACGTATTAGTGCTTATCGATATTAATTGATTGTTCAGTATGATAGAAGCATTATGAGAATATTGTGCATGTTACAGTTATTGAGCACACATGTAGTGTCTCATATCTGTTAGCTTCACAGTTGGATTAGAATTTAGAGCAAACAAAATGTTTTTGCTAGCTAGCTAAAATACAGCAGAGAACACCACTCTTGATCTTCTTTTCGATGTTTTTCATCATCTCAAATGTGTATTCTGTTTTCCAGCCTATAAAAAACACTGGATAGTGTTGGCATGCTTGTTAAAACACAGAGAAATAAATACACATGCCTCATGTTAATTGCTAGCAGCATATCATGAATTCTCTAGATAAATAACCTCACAACTGGGTAACAATACAAATTACACAATGAGGATAAATCAGCTATTGTTCACTAGCTTGGCACCAAATAAACGAACAAAGAACTTTCTATTTCAGTAAGAAAAAGCTAAAACTCCAAAGTCCTGAATCCCTTTTTCTTCATCTATATTTCTCACACTCTAACTGCCTCAAGAACATTGTCTCTTGCCCATGCCTCCCCCCCCCCCCCACCGCCCATGGGATTCCGCCATCGACCTGCTGCCCAATGCCATGCCGCCCAAGTCTAGAGAGAGTCTATCCTCTCTCTCTTCCTGAAAGCAAAGCCATGGAAGACTACATTCAGGAGGCCCTAGCCACAGGATGCATTCGAGCACTGACCTCTCTGGGTTCTTTTTTGTCGAGAAGAAGGATGGTGGCCTCTGGCCTTGTATCGATTATCGGGGTCTGAATGCTCTTATGGTGTGCTATCCTTACTCTCTACCTCTGTTTTTTTTCAAACTAGATCTAAACAGTGCATATAACCTGGTGTGGATCAGAGAAGGGGATGAATGGAAGACAGCCTTCCACACCATGTGGGGGCACTACAAGTACCTGGTCATGCCCTATGGACTCACTAATGCACCTGCGGTGTTCCAAGCGTTCATCAATGAAATATTCAATGGATCAGAGAAGGGGATGAATGGAAGACAGCCTTCCACACCATGTGGGGGCACTACAAGTACCTGGTCATGCCCTATGGACTCACTAATGCACCTGCGGTGTTCCAAGCGTTCATCAATGAAATATTCAGCAAGTATGTCATTACTTACATAGATGACATCCTGATCTACTCCACCTCCTACGACGTGCTCACTCGGCTGTTGCAACACCAGCTCTATGTAAAATCTGAGAAATATGAGTTCCACAAAGACACCATCATGTTTCTAGGATACGCCATTTCACAGAGGGGGGTAGAGATGGACTCTAGCAAAGTGCCAGCAGTTACAGACTGGCCAGAACCTACCACGATTAAGAAGTTGCAGTGATTCCTGGGGTTCACGAACTTCTACTGATGGTTCATTTGTAACTACAGCTGCATAGCCAACCACGTAACCTCTCTACTGTGGGGGAAACCCAACCGAGTAGCCTTCGCGCACCTGAAAAGGAGTTTTAACACAGCTCCTATTCTCAGACACCCGGACCCAAGCCTTCCATTCATCGCCGAGGTAGACACCTCCAGATAATGTATTGACCTGGAACGAAGAACGGCAAAGCAGATGCTTCCTGTCTCACCCAGAACCCATTCTGCCACCCTTGATCATGCTTGCTCCCATTAGATGGAATCTCGTTCAGGAGATCCAACAAGCCCAAGTCAATGAACCTCCAACCTGTCCTCCCTCCAAGCTTTACGTGCCCATCTTGCTTCGCCCTCATGTATTGCAGTGGGTACACGAGGTGCCCTTGATAAGGAACAAGTTCTCTCTATCCCAGGACGTGTAGTAGTACGTCGAACCATGTGCCACCTGCGCCCAGTCCAGGACCTCGAGTCCTTAGTTTACCTTGAGTGTCTGGAGGGTGTTCTGCACACACCTTGGAGTGAAGGTAAGTCTCTGCTCGGGCTATCGTCCACAGTCCAATGGATAGACCGAACATCTGAATCGAGATCGACCGGTACCTCTGATCTTACTGCAGCCACGAGCAACAAGTGAAATGGAGTGAGTTCCCTTGGGCAGAGTACACCTAGAACTCGCTCACGCATTCATCTACAGGACTTACTCCATTCCAGTGCATTCTGGGCTTCCAGCCACCACTGTTTCCATAATCTGGGGAATCCTCTGACTCCGCCTCCAATTCCTCCCATCGTACCGCATCTCCCCCACTTTCCACGTGTTTCTCCTCAAGCCAGCACACTCTTGCCACGATGACAACCCCACAAACAATGAACCATCACCTCCACTAGAAATCGACGGGGCCCCAGCCTACCGGGTCCACACCGTGTTGAATTCCCAGCACCACAGGAACCATCTGCAATATTTGGTGGACTGGGAGGGATACAGCCCAGAGGAACGTTTGTGAATTGATGCCAATGACATCTTGGACTACTCCATGGTGGAAGAGTTTCATTGCTTCCACCCCAACAGACCAGCTCCATGCCCCCGGGGCTGCCCTCACCATAGAACACCTGGAGGTGTTCAAAGAGGGGGGCTCTGTAACACCGCAACTACCATCAGACCACTAGAGGGAGCCCTCACCCGAATTCTAGCGCCACCAGAGAAGGAAGTCATCCGGACTTTATTGGACATTTAAGCAGCGTGCACGCTACCCTTAAATGCAAAGTATCGTTCCGGTGTGATGTTCAAAGCTGTTTGCCCTGCTTTCTTGTATTGTGGATTTATGTGTATGACCATTGCTTTGTCTGTTGGATTTCTTCAAGCTCAGTTCTGTGATTTCTGTTTTGTTTGAATGTTCATTGCTTTTCCGGTTTTGACTTCTTTCCACTCACCCCTGTTTCTGATTATCTGCCTGCCGATTTGGTTTTGCTAATAAACTCTGCTCATGGATCCTGGATCATCCGCCTCCGGCGTGTCCTTACAGTAAAAGACTCTCTACAAGGAAGAGTGATAAAGAAGCATTAAAGATAGACAAATGACCACAACGTGATCACATGTCCACCACCTGTCTTCTTAACCATAAAAACATTTCTATTTGGGATTTGCATTGATATACAAAACATATGAAACTCAACAGACAATTAAATTGAAGTAATTAAGAATTATTTCTTTGTGGTACAACCTTATAACTCGTCATGTTATATCGCTCATATATAAGTCTTAAGTTCATATCTGTCACCTATAAAGTGAAGTGAAATGGATCATTCTTGAATAAATGATCAATGCTAATGGAACTTCAGGAACAGTAAAGAACTGAGTACCTGAAGTACACCACTGTACACTGAGAACTCTTTTGGCTAATAAACCACAATGAGAGGTTAATGGTGAAATTGCAGCCTTGTTTTCCTCTCATACACTACGTGTCCCGGCTCTGTAACCCTGAATGATGTCTGCTTTCACTTTGCCACCAGAGTAGAAAAAAGATTAGAAGCTGGCTTCCAACTGCATTTCTTTCGAGTTATTTTTGTTCTAATGTATGTGTGAATCAATTAATTGTGTCGTAAAAAGGCCACCGTAAACTGTGTGCTGAAGTTAATGAGTCTGACATTATCGCACCATCACACCAGCTGGCATAATGGAGCATGTGTTGTTTGTCATAATATATGCTGCCATGCTTTGCACCCATTAATTGTTTATACTCGGAACTTTATGAAAAACTTCATAATGTGCAGAGTGGTTTAGTTTGTCTGTGTATGTATATATGACTTATCTGGTACAGTATATACATATGACAATTACCTTCGTTGTGTTAGGAATAAAAATATGATGGTGACATAGTATATGAGGAATTCGACATATAGTATCTAAGGTGTCTGGGAGCTTGACTGGAAGTTTGGGGTTCAAGCTCCAGTACTGCCAAAATGATAAAGATGAATAACTTAGTATTGAATTGCAGAGATCAGTAGGATCTGAAACAGTCCAGCAAAATCCCCCTACCTCATAAGACAGCCACAGGTTTTTCTTTAAGATTAACTTATTTTCCAATTGTAGCTGATGCAAATACAGTTTTTGATTCTACATAGATTTCTATGGATTCTACATAGAAACTTAATGTAGTGGTATACTACATCTGCTTAAACTAAACTGTGATTTTCCTATTTTTCTGTCTTTTTGTTCAAAAGAACTACCCAGAGTACACCAACCATCCTAATTTTTATTAAGGATACCCTCCAGTGCTTCCATTATCTGGTTTCCAAAAAGACATGCCCTAATTTTCTTTCCTAAACTCTAAGTTGAATCATTGTACAACAACTGAGAACTTCAGCTAAATCTTATTTCAGATGACCATCTAAATTCAATACTAACAGTATTTCTTTTCTCCAATGAAAATTCAGAAGCAACAATCCACTCAGAAGATAAAATAAGACACTACACTCACTCAAGTAGCAGCCCTATCAGTCCTGCAGGAGACACACTACTGTGCCCAGCTTGCCACACTACCCCACACCTCAAGGTCACTTCCTCCTTCAGCTCTGAGGAATGATGGGTTACACCAGCCGGGTACCCGCCTTCAACCTGGCCCGCTTTTAATTCCTGAAAGATGAGGGGAAGGGCATGGCGGACTCCCTGCCGCTCAATAACTGCTAGCAAATGTTGCCTCCCCTCGAAGGTGCTGACCCTTGAGTGGGCAACGTCCCAGGGCACCTTACTGCAGAGCAGAGGACAAGCAGACAGCTGTCTTCTGTCAGCCAGCTCCAGATCAAAATCCCCGAACCAAAAGTCACTTACCAAAAAAAAAAAAAAAAAAAAAAAAAAAAAAAAAAAAAAAAAAAAAATGGTGGAAATGGTCCTTGACTTCACTTGAGTCCTAGAAAAAGTTTCATGGACAGTTTTTAAAACCTTCCCAATGTATAGTAAATTACTTTTTATGCTTTTCAAAATGTACATGTGGGTTATACATTTGTACATTTGGGAGTGCATTTTTTATGACTGTCTCCTATCTTGCAGTGGTCTAAATATAAGGATGCTGATATAAGATTCATTTTGTTTTAACACAGCATTTAAAAACCTTTATAAATGATCCCAGACCTATCACTTTTTTGCTTACAAGCCAGGATATCAGAAAACACATTCTATCTATTCTGATGGGAAGAAGCTGCATAATTAATTTGTATATTCCACAGTGACAGATGTTTGATTTTGGCCATAAAAGTAATTAATAAGGGGAGCGGAGAGAGGCAGATTGCTTAAGGATTATTTATGAAGACCTCAGTCTCCTCAGTGGAGGCTGGAGGTGGGGGGAATGTCATCTCGCCTTCCTGCTCCCCTCTCTTCACCTGCTCCCTGAGACACAGATGTTTGTCTGTGTCAGATGACCCTTATCACTTGCTTAGTGAGTGCTGTGAGAGAGAGAGAGAGAGAGAGAGAGAGAGAGAGAGAGAGAGAGAGAGAGAGAGAGAGAGAGAGAGAGAGAGAGAGAGAGAGAGGTGGATAGATAGATAGATAGATAGATAGATAGATAGATAGATAGATAGATAGATAGATAGATAGATAGATGGATAGATAACTATGTGCAGCAAATTATTACATGGATGATGTGTGTTTACTTGCACTTAAATTTAATTTGGTTGGATTTACAAGACACTGTTTAACATTGGTTTGGTTTGACCTGTATTTGGTTTGACCTATTTAAAAGCGTTTTAAATATTCATGTACACTCACTGTAAGCTTTAATAAGTTACATTTATTTACAAAAAAGCTCACTAATTGTAAGATGTTATTTTTATGTTTTTATTAGAAGTTTTTGTTAACTGTAAAACATGTATAAAGTTGACAGTATGTCAAGATGCAACTTTGATAGCATAACAAATATCATTTAACATTCATTCATTGTCTACCGCTTATCCGATCTATACTCAGGTCATGGGGAGCCTGTGCCTATCTCAGGCGTCATTGGGCATCAAGGCAGGATACACCGTGGACGGAGTGCCAACCCATCGCAGGGCACACACACACACTCTCATTCACTCATGCAATCACACACTACGGATAATTTAGAGATGCCAATCAACCTACAATGCATGTCTTTGGACCGAGGGAGGAAACCGGAGTACCCGGAGGAAACTGACGAGGCACGGGGAGAACATGCAAACTCCACACACACATGGCGGAAGCGGGAATCAAACCCCCAACCCTGGAGGTGTGAGGCATCATTTAACATTATTATAGTAAATCTTTCAGTCAGTTACCTAAAAGAGCACCACATTGGTGCAATGGATGATTTTGCTTCTTCACAGCTCCAGTGACACCAATTTGACCTTGAGTTCAGGTGATTGCTCTGGGAAACATTCAGTTTCCTTTAACTAATCAAAAGCAAGTAAATTGTGCCAAGGTGTGAATGAGTGCGTAAATGTGTGGTTGCAATGAAATGATGTTCAATCTGGCATGATTTCCTGCTTCGCCCCCAGTGTTCCTGGGATAGGCTACAACATTGACCAGGATTGACCAAGATTCAAGATTCAAGATTCAAGAGTTTTATTGTCATGTGTACTAGTACAATGAAATTCTTACTTTGTTTACTCTTCTCTAGAATGACAGGGTAGAAGGGGGAAACAAGCATAATACATAATGAAGCATAATAAAGATACTAAATGTTAAATGACATGATAATGTCATGAATGGATAGCTGAATACAAGGATTAAGCAGCAACATCACTTTATGGGACTTTACTGCAATCCCCACACACACACACACACACACACACACACACACACACACACACACACACACACACACACACACACACACTCCACACACCACAGACAATTTAGAGATGCCAATCAGCCTACAACACATATCTTGGGACTGGAGAAGGAAACCGGAGGAAAGCCCTGAAGCACGAGGAGAACATACAAAATCCTTGGAGAGCGGAGACAGGAATCAAACCCCCAACCCTGGAATAAAGCTAACCAGTGAGCACCTGTGCTCTTTTAACATAAACTACTTCACCAAAATGGATCACACTTGCAACAGAGGATAAACTCACTTGGATATATCACATTTGTCCCCTTGTAATCTGGTGTTGTAATTAGAAAGACTCAATTGCTCATAATTATTCATAATATGCTCATACGGAACATTATTTCAACACATTTAATACTGTTTGTGTTTGCTCTTCTACACCTGTACACTGTAATGATTTATAATTCTACTATGCAGTAAACCTCATTAGAACTCTAAAGCTGAGACAATGTCTATAATTAACACTAAAAATAAAACTGAAGTGCAGCTGGTCCAAAAGAAGCTCAGGTCCTAGAAGATGATGTGGTCAAAAGCTTCTAGTACCTCATTAGATAGCTGATACAAACCTGATACTGTATGTATGCGGTGTGTAGTGAATATGAAGATATAAATGCTAACCTTGCCTCTAAAACCTAACCTTAACAATTATAGTGTTATATAAAGCAAGTTGTATGAATTAATAAGAATTTTTGAATAGTAAAAGTCCATATGTGCATTTATATGCACCACATCCTTTCCAAAACTTCACGGCATCAACATCTAAATCATGCTGAAACCTGGATAACAATAGAGATATTCACTTTACTGGTATTTTAGAATATTTTCAGTTAGTAATTGATGTATTATTCTCCTCATATTCTCACAATCAATAGCTTTAAAAAAAGGATACAGATGTTTGTTTATCCCTTTAATTATCCCACAACTGACTGAACACATTTCTTTGACAATGTTGTTAAGGACTAAGCTAATTACCATGTTAGTGTGTATGGATTAAACAGGCCAAGCTAATATACACATGCAGAGAGAAGGAGAACCATAATCAAATGCCAACGACTATTTAACAGCATTAAGATTGCCAATATTTGCCCAATTGTCAGTCTTTCCAGCTTCTTTGATTGTTTATATGTCTGCAAGACTAAACAGTAAGGACAGAGTATGAATGCAGTTTCCTCAATGAGCAGGATCGAATGCTTAAAGGATTTATTTTAAAGTTCTCATAGCTATATTCAAAACCATTGTGGTGACTGATGCAATCAGAGTGGATCACTGTGACCGTAATTTGACAGAAGGTTAGTGGTGACCCTCCACAATATGATCCTGTTTATGAGTGGAAATTGCAGCAAGATTACTCTCCAGGGTCTTATTAGATGAGCTGTGATTAAATACAAAGCTTCGATATGTGCAAGGTGAGAAGCACAGCCTAGAATTCCGACCGTCACTTTATGTGAATTATGCCTGTGTATGAGTTTCCTAACAATAGTGCCTCATAGATCATAGTTAATATTTAGCTGCATAGTAAGACAGTGTGAGAGGCTTATATTAATTCAGAGCATAGCTTCTTCCTGGATTATAGTATCAAAATATTAATAATGGCAGCAGAGAACATGCAGAGACAGATAGTCTGGGATTAAAACCCTGCTGATCCTTCTAAATCCAAACTCTTCAGATGAGAGGGACTCCTCGGCTCAACAGCTTGATGTCCCACAGGTTTTGTAGGTTTTCTCCAGAATAGGAGGTTTGTGTAGTTTGTTTTCATACCCTTGTAAATAGAAATCACAGCACACACACTTTTGCAAACTTTTCGGCTAGCTTACCAACAAACTTTTTCCTTGTTCCATTTTGTTAGAATTGTGTGAATAACACATTTGTGCTAGTACTTTAGAGAATATTATGATTTATTCAAGCTTATTAAAGTAGAAGATTACTCTTGCATACTAAACTTTTGTTTAAATATAAGTTTTAAAGAAACTACCATTAGCTATTGGTAGTCAACGTTGCAATTAAAAGTAAAATAGTTTATTGGAATTTTAGTAAAATGAAAACTTATAGTTATTAAATAGTTTAGCTAGAAATCACAATTTCTACAGTTCAGGCACAATGTTTCGAAAGATTACTGACCAAATCTGTTGAAAATTAGTCATGATTAATAGCTACATTTCCAAATATAGTGGAAGGTTCCTATAGTGGAAGGTTTTTGAAAACAAAAACTATTATTATTATTATTATTATTATTGCATTATTCATGCATCTTATTAAATGCAGTTGTACATACTGTTCATCTTAATACTAGTTTCTTCAAACTATTTAAGTGAAAGACAATACTTTTACTCATGAATAACATCTAACCGAATTAACCATATTATATATATATATATATATATATATATATATATATATATATATATATATATATATATATATATTTAGTGACTTCAGCGGCAGATGTATGGTATTAATAGGCAATGCATTTGAAATTAATAGAGAGCTATAAATTACTTCATGTTTTTACACAGTAGGCATGGGTTCAATCTCTCTCTTACTTGGCAGATAAATAGAGAGATTAAACATAATGAAGAAGGTGACCATAAAAGAATACATTTGCATACTAATTAACACCATGTAATACACTCGCCAGTATTCTTGCCAAACAAGTATTAAATAGAGTCATCATAGTAATTTATTGATGAAACGTTCTCAGTAGAAAGTGAAAATTTAGGAGTAAGTGAATATAAACGCTACATGTGCTTAGCTTAACACTTTTGGAAATGGAAAGACAATGAATTTAATCAATGGTCCTCTAAAACTTTGGCAAATTGCAATTTATGTCTGGATAAGTTGTGGTTTTGCTTTTGACTATAATTCCAAGGAACAATTTTAAACTTTTAATGACAACCTTGCTAATATTGAGCTGTGATAACTGCTTAGAAAACTTCACAGTTGTGTGAAAAGTTGAAAAGTTTCTACACAAATCTTGCAGTTATGAAAAAGCTTAAATATTATTTATGAAACCCATGTTCAAGTTCATTATAACTGTCCTTATAATTGTAAGTTGGTAACAAGTCCTTGTAAGCATTTAAAGAAAATTCTATTAATACCTCATAAAGCGTTAATACTAATCTATTAATAACAGTTAAGCAAAGGTTTAATGGTCAAATACCATAAATATAAATGTTTATGATTTATAAATACGGATGTGATGGAAAATGTTAGCAAAGCATCGCTATTTAAATTCAGTAAATCACAGTATCCTCTATTCACTAATGCAGTCATCCTGTGCAGACGTAATGAATTTGAGGGCAATGTGTATTTAATTTTTTCCCCTTTTAATACGATTTGTCATTAAACCTTACTAAATAAGCGTTCCCTTTTCCTGTAACAGATGCCCAGTCTTAAGCAACCTTAAAATCTTCTCTAATGATGAAGAATACATCTGCTCTGGCCCTCGGTCTCTCTCTGCAGTAATATGTCAGCACTAGCACCCTCCTTGCACCACAAGGTTAAACCTCTCCACAGCAATATGTAATTAAATGCAAGGACCATATTTTTAATCCTAAAAGCTATTAGAGTTTCACTGGGGAGGGGGAGCTGATGCATTGTCTAAGCCTACAATAGCATTAAAAAAAATAACAATACCCTGGCTCTTATGTGAGAACTGTAACCCATATATGTTCTTAAATGGGCCGATAAAGCGTCTTAAATATGGGAGCACTTGCACAATTGACTAATCCCCTTTTTTGTAATATTTGGCTTAGAAACTGTGGGTTGTCTCCTAATACCGAGCATTACAATTATTCCTAAGATCAATTTCCATCACAAAAAAATTACTTAATACAGTATATGAACCATGTTACAGGGAATAATAATGGAACTATATATGAAACTGTAATTACAGTGCATTCATTTTGCACCCCTGATGTATTAAGTGCTGAGAGTGTTTAATTATTCTGTTTTTTACTTTTGAGAAGGGCTGATTAACACTGACCTATCCCTCAGACATAATGCTTTGAAATTCTGCAAATACTTAACTTAATTGGTACTTGTAGCTTAAGCCCACATTGTTCTGAAGAACTGAGCATGTGTAGAATCAGAGGGAGGACACCACACACACACACACACACACACCACACACACACACACACAGGTTTCTGATGGAAGGACGTTTTTCCACAGTATCGCTCTAAGCAGTTAGACACTTTGTCCTTCTCTGTCACACCACAAGCAGGACAATCATCTGGGTCTGGATTCAAAGTTAATGCATTCTACCTTATTTGACTTTTTAATAGGCTTTCACCTAATTATCATCACATGGATCAGAACAAGGGCCGAGCGAGTGGAGAAACAAAGGAGGTCATCTTGCATTTTGCTGGCAAGTGGCCTGCTCTTGAGCACCCACCGTCCCACCAGCCTGTGCTAAATTTTTTCCCCTTGAACACGATGTCAATATGTTGATGTGCCTGCCTTTATTAAGACACCATCCAACTGATAACAAGTCCTGCTGCGTGTTACCAACATAAATAATTAGTGCAGAGACCAAGGAACGGCAGGTGGCTTTTGGCACAAAGAAATAATCATACTTGATGTGGAAAATAAAGTAAAAGGAGCCATCTGTTCCCGGCAGGGAGACAGGATGGGAAAAAAACACGTTAGCATATTGTCACTAACGTTATGAAATACACAGTTAATAATTTAGTCATGGCTTCAGACTCTGGCCACTTATTTAACGGATAGAAAGTGAGCGATGGCGGCCATGTTGATGCTTAAATTAACCTCGCCATGTACCGCTCCTGCTGCCTCTACTGGGGATTTTTTCTGCAGTGTGCCAATATTTGCTTAAAAAGTGGGGGGGGGGGCTCTTATTAGGTTAGGATGCACATATTTATCATATCTAATATGTTATCAACACGGTGGCTGAAATGATAGAAGAGGCAATGAAACCTCAGTAATAAAAAATTATGGTATGTATTGGGGATGTTGCCCTGCTTTACATTTTTACACAGTAGTCATAGAAACTACATGGAATTGGTTCCATATTGGACTAAATATATTCTGGAGTTACTCAACCCTTCAGACAATCAGCCATTGTTTCAGACCATATGCCTAGATGAGGTTGCATCAGGTTAAAGTAATGTCAGGAGTAGGGGTAGTGTTCATTCATTCATTGTCTACTGCTTATCCGATCTATTCTCTGGTCATGGGGAGCCTGTGCCTATCTCAGGCGTTATTGGGCATCAAGGCAGGATACACCCTGGACGGAGTGCCAATCCTTCGCAGGACACACACACTCTCACGGACAATTTAGAGATGCCTCACACCCCCAACCCTGGAGGTGTGAGGGAAACGTGCTAACCACCAAGCCACCATGCCTAGGGGTAGTGTTATTAGTATCTATTGCTAAATCATCATTTGTATTAAACTTTAGTATGGTTTGTTTGGACCATTGATTTGTTCTTGCATGAGCCAGTCAAATCAGTGAAATGACATTTAGGATAAGTCATGTTTTTCAAAATGAGGTTTATCAAAGGTTGATGAACCTGATTAGAATATTAGTTTAGCTTCAAGAGGTTGATGCTAAATACATTGTGGTACAAAACTAACACATTATCCTCCTAAACTTACAGGGCCTGGGATTAAACTCCTCACTCTTAGCTTCATATTCTAACTGTAGTAACTGAAATTATAGATGCTGCTGAACAATATGTTTTACATGCTTATACCAGGCATGATGAAGCATTATGAGTATGTTTTAAATACATCTATAGCACAGGAGTACTGGATTCTCAAATCTGATTGTTCAGATGGTTGATTAATTTTCTGTTACAGCAGCTCACACTGAAGATCCAACTGTTAGTCAAATCACAGGATCATATTAATGCACTCATTTGAATACATTCACATTTCTATAGTAAAAATTTTCATGGGGACTTGTATAGCAGACACTCCACAAATTTAAGCTTAAAAATTTCTTTTTATCAGAGGTGTAAAGAAGGGAATTTCTAGAGTGTCTGAGGTTCGGGGGTGTCCTGTGTTCAGCTTTAAACTAACTTACATACTTCCTTACTTCCTTACTTACTTCTAAGTCTAACAATGAAAGGCTTTGCGGTTTCTCTGTGGGCTTTTTTTTAAAAAATCTTTTATAAAGTTAAAGAGAAAGAAACATTGAGGGAACAGCTGTTTATACTTGGTATACTTGGTAATGTAGTAAATAGCTTGCATCGACAAGATTACAAGATTAAATGTAACTGTAAATGGATAAAAAGTATTGACTCTATTGCTTTTAAACAACTACAACTGTAAATTCCTTATAGGCCTACTTCACACCCTAACAAAGCTTTAACAAATACTGCAGGTCCTTGGAGGCTTTCAAGAGGAAACATTCATTTGCCCAGAAGCAAAGAAGCCATTACAGCCTGTAGCAGAAGATTTAATAGGTGTCATAATTTATCATGTAAACCCAAAAAGTGTTTCTTAATTAAGTGCGTGTGTTAATGAATTTTTTAATTTGATCCCTGTAAGTACTTGGCTATGCTAATTGCAATATTCCACACATTAGTTATCAGCTATTGCCCTTGGCTATTTGCTGCACTTGGAGAGAGCCTTTTTTTTTCACTCTGAAGCTAATCTAAAGTTCATTAACTCATCAAACCCCAGCATTTGAAATTTTAGGACAAGGGTGTCTTTCAGAAGTTTTTTTTTGTTGTTGCTTTTTTAAGCAACTTGAATTAAAAGTTCCATTTTAATTCAGGCACTTAAAGAAATGAGAAAGAGAATGAACACTTATTTCATCTGCTGTTTCTATGATTTGCTAAGTCAGTCCTTACTAATGTTCTGCAGAGTGTTGACTTACACTTTATAAATAACATCTCAGGTTCATTTGTATGCTTATGAAATATATCTATATCTATCTATCTATCTATCTATCTATCTATCTATCTATCTATCTATCTATCTATCTATACACACACACACATTATATATATATATATATATATATATATATATACACACAGATATGGTGATCAGACAAATAGTTTACAAAGTGTCAAAAAAGTCAAAAATTAAGTTCACTCCACAGTTAAAATGAAATATCGTTTTTATACTGCATCAATTTTCTTAGTCACTTTACTTAAAGTAAATGCTCTAAATGTTAATTGTTGTTTAATTCATAATTAATAGTTAAGCAGTTTT
The DNA here is from genome assembly GCA_033459395.1 of Hemibagrus guttatus. NCBI lineage: Eukaryota > Metazoa > Chordata > Actinopteri > Siluriformes > Bagridae > Hemibagrus > Hemibagrus guttatus. The sequence goes on from JAUCMX010000021.1 coordinate 12,149,018, forward strand.
ATAATTATGCATAGTCTGTTATCAATTATAACAGTAATGTGCAGTAGACCATCTGTGATTGTGGAACTTGTGTTACAACATGTTTATAAGTCATCATATCATATTAATTATAGATCATTTGGCTGTAATCATGATATATGATTACAAAATCCCTGAATAATTTATGTTATACATTTACAGTGTGTATATAAAATCCTGGTTATGTAATCCATTATTTTTTCATTTCTTTTCTTTTAATGTATATAACGTGCCTCTGAAGAGATGGTTAGAGAATTGACAAGTTATATTAAATGAAATGCATTAAGCCTGGATCTTAATTGTCATGCCTGCTGAAGATACATATGATGTATATGGCTGTGCAGGATGATGTGTAATTCCATTGCAGAGTATAATCCCCTGACAGCAGGTTATCATTACAGGTTTTAGCTATTCATCACTTAATGGTACCACAATGCACAGTTTTTGGTATTACACTAAACCTTTTGTTAAGCTAAAAGCAGAAGGTACATTACACTTCAGATCTTACAACCTTTTGGCTGCTGTCTCTTCGAAGGGATTTATATGAAATAGTCATAATATGCAGATGAGGGATTTATTTTAAGGGATTTTACTTAAAGACTTACTAATTTACATACTCGAAAATATTACAGATTTAAAAAGGTTATACATAAAAAAGGTGTATAGTCACAGTTTGAGAGAAACTGAGAGAAATTAAAATAACTTCTGATATAATAATGCAGGGCACGGTGGCTTGGTGGTTAGCATGTTTGCCTCACACCTCCAGGGTTGGGGGTTCGATTCCCGCCTCTGCCGTGTGTGTGTGGAGTTTGCATGTTCTCCCCGTGCCTCGAGGTTTCCTCCGGGTACTCCGGTTTCCTCCCCCAGTCCAAAGATATGCATTGTAGGTTGATTGGTATCTATAAATTGTCCGTGAGTGTGTGTGCCCTGTGATGAGTTGGCACTCCGTCCAGCGTGTATCCTGCCTTGATGCCCAATGACGGCTGAGATAGACACAGGCTCCCCGTGACCCGAGAATAGATCGGATAAGTGGTAGGCAATGAATGAATGATAATAATGCATTGTTAATACAGGGTAAAATCAGTTTACAATCCAGGATTCAGAACTGCACTTCTGACACTGTGAAAATCAACAGAAAAGTGCTTAGGAGAGCATGAGATCGACCCCTGACAAAGTTGTAGCCATCCGTGACTAGGAGTCCAAGACAGCTGAAATATGGAATATCCAAAAAATAATAAATTAAAGATAAAAAATGTATTTAAAAACTTTGATTTAATCCAGTATTATAAATTATGATACACTATAAACATTTATAACACATTATATACAATATATTATTATTACTATTATTATTATTATTATTATTAATCTAGCCATGGGGGTCACAGTCCAGTGACTTCTGTGCCGGTCCCAAGCCCGGATAAATAGAGAGGGTTGCGTCAGGAAGGGCATCCGGCGTAAAACATTGCCAAATTTAACCATGCGAATCGTCAGTACAAATTTCATACCGGATCGGTCGAGGCCCGGGTTAACAACGACCGCCATCGGCGCCGTTGACTTACAGGGCGCCGGTGGGAATTGGGCTACTGTTGGTCAAAGAAGTAGAGGAGGGAGGAGAGTGCACAGACAGAGAGAGAAGAGGAAAGGTAAGAGTGTAGGATTGAGAATAGGAACTCTGAATGTTGGTACTATGACAGGGAAAGGTAGTGAGCTGGTTGATGTGATGGAGAGAAGGAAGGTGGATATACTGTGCGTACAGGAGACCAGGTGGAAGGGTAGCAAGGCTCGTAGTATAGGAGCAGGATTCAAGCTGTTTTATTATGGTGTGGATAGTAAGAGAAATGGGGTAGGTGTGGTCCTGAAGGAGGAGTTTGTGAGGAATGTTCTGGAGGTGAAGAGAGTGTCAGACAGGGTGATGAGTCTGAAGTTAGAGATTGAAGGGGTGATGTTGAATGTTGTTAGTGGTTATGCCCCACAAGTAGGTTGTGAGTTAGAGGAGAAAGAGAGATTCTGGAGTGAATTAGATGAGGTGATGGAGAGTATTCCCACGGGTGAGAGAGTGGTGATAGGAGCGGATTTTAATGGACATGTTGGTGAGGGGAACACAGGTGATGAGGAGGTGATGGGCAAGTTTGGAGTTATGGAAAGGAACCTTGAAGGACAGATGGTAGTGGACTTTGCTAAGAGGATGGACATGGGTGTGGTTAACACTTATTTTCAGAAGAGGGAGGAGCATAGAGTGACTTACAAGAGTGGAGGTAGGAGAACACAGGTAGACTACATCCTATGTAGAAGAGGCAATCTGAAAGAGATTAGTGACTGTAAAGTGGTTGTGGGAGAGAGTGTAGCCAGACAGCATAGGATGGTGGTGTGTAGGATGACTTTGATGGTCTGTAAGACAAAGAGGTCAAAGGCAGAGATAGAGAAGAAAACCAAGTGGTGGAAGCTGAAAAAGGAGGAATGTTGTGAGGAATTTAGACAGAAGTTGAGGCAGGCTCTGGCTGGTCAGGTATTGCTGCCAGATGACTGGGAAACTACAGCAGAAGTGATCAGGGAGACAGGGAGAAAGATGCTGGGTGTGTCATCTGGAAGGAGGAAAGAAGATAAGGAGACTTGGTGGTGGAATGAGGATGTTCAGGATAGTATCCAGAGGAAGAGGTTAGCCAAGAAGAAGTGGGACATGGACAGGACTGAAGAGAATAGACAGGAATACAAGGAGTTACAGCGCAGAGTGAAGAGGGAGGTGTCTAAGGCCAAGCAGAAGGCATATGACGAGTTGTACACTAGGTTAGACACTAGAGAAGGAGAGAAGGACTTGTACAGGTTAGCTAGGCAGAGGGATCAAGATGGGAAGGATGTGCAGCAAGTTAGAGTTATTAAGGATAGAGATGGAAGGGTGCTCACAAGTGAGGAGAGTGTACAGAGGAGATGGAAGGAGTACTTTGAGGAGCTGATGAATGAGGAAAATGAGAGGGAAAAAAGAGTAGAAGGCGTGAACTCTGTGGAACAGAAAGTAGATAAGATTAGAAAGGATGAAGTCAGGAAGGCTTTGAAGAGGATGAAAAGTGGGAAGGCAGTTGGTCCTGATGACATCCTGGTGGAGGTCTGGACGTGTCTGGGAGAGGCAGGAGTGGAATTTTTAGCTAGTTTGTTCAACAGGGTTTTAGAGAGTGAGAGGATGCCTGAGGAATGGAGAAGAAGTGTGTTAGTGCCGATCTTTAAGAATAAGGGTGACGTGCAGAGTTGCAGTAACTATAGGGTGATAAAGTTGATGAGCCATACAATGAAGCTATGGGAAAGAGTAGTGGAAGCTAGGTTAAGGAAGGTAGTGGAAATTTGTGAGCAGCAGTATGGCTTCATGCCCAGAAAGAGCACAACACATGCAATTTTTGCTCTGAGAATTTTGATGGAGAAGTACAGGGATGGTCAGAGGGAGTTGCACTGTGTGTTTGTAGACTTGGAGAAAGCGTATGACAGGGTGCCAAGAGAAGACCTGTGGTACTGTATGAGGAAGTCAGGAGTAGCAGAGAAGTATGTCAGAGTGGTGCAGGACATGTATGAGAGGAGCAGGACAGTGGTGAGGTGTGCTGTAGGTCAGACAGAGGAGTTCAAAGTGGAGGTGGGACTGCATCAGGGATCGGCTCTGAGCCCCTTCCTGTTTGCTATAGTGATGGACCAGTTGTCAGAGAAGGTCAGACAGGAGTCTCCTTGGACAATGATGTTTGCAGATGACATTGTGATCTGTAGTGAGAGCAGGTTGCAGGTGGAGGAAAGCCTGGAGAGGTGGAGGTTTGTGCTGGAGAGAAGAGGAATGAAAGTCAGTCATAGTAAGACTGAGTACATGTGTGTGAATGAAAGGGAGGGAAGTGGAACAGTAAGGTTACAGGGTGAAGAGGTGAAGAAGGTACAGGAGTTTAAGTACTTGGGGTCAACAGTCCAGAGTAATGGAGAGTGTGGGAAAGAGGTAAAGAAGCGAGTGCAGGCAGGTTGGAATGGGTGGAGAAAGGTGTCGGAAGTTCTGTGTGATCAGAAAATATCAGTGAGAATCAAGGGGAAGGTGTACAGGACAGTGGTGAGAGCGGTCATGCTGTATGGTTTAGAGACAGTGTCACTGAGGAAGAGACAGGAGTCAGAGCTAGAGGTAGCAGAGCTGAAGATGTTGAGGTTCTCTTTGGGAGTGACAAGATTGGACAGGATTAGGAATGAGTACATCAGAGGGACAGCTCATGTTGGACGTTTGGGGGACAAAGTTAGGGAGGCCAGATTAAGATGGTTTGGACATGTTCAGAGGAGGGAGAGTGAGTATATTGGTAGGAGAATGTTGGACATGGAGCTGCCAGGCAGAAGGCAAAGAGGAAGGCCAAAGCGGAGGTATATGGATGTAATTAATGAGGATATGAAGCTAGTGGGTGCAAGTGTTGAGGATGCAGAAGATAGGGATAGGTGGAGAGAGATGATTCGCTGTGGCGACCCCTGAAGGGAAAAGCCGAAAGAAGAAGAAGAAGATTATTATTATTATTATTATTATTATTATTATTATTATTATTATTATTATTATTATTATTATGCCAGACATGAGCCTGTACAATCATTCATGAATAGTCAAGCATTACAGTTCATAGTGAATGGCTTTCTAATGTCAGGTTACACAACACACTATTATATCTGTTTATTAATGTTGCAGTGTAGTACAACACAAAGTTTGGTATAATATAGACAGAAGTACACATGTACTGAGCTTTTTTAAAAATGGTTTAAAAGACATTACCTTTTTTATACAGTCACATACTGTTGACTTACACACACACAAGTCTTATGTACAGTATATCACCCATTATAAGGTATTGTGTATACTATCTTCCTAGTATATTATGAATAAAAAATACCATGAAAAAGAGTCAAATATGTTTTCCATGATATCTTTTCTGACCAAAGACTTCTCTATATTTACAGCCATACCATGTTTTACTGACATACTATTCTTATATATTTGGTATTGTGGATATTAGCTAATTTGTCATTCTTTATGGACATATGTTTATCTGTGTAGAGATCTCATTACTGATATAGAGCAAAACTGCTGAATAAAATTGTACAGCTTAATTGATTATTCTAGATATTCAAGCATGCTATCAGCTCATCCTTGTAGTCCATCCAGTGACCTCATATTGCCATGTTTTCTAACAAAAAGCAGCTCTCAGCAAGCCTGGTGTGCCTGATCAAGCTGTTCAAACAACTGGAAGACATCACAAGTTAAACACTCATTATTTTAATTTGATGCTAATCATGTGTTAATGAGACTAATCCTTGCAATGATTCAGGTAATTTGCTTAATGGCTGCCCAGAGTACAGATTACGGCAATCAGTCACGTTTGATAAGGCGTCTGTTGTGCTGTTGGGGAAGATAGAAGGGGGTTTCTCAGGTAGTAAAGGAACAGAGATGCAATGTAAGGGGAAAGAACTCTCAAGTGTCTTTTCAGACATGTCATTTGTCCTTTATATCCTGTCAAGCAAGTATCCTATTCATTAACAAGCCAGCCATTACTTAGCGTTTAATCATTTATCATTTCAGGCTAGGTCAGTTTTATCAACTGAGTAGGATGACTTTGATCGATTTACATAATGTTTATTGCACAAAACCTGATTCTTATTAGGAAATATTTGTACATTGGAAAATCATATTATAATTATTTCTATTGGTATTCAGGCTATAATAATTATTTCTTTCAGTTTCTATTTGTTTGTAGGGTTATGGATATAATGTCATACAAACTAAGAATAATAAATCATTTCCTAGTATAGTAAAGCCTCCAAAAGCCCAAGAAAGTGCTGAAGGAAAGCCAGTGTCATGAGCCTCCACTTCTAAGAAGCTGTGAATAAAATTCCAAAGTATTGACAAATGACTGTCGGATAATGACCCTTATTCACTAACAAATACAAATGGGTTTTGCTTACAGTTAAGCACCATCTAAACAAATGGCCATTAGTGTATTATGAGGTATTGTTTGAATAGTGCATATATCTTGATTAACTCATCACAAAAGCAAATTGATCACAATAAATATTTCCTTGGTGCTTTATTTTCCTCTTTATTTGTGACTTTCAGCACTGGGTTACAACTTAATAAAGCTCAAGACAACAAAGTGCACTCGTTCACCAAGGACATATGCAAATTTCCTTGTAAATAAATTAAAACAGACCATACATCACTACTGGTGTGAAGAGAAAAAAAAAAGAAGATCTCTATTGTGAAAAGGGAGAGTGCTGGGCTTATCATGGGATAACCTATATTTCCCACTCTTAATCTGGTCCGAAACATAAAATACCCACGCAGGGTTTTAGGCATCCTTTTTAAATGGATATCCATTTTTAATTCTCATGCATTGTGCTGGGCTTATTCTTGTTTAGCATGCTGAGTGACAATGGACTTATGTGGCTTTTCTATCTGCCAAAGGAGCTTTGGCACCACAGATTGCTGCCCAGCTTTCAGCTTGCATATCTCACCCAGTCCAATCTGCTTTAACACTGCTCTGTTCAGGGCTAAATCATCCATTTTATAAAAGTCATATTTATGTTATGCAGATTATGCTCTGGTCAGTTTGACCTAAAATTTATGAAAACAAATAAAGGTGATGAAACTGACCAAGACAATGAAAATCCTGTGATTTCAGTTCCTGTCAAATGACCTCTTGTCCACTTGACCTCTTAATGTCCTGTGCACACATATAAACCAGCCATTAGGAGGAACCCAAAGACTGTGAGGGATTAATATAGTTCATCTTTTTTAGTATTACTAAAAACTAAGATATTAGGTATTATCTTTTTTTTTATACAAATTCTATATTGACACACTTAATGAACAGATTATAAGGATATGGTTTGGGTTATGGTTAAGACTAACATGAAATATCTCTACACTCCAAAATATCTCTACACTCCACTTCTCAAGTTCTTCAGTTTCTCCATCTGTGAAAAGCCTTCTATCTATCAGATAATCTATCTTGAACACAAACCATATTAGAGACTGTTCAAAGCTGAATTCTCTTTAGCAAACTGAGAAACTTCAATTAATTCTTAAGGACCCCTTTTTCTAAGAGTGTGTTGTCAGCACTTTAGAGAAGTATCCAATGAATCAAACTTTCATAGCCATGTGGTCCCTAATGACCTCTCACTGAATAACCAAACCATTTGCAGTCCTAAGAATGAAGATTATAAAAGTGATGCAATCTTTGCTTTAATTCACATCATTGTGCAGTGACAGAATCAGTGTTTAGTGGATTACAGTGTGACATTATATCCATTTGATTAGTACCTGCAATTTGGAATATTAGAGCTTTCAGAAAAAAGCAGGAAGCACTGAGCTGCCCTAAACAAATAAGATTACATTATAAGCCACAGGACTCAAGTAAAAGTAAATGTATTTAAAATATAGTGGATTTTGTCTATGTTTTAAATAGGCTATACTCACAAATTTATATGTTTAAATAATCTGGTGCCTTTTAAGTCCTGGCAGTGAAGAGTAATTTTTACTTCAGGGTCATTTTTATAAATATAAAATTTATTCCTACTATGGTAACTCAAGCATGTTTTAAACAAAAATAGAAGCAAAATACATTATATGGCCAAAAGTGTCACCACCAGACCAGATTATCACACACACCTCTTTGGAATGTCTCTGTCCCTTCACTGGAACTAAGAAGTCCAAACCTGTTCCAGCATGCCAGTGCCTCTGTGCACAAATCGAGGTCCATGAAGACAAAATTGACAAAATTTGAGTAGAAGAACTTGAGTATCCTGCACAGAGCCCTGACCTCAACCCGACTGACCACCTCTGTGATGAAATGGAACACTGACTGCACTGCAGACCTCCTCACCTAACATCAATACCTGATCTTACTAATGCTCTTGTGGCTGAATGAACACAAATCCCCACAGCCACATTTCAATATCCAGTGGTAAGCCTTCCCAGAAGAGTAGAGGTTATGGGTGTGATGGAAAACTTGCCTTTTAATTAATGAATTCTTTATCAAATCAGTTATGAAGGACACATTGTCAGGAAGTAGGAAATCAATTGGACCGAGCAAGTAAGAGTTCCAGACTTATTTTGTTTCATTTATTATCTTTTCTTTTTAAAGTGTATCTACTGGTAATAATCATACAACAATTAATCATATTACTATTTTGAGCATATTTATAGCTTTAATACTTTTGAAGTCCTGTCCTAGGACCCAAAAAGATCAAGTTTGTGACCACTAACTTTGACATTGTTAGTACTGTTATCATAGTACACACATACATTTTACTTTTGCACATATAAACTCAATAAGTCTAAGTGCCTTTTCAGCATATAGAAAGTGGACTCTAGTGTTGGTATTCCTAATATACCTAAGGTATTCACAGTATTAAGGATTGGGGCATTGGTGGCTCAGTGGTAGGTTTCTCGCCTATCATGCGGAAGGCCCGGGTTCAATTCCCAGCTACTGGATGCGGTGCCGGTCCCAAGCCTGGAAAAATGGGAGGGTTGCGTCAGGAAGGGCATCCGGCGTAAAACATTTGCCAAGTTGTTGTGCGGACCAGTTGGTCCGCTGTGGCGACCCCGAACAGGGAGCAGCCAAAAGCAACTTCTATTCACAGTATTAAGGATTGGCATAAATTTCATCATGTACCACATTATAATGATATGTTTATTGTAATAAAATGCCAATATTTGGAACAAGATAGCTTGTATATCAATATAGGACATTTTCTTGCTACACAAAGACATTTTTATATCTTAATGGCGGTGGTAGCTCTGCACTCTGACCCCAACCTTCAAAGGATGGGATATGTGAAGAAAGAATTTCATTGTGCAGTAATGTATATGTTACAAATAAAGGCTACGTGCTTACTCAACCTTCAATATAAGGGAAGCAAGATTCTCCAGTATCTGTGAGGTACATAACTTAAGCTCTACCACTGTTAGCTTGTTATTCAGTTATTTATTTTGAAGATATTTTCAGAAAATTTTAGTAGAGACAGCTTACTGCTTAAATATGAACGATACAAAAGCATAACACTCAACATGCCAGCTGTGTTGTGTAATTTTTATTTGGTATTTTTTTTTACTTCCCTCTGTAAATAGTAGCAGTCACATGGCTGGTTAAAATTTCAGCAGAAAACATCTGGCCCTTTGGTTTTTCAATTATTCTGGGTTTTTTTTCAAACACATTACTTTCACCTTTTTGTCTGATATTCATAACCCTTTTAAATACATATTTGAAGGTTGTTTATCTTGTTCATCTGTTTCTGGTATGTATAACAATCACTCCCCATTCAAATAGATAGAAGCCTGGTCTTGTTTAAGTGAAAATAACAGCTTGGGACTGTTGCCAAGATGGCCGCTGAGTCGACAAAATTTACTTGAATGAAATTGGTATTATTTCTTTTACTACTACAGTATAACTTAACCAGTAACTGCTGTAAAACAAATAACTGTAGTTATAAGTGTTATGAGGAATAAACCGAACTGGTTAATGAATGCTGATTTAAGGATATAAATGGTGGATGTATAGCAATACCCAGAAGATAATGGGTAATCTTTTAAGTATATTTCCTCTCAAAGTTTCCTCCTCAGGTCATCTCAGAGAGGTTTGTTATGGATTTATATTTGTTTTATGACAATTTAGTTTTATGTGGCTAAGGCCGCAATTAATATATACATTCATACTTTTTTTTTTACTGTACTTCCACTATAATTATATATAAGCAATTATATATAAGCAAGAAGCACATGCTTCAACTTTTCATGTTGACCGAGACTGAAAGCATTAATGTCTCACATCTAATGTCTAACAGCTGTTTCAGCCTTATACAGCACTCAATAGGTGACAGAGCCCTCTACTGGTTGGAGTCAGTATTTTCTCCTCTACAGCTGGCTCTTGCTGTACAGAGAAGAACAGGATCTCATATTTGTCTAATTAGTTACTAATAGTAAAACTCCATGCAGCAACATATGACATTCAAGTTGCCTTCATAAGCTTAACAATGTAAAGTGGGTGAACTTTAAGCAGCTGTCATACTGCAATAGTGCAATTACAATATACTGAGGTTAGGTTGCAGTGACAGGAGAAGCACCATAAGCATCACTAAAAAAAAATACTTATTTTTTGTAATTTATAAGGGTTTATTAATATATTATATTAATATTATTAATATATTATTGTGTGTAATGTATTAATACCTGGTATAGGGCCAACCATTTATTTATTGTTTTCAGAATATCTAGATGTCCTGGACTCTATCACTCTATCACTCTATCACTCTATCTATCTATCTATCTATCTATCTATCTATCTATCTATCTGTATATGAATGAGCCTTGGTCCCTTCTTAATGAAGTAAAACGATTTAAGCTAAAACATTTGCACATTTTACATGAGCTCAGTAACAGCACAGGGAAAACTCTAATACATGGGCCATAATTTATTCACTGCATTTTCAGACACAGGGTCATGTAGTTAACCTGAGATAGATAGGGTCTTTTAGGTGTAACAGGCAACGGAATCTCAGATTTAATATGAAAGTGCCGGAGAAGGCATTTGTTAGTTGTATTTGTTAACAAAACACTACAGAACAACCAGATGCTGAGGTGTTATATGCACACACACACACACACACACACACACATACATATATATATATATATATATATATATATATATATATATATATATATATATATATATATATATATATATATATATATATATATATAATATAATGTGTGTGTATGTAACACCTCAGAAACAATAAATAAATAAATAAATAAATAAATGTTTATAAAGCAAGACTGATTTGAATGAGCATTCCTGTATATTGTAATGTATTTTTTATGCCCCAGTTGGAGTTCCCAAGATACCCTGTCACTCCTTTCTGCTTGTGTATACTGCAGCCCATCAGTGAGAAGGAATTATAGAGAAAATGCCTCAGGGAAAAATTGGAGTCCGTTTGTCAGACAAAGTACCAGAGCTTCAACCTGCGTCACTTTACATTCCTGCACACTCCACATGATCCTCCCCATTCCTGACTAGCCTGGAGACAAAATCATGCAATAGCACTGACAAATGATTGATTCCTTCCTAATTCTCTCAAATAAGTTGTGTGGAGATGAAGCAGGGCAGAGAGAATAGACTGAAGAGGAGAGTGATTAACTGTGCCACCCTGTATCAGGTAAAGTCTCGCTTTGGAGATTAACTGGGCATGTCAGTGTGGTTAAATGTTTTACTGTCAGTTTGAGACAGTGGGGCTTTGAAATCATCTATAGTCATCATCAACTGCAATCTAGTACAATGTATGATCATTTTATTTTAAATCATCTATAATAATCTATAATAGTGATCAATAATAATCACTATCTCCCTCAAATGAAACTTTAAACTTCAATGCATCATTTAATCATTTAGATGCCGTAAGTAAACATGCAAAATGAGGCTTACTTTTGCTATTCCAACCAATTTTAGACATTAGAGGTGAATCAGATTATTTTTTAAAAACAATAGATATGACAATCAGTCTTTACCAATTAATTGCTGATATTCATACAAATCTTTTTCTGAATGTGGGCTTTTAAAATATTACATTTATTATGCAAACTAGGCTTCATCTAATTAAGTATGCATAAATTTACATACTCAATAAATGTTGTTAGAATCAAAATATTTATTTCACTGTGAAGATGCTCTTATGTGAAATGCTTTTAAACAAAAGTTAGTTGGCATACAATTTCTTTCATGATTAATCAAGATAACACCATGCACTGTTCAGTTCTAACAGAGATATTTAACATAAATACAACAATAAGCAACATTTTTGGACGTTCTTCTGTAATGTCCTTCTATAAAGCAGGTCATTGAAGAACAATCTATTGGTGATTCAATGTGTTTAATAAGTACGAAATTCAATAAAAACATTCTTATACATTATAATACTGCACTATTACACAGTATATATATATATATATATATATATATATATATATATATATATATATATATATATACATATACATAGAGTTAATCTTACTTAAAATTCTCAGATTTCTCTTTATACTTTTAGGTATATATTTTTTATTGTAAATTCCTGGTACGTGTAAAACCCACAGTACATGGCAAAAGAAAAGCTGATTCTGACATTATATATATATATATATATATATATATATATATATATATATATATATATATATATATATATAAAAATATACACATCTTTATCATCATTCCTGTCAAATCATAGTAACGCTGTCCAAAACTAGGCAAAAAATTGAAAAGAAATTAAACAGTGTTCACTGATTATGTAAAAGTAGTTACTAAAACCTCTAAAACCAGCACATATGAGGAGCAGAGACTCTTCATTCTGCCTCGATCCCCACTTGCTTATCAACGATAATGAGTTCATTAATGTGCTAAGGCAACACAAAGGACAAGAGGACAATAGCTTGCATTAGAGCCAGATCGCTTCATCTGAGCTGGAGCTGGACTGCTGCTATGCCATGGTTTTAACAGACATCCCACACAACACATGACTGGAACTCTGATTTTCACACTTCTACTGAACGTCAATTGCCTGGTTTTGTTAAGTGATTTTTTTTGGTCCTCATGGAGAGGAATATAATTTTAACAGAACACACCTCTATGATGTGGGAATAATGGCTTAAACACTTTAGTGAAACTCAGATTTTAAAAGCAGCTCTGATAATTAAAACCAAGTTTGAATTTAATTAATAATTTCATATGTATAAGATATATTATGAGGTTTATAGTTGGTTTTAAAGCTGAATAAATGAAACACAGGCCTATAAAAACAGTTACTTTTTTTTAAAGCATAGATTAACATTGAAGATGTGATAATTATAACGTTTGTAGCTTGATTTCAAACCTAGTGCGGAAGTCACTCAAATTCAAGTCTCCGCCCACTTTCCCGTCCCATCTTCACCTTCACCTAACGAGTGTCTCCTCCAGTAAACTGCACTCGGTGTTTACAAATTAACACAATTTAGGTTGTGCCAGGTCCAATTCATCGTCTTGGGCAATATTTCTGAATCGGTTAAATATTCAGTCATTCTGGTGGAACGAGGTGAAGGCGCAAGCTAATAGTTCATTTCTGGAGTCTCTTAGGAGGGAAGCCAGGAGCTGGGCAAACAGCAGATGTGATGGACCAGTTTCAAATTGCAGATGATAGATGCAAATTGCCGGCTTTGATCGCTTTCCAGTGTCCAATCTGAGTGTGAGAGAGGTCTTGATTTTCCTCTTCTAAGCATTATATAAGCTCATTTTCTCACAATGTGACACTGCCTAAGCAGTCATTGGTGTCATTAGGCAAAACTTTCAGCCCAGCTATACTGTAGCTCCTCCCATATGATCCCTTAATATACGTGCTCTTTCTTTAAGGACTGCTGATTTGTTATATAATTATTGTCAGACATATGAGGTCTTATTTCTTCTTGAGAACAAGAATCTCAGTTCATGAATGCAAATCATAGTGGCATCAGAGTAAGGCAACCAAATAAGTTCAATAACTTTAATATATAATACTGTACAGAAAAAACATGACACGTAGTTTGTAATCCAGCTGCCCATCATACTGCTCTGCCCAGTATTGATGGTCAGATTGGTAGCTCTTCAGTAGAGCAAGAAAGCCACTAAGAAGGATTTTTTTTTAAATTAAGCTATATATTTTTACATCTATGGAATAAACCATGACAACATGTGCTTTTAAAGGAAAATAATATTCCAAGGTGTTGTGTTTTAAGCCCAGATATTAATCAGAGTAACTGTTACCACCTCAAAGTGGTTAATTCCTTTTTTTACTAGAGCAGTTTATCAACATATACAATTTTAAATCATTAAAGATTGTCACATCATACTTTTTGTGCATTTACAGCTTCTTTTAATGTCCATAAAACTAAGTAAGTTCTTTCCTAATACTGTCACAGCTGTAAACAGTTGTTTCCCACACCCTTCTTTTTTTGGCTTTTTTGTTTAATAAGCCAAATGCACTGTGAGCTAAAGTCTGTCACAGCCTTACCATAAAACCAGATAAAGCCCTGGCATTGGAGACTCCTTCCATAAATGTTAAATAAACAGATTTTATAGCAAAAAAACAAAAACAGACTTAATTCATAGGTTTAAGTAACAGTGTGTCCAGTTTCTCTAACTCAGAGGTCAGAATGTGCTCTTTGGGCAATTCCCTCTGTCCCAAGAAAAAGGAAAAAAATGGGCAGATCAGCACCAGTTAAAGATTCAGGACCAATGGATTCACACAAGTTCTATGATTATCACTTATAGTATTTCCTGTAATTTTGGGATTTGTGTGTATAATCAGTTTGGAATTGCCAAAAGCACTCCAGTATACCTAGAATATTTACAAACCTTCATTTCCAACCATAAGATTTGTATCTTATGTGTTTTAGTGGATGACTTGTATTGTGTTTACTAATTACAAAGAATGCATTCTGGCCTGTCGCCACCACTGACATAAGGAACAAAGCTAACTCTCTTTCACGTGAATTTAGATGGTGAATATCCATGAGTTCAGATACAGACTGTGATACAGGCAAAAACTCCTACTCAGTACACAATTACAAGTGCAAGGCTATGGGATGGAAATAAAAACAGCTTCAGTAAAGCTCTTAGGACACAAACAATATATGAGTCAGACGTTGCCATTTCCTTGCAAAATAATGATTCAGACTGTTAAAATTAAATCAGTGACAAAGAATTTCATAATTTTTTGGAGATAAAGCTTGTTGATGCAAGACCTACTGATTTATTCTGATTATCTTGATTAATAATTTTTGTACCGTGCATCTGTCCACAGCAAGACACAAGACTTACTGGAAAAGATTTTTGTGGGTCAGGGAAATGGCATGAGTGAATTTAAGATAAGAAAAAATCCCTATTAAAGACTAGCCTATGATCACTTAATGCTTTTAAACAGCAAGTGCACAGTAGCATGCAAGGGGGAGTGGTGTTATAAAAAGCAATAAGTGTAATTACTCCTGTTGCTAATTGGTCTTGTAAAATTGATGCACTCCTCTTCATTAGCAAGCCGCGCGCCAGCGCTAGTCCGCTCCCGATCAATTATTCAGGCCCATTTGCCTTCGAATCTGTCACTGACACTTAGTGAGCGGGAAGCTTGTAGTGCCACCTGGAGACACCATGGGGGTCGACTCCTGGGAGAGACTCGCTCTCAGCAAGTCTGTTTCTTGTGTGTTTTTTTAATATGTCACTAAAAATTAGAGGAAACCTTTTTTTACTACCAGGATTTCCCCCTTGTCTTAAATAAATGAGAACATTCCCCATGGGGTCTGTGTTCTGCCTGGAGGTCTTTTTTAAGTACAGCTTGTATTTCTTATTGCTGGAATGTGGAAAGTGGTTTGAGATGGAGTCAGTACGGAAAGACACAAAGCTTCAGGAACGACACAAAGCTTCAGGAACAACAGCACTGATGCCATATTACTGTTTGAAAGAAATATTAACCAGAATACAGAATTAAACCCAAGTGCATCATTTGCTGAATTCATTGTGTTTGAAAATTTCCTGAATTGTCAAATCTATTTATACAACCCTAAAATCATAAAGCAGGTGAAAAAAAAATCGTTTTCTAAAAATTGCACTCTTTACTGCCTGCAGTGCTGCAAGTTAAATAATGATGAGAAACCAGAGAACAGTTCTAGAAAATTCTCCACACTTTTAGGCTAATATTTGCTCAGAGGAAACAAAAATCTCTTGCACCCCAGACTCTATAAGGAAAAATAAAAAATAAATTATGTGGGCCACCAATTAACATTCAGGAAGGTAACAGTTACCTAAAGTTATTTTGTCAACCAGTTTATCTACACATTCATGTGTTTAGAAAATGTTAAACATGTTGAATGGAAACCAGCCAACTGGTTTCACTGGTACAATGTAAGAGTATAATTATGGCTAACAAATCAGATTAATTTATGCAATATACTATAATAATAGTCAGATTAATGATAGCTAGTGTGCTAGCAAACTCTGGTTACACAATCTAGGAGTTAGCTACTGTTAGCTTGCTTGCTTCCAAAATCACTTTTATAGCACTTCATAATAGTAGTTACACTAATGTTAACTGATGTCTTGTGAACTTGGCTAGCTACTTAAAGCAAACTAAAATTTTGTGTAGTCAATCCATTGCCTGAAGCTGATAGCTAACATTAAGCTCCGCACAATGCTCTGACTGAGAACAAAACAACATTAATGAGGAAAAGTATGAGTCACATAACTTTTATCTCTTTTCTGTAAGTTATAAAATCAATTCAATTGTATTTGTAAAAACCTTTAACATTAGACATTATAACAAAGCAGTCTAACCCTAACCCTAACCCAAGGAAAAACTCCCTGAGACATCATGAGGAAGAACCTTTGGGAAGAACCAAACCTCTTCTATGTGATGGGAAAGTGGGATTATAAACCATTGCAGTACACAGATGCAGATGAGTAAAGACAAACATAGTAAGTGTGTTGAAATGAGTTTCAGAATGAGTGTATTGTGGATAAGAGTCATAGGATGAGCACAGGACAGGTTTTATGATTACAGCAGCGGTTCTTAGGTATTAGTCTGCAGTGTCCAGACCAGTGAGATTATCTACTGAAGCAAAAGTGAGACCTGGGCATACATCGTTTTTGGGAAGCGCATGTGGGTCCATTCACAGCAGCAGAAACAAATGTGTCACATGTGTGAGTTTCTGTTTTCTAAAAATGCTGATTGAATTTCTAGTATAAAGTGACACTTTTAAACATATGCTGTACAAATAAAGTCTAGCAGAATTCTTAAAGGTGAATCAGTCCCAGTAAAATTGAACCCACTGCTTGTTTTCGAAAGCAACTAGAGATGACTTTAGAATATTCATGCTGGGAAAAGAACAAGGTCAGTATGTGTGTGTGTGTGTGTGTGTGTGACAGCAGTAGATCCATGGCAGCTGTTTTGTTCAATGTTTCATACTCTCAGCCCCAGCTGCTTCAATTGAGAATTAATATTGCAGGGGGCCTTCCACTCAGGACGGACACTGTCACATACTTTGAGTATCAGCCCTTCTCCCTGTGACACAAGCGAAGAGGACACTTTTTAACCTCTCTCACTCCCTTCCTCTCTTCCTCTACCACCCGGAGACAATCCACAGGACTGCCTGTCCTATCCGATCTTGGTACCAGGAACAGTGCGAAGGAGTGAAAACAGTATCCTCCAATGGAATAACAACAAGTCTCGGAAAATCTCCAGACTGCTGAGATAGGCTTCTTTGCTTCCTGTGGTCAGAGCGAGTGTTGGCATGAGCGTAAAATGTGCCCTGTGGCTGACTAGCATCTCTCTCTCTCTCTCTCTCACACACACACACACAGCTGTGGCAGACAGAATAGTGTGGATGTACAATAGCAACCAGTGGAAAGATTGTTATTGTTGGAGTAACACTGGGCACTTTGAAGAAAAAAAACTGATATAACTGAAGCAACGTTTAGTTGCAGTTTAATTTATGGTGCACTTTGTGCCCTAGCACTGCTAAATATTTGGAATTTTTCAGTTTATGAGAAAAGCAGTGTGTAAACTTGCAGAATGATAACCTATTGGAGTAATGACCTCTATGGCAAACTTTCACTAAGTACAATAAGTGTTGAATGATTTGTGGATATTATTATAATTACATGTACTTCACGCTTGTCTGCAGGAAGCATGATAATGGTGGAATCATTTATTTGTAATCCTACTGTTAAGATGATCCACAGGGTGCACATGGTGTGGTATGTGGTATGTTTGGAAATGCTCTGTCTAAGTTGGTTCAGCTGTATAAGAGAAGCAGATGCTGAACTATCCTAGGCGCCTGGCATGTCTCCTGAGATCTATCACAGTGAAAAGGGAGTTGCCGTCTAATCCTGTAGAGTCACTATGGAGACACTTGTACAAAGACATCTGCAAGATTGCACAGCACACAACTCCCTCAGAGAGAGAGAGAGAGAGATATACACACACACACACACAATGTCGGTTTACATATTTGCGCTGCACACATAAAAATTAGTTTTATAGGTGCTTTACTTAAGAAAAATATTCTGACTGTTTCTATTAATAATCTGACAAATGTATTCAGTTAGGGATTAGAGTTTAGGGGGTTAGGGATTAGGGTTTAGAGTTACAATTTAGGTTTAGGGTTAGGGTTGTGATTAGGGTTTTGGAGTTAGGGTTACATGTTAGGGTTTAGGGTTAGGGTTACATTTTAGGGTTAGTGTTTAGGGTTAGATGTTAGGTTTATGGTTGGGAGCAAAGAGTTACCGTCTAATCCATTAGAGTCACTATGATACTTGTACAAAGACATCTGCAAGATGGCACAGCACACAACTCTCTCATTTCCAAACATAACACACCATGTGCACCCTGTGGATAATCTTAACAGTAAAACTACAAATGTATGATTTCACCATTATAATGCTTTATGCAGACATGACGTGTGAAGTAAATGTAATAATTATTATATTCAGACCTAAACGTGTCCATTTGGAAAGAAATGGAAATCCAAAATTTGATATCCCTAAAGCCATCAAAAATATGATGCATAGAGGAATTTTCACCCATCAGTTGGACAGGATTAGGAATGAGTATATCAGAGGGACAGCTCATGTTGGACATTTGGGGGACAAAGTTAGGGAGGCCAGATTAAGATGGTTCACATGTTCAATGTTGGACATGGAGCTGCCAGGCAGGAGGCAAAGCGGAAGGCCAAAGAAGAGGTATGTGAATGTAATTAATGAGGATATGAAGCTAGTGGGTGCAAGTGTTGAGGGTGCAGAAGATAGGGATAGGAGGAGAGAGTTGATTCGCTGTGGTGACCCTTGAAGGGAAAAGCTGAAAGAAGAAGAGTTGTGGAAAATGTATTATCTACATTTAGAACCAAAGGGGAAGTGTATATAATACACACAAGAGGGCCACATTAGAGCCTTGAACTCTCCTGTAATCAGTAGATGTAGAGAAACAGGGCTTTGCCAGTTTTAACCGAAGGTTTTCTTTTAGATGAAGCACTAAAACTAAACTAAAGATCAAAGAAGAATATAGAGTCAATAGAATAATATAGTTGACCATCTGAAAATTTGTGCTTACATCTAGTACATAAAATGCACACTTTCCAGAATCCACAGTTAAGAGTAGCATGTTACATCTGTCTAAAATCTGTAACATACTTCTTATATGATCAGAAAGAATCTAGAAGTGGTATAAAATTGTTAAAAATGTAAGGATCTAAACTTGGTTTTTGTTTAAGTGTCTTGTTTAAAATGAAATGGATCAGTGCTAATGAATTATTTTTATGTTATGGATGAAACTCCGAGACCCATGGACTTCAGAAAGTTTTTAAAAAGTGTTAAGACCATATCCAATGTGCAAATAGTAGTTACAACATTGCCATGTCCTACATGACAGCAACACAAACTAAAACAAATTTAAGGAGGAATGAAAATCTGAGAATTCATGGATCAGAGGTGAAATGGAAGTGTGTAATTTCATAATATGAATGTTGGCAAAACAAAATATTCATAAAGTCACATTCAGTAGTCTATTTGGGCTTCTCTCCTCTCATTTCCTGTAAGGGGACGTATTTAGTTTTAGAGACCAAATTGTCTCATGATGGAATATTTTGATCCCGTGTCCCCCATATGGCCATTCATAAGCAGAGAAAGAAACCCCAACACTGTCAGCTCCTGTGTCAACTGACCATTTATTCATTCTCTCCTTCTGTCCCCACTGAGGAATATCAATACTGACAAAAGTATATTGAATAATTATCTTCAGATTAGTGCATTATTTCAGACTTATATTCATGTCAGAGGAGCAACAGTTTCTCTTCTGCCAGACCATAGGACATTTACCTGTGTAATTATCAAGCCAAATTGCTGGGTATAATTGCTTAAATTCTTATACAAAATAGAAAGACTTTTACAGTCATGGCTAGAACATTGTTTTATATAATCTTTAGGAGATTTAACAAGATATAAGGTAAACTCGTACTCATGTGCTCTCTTACAATAACTAAGTAAAAATTCATTATTTGTTCCGGATCGCACACCCAAAAACACTAGCACATGAAAACTTATATAAATGCCAGTTCAGACATTATAAACATGGCAGGAATGTTTCCATAGCCTGAATAGATCAGGAATAACAAATACAGTTATAAACTATGAGGCAGCAATAAAGTTAACAGCTCAGAATGACAAAACCCCCCCTCTGTAACACAGACTAGCAAACATTTAAGTATTTGTTATACTAGAGCACTATTGAATTCTTAAATCTGATTAGTCAGGAGTTGATTTATTCTGGCTGTAGTGTTAATTGCAAGGCACATCAAAGGTTTATAGTAATGTGCTGTTCCAATACGTTATTGATTCTATAGTAAAACATTACACAGGAACCTGTGTATGATGGACATGCAACAATCTTGGACAAATAGTCAAGTTATATTTGCTTTCTGTGTAAAGAAGATTTAAAGGTAAATGTTGGTAACATTTCAGGCTTGCTCATTAGGGATAAATACAAATACATTTAAATATACAGGTGCATCTCAATAAATTAGAATGTCATGGAAAAGTTCATTTATTTCAGTAATTCAACTCAAATTGTGAAACTCGTGTATTAAATAAATTCATTATTCAAAATAAATTTTCTTTTAATTGTGATGATTTTGGCTCACATTTAACAAAAACCCACCAATTCACTATCTCAACAAATTAGAATATGGTGACATGCCAATCAGCTAATCAACTCAAAACACCTGCTAAGGTTTCCTGAGCCTTCAAAATGGTCTCTCAGTTTGGTTCACTAGGCTACACAATCATGGGGAAGACTGCTGACCTGACAGTTGTCCAGAAGACAATCATTGACACCCTTCACAAGGAGGGTAAACCACAAACATTCATTGCCAAAGACGCTGGCTGTTCACAGAGTGCTGTATCCAAGCATGTTAACAGAAAGTTGAGTGGAAGGAAAAAGTGTGGAAGAAAAAGATGCACAACCAACCGAGAGAACCGCAGCCTTATGAGGATTGTCAAGCAAAATCCATTCAAGAATTTGAGTGAACTTTACAAGGAATGGACTGAGGCTGGGGTCAAGGCATCAAGAGCCACCACACACAGACGTGTCAAGGAATTTGGCTATAGTTGTCGTATTCCTCTTGTTAAGCCACTCCTGATCCACAGACAACGTCAGAGGCATCTTACCTGGGCTAAGGAGAAGAAGAACTGGACTGTTGCCCAGTGGTCCAAAGTCTTCTTTTCAGATGGGAGCAAGTTTTGTATTTCATTTGGAAACCAAGGTCCTAGAGTCTGGAGGAAGGGTGGAAAAGCTCATAGCCCAAGATGCTTAAAGTCCAGTGTTAAGTTTCCACAGTCTGTGATGATTTGGGGTGCAATGTCGTCTGCTGGTGCCACAAACTGATCACCTCCATGCCATGCCAAATTGAGGCAGTAATTAAAGCAAAAGGAGCCCCTACCATGTATTGAGTACATGTACAGTAAATGAACATACTTTCCAGAAGGCCAACAATTCACTAAAAATGTTTTTTTATTGGTCTTATGAAGTATTCTAATTTGTTGAGATGTGAATTGGTGGGTTTTTGTTAAATGTGAGCCAAAATCATCACAATTAAAAGAACCAAAGACTTAAACTACTTCAATCTGTGTGCATTGAATTTATTTAATACACGAGTTTCACAATTTGAGTTGAATTACTGAAATAAATGAACTTTTCCATGACATTCTAATTTATTGAGATGCACCTGTAAGTCTAAACATTTGTCTAATATTAATTTTGAATTTTTGTACTATATTTCTTATGTTTATATGTAAAGCTGCTTTGAGACAATGCCAATTGTTAAGTGCTATACAAATAGAACTGAATTGAATAAAGAGTGCTATGAGAATTCAAACTTTTATTAAGTAAAGAAATATTTTATTTAAGTAAAATACAAATAAAATGAGAAATAATGAAACTTACAGGCATATGGAAGCAAATGTAAATAAATTCATATTCAAGTTCACATATGCTAATCTTCAGGGTTGAAAAAGTAACTGCTTGTCATGTCTGGCTGCAACAGACAACTGTCATGTTTCAATCCTTACTCCTAACAAATGTAATAGCAGTCTGATGTAGTGCAGAATATCTTTAGTTCATTAAGTTGAAAAATTATTTTGATGTTACATACTTGTTCATTTTGATTTTGTCATGTATCAGTCTTAGTTTCTGGGGTTTTTTTTGTTTGTTTTTATTGTCTATGTACAGAACTAAAATTAGTGATAAACAGCAGAGCCTTTTACATCTAGCTCACCTAAAGCATTGTGGATTTGTCAGTGCTGAAGTTGATTTATGGCTTCTTGAGGGCTAGTGAGCGAGCAGTGGGCTTTACCATAGTGCCTCAGTCAGATTTAATAACCGCAGCATCCTTTCAATGCTGGATGCAAAGCAGACAGTTAATTATAAGCCAGCCTTTGGATTGAGAGTTAATGAATTTCAAAGTACATCAATTATGAGCTAATTGGGTTACATGCTGGGAACCGGAGAAGTGCCCATTTAATAGTAGAGGGTACATTTTTTTTCTTTTATTTATTATCTGTATGCTACAAATAGATAGCTTGATTCCTCATGTCTGTCTCTTTACATCAAGAAGGTTTTCACTTCAGTCATTCTGATTCACAAAGGATATGTATAGGTTTGTATTACTTGTCTCTAAAATATAAAAAAACCCATAATAATGTATTCGTAAATATGAGATGTTTTAATAACTTATTCCTCTATTTAGATGTTTTTTCAGTTGTTAAAATGTAATTGAGAATATGGCGAGGAAATGTAATAATTTAACATACAGTGAGCACCATGGATGAAAAATATCTCAAATTATTAGGATTTGTAAAGGCATACAAGATAAACCAACAGAAGTCCACAACTTATGAAGACATGTCTCTCAGAGGTCCACAGCTTGTATTCATAAGCTGTGGTTTTTGTGCATCACACTACTGTTTACTCCATTTGACTATCATGTGTTGTCAGTCAGATTGGCCAGGACAGCCTTTAACATGTCACCGTGTTCTGCTCATACGAAAAAGATGACCTTCAGATAATGAGACCCGCCTGCAGGGCCCTAACACCTGCGAGTGTCTATCTCTCTATCTCTCACCTGGTGTGCCCCAGGGTTGGGGTGAGAGCACTTGTGAGTCCTGAACACCCCCACTCCTAACATCTTTCAACAGATTTAAAAACATGCCAGGCAAAATAGTAACACATAGGACATATAGAACAAGCAGAAAACATCTAAAACATGACTGAACAGCAGTATATGGAATTTAACCTAGGAATATAAGAAAACATGACTTAGAAATATAAAACTGTGCAAAGATACAAACACACAGTGACGTGTTACAGGTGGTATTAATGTAAGAAATCTTGAAACTCGAGCATGATTTAAGAAAAATGGTGGCTTTTTTTTCCCTTTTAATTAACAATGCCAAAATTTATTAAGATTTAACAATTATTACTTACAATTTGGTTTCCTGGTTTAATTACAATCTCCAGTATAAAATCAACTACAGAATTTAAAAAAGACAAACAAAATGGTGACAAACAACACAATATCTTGAGAAAAATGACAGGAGTTTACCAGTCAGATAATAGTTGTTGTTTTTTTCCCCCATTGTCTGTACCGCTTATCCGATCTATTATTGGGTCACGGGGAGCCTGTGCCTCTCAGGCATCATCGGGCATCAAGGCAGGATACACCCTGGACAGAGTGCCAACCCATCGCAGGGGGTAATGGTTAAAACATGTGAACGTGGGCCACAATATCAATGTTTCTACATACACAATCAGGCATAACATTATGACCACCTGCCTTATAGTGTTGGTCCACATTTTGCTACCAAAACAGAACTGATCTGTCAAGGCATGGACTCCACTAGATCCCTGAAGGTGTGCTGTGGTATCTGGCACCGAGATGTTAGCAGCAGATCCTTTAAGTCCTCTAAGTTGTTAGGTGGGGCCTCCGTGGATCGGACTTGTTTGTCCAGCACATCCCACAGATGCTCGATTGGATTGAGATCTGGGAAATTTGGAGGCCAAGTCAACACCTCAAACTTGTTGTTGTCATCAAACCATTCCTGAAATATTTTTGCTTTGTGGCACAGCACATTATCCTGCTGAAAGATGCCACAGCCATCAGCGTCTGCAACAATGCTTAGGTAGGTGGTACATGTCAAAGTAACCTCCACATGGATTGCAGGACTCAAGGTTTCCTAGCAGAACATTTTCCCAAAGCATGACTCCCTTCGCCGGCTTGCCTTTTTCCCATGGTTCATCCTGGTGCCATGTGTTCCCCAGGTAAGAGACGCACACGGCAATCCAAAAGAAAACGTGATTCATCAGACCAGGCCACCTTCTACCATTGCTCCGTGGTCCAGTTCTGATGCTCACGTGCCCATTATTGGCGCTTTTGGCGGTGCACAGGGGTCAGCATGGGCACCCTGAGTGGTCTGTGACTATGCAGCCCCATACACAACAAACTGCAATGCACTGTGTATTCTGACACGTTTCTGTCAGAACCAGCATTAACTTCTTCAGCAATCTGAGCAACAGTAGCTTGTCTGTTTTAGAGATGCTCTGATCCAGTTGCCTAGCCATCATAATTTGGCCCTTGTCAAACTCGCTCAAATCCTTACACGTGTCCATTTTTCCATTTTTCATCAACTTTTGAGGACAAAATGTTCACTTGCTGCCTAATATATCCCACCCACTAACAGGTGCCATGATGAGGAGATAATCAGTGTTATTCACTTCACCTCTCGGTGCTCAGAATGTTATGACTGATCTGTGTGTGTGTGTATACACACACACACACACACACACACACACACAAACAATGAATTCAATTGAATTAAAACTGATTTGTAACTGGGCCCAGAGGAGGTCAAAAGGACAAACATGTAGATGAGTAATCATTCAAGTTTCAGAGACATTTTCCAGCAATCAAAAAACTTGGATAAGTTTAGATGTGTTTTAAATTTTGCAATCATTTAGAAGATTTATATTTCAACACTTAAATGTCCTTACTAATGAACCTTTAGTTGGAATGTGCTTAATTTAAAGACAATTCATGCCTCACCCACTTCTATCCATATCTTAGAGTGTATAAAACTACATAATATTGATGGATGAAGGAATCCATCAGACGGATTGCAAGCATTTCTTAACAATGAAAGTGATTGAATTACAGCACTCTTAGCGGTAATACAGCTTCGGCTCATAAAATTAAAAAAGTAAAGGCAGTTTTAGGCTTGCTTTAATAAAACGAGGAGGGTATGTCCCATCCCTCTAGCTCTAAAAGGATGAGTTATGGGCTCTTACAGGAGTATTAAGTACTGAAGAGTAGAGTTTAATATCAAGATGATAATGTCATTGAACATTGACATCTCACTATGAGCTAATATCAATGATATGATGGCTCCAAATTCTGCTGTATTTTATGTAATAAAGGTTTAATAATTGAGGAATGGAATCCTTTAGAATAATGTGAAAAGGACAATTATTTTAATCCATCCATTTATTGCAAAAGTAATGGTAAACAGACACTGATCATAGCAATAGATAAAATGCTGAGGATGGGAAGGAGTGGAAATCAAGGTCACTAAGCAAAAACTTTTTTTTTTCTTGTAAGAACTGCCTTTTTTTTTTAGTTATTTAAACTGGAAACCTTAGAAGCAAGGGGGCCTCGGAAAAAGCATATTATTGTAACATTACTGACATTATTAGAATCATATGACAGATTTGGAAAATCTGTCATCCATGACCATGGGGAAAATCTAAACAACAAGAGCATATTTAGATAGTTGTTGACCTGAATAACCCATGTAATGCATATAGAAAAATAACACTTGGGGGGAAAAAAAAACCACCCATCTTCCAGACAATTGTATAGCTGAGTTGATTTTGTTTATCAAGTATTAAAATCAACTGTGCCAAGAAGTACCATCTGTATAATAATAAACTGTTTTGGAAATGTCCCACAAATTGCAATATGACCAAGTGTCATTGGAATTACAGCTTAAATCTTGTTGTGATTTAAACAATTATATAGGTTAAATTTATTTTTTTAAAAAGGGGGATATAAGGATCCCTATAAAATATGGTGTAGATTATTCAAGATTGGACTCTAGTGGGCCAACAGCCTTGGATTCCTCTGCCATGAGGTTAAAACATGCCCATAGTTCAATCTTTCAGTATTATACTTTATACAAAACTGCTATGAAATCCACACAGATTCGGTCTATAGGCACCAAACCAACGTTTTTTTCAATCGTCGTGTCCTTCTGCAGAACTATGAAGTCTGTCATAAACCTGCGGTCTGAATAGAAAAGGTCTGAGCTTAATGGAGCTGCATGATCACGTTCTGCATGTTTACATTTCTTGCTTTTGGTAGACGCCCTTATCCAGAGCGACTTATACTTTATACAACTGAGCCATTGAGGGTTAAGGGCCTTGCTCAAGGACCCAGCAGTGGCAACTCAGTGGACCTGGGATTCAAACTTGCAACCTTCTGATCAGTAGTCCAACACCTTAACCACTAAGCGACAACATCCCCTGAAATAAAATTAAAAAAAATACACATGCATGAAAAATGTTGTGAATAGGCACCTGAAATCAAGTGTTTCCAACCATGTTAATCATTACAAGCCAATTTTGCTTTTGAAATTGTTATGCATGCTTTTGGTCTGGAGTGCAAATACTTGTATTTGTTTATTCAAAAATGGCTATATTCAGTTCTGGTTAGTGTGGCAGAAACTGGAAAACTCTTCTTATGTATAGATACAAGTAAACGTCTGTGTACAGAATAATCACATAACATGGCCCAGCTGGTGGCAGTTAGGGATTATAGAGGAAGGTTGTGTTTAGCTGGGGAATTTGTATGCTTGGATAAATCATTTTAAAAGCTGCATTGGCAGTAAACAAACCAGTCGGAGTACAAAACAATTTGTGTAATTTGGGTGGAACAATGAAATTTTTTTGCTTGCTGTTATGTTTGTTGTACAGTTTGGGAATTCAGACCATAAGACCAAATTTGCCTATAGGAAATTCTGCATTCTGTAGGAATAAGTGCATACGGATCGAATAAAGACAGGAAATTGCAGAAAATTGTAATGACAGATACATTTTTCACAGATTTACTCAAATCTCTCTCTTTTTTTTTTCTACACTATTAGAAAAAAGGGCTCCTCAAAGGTTATCAGGTTTCTTGGCTTCCAAAACGTATTGTACATGGAGCCTATCTGGAAGGGAAATGCTCTGTTTCAGGTTTCTACAAACATTTTAATGGCTTCCCCAAAGGGACACAGCTCTTGTGTTGAGCTGTGGCTCTCTTTGTTCTCACTACAGTTCTTGCGTTTGTTTCTGGTTACTTTTATTGCCAGCTCCTTGCTGTGGTTGAATGAAGTCCCACTCGCTGGTCACATAAATATGCTTACTAAAACAATACATACGAATGCAACTGCTGAATTCTTGACAAATGTATACTTTTATTACATGTCCAAAATGTTTGCCTCTGTCTTTATAAAATTATTACAGAATGAAAAAAATGACAAAAACCATGTCAAGGCTTAAATGTGACATCGTAGTTTATATATATTTTTTAATCAAATCCAGTTTAGATCTGTGCACAACATTCAATCCGAAGGACTTTTTTTTCTCTTTGTTGTTTTTGGTGATCAGTTCACAGGCATATTTATATGGGCTGAATTTTTATTTATTTATTTATTTATTTATTTATTTATTTATTTATTTATTTTTCAGCTTCGTTCAACACTGAGTTGTTTTTATATCCAGGCAGATATTAATCTAATCCTAAATGTAATCATTTTTTAATCAAAATATAGCAATAATCAGCTTAATGTACAGCAGTTGTTTGTGTTTAAATGTTGGGATCACACATTTTGTAGCCATAACAGCATTTCTACATTTTATGATGTCCTGATGTTTTAAATTCTTAATTGAAATATTCTCTACCACTGAGAGAGAAATTCCCCAAAAGCATCATGGAACAAAAATCATCATTAAATGGTTGAATGAGCATCACATCTGACACGCTCACTCCCAATTAAGACGATCATAAATTTACAATGCTTTTGGGAAACCCAGTCCAGACTGATTTAGCACTCTGCTTTTTATTGGCATTCTGCAGTCTACAGTCTCAGAGCTTCCACAAGCTCATAAACGTCCATTCGCATCATTTTACAAGTTAGTGTAATGCCAGTCAAAGAAAAGTACAGTAAATGATAAAATATGTAATGTTACTTAATTAGTAATAGTAGTTTAGTAAAATTATACCTGATCATCAAAGCTAATGTTTGCACACTTAAATGTATTTGTGTATTTAAAAGTAGCTGATTATAACTGAAAATAGAAATCTAGTTTGTTTTGTATTTTTTGTCAGCATTCATGCTTTTTTTTTCCCCTTACAATTTCATTTAAATAAAACGTAGCAAAATCTAAACGCATATTGTTCCAGGTATAAGGAAGTATACGCCGACAACTTTGCTGTCAATTCTGCAAAACTGTCACTGTACTATAAATAAAATATACTATATTGCCAAAGGTTTTGGGACACCCCTCAAAATCATTGAATTCAGGTGTTGTTTTTCAGGTGTTGAGCTTGGCCCCTTAGTTCCAGTGAAAGGAACTCTTTTTGGACAATTTCACGCTTTGTGGGAATAGTGTAGCGGAACTTGGCTGGCCTGCACAGAGTCCTGACCTCTGCCTGATAGAACACATTTTGGATGAATTACAGCATAGACTGCAAGCCAGGCCAAAACTGGGACGTCTGCCTTTACATGCACATGAATTTGGCCCACCCTTTGCAGCTATAGCAGCGTCTTTTCTTCTGGGAAGGATTTCCACAAGGTTTGAGTGTGTTTTATAGGTATTTTTGACCATTCCTCTAGAAGTGCATTTGTGAGGTCAGGCACTGATGTTGGACGAGAAGGCCTGGGTTGCAGGCTTCACGCAATGATTTTAAGGGGTGTCCCAAAACTTTTGGTAATATAGTGTAGATGCTTGTAACCCATATACAGTGGGGCAAAAGAGTATTTAGTCAGCCACCAATTGTGCAAGTTCTCCCACTTAAAAAGATGAGAGAGGCCTGTAATTTTCATCATAGGTACACTTCAACTATGAGAGACAGAATGAGAAAAAAAAAATCCAGAAAATCACATTGTCTGATTTTTAAAGAATTTATTTGCAAGTTATGGTGGAAAATAAGTATTTGGTCAATAACAAAAGTTCATCTCAATACTTTGTTATATACCCTTTGTTGGCAATGACAGAGGTCAAACGTTTTCTGTAAGTCATCACAAGGTTTTTACACACTGTTGCTGGTAGTTTGGCCCATTCCTCCATGCAGATCTCCTCTAGAGCAGTGATGTTTTGGGGCTGTCGCTGGGCAACACGGATTTTCAACTCCCTCCAAAGATTTTCTATGGGGTTGAGATCTGGAGACTGGCTAGGCCACTCCAGGACCTTGAAATGCTTCTTACGAAGCCACTCCTTTGTTGCCCGGGCGGTGTGTTTGGGATCATTGTCATGCTGAAAGACCCAGCCACGTTTCATCTTCAATGCCCTTGCTGATGGAAGGAGGTTTTTACTCAAAATCTCACGATACATGGCCCCATTCATTCTTTCCTTTACACGGATCAGTCGTCCTGGTCCCTTTGCAGAAAAACAGCCCCAAAGCATGATGTTTCCACCCCCATGCTTCACAGTAGGTATGGTGTTCTTTGGATGCAACTCAGCATTCATTCTCCTCCAAACACGACAAGTTGAGTTTTTACCAAAATGTTCTATTTTGGTTTCATCTGTCCATATGACATTCTCCCAATCCTCTTCTGGATCATCCAAATGCTCTCTAGCAAACTTCAGACAGGCCCGGACATGTACTGGCTTAAGCAGGGGGACACGTCTGGCACTGCAGGATTTGAGTCCCTGGCGGCGTAGTGTGTTACTGATGGTAGCCTTTGTTACTTTGGTCCCGGCTCTCTGCAGGTCATTCACTAGGTCCCTCTGTGTGGTTCTGGGATTTTTGCTCACCGTTCTTGTGATCATTTTGACCCCACGGGGTGAGATCTTGCGTGTAGCCCCAGATCGAGGGAGATTATCAGTGGTCTTGTATGTCTTCCATTTTCTAATAATTGCTCCCACAGTTGATTTCTTCACACCAGCTTACCTATTGCAGATTCAGTCTTCCCAGCCTGGTGCAGGTCTACAATTTTGTTTCTGGTGTCCTTTGACAGCTCTTCGGTCTTGGCCATACTGGAGTTTGGCGTCTGACTGTTTGAGGTTGTGGACAGGTGTCTTTTTTTATACTGATAATGAGTTCAAACAGGTGCCATTAATACAGGTAACGAGTGGAGGACCGAGGAGCCTGTAAGAAGTTACAGGTCTGTGAGAGTCAGAAATCTTGCTTTTTTGTAGGTGACCAAATACTTATTTTCCATCATAATTTGCAAATAAATTCTTTAAAAATCAGACAATGTGATTTTCTGGATTTTTTTTTCCTCATTCTGTCTCTCATAGTTGAAGTGTACCTATGATGAAAATTACAGGCCTCTCTCATCTTTTTAAGTGGGAGAACTTGCACAATTGGTGGCTGACTAAATACTTTTTTGCCCCACTGTAACTGTTCAATTTAACCATTCTTTCTAGACTAGTAGGCAGCTGATGCGCATGAATCCTTTTTGTTGCAAACAGTTTTTTTCCTGTTTTTCTGATGAGCTAAAGCACAATGCTTGCTGTCCACTTTTTCTGCACTAATGCTAAATAGCAAGAGAGTCTGTTATGTACAGAACAGGGACGGAGACACGGATGAGCTTTAGGTGGTTTTATTGAGCTATCGAGGCAGCGAGAAGTAGGCAGAAACAGAGAGTGAAGGCGGATGGCAGAGCGTAGGGAGCAAGGATGTTGGCAGGAATCTGTGGCTTGAAGGAAAACCCCAGGGTAGAGGCTGAAAGCTGCGTGAAAACAGAATGGGCAGAGATCTCTGGAGAAACGGAGGTAAAGGTTAGTGATAGAGTCCTGAGCGCTAAGCATATCATGGAGGTATGTGTTAATGATACCGGACAAAGGCTGAGTGTGTTGTGGTGATATTTGTAGTGTGGTGGTGAAGGTGATAATGATCATCAGGTGTGTCTAATTAGAACTCAGGAGAGGGAGTGTGCTGTGACTGGGTGCGTGCGGAGCCTGGCGTGTCTGTGACATTACCCCCCCCTCCATGGTCCGCTCCCGAGGACCATGGACCCCGACGTCATGGTGATCGACCTCTGCCGGTTGGCCGGTCGGGGTGGCTGGCATGGAAGTCCTCGAGGAGGCCAGGATCGAGGACGTCGTTTCTGGGGACCCACGAACGCTCCTCGGGACCGTATCCCTCCCAGTCGACCAAGTACTCCAGGCGACCACCACGGCGCCGGGAGTCCAATATGTCCCTCACTAGGTAAGCTGTTCCTTCATCCACGATCAGCGGAAGGGGGGGGCTCCTCCGCTTCGCCAGGCTCTGTGGGGGGAAGAACAGAAGGGTGGTGAGGTTTTAATAAAGAAACATGAAAAACTGGGTGTATTTTATACTCAGGTGGAAGTTGTAGGCGGTAGGTGATGGGGTTGATTTGGCGGACAATGGTGAAGGGACCAATGAACCTGGGGCTCAGCTTCCTACAGGGTAGGCGCAGCTTGATGTCTCGGGTTGACTTGGGATCGCCGAAGGTCCGCTGTCATCCTGCGCCTGCGTAAGGCCCGTTGGAGCTGTAGGTGCGCCGAGCCCCAGACCCTCTCGCTCTCCCGGAACCAGTAATCCACAGCCGGAACGTCCGATAGTTCCCCATCCCAGGGGAACAGCGGGGGCTGGTAGCCGAGCACGCACTGAAAAGGAGTGAGGCCTATGGTGGACTGCCGTAGCGAGTTCTGGGCGTACTCGGCCCAACCCAGAAACTGGCTCCAGGATTCTTGGTGGCTGTGACAGAAGGTACGCTGGAAGCAGCCAACCTCTTGGATTTTTCTCTCGGTTTGCCCATTGGTTTGAGGGTGATAGCCCGAGGAGAGACTTACGGTCACAACTAGACGCTTGAAGAAAGCTCTCCAGACCCTGGAGGTGAACTGTGGTCCCCAGTCCGACACGATGTCCTCGGGGAGCCCGTAGTACCGGAATACGTGATTAAAGAGGCACTCGGCCGTATCCAGGGCTGTGGGCTGTCCGGGCAGGGGAACTAGTCGGCATGACTTGGAGAACCTGTCCACTATTACGAGGACGCACGTACAAAACATGTATAAGGACGCACGTATAAAATCCACCCCTAGGTGTGACCACGGGCGATTCGGAATGGGCAGGGGTAGCAGCTTTCCGGAGGGAAGGTGGTGTGGGTTCTTTGACATGGCGCACTCCCTGCACCCCCGAACGTACCTTCTGATATCAGCTGCCATGTGGGGCCACCAGAAACATTGCTTAAGGAGTGAGAGTGTTCCATTGATTTCCAGGGTGGCCAGTGCCCAGAGATGTGTGTGTGGAATGAATGAGGGTGGTGCGTCGAGACCGTGGTACAAACTGCAGCCCCGGAGGGCACCCTGGCGGGGCGTCGGTGGGAGCGTTCGGCTCGGGGAGCGTTTCCTCCGACCAAGAGATGGGGTTAGTGAAGAGCTTTTCGGGGAGAATGGGTTCAGGATCCTTGTTGGTTATCTCTAAACTATGGATGCGGGACAAGACATCGGCTTTGACATTCTTCGACCCTGGACGATATGATATGGTAAAATAGAATCTCGTGAAGAATAGGGCCCAGCGGGCTTGACGGGGGCTTAGTCTCTTTGCGGCCCAGAGGTTCTCTAGGTTCTTATGGTCGGTAAGGATGGTAAAGGGGTGTTTCGCTCCCTCGAGCCAGTGTCTCAGCTTTTCCAGGGCGAGCTTGACAGCGAGCAGCTCCTGGTTGCCGATGTCATAATTCACCACCGCCGGGTTGAGCTTACGCGAAAAGAAGGCACATGGATGAAGTTTTTGTGGGTTCCCCTGCTGCTGTGACAAGACCGCTCCCACTCCGGTGGTTGAGGCGTCGACCTCGACGACGAACGGGAGCTCTGGATCCGGATGAACTAGGAGGGGAGCGGTGGTAAATGCCTGCTTGAGCGTGTCAAAATCCTGCGTGGCGGCCGGGGTCCAAGTGAGTGCTTTGGGTTTGTTTCGAAGGAGGTTTGTGAGCAGACTGGTGATGGAGCTGAAGTCTTTGATGAACCTGCGATAGAAATTGGTGAAGCCTAGGAATCGCTGGAGTTGGAGCTGGGCCAGTCACGGACAGTGGCTACCTTCTTCTCATCCATGCGGACGCCACTGCGATCGATGACATACCCGAGGAACTGCACCGAGGGCTGGTGTAACAGACACTTTTCTGCCTTGAGGAAGAGGTGGTAGGTTCTCAGTCTGTGAAGGACCTCTGCAATGTGGCGCTGGTGGTCGGCCATACTCCAGGAGTAGATTAGAATATCATCAATATATAAGTACGGTCTTGTGCAGAAAGTCCCGGAGCACCTCATGCATAAAATCCTGGGAAAACGGAGGGGGCATTGACTAGTCCATAAGGCATAACCAGATATTCATAATGGCCTGTAGGGGTCACGAATGCGGTCTTCCACTCGTCCCCCTCCCGTATCTGGATGAGATTGTAGGCGCTGCGGAGGTCCAGCTTTGTGAACACGGTGGTGCCGCGGGGACAAGAGGAAGAGGGTACCTGAACTTGACTGTGATCTTATTCAGTGCTCGATAGTCAATACAGGGCCGCAAGCCACCGTCCTTCTTGGCCACGAAGAAAAAGCTCGAAGCAGCAGGGGACGTGGATGGGCAAATGTAGCCCTGGGCCAGAGCTTCCGTGATGTACTCCTCCATGGCCTTCTCTTCTGGGAGTGAGAGGGAGTATATCCTCCCTTGGGGCACTGGCTCACCGGGGATGAGGTTGATGGCACAATCCCATGGCCGGTGTGGAGGCAGCTTGGAGGCTTTCTTGGGGCAGAAGACATCACTGAAGCGAGAGTAGCACGCAGGGATGGTGATGGAGCGTTTTTCAAGGGGGCTCTCCACTGACGTAGCATGAACTTGGACCTCGTCGATACATGAAAGCCTTGGGCTTGGTCGCTCTGGGAAGCAGCCCTTGAAACAGTGCTCCCCCCACCTCAGGACTTCTCCTGTCTTCCAAGAAAGGATGGGGTCGTGCTGCTCCAGCCAGGGGCGGCCGAGGACCAC